>CM062205.1:7012500-8212500 GCA_031216445.1 Lateolabrax maculatus | reverse complement strand
AAGAAGCATATCAGCAATGTATCATTTTGAGTCAAATCCCGGCCCCTTATTCTTTTCTTAAAAGAAATCCTTGAGCCCAGGACAAGTTTTACATGGCCGGTTTGTCAGCCAACTTTCTAGGAAACTATGGCAGTCTTAAAAGTTAAGCATTCACCTGCTTGTTGATGTTTGCAAAAGCCTGGAAAAACTCCTCGAGCTGCTCATCATCACCGGAAGCTGTCAATCTCGTGAACACCTCCGTTATGATGGTCTCATTGTCCAAAGCACCGCTTTCTGGATCCAGGACCAGCTCAGCCTTCTGGCTTGGTGAGAGATCATCCAGAACTTCCAGCTGATGACACAAACAAAGAGGATATATGAATTGCTTTTCTCTTTGACGTGGCAAAACCACCCCTGTGTTTGGGCTTTCCAAGTTCTGAATGTTGCGCTGATGTTTTTAAGGAAGATTGACAGTGAAATGTATGACATACCCCAGAGATGTTGAAGACCTTGAGGTCAGCGTATGTTGTGTATCGGGAAAATGGACCCAAGTTTGCTTCAAGCCACTGGGCATCGCTCTGAATTGTCGGCCTGCAAACTAAGGAACGTAAAAGCACATTAGCATGCGTAACACTGAGCGGGCATAGTTTTTCATTGATACACATGGAACAAGTCCAGCGGCAGGTTTCTTCTCAGTGCCATTTCAGTATTATTTTAATTTTTATTTCACAATTTCAAGTCCATGGTCAAGCCCACACAAGCCACCACATGGCACGGTTCACTTCATCGGCCCTACCTGGCTTGTTGATGACACTGGCAGATTGTCTCAGGTAGTCCAGCAGAACCTCTGTGATTCCTTGTTGTGCATGCACCGGCATTGGACCGAAAGCTTTGGCCATCCCACTCACACTGCAAAGAGCCAAACAACATTCTTACGCTGTCCCTCATTAGCATTTTGCACTTTGGTGCATTGGAATCTTGCTCGTTTGTGAAACGCTACTCACACAATGCGGTAATTTGTACAGTTGATGTTTGAGGTTGCAGTCTTGAGCATCACTGGACTGAAACTTGGGAGGAAAGGAACCAGTATCAGATGGAACCAAAGGGTCCAGTCGCTTTCGTCGAAGCTCTGGAAATGGGGACTGATGATGGTGAAGGTCTTGTTCATTACACGATCTCTCACAACAGGTTGGAAATCAGGGACCTGTCACATTACGACAAGAGAGGATTTACACACCACACAGTTTACGTGTTGAAAGTACACCATACAGGATGCTAGAAAGCATGTAACAAAATATTTGATACAAATGAGTCCCCTAGAGCTCTTGCCCAGAATTGTCCTTCTTCCCCCAGGGTCAAGAGTAGCCTACCTTTCCATTTGCTGTCAACTCTGTCAGGAAGTCATCTACATTTTCCAGAGCATTGCCCTCCTCAAGTCGCTCAAACACGCGGTCGATTTGGTCTGTGTCATTCAAGGCCCCTGACCTCAGTGTGAACTGTGCCACCTGAGTAGGAGTGAGCACTGACAACGCGTCGGCCTTTGAAAGAGAATCAGTATGAAATCAAACAGCAGTAATTGCAAAACCATAGGTCAGACATTTCAGTTTGGGAGAAGCATACTACAGCTGCAGTCTCCACTTACACTGGAGAAGTTGGGGTTGAGGGCCTGCAAATCCTGGAGGGTTGCAAAAGTAGAGAAGCTGCCAAGGTTTGCCTGTAGCCACTCTTTGCTACCTTTGTTAAATGAGACACAGCCAGGATCTGCGAAAAAGACAGAAACCAAGACATGGGCGGGCTATTACCACCACATCCTATCAAGACTTTACCGAATTGAGCCTGAGCGCCTGCCTTTACCTGATGAGTCATGTCTTGAAAGGAATGGTTTGATGAAATGAGTGAAGACTGCTCGCTGACTTCCTCTGTCCATGGATTCCCTTTGGCTGCTGAGTGCCTCGATGCTAAAATGTGAGAGGAGGCCTTTAACATCGAAACAACTACAAAACTGCAGGTTCTTCTGCGATCTTGTTCACAGTGGAGCAACATATCACACATTTGCTTACACTGTCTGGTACGAAGGGCAGCTGAAGTTCTTTGAGCTTAGGCAGAATAGGAAGTTGGGGGATGGGGAGGCCAAAAACGGACGAATCTTTGTCTGGAACCAGTTTTTGACAAAGTCTTTACTCTGCAGTTGTTCCTGGCTGAAGTTGGCAATTCTCACCTCTCCAAGAGCCTCAAGAGCATTTGTCAAGGTTGGGTTGCTGTTGTTGGGGGCCTAGGATTGGAAAAATCATTTTGGTTTGACACAGAGTTCACACAGGGAAACACCAATTTTGTGAAATTGGGAGATTGGATTTACCATGGTGGCGAATGTCTCAAGAGCCTGGTCCAGAGCAGCAGAAGTTTTTTGGAAGAAAAGCTTCCAGACCTCTACCGGGTATGTCCTTTGACTTGCCAGTGAGCACTTCATCAGTGTGACCAAGTTGCTAAGTGTGAGATGTGTGGCCTTGGAAAGAAAGAAAGCAAAGACTCTCAGAGCTTATGGAGATTTGTCTCAGGGTGGTAATGTAGCAAAAGCCAAAATGTTCCTCTGGGATTCACAGCTTACGTAAAAAAAAAAAAAAAAAAAAATCTTACCGAGGAACAGGCATACTCAGTGATGGTGAAATTGCACAAGGCTTCAGAGGAATTGCCAGTATACAGGGTTTGTCCAAGTTGTGATCTGAGGAAAGAAATACAAATAAAACCAATCTCACCTCAGTTACATTGACTAAATGAGCTTTACCTATGCAAACTCAGCACCGGACAAAGCAGTAATTCGCTTACCTATGGACATCAGCACAGACGAGGCCCTCTGTGAAAAGACAATATTTGAGTATCAGATATTGTACCTTCAGAATGCGATTTTGTCATCAAAGCTGAAATGTCTGCTATTTTACAGACTTACCATCAACCAGGGTCTCTTTGCACTGGAGACAAGCAAAGCACAATTGTTAGTCTAGTGGCAAGACCTACTTAAAGTGGAAATACCTTCAACACGGCCCCCTTGACAAAGTTAATGTGCCAAACTTTGTAAATTCCTCCTGTAAATTCTGATCAAACATTGTATAATCCATGTAATACACCCACAGAAATGAACTTACCGTCAAGGAATCTGGAATTGAGCAACCTGTTTGAGAGAAAATTGAAATGAAGGCATGGCATCAATACAACTATCATCACAGCAGCGGTAATCGGCTTTTCTGAAAATGTTTGTCGGCAGAGCATTTTGCCACGTACGTGTGAATGTCTCCTTGAGTGACTCTATGCTTGATCTCAAATCCGCTGAAAGGTCCGCTGGCAGGGATGCCAAACTTTGCTGAAGACCAGTGAGTCTTATGGAAGAAAAAAATAAATTATTGAGACTTTTCTTGAACCACTTTGAAGTCATGTAAAACCCCAAATGCCTGACTGTGGACTTCAGAAATATCGCTTACATAGCTGCGTAGGATGCACAGCTGATGTTACTGGGGATCACCACCAAGCTGCCAGGACGGAGGCTTGCCATCACAGTAGCCAAATTGACCTGGAACCACAGCTGAAAATCTCCAGGCTCAAACTCTTCAAATTCAGGAGCAAGGGCCGTCAAGGTCAGGTTCAAGATGATGTCTCGTACACCTGCATTTCTGATGAAGGTGATGTTTCTCTGGAAATGAAAGGATTCATGTTTCAGTTTAGGAGGACATTTTACCTTCCTGAAATCATTGTAGAAATGAGCGCAAGCTTGGTTACACATCTTTGTACTTCGGTGCATCAGGGGCATGACTCACAGCATCATGGGCAGCAATTCATTCAAGAAGCATATCAGCAATGTATCATTTTGAGTCAAATCCCGGCCCCTTATTCTTTTCTTAAAAGAAATCCTTGAGCCCAGGACAAGTTTTACATGGCCGGTTTGTCAGCCAACTTTCTAGGAAACTATGGCAGTCTTAAAAGTTAAGCATTCACCTGCTTGTTGATGTTTGCAAAAGCCTGGAAAAACTCCTCGAGCTGCTCATCATCACCGGAAGCTGTCAATCTCGTGAACACCTCCGTTATGATGGTCTCATTGTCCAAAGCACCGCTTTCTGGATCCAGGACCAGCTCAGCCTTCTGGCTTGGTGAGAGATCATCCAGAACTTCCAGCTGATGACACAAACAAAGAGGATATATGAATTGCTTTTCTCTTTGACGTGGCAAAACCACCCCTGTGTTTGGGCTTTCCAAGTTCTGAATGTTGCGCTGATGTTTTTAAGGAAGATTGACAGTGAAATGTATGACATACCCCAGAGATGTTGAAGACCTTGAGGTCAGCGTATGTTGTGTATCGGGAAAATGGACCCAAGTTTGCTTCAAGCCACTGGGCATCGCTCTGAATTGTCGGCCTGCAAACTAAGGAACGTAAAAGCACATTAGCATGCGTAACACTGAGCGGGCATAGTTTTTCATTGATACACATGGAACAAGTCCAGCGGCAGGTTTCTTCTCAGTGCCATTTCAGTATTATTTTAATTTTTATTTCACAATTTCAAGTCCATGGTCAAGCCCACACAAGCCACCACATGGCACGGTTCACTTCATCGGCCCTACCTGGCTTGTTGATGACACTGGCAGATTGTCTCAGGTAGTCCAGCAGAACCTCTGTGATTCCTTGTTGTGCATGCACCGGCATTGGACCGAAAGCTTTGGCCATCCCACTCACACTGCAAAGAGCCAAACAACATTCTTACGCTGTCCCTCATTAGCATTTTGCACTTTGGTGCATTGGAATCTTGCTCGTTTGTGAAACGCTACTCACACAATGCGGTAATTTGTACAGTTGATGTTTGAGGTTGCAGTCTTGAGCATCACTGGACTGAAACTTGGGAGGAAAGGAACCAGTATCAGATGGAACCAAAGGGTCCAGTCGCTTTCGTCGAAGCTCTGGAAATGGGGACTGATGATGGTGAAGGTCTTGTTCATTACACGATCTCTCACAACAGGTTGGAAATCAGGGACCTGTCACATTACGACAAGAGAGGATTTACACACCACACAGTTTACGTGTTGAAAGTACACCATACAGGATGCTAGAAAGCATGTAACAAAATATTTGATACAAATGAGTCCCCTAGAGCTCTTGCCCAGAATTGTCCTTCTTCCCCCAGGGTCAAGAGTAGCCTACCTTTCCATTTGCTGTCAACTCTGTCAGGAAGTCATCTACATTTTCCAGAGCATTGCCCTCCTCAAGTCGCTCAAACACGCGGTCGATTTGGTCTGTGTCATTCAAGGCCCCTGACCTCAGTGTGAACTGTGCCACCTGAGTAGGAGTGAGCACTGACAACGCGTCGGCCTTTGAAAGAGAATCAGTATGAAATCAAACAGCAGTAATTGCAAAACCATAGGTCAGACATTTCAGTTTGGGAGAAGCATACTACAGCTGCAGTCTCCACTTACACTGGAGAAGTTGGGGTTGAGGGCCTGCAAATCCTGGAGGGTTGCAAAAGTAGAGAAGCTGCCAAGGTTTGCCTGTAGCCACTCTTTGCTACCTTTGTTAAATGAGACACAGCCAGGATCTGCGAAAAAGACAGAAACCAAGACATGGGCGGGCTATTACCACCACATCCTATCAAGACTTTACCGAATTGAGCCTGAGCGCCTGCCTTTACCTGATGAGTCATGTCTTGAAAGGAATGGTTTGATGAAATGAGTGAAGACTGCTCGCTGACTTCCTCTGTCCATGGATTCCCTTTGGCTGCTGAGTGCCTCGATGCTAAAATGTGAGAGGAGGCCTTTAACATCGAAACAACTACAAAACTGCAGGTTCTTCTGCGATCTTGTTCACAGTGGAGCAACATATCACACATTTGCTTACACTGTCTGGTACGAAGGGCAGCTGAAGTTCTTTGAGCTTAGGCAGAATAGGAAGTTGGGGGATGGGGAGGCCAAAAACGGACGAATCTTTGTCTGGAACCAGTTTTTGACAAAGTCTTTACTCTGCAGTTGTTCCTGGCTGAAGTTGGCAATTCTCACCTCTCCAAGAGCCTCAAGAGCATTTGTCAAGGTTGGGTTGCTGTTGTTGGGGGCCTAGGATTGGAAAAATCATTTTGGTTTGACACAGAGTTCACACAGGGAAACACCAATTTTGTGAAATTGGGAGATTGGATTTACCATGGTGGCGAATGTCTCAAGAGCCTGGTCCAGAGCAGCAGAAGTTTTTTGGAAGAAAAGCTTCCAGACCTCTACCGGGTATGTCCTTTGACTTGCCAGTGAGCACTTCATCAGTGTGACCAAGTTGCTAAGTGTGAGATGTGTGGCCTTGGAAAGAAAGAAAGCAAAGACTCTCAGAGCTTATGGAGATTTGTCTCAGGGTGGTAATGTAGCAAAAGCCAAAATGTTCCTCTGGGATTCACAGCTTACGTAAAAAAAAAAAAAAAAAAAAATCTTACCGAGGAACAGGCATACTCAGTGATGGTGAAATTGCACAAGGCTTCAGAGGAATTGCCAGTATACAGGGTTTGTCCAAGTTGTGATCTGAGGAAAGAAATACAAATAAAACCAATCTCACCTCAGTTACATTGACTAAATGAGCTTTACCTATGCAAACTCAGCACCGGACAAAGCAGTAATTCGCTTACCTATGGACATCAGCACAGACGAGGCCCTCTGTGAAAAGACAATATTTGAGTATCAGATATTGTACCTTCAGAATGCGATTTTGTCATCAAAGCTGAAATGTCTGCTATTTTACAGACTTACCATCAACCAGGGTCTCTTTGCACTGGAGACAAGCAAAGCACAATTGTTAGTCTAGTGGCAAGACCTACTTAAAGTGGAAATACCTTCAACACGGCCCCCTTGACAAAGTTAATGTGCCAAACTTTGTAAATTCCTCCTGTAAATTCTGATCAAACATTGTATAATCCATGTAATACACCCACAGAAATGAACTTACCGTCAAGGAATCTGGAACTGAGCAACCTGTTTGAGAGAAAATTGAAATGAAGGCATGGCATCAATACAACTATCATCACAGCAGCGGTAATCGGCTTTTCTGAAAATGTTTGTCGGCAGAGCATTTTGCCACGTACGTGTGAATGTCTCCTTGAGTGACTCTATGCTTGATCTCAAATCCGCTGAAAGGTCCGCTGGCAGGGATGCCAAACTTTGCTGAAGACCAGTGAGTCTTATGGAAGAAAAAAATAAATTATTGAGACTTTTCTTGAACCACTTTGAAGTCATGTAAAACCCCAAATGCCTGACTGTGGACTTCAGAAATATCGCTTACATAGCTGCGTAGGATGCACAGCTGATGTTACTGGGGATCACCACCAAGCTGCCAGGACGGAGGCTTGCCATCACAGTAGCCAAATTGACCTGGAACCACAGCTGAAAATCTCCAGGCTCAAACTCTTCAAATTCAGGAGCAAGGGCCGTCAAGGTCAGGTTCAAGATGATGTCTCGTACACCTGCATTTCTGATGAAGGTGATGTTTCTCTGGAAATGAAAGGATTCATGTTTCAGTTTAGGAGGACATTTTACCTTCCTGAAATCATTGTAGAAATGAGCGCAAGCTTGGTTACACATCTTTGTACTTCGGTGCATCAGGGGCATGACTCACAGCATCATGGGCAGCAATTCATTCAAGAAGCATATCAGCAATGTATCATTTTGAGTCAAATCCCGGCCCCTTATTCTTTTCTTAAAAGAAATCCTTGAGCCCAGGACAAGTTTTACATGGCCGGTTTGTCAGCCAACTTTCTAGGAAACTATGGCAGTCTTACAAGTTAAGCATTCACCTGCTTGTTGATGTTTGCAAAAGCCTGGAAAAACTCCTCGAGCTGCTCATCATCACCGGAAGCTGTCAATCTCGTGAACACCTCCGTTATGATGGTCTCATTGTCCAAAGCACCGCTTTCTGGATCCAGGACCAGCTCAGCCTTCTGGCTTGGTGAGAGATCATCCAGAACTTCCAGCTGATGACACAAACAAAGAGGATATATGAATTGCTTTTCTCTTTGACGTGGCAAAACCACCCCTGTGTTTGGGCTTTCCAAGTTCTGAATGTTGCGCTGATGTTTTTAAGGAAGATTGACAGTGAAATGTATGACATACCCCAGAGATGTTGAAGACCTTGAGGTCAGCGTATGTTGTGTATCGGGAAAATGGACCCAAGTTTGCTTCAAGCCACTGGGCATCGCTCTGAATTGTCGGCCTGCAAACTAAGGAACGTAAAAGCACATTAGCATGCGTAACACTGAGCGGGCATAGTTTTTCATTGATACACATGGAACAAGTCCAGCGGCAGGTTTCTTCTCAGTGCCATTTCAGTATTATTTTAATTTTTATTTCACAATTTCAAGTCCATGGTCAAGCCCACACAAGCCACCACATGGCACGGTTCACTTCATCGGCCCTACCTGGCTTGTTGATGACACTGGCAGATTGTCTCAGGTAGTCCAGCAGAACCTCTGTGATTCCTTGTTGTGCATGCACCGGCATTGGACCGAAAGCTTTGGCCATCCCACTCACACTGCAAAGAGCCAAACAACATTCTTACGCTGTCCCTCATTAGCATTTTGCACTTTGGTGCATTGGAATCTTGCTCGTTTGTGAAACGCTACTCACACAATGCGGTAATTTGTACAGTTGATGTTTGAGGTTGCAGTCTTGAGCATCACTGGACTGAAACTTGGGAGGAAAGGAACCAGTATCAGATGGAACCAAAGGGTCCAGTCGCTTTCGTCGAAGCTCTGGAAATGGGGACTGATGATGGTGAAGGTCTTGTTCATTACACGATCTCTCACAACAGGTTGGAAATCAGGGACCTGTCACATTACGACAAGAGAGGATTTACACACCACACAGTTTACGTGTTGAAAGTACACCATACAGGATGCTAGAAAGCATGTAACAAAATATTTGATACAAATGAGTCCCCTAGAGCTCTTGCCCAGAATTGTCCTTCTTCCCCCAGGGTCAAGAGTAGCCTACCTTTCCATTTGCTGTCAACTCTGTCAGGAAGTCATCTACATTTTCCAGAGCATTGCCCTCCTCAAGTCGCTCAAACACGCGGTCGATTTGGTCTGTGTCATTCAAGGCCCCTGACCTCAGTGTGAACTGTGCCACCTGAGTAGGAGTGAGCACTGACAACGCGTCGGCCTTTGAAAGAGAATCAGTATGAAATCAAACAGCAGTAATTGCAAAACCATAGGTCAGACATTTCAGTTTGGGAGAAGCATACTACAGCTGCAGTCTCCACTTACACTGGAGAAGTTGGGGTTGAGGGCCTGCAAATCCTGGAGGGTTGCAAAAGTAGAGAAGCTGCCAAGGTTTGCCTGTAGCCACTCTTTGCTACCTTTGTTAAATGAGACACAGCCAGGATCTGCGAAAAAGACAGAAACCAAGACATGGGCGGGCTATTACCACCACATCCTATCAAGACTTTACCGAATTGAGCCTGAGCGCCTGCCTTTACCTGATGAGTCATGTCTTGAAAGGAATGGTTTGATGAAATGAGTGAAGACTGCTCGCTGACTTCCTCTGTCCATGGATTCCCTTTGGCTGCTGAGTGCCTCGATGCTAAAATGTGAGAGGAGGCCTTTAACATCGAAACAACTACAAAACTGCAGGTTCTTCTGCGATCTTGTTCACAGTGGAGCAACATATCACACATTTGCTTACACTGTCTGGTACGAAGGGCAGCTGAAGTTCTTTGAGCTTAGGCAGAATAGGAAGTTGGGGGATGGGGAGGCCAAAAACGGACGAATCTTTGTCTGGAACCAGTTTTTGACAAAGTCTTTACTCTGCAGTTGTTCCTGGCTGAAGTTGGCAATTCTCACCTCTCCAAGAGCCTCAAGAGCATTTGTCAAGGTTGGGTTGCTGTTGTTGGGGGCCTAGGATTGGAAAAATCATTTTGGTTTGACACAGAGTTCACACAGGGAAACACCAATTTTGTGAAATTGGGAGATTGGATTTACCATGGTGGCGAATGTCTCAAGAGCCTGGTCCAGAGCAGCAGAAGTTTTTTGGAAGAAAAGCTTCCAGACCTCTACCGGGTATGTCCTTTGACTTGCCAGTGAGCACTTCATCAGTGTGACCAAGTTGCTAAGTGTGAGATGTGTGGCCTTGGAAAGAAAGAAAGCAAAGACTCTCAGAGCTTATGGAGATTTGTCTCAGGGTGGTAATGTAGCAAAAGCCAAAATGTTCCTCTGGGATTCACAGCTTACGTAAAAAAAAAAAAAAAAAAAAATCTTACCGAGGAACAGGCATACTCAGTGATGGTGAAATTGCACAAGGCTTCAGAGGAATTGCCAGTATACAGGGTTTGTCCAAGTTGTGATCTGAGGAAAGAAATACAAATAAAACCAATCTCACCTCAGTTACATTGACTAAATGAGCTTTACCTATGCAAACTCAGCACCGGACAAAGCAGTAATTCGCTTACCTATGGACATCAGCACAGACGAGGCCCTCTGTGAAAAGACAATATTTGAGTATCAGATATTGTACCTTCAGAATGCGATTTTGTCATCAAAGCTGAAATGTCTGCTATTTTACAGACTTACCATCAACCAGGGTCTCTTTGCACTGGAGACAAGCAAAGCACAATTGTTAGTCTAGTGGCAAGACCTACTTAAAGTGGAAATACCTTCAACACGGCCCCCTTGACAAAGTTAATGTGCCAAACTTTGTAAATTCCTCCTGTAAATTCTGATCAAACATTGTATAATCCATGTAATACACCCACAGAAATGAACTTACCGTCAAGGAATCTGGAACTGAGCAACCTGTTTGAGAGAAAATTGAAATGAAGGCATGGCATCAATACAACTATCATCACAGCAGCGGTAATCGGCTTTTCTGAAAATGTTTGTCGGCAGAGCATTTTGCCACGTACGTGTGAATGTCTCCTTGAGTGACTCTATGCTTGATCTCAAATCCGCTGAAAGGTCCGCTGGCAGGGATGCCAAACTTTGCTGAAGACCAGTGAGTCTTATGGAAGAAAAAAATAAATTATTGAGACTTTTCTTGAACCACTTTGAAGTCATGTAAAACCCCAAATGCCTGACTGTGGACTTCAGAAATATCGCTTACATAGCTGCGTAGGATGCACAGCTGATGTTACTGGGGATCACCACCAAGCTGCCAGGACGGAGGCTTGCCATCACAGTAGCCAAATTGACCTGGAACCACAGCTGAAAATCTCCAGGCTCAAACTCTTCAAATTCAGGAGCAAGGGCCGTCAAGGTCAGGTTCAAGATGATGTCTCGTACACCTGCATTTCTGATGAAGGTGATGTTTCTCTGGAAATGAAAGGATTCATGTTTCAGTTTAGGAGGACATTTTACCTTCCTGAAATCATTGTAGAAATGAGCGCAAGCTTGGTTACACATCTTTGTACTTCGGTGCATCAGGGGCATGACTCACAGCATCATGGGCAGCAATTCATTCAAGAAGCATATCAGCAATGTATCATTTTGAGTCAAATCCCGGCCCCTTATTCTTTTCTTAAAAGAAATCCTTGAGCCCAGGACAAGTTTTACATGGCCGGTTTGTCAGCCAACTTTCTAGGAAACTATGGCAGTCTTAAAAGTTAAGCATTCACCTGCTTGTTGATGTTTGCAAAAGCCTGGAAAAACTCCTCGAGCTGCTCATCATCACCGGAAGCTGTCAATCTCGTGAACACCTCCGTTATGATGGTCTCATTGTCCAAAGCACCGCTTTCTGGATCCAGGACCAGCTCAGCCTTCTGGCTTGGTGAGAGATCATCCAGAACTTCCAGCTGATGACACAAACAAAGAGGATATATGAATTGCTTTTCTCTTTGACGTGGCAAAACCACCCCTGTGTTTGGGCTTTCCAAGTTCTGAATGTTGCGCTGATGTTTTTAAGGAAGATTGACAGTGAAATGTATGACATACCCCAGAGATGTTGAAGACCTTGAGGTCAGCGTATGTTGTGTATCGGGAAAATGGACCCAAGTTTGCTTCAAGCCACTGGGCATCGCTCTGAATTGTCGGCCTGCAAACTAAGGAACGTAAAAGCACATTAGCATGCGTAACACTGAGCGGGCATAGTTTTTCATTGATACACATGGAACAAGTCCAGCGGCAGGTTTCTTCTCAGTGCCATTTCAGTATTATTTTAATTTTTATTTCACAATTTCAAGTCCATGGTCAAGCCCACACAAGCCACCACATGGCACGGTTCACTTCATCGGCCCTACCTGGCTTGTTGATGACACTGGCAGATTGTCTCAGGTAGTCCAGCAGAACCTCTGTGATTCCTTGTTGTGCATGCACCGGCATTGGACCGAAAGCTTTGGCCATCCCACTCACACTGCAAAGAGCCAAACAACATTCTTACGCTGTCCCTCATTAGCATTTTGCACTTTGGTGCATTGGAATCTTGCTCGTTTGTGAAACGCTACTCACACAATGCGGTAATTTGTACAGTTGATGTTTGAGGTTGCAGTCTTGAGCATCACTGGACTGAAACTTGGGAGGAAAGGAACCAGTATCAGATGGAACCAAAGGGTCCAGTCGCTTTCGTCGAAGCTCTGGAAATGGGGACTGATGATGGTGAAGGTCTTGTTCATTACACGATCTCTCACAACAGGTTGGAAATCAGGGACCTGTCACATTACGACAAGAGAGGATTTACACACCACACAGTTTACGTGTTGAAAGTACACCATACAGGATGCTAGAAAGCATGTAACAAAATATTTGATACAAATGAGTCCCCTAGAGCTCTTGCCCAGAATTGTCCTTCTTCCCCCAGGGTCAAGAGTAGCCTACCTTTCCATTTGCTGTCAACTCTGTCAGGAAGTCATCTACATTTTCCAGAGCATTGCCCTCCTCAAGTCGCTCAAACACGCGGTCGATTTGGTCTGTGTCATTCAAGGCCCCTGACCTCAGTGTGAACTGTGCCACCTGAGTAGGAGTGAGCACTGACAACGCGTCGGCCTTTGAAAGAGAATCAGTATGAAATCAAACAGCAGTAATTGCAAAACCATAGGTCAGACATTTCAGTTTGGGAGAAGCATACTACAGCTGCAGTCTCCACTTACACTGGAGAAGTTGGGGTTGAGGGCCTGCAAATCCTGGAGGGTTGCAAAAGTAGAGAAGCTGCCAAGGTTTGCCTGTAGCCACTCTTTGCTACCTTTGTTAAATGAGACACAGCCAGGATCTGCGAAAAAGACAGAAACCAAGACATGGGCGGGCTATTACCACCACATCCTATCAAGACTTTACCGAATTGAGCCTGAGCGCCTGCCTTTACCTGATGAGTCATGTCTTGAAAGGAATGGTTTGATGAAATGAGTGAAGACTGCTCGCTGACTTCCTCTGTCCATGGATTCCCTTTGGCTGCTGAGTGCCTCGATGCTAAAATGTGAGAGGAGGCCTTTAACATCGAAACAACTACAAAACTGCAGGTTCTTCTGCGATCTTGTTCACAGTGGAGCAACATATCACACATTTGCTTACACTGTCTGGTACGAAGGGCAGCTGAAGTTCTTTGAGCTTAGGCAGAATAGGAAGTTGGGGGATGGGGAGGCCAAAAACGGACGAATCTTTGTCTGGAACCAGTTTTTGACAAAGTCTTTACTCTGCAGTTGTTCCTGGCTGAAGTTGGCAATTCTCACCTCTCCAAGAGCCTCAAGAGCATTTGTCAAGGTTGGGTTGCTGTTGTTGGGGGCCTAGGATTGGAAAAATCATTTTGGTTTGACACAGAGTTCACACAGGGAAACACCAATTTTGTGAAATTGGGAGATTGGATTTACCATGGTGGCGAATGTCTCAAGAGCCTGGTCCAGAGCAGCAGAAGTTTTTTGGAAGAAAAGCTTCCAGACCTCTACCGGGTATGTCCTTTGACTTGCCAGTGAGCACTTCATCAGTGTGACCAAGTTGCTAAGTGTGAGATGTGTGGCCTTGGAAAGAAAGAAAGCAAAGACTCTCAGAGCTTATGGAGATTTGTCTCAGGGTGGTAATGTAGCAAAAGCCAAAATGTTCCTCTGGGATTCACAGCTTACGTAAAAAAAAAAAAAAAAAAAAATCTTACCGAGGAACAGGCATACTCAGTGATGGTGAAATTGCACAAGGCTTCAGAGGAATTGCCAGTATACAGGGTTTGTCCAAGTTGTGATCTGAGGAAAGAAATACAAATAAAACCAATCTCACCTCAGTTACATTGACTAAATGAGCTTTACCTATGCAAACTCAGCACCGGACAAAGCAGTAATTCGCTTACCTATGGACATCAGCACAGACGAGGCCCTCTGTGAAAAGACAATATTTGAGTATCAGATATTGTACCTTCAGAATGCGATTTTGTCATCAAAGCTGAAATGTCTGCTATTTTACAGACTTACCATCAACCAGGGTCTCTTTGCACTGCAGACAAGCAAAGCACAATTGTTAGTCTAGTGGCAAGACCTACTTAAAGTGGAAATACCTTCAACACGGCCCCCTTGACAAAGTTAATGTGCCAAACTTTGTAAATTCCTCCTGTAAATTCTGATCAAACATTGTATAATCCATGTAATACACCCACAGAAATGAACTTACCGTCAAGGAATCTGGAACTGAGCAACCTGTTTGAGAGAAAATTGAAATGAAGGCATGGCATCAATACAACTATCATCACAGCAGCGGTAATCGGCTTTTCTGAAAATGTTTGTCGGCAGAGCATTTTGCCACGTACGTGTGAATGTCTCCTTGAGTGACTCTATGCTTGATCTCAAATCCGCTGAAAGGTCCGCTGGCAGGGATGCCAAACTTTGCTGAAGACCAGTGAGTCTTATGGAAGAAAAAAATAAATTATTGAGACTTTTCTTGAACCACTTTGAAGTCATGTAAAACCCCAAATGCCTGACTGTGGACTTCAGAAATATCGCTTACATAGCTGCGTAGGATGCACAGCTGATGTTACTGGGGATCACCACCAAGCTGCCAGGACGGAGGCTTGCCATCACAGTAGCCAAATTGACCTGGAACCACAGCTGAAAATCTCCAGGCTCAAACTCTTCAAATTCAGGAGCAAGGGCCGTCAAGGTCAGGTTCAAGATGATGTCTCGTACACCTGCATTTCTGATGAAGGTGATGTTTCTCTGGAAATGAAAGGATTCATGTTTCAGTTTAGGAGGACATTTTACCTTCCTGAAATCATTGTAGAAATGAGCGCAAGCTTGGTTACACATCTTTGTACTTCGGTGCATCAGGGGCATGACTCACAGCATCATGGGCAGCAATTCATTCAAGAAGCATATCAGCAATGTATCATTTTGAGTCAAATCCCGGCCCCTTATTCTTTTCTTAAAAGAAATCCTTGAGCCCAGGACAAGTTTTACATGGCCGGTTTGTCAGCCAACTTTCTAGGAAACTATGGCAGTCTTAAAAGTTAAGCATTCACCTGCTTGTTGATGTTTGCAAAAGCCTGGAAAAACTCCTCGAGCTGCTCATCATCACCGGAAGCTGTCAATCTCGTGAACACCTCCGTTATGATGGTCTCATTGTCCAAAGCACCGCTTTCTGGATCCAGGACCAGCTCAGCCTTCTGGCTTGGTGAGAGATCATCCAGAACTTCCAGCTGATGACACAAACAAAGAGGATATATGAATTGCTTTTCTCTTTGACGTGGCAAAACCACCCCTGTGTTTGGGCTTTCCAAGTTCTGAATGTTGCGCTGATGTTTTTAAGGAAGATTGACAGTGAAATGTATGACATACCCCAGAGATGTTGAAGACCTTGAGGTCAGCGTATGTTGTGTATCGGGAAAATGGACCCAAGTTTGCTTCAAGCCACTGGGCATCGCTCTGAATTGTCGGCCTGCAAACTAAGGAACGTAAAAGCACATTAGCATGCGTAACACTGAGCGGGCATAGTTTTTCATTGATACACATGGAACAAGTCCAGCGGCAGGTTTCTTCTCAGTGCCATTTCAGTATTATTTTAATTTTTATTTCACAATTTCAAGTCCATGGTCAAGCCCACACAAGCCACCACATGGCACGGTTCACTTCATCGGCCCTACCTGGCTTGTTGATGACACTGGCAGATTGTCTCAGGTAGTCCAGCAGAACCTCTGTGATTCCTTGTTGTGCATGCACCGGCATTGGACCGAAAGCTTTGGCCATCCCACTCACACTGCAAAGAGCCAAACAACATTCTTACGCTGTCCCTCATTAGCATTTTGCACTTTGGTGCATTGGAATCTTGCTCGTTTGTGAAACGCTACTCACACAATGCGGTAATTTGTACAGTTGATGTTTGAGGTTGCAGTCTTGAGCATCACTGGACTGAAACTTGGGAGGAAAGGAACCAGTATCAGATGGAACCAAAGGGTCCAGTCGCTTTCGTCGAAGCTCTGGAAATGGGGAC
Organism: Lateolabrax maculatus; assembly: GCA_031216445.1. Classification (NCBI taxonomy): domain Eukaryota; kingdom Metazoa; phylum Chordata; class Actinopteri; order Acropomatiformes; family Lateolabracidae; genus Lateolabrax; species Lateolabrax maculatus. The sequence goes on along the minus strand of CM062205.1, from coordinate 8,196,142 downwards.
TGATGATGGTGAAGGTCTTGTTCATTACACGATCTCTCACAACAGGTTGGAAATCAGGGACCTGTCACATTACGACAAGAGAGGATTTACACACCACACAGTTTACGTGTTGAAAGTACACCATACAGGATGCTAGAAAGCATGTAACAAAATATTTGATACAAATGAGTCCCCTAGAGCTCTTGCCCAGAATTGTCCTTCTTCCCCCAGGGTCAAGAGTAGCCTACCTTTCCATTTGCTGTCAACTCTGTCAGGAAGTCATCTACATTTTCCAGAGCATTGCCCTCCTCAAGTCGCTCAAACACGCGGTCGATTTGGTCTGTGTCATTCAAGGCCCCTGACCTCAGTGTGAACTGTGCCACCTGAGTAGGAGTGAGCACTGACAACGCGTCGGCCTTTGAAAGAGAATCAGTATGAAATCAAACAGCAGTAATTGCAAAACCATAGGTCAGACATTTCAGTTTGGGAGAAGCATACTACAGCTGCAGTCTCCACTTACACTGGAGAAGTTGGGGTTGAGGGCCTGCAAATCCTGGAGGGTTGCAAAAGTAGAGAAGCTGCCAAGGTTTGCCTGTAGCCACTCTTTGCTACCTTTGTTAAATGAGACACAGCCAGGATCTGCGAAAAAGACAGAAACCAAGACATGGGCGGGCTATTACCACCACATCCTATCAAGACTTTACCGAATTGAGCCTGAGCGCCTGCCTTTACCTGATGAGTCATGTCTTGAAAGGAATGGTTTGATGAAATGAGTGAAGACTGCTCGCTGACTTCCTCTGTCCATGGATTCCCTTTGGCTGCTGAGTGCCTCGATGCTAAAATGTGAGAGGAGGCCTTTAACATCGAAACAACTACAAAACTGCAGGTTCTTCTGCGATCTTGTTCACAGTGGAGCAACATATCACACATTTGCTTACACTGTCTGGTACGAAGGGCAGCTGAAGTTCTTTGAGCTTAGGCAGAATAGGAAGTTGGGGGATGGGGAGGCCAAAAACGGACGAATCTTTGTCTGGAACCAGTTTTTGACAAAGTCTTTACTCTGCAGTTGTTCCTGGCTGAAGTTGGCAATTCTCACCTCTCCAAGAGCCTCAAGAGCATTTGTCAAGGTTGGGTTGCTGTTGTTGGGGGCCTAGGATTGGAAAAATCATTTTGGTTTGACACAGAGTTCACACAGGGAAACACCAATTTTGTGAAATTGGGAGATTGGATTTACCATGGTGGCGAATGTCTCAAGAGCCTGGTCCAGAGCAGCAGAAGTTTTTTGGAAGAAAAGCTTCCAGACCTCTACCGGGTATGTCCTTTGACTTGCCAGTGAGCACTTCATCAGTGTGACCAAGTTGCTAAGTGTGAGATGTGTGGCCTTGGAAAGAAAGAAAGCAAAGACTCTCAGAGCTTATGGAGATTTGTCTCAGGGTGGTAATGTAGCAAAAGCCAAAATGTTCCTCTGGGATTCACAGCTTACGTAAAAAAAAAAAAAAAAAAAAATCTTACCGAGGAACAGGCATACTCAGTGATGGTGAAATTGCACAAGGCTTCAGAGGAATTGCCAGTATACAGGGTTTGTCCAAGTTGTGATCTGAGGAAAGAAATACAAATAAAACCAATCTCACCTCAGTTACATTGACTAAATGAGCTTTACCTATGCAAACTCAGCACCGGACAAAGCAGTAATTCGCTTACCTATGGACATCAGCACAGACGAGGCCCTCTGTGAAAAGACAATATTTGAGTATCAGATATTGTACCTTCAGAATGCGATTTTGTCATCAAAGCTGAAATGTCTGCTATTTTACAGACTTACCATCAACCAGGGTCTCTTTGCACTGGAGACAAGCAAAGCACAATTGTTAGTCTAGTGGCAAGACCTACTTAAAGTGGAAATACCTTCAACACGGCCCCCTTGACAAAGTTAATGTGCCAAACTTTGTAAATTCCTCCTGTAAATTCTGATCAAACATTGTATAATCCATGTAATACACCCACAGAAATGAACTTACCGTCAAGGAATCTGGAACTGAGCAACCTGTTTGAGAGAAAATTGAAATGAAGGCATGGCATCAATACAACTATCATCACAGCAGCGGTAATCGGCTTTTCTGAAAATGTTTGTCGGCAGAGCATTTTGCCACGTACGTGTGAATGTCTCCTTGAGTGACTCTATGCTTGATCTCAAATCCGCTGAAAGGTCCGCTGGCAGGGATGCCAAACTTTGCTGAAGACCAGTGAGTCTTATGGAAGAAAAAAATAAATTATTGAGACTTTTCTTGAACCACTTTGAAGTCATGTAAAACCCCAAATGCCTGACTGTGGACTTCAGAAATATCGCTTACATAGCTGCGTAGGATGCACAGCTGATGTTACTGGGGATCACCACCAAGCTGCCAGGACGGAGGCTTGCCATCACAGTAGCCAAATTGACCTGGAACCACAGCTGAAAATCTCCAGGCTCAAACTCTTCAAATTCAGGAGCAAGGGCCGTCAAGGTCAGGTTCAAGATGATGTCTCGTACACCTGCATTTCTGATGAAGGTGATGTTTCTCTGGAAATGAAAGGATTCATGTTTCAGTTTAGGAGGACATTTTACCTTCCTGAAATCATTGTAGAAATGAGCGCAAGCTTGGTTACACATCTTTGTACTTCGGTGCATCAGGGGCATGACTCACAGCATCATGGGCAGCAATTCATTCAAGAAGCATATCAGCAATGTATCATTTTGAGTCAAATCCCGGCCCCTTATTCTTTTCTTAAAAGAAATCCTTGAGCCCAGGACAAGTTTTACATGGCCGGTTTGTCAGCCAACTTTCTAGGAAACTATGGCAGTCTTAAAAGTTAAGCATTCACCTGCTTGTTGATGTTTGCAAAAGCCTGGAAAAACTCCTCGAGCTGCTCATCATCACCGGAAGCTGTCAATCTCGTGAACACCTCCGTTATGATGGTCTCATTGTCCAAAGCACCGCTTTCTGGATCCAGGACCAGCTCAGCCTTCTGGCTTGGTGAGAGATCATCCAGAACTTCCAGCTGATGACACAAACAAAGAGGATATATGAATTGCTTTTCTCTTTGACGTGGCAAAACCACCCCTGTGTTTGGGCTTTCCAAGTTCTGAATGTTGCGCTGATGTTTTTAAGGAAGATTGACAGTGAAATGTATGACATACCCCAGAGATGTTGAAGACCTTGAGGTCAGCGTATGTTGTGTATCGGGAAAATGGACCCAAGTTTGCTTCAAGCCACTGGGCATCGCTCTGAATTGTCGGCCTGCAAACTAAGGAACGTAAAAGCACATTAGCATGCGTAACACTGAGCGGGCATAGTTTTTCATTGATACACATGGAACAAGTCCAGCGGCAGGTTTCTTCTCAGTGCCATTTCAGTATTATTTTAATTTTTATTTCACAATTTCAAGTCCATGGTCAAGCCCACACAAGCCACCACATGGCACGGTTCACTTCATCGGCCCTACCTGGCTTGTTGATGACACTGGCAGATTGTCTCAGGTAGTCCAGCAGAACCTCTGTGATTCCTTGTTGTGCATGCACCGGCATTGGACCGAAAGCTTTGGCCATCCCACTCACACTGCAAAGAGCCAAACAACATTCTTACGCTGTCCCTCATTAGCATTTTGCACTTTGGTGCATTGGAATCTTGCTCGTTTGTGAAACGCTACTCACACAATGCGGTAATTTGTACAGTTGATGTTTGAGGTTGCAGTCTTGAGCATCACTGGACTGAAACTTGGGAGGAAAGGAACCAGTATCAGATGGAACCAAAGGGTCCAGTCGCTTTCGTCGAAGCTCTGGAAATGGGGACTGATGATGGTGAAGGTCTTGTTCATTACACGATCTCTCACAACAGGTTGGAAATCAGGGACCTGTCACATTACGACAAGAGAGGATTTACACACCACACAGTTTACGTGTTGAAAGTACACCATACAGGATGCTAGAAAGCATGTAACAAAATATTTGATACAAATGAGTCCCCTAGAGCTCTTGCCCAGAATTGTCCTTCTTCCCCCAGGGTCAAGAGTAGCCTACCTTTCCATTTGCTGTCAACTCTGTCAGGAAGTCATCTACATTTTCCAGAGCATTGCCCTCCTCAAGTCGCTCAAACACGCGGTCGATTTGGTCTGTGTCATTCAAGGCCCCTGACCTCAGTGTGAACTGTGCCACCTGAGTAGGAGTGAGCACTGACAACGCGTCGGCCTTTGAAAGAGAATCAGTATGAAATCAAACAGCAGTAATTGCAAAACCATAGGTCAGACATTTCAGTTTGGGAGAAGCATACTACAGCTGCAGTCTCCACTTACACTGGAGAAGTTGGGGTTGAGGGCCTGCAAATCCTGGAGGGTTGCAAAAGTAGAGAAGCTGCCAAGGTTTGCCTGTAGCCACTCTTTGCTACCTTTGTTAAATGAGACACAGCCAGGATCTGCGAAAAAGACAGAAACCAAGACATGGGCGGGCTATTACCACCACATCCTATCAAGACTTTACCGAATTGAGCCTGAGCGCCTGCCTTTACCTGATGAGTCATGTCTTGAAAGGAATGGTTTGATGAAATGAGTGAAGACTGCTCGCTGACTTCCTCTGTCCATGGATTCCCTTTGGCTGCTGAGTGCCTCGATGCTAAAATGTGAGAGGAGGCCTTTAACATCGAAACAACTACAAAACTGCAGGTTCTTCTGCGATCTTGTTCACAGTGGAGCAACATATCACACATTTGCTTACACTGTCTGGTACGAAGGGCAGCTGAAGTTCTTTGAGCTTAGGCAGAATAGGAAGTTGGGGGATGGGGAGGCCAAAAACGGACGAATCTTTGTCTGGAACCAGTTTTTGACAAAGTCTTTACTCTGCAGTTGTTCCTGGCTGAAGTTGGCAATTCTCACCTCTCCAAGAGCCTCAAGAGCATTTGTCAAGGTTGGGTTGCTGTTGTTGGGGGCCTAGGATTGGAAAAATCATTTTGGTTTGACACAGAGTTCACACAGGGAAACACCAATTTTGTGAAATTGGGAGATTGGATTTACCATGGTGGCGAATGTCTCAAGAGCCTGGTCCAGAGCAGCAGAAGTTTTTTGGAAGAAAAGCTTCCAGACCTCTACCGGGTATGTCCTTTGACTTGCCAGTGAGCACTTCATCAGTGTGACCAAGTTGCTAAGTGTGAGATGTGTGGCCTTGGAAAGAAAGAAAGCAAAGACTCTCAGAGCTTATGGAGATTTGTCTCAGGGTGGTAATGTAGCAAAAGCCAAAATGTTCCTCTGGGATTCACAGCTTACGTAAAAAAAAAAAAAAAAAAAAATCTTACCGAGGAACAGGCATACTCAGTGATGGTGAAATTGCACAAGGCTTCAGAGGAATTGCCAGTATACAGGGTTTGTCCAAGTTGTGATCTGAGGAAAGAAATACAAATAAAACCAATCTCACCTCAGTTACATTGACTAAATGAGCTTTACCTATGCAAACTCAGCACCGGACAAAGCAGTAATTCGCTTACCTATGGACATCAGCACAGACGAGGCCCTCTGTGAAAAGACAATATTTGAGTATCAGATATTGTACCTTCAGAATGCGATTTTGTCATCAAAGCTGAAATGTCTGCTATTTTACAGACTTACCATCAACCAGGGTCTCTTTGCACTGGAGACAAGCAAAGCACAATTGTTAGTCTAGTGGCAAGACCTACTTAAAGTGGAAATACCTTCAACACGGCCCCCTTGACAAAGTTAATGTGCCAAACTTTGTAAATTCCTCCTGTAAATTCTGATCAAACATTGTATAATCCATGTAATACACCCACAGAAATGAACTTACCGTCAAGGAATCTGGAACTGAGCAACCTGTTTGAGAGAAAATTGAAATGAAGGCATGGCATCAATACAACTATCATCACAGCAGCGGTAATCGGCTTTTCTGAAAATGTTTGTCGGCAGAGCATTTTGCCACGTACGTGTGAATGTCTCCTTGAGTGACTCTATGCTTGATCTCAAATCCGCTGAAAGGTCCGCTGGCAGGGATGCCAAACTTTGCTGAAGACCAGTGAGTCTTATGGAAGAAAAAAATAAATTATTGAGACTTTTCTTGAACCACTTTGAAGTCATGTAAAACCCCAAATGCCTGACTGTGGACTTCAGAAATATCGCTTACATAGCTGCGTAGGATGCACAGCTGATGTTACTGGGGATCACCACCAAGCTGCCAGGACGGAGGCTTGCCATCACAGTAGCCAAATTGACCTGGAACCACAGCTGAAAATCTCCAGGCTCAAACTCTTCAAATTCAGGAGCAAGGGCCGTCAAGGTCAGGTTCAAGATGATGTCTCGTACACCTGCATTTCTGATGAAGGTGATGTTTCTCTGGAAATGAAAGGATTCATGTTTCAGTTTAGGAGGACATTTTACCTTCCTGAAATCATTGTAGAAATGAGCGCAAGCTTGGTTACACATCTTTGTACTTCGGTGCATCAGGGGCATGACTCACAGCATCATGGGCAGCAATTCATTCAAGAAGCATATCAGCAATGTATCATTTTGAGTCAAATCCCGGCCCCTTATTCTTTTCTTAAAAGAAATCCTTGAGCCCAGGACAAGTTTTACATGGCCGGTTTGTCAGCCAACTTTCTAGGAAACTATGGCAGTCTTAAAAGTTAAGCATTCACCTGCTTGTTGATGTTTGCAAAAGCCTGGAAAAACTCCTCGAGCTGCTCATCATCACCGGAAGCTGTCAATCTCGTGAACACCTCCGTTATGATGGTCTCATTGTCCAAAGCACCGCTTTCTGGATCCAGGACCAGCTCAGCCTTCTGGCTTGGTGAGAGATCATCCAGAACTTCCAGCTGATGACACAAACAAAGAGGATATATGAATTGCTTTTCTCTTTGACGTGGCAAAACCACCCCTGTGTTTGGGCTTTCCAAGTTCTGAATGTTGCGCTGATGTTTTTAAGGAAGATTGACAGTGAAATGTATGACATACCCCAGAGATGTTGAAGACCTTGAGGTCAGCGTATGTTGTGTATCGGGAAAATGGACCCAAGTTTGCTTCAAGCCACTGGGCATCGCTCTGAATTGTCGGCCTGCAAACTAAGGAACGTAAAAGCACATTAGCATGCGTAACACTGAGCGGGCATAGTTTTTCATTGATACACATGGAACAAGTCCAGCGGCAGGTTTCTTCTCAGTGCCATTTCAGTATTATTTTAATTTTTATTTCACAATTTCAAGTCCATGGTCAAGCCCACACAAGCCACCACATGGCACGGTTCACTTCATCGGCCCTACCTGGCTTGTTGATGACACTGGCAGATTGTCTCAGGTAGTCCAGCAGAACCTCTGTGATTCCTTGTTGTGCATGCACCGGCATTGGACCGAAAGCTTTGGCCATCCCACTCACACTGCAAAGAGCCAAACAACATTCTTACGCTGTCCCTCATTAGCATTTTGCACTTTGGTGCATTGGAATCTTGCTCGTTTGTGAAACGCTACTCACACAATGCGGTAATTTGTACAGTTGATGTTTGAGGTTGCAGTCTTGAGCATCACTGGACTGAAACTTGGGAGGAAAGGAACCAGTATCAGATGGAACCAAAGGGTCCAGTCGCTTTCGTCGAAGCTCTGGAAATGGGGACTGATGATGGTGAAGGTCTTGTTCATTACACGATCTCTCACAACAGGTTGGAAATCAGGGACCTGTCACATTACGACAAGAGAGGATTTACACACCACACAGTTTACGTGTTGAAAGTACACCATACAGGATGCTAGAAAGCATGTAACAAAATATTTGATACAAATGAGTCCCCTAGAGCTCTTGCCCAGAATTGTCCTTCTTCCCCCAGGGTCAAGAGTAGCCTACCTTTCCATTTGCTGTCAACTCTGTCAGGAAGTCATCTACATTTTCCAGAGCATTGCCCTCCTCAAGTCGCTCAAACACGCGGTCGATTTGGTCTGTGTCATTCAAGGCCCCTGACCTCAGTGTGAACTGTGCCACCTGAGTAGGAGTGAGCACTGACAACGCGTCGGCCTTTGAAAGAGAATCAGTATGAAATCAAACAGCAGTAATTGCAAAACCATAGGTCAGACATTTCAGTTTGGGAGAAGCATACTACAGCTGCAGTCTCCACTTACACTGGAGAAGTTGGGGTTGAGGGCCTGCAAATCCTGGAGGGTTGCAAAAGTAGAGAAGCTGCCAAGGTTTGCCTGTAGCCACTCTTTGCTACCTTTGTTAAATGAGACACAGCCAGGATCTGCGAAAAAGACAGAAACCAAGACATGGGCGGGCTATTACCACCACATCCTATCAAGACTTTACCGAATTGAGCCTGAGCGCCTGCCTTTACCTGATGAGTCATGTCTTGAAAGGAATGGTTTGATGAAATGAGTGAAGACTGCTCGCTGACTTCCTCTGTCCATGGATTCCCTTTGGCTGCTGAGTGCCTCGATGCTAAAATGTGAGAGGAGGCCTTTAACATCGAAACAACTACAAAACTGCAGGTTCTTCTGCGATCTTGTTCACAGTGGAGCAACATATCACACATTTGCTTACACTGTCTGGTACGAAGGGCAGCTGAAGTTCTTTGAGCTTAGGCAGAATAGGAAGTTGGGGGATGGGGAGGCCAAAAACGGACGAATCTTTGTCTGGAACCAGTTTTTGACAAAGTCTTTACTCTGCAGTTGTTCCTGGCTGAAGTTGGCAATTCTCACCTCTCCAAGAGCCTCAAGAGCATTTGTCAAGGTTGGGTTGCTGTTGTTGGGGGCCTAGGATTGGAAAAATCATTTTGGTTTGACACAGAGTTCACACAGGGAAACACCAATTTTGTGAAATTGGGAGATTGGATTTACCATGGTGGCGAATGTCTCAAGAGCCTGGTCCAGAGCAGCAGAAGTTTTTTGGAAGAAAAGCTTCCAGACCTCTACCGGGTATGTCCTTTGACTTGCCAGTGAGCACTTCATCAGTGTGACCAAGTTGCTAAGTGTGAGATGTGTGGCCTTGGAAAGAAAGAAAGCAAAGACTCTCAGAGCTTATGGAGATTTGTCTCAGGGTGGTAATGTAGCAAAAGCCAAAATGTTCCTCTGGGATTCACAGCTTACGTAAAAAAAAAAAAAAAAAAAATCTTACCGAGGAACAGGCATACTCAGTGATGGTGAAATTGCACAAGGCTTCAGAGGAATTGCCAGTATACAGGGTTTGTCCAAGTTGTGATCTGAGGAAAGAAATACAAATAAAACCAATCTCACCTCAGTTACATTGACTAAATGAGCTTTACCTATGCAAACTCAGCACCGGACAAAGCAGTAATTCGCTTACCTATGGACATCAGCACAGACGAGGCCCTCTGTGAAAAGACAATATTTGAGTATCAGATATTGTACCTTCAGAATGCGATTTTGTCATCAAAGCTGAAATGTCTGCTATTTTACAGACTTACCATCAACCAGGGTCTCTTTGCACTGGAGACAAGCAAAGCACAATTGTTAGTCTAGTGGCAAGACCTACTTAAAGTGGAAATACCTTCAACACGGCCCCCTTGACAAAGTTAATGTGCCAAACTTTGTAAATTCCTCCTGTAAATTCTGATCAAACATTGTATAATCCATGTAATACACCCACAGAAATGAACTTACCGTCAAGGAATCTGGAACTGAGCAACCTGTTTGAGAGAAAATTGAAATGAAGGCATGGCATCAATACAACTATCATCACAGCAGCGGTAATTGGCTTTTCTGAAAATGTTTGTCGGCAGAGCATTTTGCCACGTACGTGTGAATGTCTCCTTGAGTGACTCTATGCTTGATCTCAAATCCGCTGAAAGGTCCGCTGGCAGGGATGCCAAACTTTGCTGAAGACCAGTGAGTCTTATGGAAGAAAAAAATAAATTATTGAGACTTTTCTTGAACCACTTTGAAGTCATGTAAAACCCCAAATGCCTGACTGTGGACTTCAGAAATATCGCTTACATAGCTGCGTAGGATGCACAGCTGATGTTACTGGGGATCACCACCAAGCTGCCAGGACGGAGGCTTGCCATCACAGTAGCCAAATTGACCTGGAACCACAGCTGAAAATCTCCAGGCTCAAACTCTTCAAATTCAGGAGCAAGGGCCGTCAAGGTCAGGTTCAAGATGATGTCTCGTACACCTGCATTTCTGATGAAGGTGATGTTTCTCTGGAAATGAAAGGATTCATGTTTCAGTTTAGGAGGACATTTTACCTTCCTGAAATCATTGTAGAAATGAGCGCAAGCTTGGTTACACATCTTTGTACTTCGGTGCATCAGGGGCATGACTCACAGCATCATGGGCAGCAATTCATTCAAGAAGCATATCAGCAATGTATCATTTTGAGTCAAATCCCGGCCCCTTATTCTTTTCTTAAAAGAAATCCTTGAGCCCAGGACAAGTTTTACATGGCCGGTTTGTCAGCCAACTTTCTAGGAAACTATGGCAGTCTTAAAAGTTAAGCATTCACCTGCTTGTTGATGTTTGCAAAAGCCTGGAAAAACTCCTCGAGCTGCTCATCATCACCGGAAGCTGTCAATCTCGTGAACACCTCCGTTATGATGGTCTCATTGTCCAAAGCACCGCTTTCTGGATCCAGGACCAGCTCAGCCTTCTGGCTTGGTGAGAGATCATCCAGAACTTCCAGCTGATGACACAAACAAAGAGGATATATGAATTGCTTTTCTCTTTGACGTGGCAAAACCACCCCTGTGTTTGGGCTTTCCAAGTTCTGAATGTTGCGCTGATGTTTTTAAGGAAGATTGACAGTGAAATGTATGACATACCCCAGAGATGTTGAAGACCTTGAGGTCAGCGTATGTTGTGTATCGGGAAAATGGACCCAAGTTTGCTTCAAGCCACTGGGCATCGCTCTGAATTGTCGGCCTGCAAACTAAGGAACGTAAAAGCACATTAGCATGCGTAACACTGAGTGGGCATAGTTTTTCATTGATACACATGGAACAAGTCCAGCGGCAGGTTTCTTCTCAGTGCCATTTCAGTATTATTTTAATTTTTATTTCACAATTTCAAGTCCATGGTCAAGCCCACACAAGCCACCACATGGCACGGTTCACTTCATCGGCCCTACCTGGCTTGTTGATGACACTGGCAGATTGTCTCAGGTAGTCCAGCAGAACCTCTGTGATTCCTTGTTGTGCATGCACCGGCATTGGACCGAAAGCTTTGGCCATCCCACTCACACTGCAAAGAGCCAAACAACATTCTTACGCTGTCCCTCATTAGCATTTTGCACTTTGGTGCATTGGAATCTTGCTCGTTTGTGAAACGCTACTCACACAATGCGGTAATTTGTACAGTTGATGTTTGAGGTTGCAGTCTTGAGCATCACTGGACTGAAACTTGGGAGGAAAGGAACCAATATCAGATGGAACCAAAGGGTCCAGTCGCTTTCGTCGAAGCTCTGGAAATGGGGACTGATGATGGTGAAGGTCTTGTTCATTACACGATCTCTCACAACAGGTTGGAAATCAGGGACCTGTCACATTACGACAAGAGAGGATTTACACACCACACAGTTTACGTGTTGAAAGTACACCATACAGGATGCTAGAAAGCATGTAACAAAATATTTGATACAAATGAGTCCCCTAGAGCTCTTGCCCAGAATTGTCCTTCTTCCCCCAGGGTCAAGAGTAGCCTACCTTTCCATTTGCTGTCAACTCTGTCAGGAAGTCATCTACATTTTCCAGAGCATTGCCCTCCTCAAGTCGCTCAAACACGCGGTCGATTTGGTCTGTGTCATTCAAGGCCCCTGACCTCAGTGTGAACTGTGCCACCTGAGTAGGAGTGAGCACTGACAACGCGTCGGCCTTTGAAAGAGAATCAGTATGAAATCAAACAGCAGTAATTGCAAAACCATAGGTCAGACATTTCAGTTTGGGAGAAGCATACTACAGCTGCAGTCTCCACTTACACTGGAGAAGTTGGGGTTGAGGGCCTGCAAATCCTGGAGGGTTGCAAAAGTAGAGAAGCTGCCAAGGTTTGCCTGTAGCCACTCTTTGCTACCTTTGTTAAATGAGACACAGCCAGGATCTGCGAAAAAGACAGAAACCAAGACATGGGCGGGCTATTACCACCACATCCTATCAAGACTTTACCGAATTGAGCCTGAGCGCCTGCCTTTACCTGATGAGTCATGTCTTGAAAGGAATGGTTTGATGAAATGAGTGAAGACTGCTCGCTGACTTCCTCTGTCCATGGATTCCCTTTGGCTGCTGAGTGCCTCGATGCTAAAATGTGAGAGGAGGCCTTTAACATCGAAACAACTACAAAACTGCAGGTTCTTCTGCGATCTTGTTCACAGTGGAGCAACATATCACACATTTGCTTACACTGTCTGGTACGAAGGGCAGCTGAAGTTCTTTGAGCTTAGGCAGAATAGGAAGTTGGGGGATGGGGAGGCCAAAAACGGACGAATCTTTGTCTGGAACCAGTTTTTGACAAAGTCTTTACTCTGCAGTTGTTCCTGGCTGAAGTTGGCAATTCTCACCTCTCCAAGAGCCTCAAGAGCATTTGTCAAGGTTGGGTTGCTGTTGTTGGGGGCCTAGGATTGGAAAAATCATTTTGGTTTGACACAGAGTTCACACAGGGAAACACCAATTTTGTGAAATTGGGAGATTGGATTTACCATGGTGGCGAATGTCTCAAGAGCCTGGTCCAGAGCAGCAGAAGTTTTTTGGAAGAAAAGCTTCCAGACCTCTACCGGGTATGTCCTTTGACTTGCCAGTGAGCACTTCATCAGTGTGACCAAGTTGCTAAGTGTGAGATGTGTGGCCTTGGAAAGAAAGAAAGCAAAGACTCTCAGAGCTTATGGAGATTTGTCTCAGGGTGGTAATGTAGCAAAAGCCAAAATGTTCCTCTGGGATTCACAGCTTACGTAAAAAAAAAAAAAAAAAAAAAATCTTACCGAGGAACAGGCATACTCAGTGATGGTGAAATTGCACAAGGCTTCAGAGGAATTGCCAGTATACAGGGTTTGTCCAAGTTGTGATCTGAGGAAAGAAATACAAATAAAACCAATCTCACCTCAGTTACATTGACTAAATGAGCTTTACCTATGCAAACTCAGCACCGGACAAAGCAGTAATTCGCTTACCTATGGACATCAGCACAGACGAGGCCCTCTGTGAAAAGACAATATTTGAGTATCAGATATTGTACCTTCAGAATGCGATTTTGTCATCAAAGCTGAAATGTCTGCTATTTTACAGACTTACCATCAACCAGGGTCTCTTTGCACTGGAGACAAGCAAAGCACAATTGTTAGTCTAGTGGCAAGACCTACTTAAAGTGGAAATACCTTCAACACGGCCCCCTTGACAAAGTTAATGTGCCAAACTTTGTAAATTCCTCCTGTAAATTCTGATCAAACATTGTATAATCCATGTAATACACCCACAGAAATGAACTTACCGTCAAGGAATCTGGAACTGAGCAACCTGTTTGAGAGAAAATTGAAATGAAGGCATGGCATCAATACAACTATCATCACAGCAGCGGTAATTGGCTTTTCTGAAAATGTTTGTCGGCAGAGCATTTTGCCACGTACGTGTGAATGTCTCCTTGAGTGACTCTATGCTTGATCTCAAATCCGCTGAAAGGTCCGCTGGCAGGGATGCCAAACTTTGCTGAAGACCAGTGAGTCTTATGGAAGAAAAAAATAAATTATTGAGACTTTTCTTGAACCACTTTGAAGTCATGTAAAACCCCAAATGCCTGACTGTGGACTTCAGAAATATCGCTTACATAGCTGCGTAGGATGCACAGCTGATGTTACTGGGGATCACCACCAAGCTGCCAGGACGGAGGCTTGCCATCACAGTAGCCAAATTGACCTGGAACCACAGCTGAAAATCTCCAGGCTCAAACTCTTCAAATTCAGGAGCAAGGGCCGTCAAGGTCAGGTTCAAGATGATGTCTCGTACACCTGCATTTCTGATGAAGGTGATGTTTCTCTGGAAATGAAAGGATTCATGTTTCAGTTTAGGAGGACATTTTACCTTCCTGAAATCATTGTAGAAATGAGCGCAAGCTTGGTTACACATCTTTGTACTTCGGTGCATCAGGGGCATGACTCACAGCATCATGGGCAGCAATTCATTCAAGAAGCATATCAGCAATGTATCATTTTGAGTCAAATCCCGGCCCCTTATTCTTTTCTTAAAAGAAATCCTTGAGCCCAGGACAAGTTTTACATGGCCGGTTTGTCAGCCAACTTTCTAGGAAACTATGGCAGTCTTAAAAGTTAAGCATTCACCTGCTTGTTGATGTTTGCAAAAGCCTGGAAAAACTCCTCGAGCTGCTCATCATCACCGGAAGCTGTCAATCTCGTGAACACCTCCGTTATGATGGTCTCATTGTCCAAAGCACCGCTTTCTGGATCCAGGACCAGCTCAGCCTTCTGGCTTGGTGAGAGATCATCCAGAACTTCCAGCTGATGACACAAACAAAGAGGATATATGAATTGCTTTTCTCTTTGACGTGGCAAAACCACCCCTGTGTTTGGGCTTTCCAAGTTCTGAATGTTGCGCTGATGTTTTTAAGGAAGATTGACAGTGAAATGTATGACATACCCCAGAGATGTTGAAGACCTTGAGGTCAGCGTATGTTGTGTATCGGGAAAATGGACCCAAGTTTGCTTCAAGCCACTGGGCATCGCTCTGAATTGTCGGCCTGCAAACTAAGGAACGTAAAAGCACATTAGCATGCGTAACACTGAGTGGGCATAGTTTTTCATTGATACACATGGAACAAGTCCAGCGGCAGGTTTCTTCTCAGTGCCATTTCAGTATTATTTTAATTTTTATTTCACAATTTCAAGTCCATGGTCAAGCCCACACAAGCCACCACATGGCACGGTTCACTTCATCGGCCCTACCTGGCTTGTTGATGACACTGGCAGATTGTCTCAGGTAGTCCAGCAGAACCTCTGTGATTCCTTGTTGTGCATGCACCGGCATTGGACCGAAAGCTTTGGCCATCCCACTCACACTGCAAAGAGCCAAACAACATTCTTACGCTGTCCCTCATTAGCATTTTGCACTTTGGTGCATTGGAATCTTGCTCGTTTGTGAAACGCTACTCACACAATGCGGTAATTTGTACAGTTGATGTTTGAGGTTGCAGTCTTGAGCATCACTGGACTGAAACTTGGGAGGAAAGGAACCAATATCAGATGGAACCAAAGGGTCCAGTCGCTTTCGTCGAAGCTCTGGAAATGGGGACTGATGATGGTGAAGGTCTTGTTCATTACACGATCTCTCACAACAGGTTGGAAATCAGGGACCTGTCACATTACGACAAGAGAGGATTTACACACCACACAGTTTACGTGTTGAAAGTACACCATACAGGATGCTAGAAAGCATGTAACAAAATATTTGATACAAATGAGTCCCCTAGAGCTCTTGCCCAGAATTGTCCTTCTTCCCCCAGGGTCAAGAGTAGCCTACCTTTCCATTTGCTGTCAACTCTGTCAGGAAGTCATCTACATTTTCCAGAGCATTGCCCTCCTCAAGTCGCTCAAACACGCGGTCGATTTGGTCTGTGTCATTCAAGGCCCCTGACCTCAGTGTGAACTGTGCCACCTGAGTAGGAGT
This sequence comes from Lateolabrax maculatus, assembly GCA_031216445.1. Taxonomy (NCBI): domain Eukaryota; kingdom Metazoa; phylum Chordata; class Actinopteri; order Acropomatiformes; family Lateolabracidae; genus Lateolabrax; species Lateolabrax maculatus. The sequence continues at coordinate 8,180,532 of CM062205.1, read as the reverse complement.
GAGCACTGACAACGCGTCGGCCTTTGAAAGAGAATCAGTATGAAATCAAACAGCAGTAATTGCAAAACCATAGGTCAGACATTTCAGTTTGGGAGAAGCATACTACAGCTGCAGTCTCCACTTACACTGGAGAAGTTGGGGTTGAGGGCCTGCAAATCCTGGAGGGTTGCAAAAGTAGAGAAGCTGCCAAGGTTTGCCTGTAGCCACTCTTTGCTACCTTTGTTAAATGAGACACAGCCAGGATCTGCGAAAAAGACAGAAACCAAGACATGGGCGGGCTATTACCACCACATTCTATCAAGACTTTACCGAATTGAGCCTGAGCGCCTGCCTTTACCTGATGAGTCATGTCTTGAAAGGAATGGTTTGATGAAATGAGTGAAGACTGCTCGCTGACTTCCTCTGTCCATGGATTCCCTTTGGCTGCTGAGTGCCTCGATGCTAAAATGTGAGAGGAGGCCTTTAACATCGAAACAACTACAAAACTGCAGGTTCTTCTGCGATCTTGTTCACAGTGGAGCAACATATCACACATTTGCTTACACTGTCTGGTACGAAGGGCAGCTGAAGTTCTTTGAGCTTAGGCAGAATAGGAAGTTGGGGGATGGGGAGGCCAAAAACGGACGAATCTTTGTCTGGAACCAGTTTTTGACAAAGTCTTTACTCTGCAGTTGTTCCTGGCTGAAGTTGGCAATTCTCACCTCTCCAAGAGCCTCAAGAGCATTTGTCAAGGTTGGGTTGCTGTTGTTGGGGGCCTAGGATTGGAAAAATCATTTTGGTTTGACACAGAGTTCACACAGGGAAACACCAATTTTGTGAAATTGGGAGATTGGATTTACCATGGTGGCGAATGTCTCAAGAGCCTGGTCCAGAGCAGCAGAAGTTTTTTGGAAGAAAAGCTTCCAGACCTCTACCGGGTATGTCCTTTGACTTGCCAGTGAGCACTTCATCAGTGTGACCAAGTTGCTAAGTGTGAGATGTGTGGCCTTGGAAAGAAAGAAAGCAAAGACTCTCAGAGCTTATGGAGATTTGTCTCAGGGTGGTAATGTAGCAAAAGCCAAAATGTTCCTCTGGGATTCACAGCTTACGTAAAAAAAAAAAAAAAAAAAATCTTACCGAGGAACAGGCATACTCAGTGATGGTGAAATTGCACAAGGCTTCAGAGGAATTGCCAGTATACAGGGTTTGTCCAAGTTGTGATCTGAGGAAAGAAATACAAATAAAACCAATCTCACCTCAGTTACATTGACTAAATGAGCTTTACCTATGCAAACTCAGCACCGGACAAAGCAGTAATTCGCTTACCTATGGACATCAGCACAGACGAGGCCCTCTGTGAAAAGACAATATTTGAGTATCAGATATTGTACCTTCAGAATGCAATTTTGTCATCAAAGCTGAAATGTCTGCTATTTTACAGACTTACCATCAACCAGGGTCTCTTTGCACTGGAGACAAGCAAAGCACAATTGTTAGTCTAGTGGCAAGACCTACTTAAAGTGGAAATACCTTCAACACGGCCCCCTTGACAAAGTTAATGTGCCAAACTTTGTAAATTCCTCCTGTAAATTCTGATCAAACATTGTATAATCCATGTAATACACCCACAGAAATGAACTTACCGTCAAGGAATCTGGAATTGAGCAACCTGTTTGAGAGAAAATTGAAATGAAGGCATGGCATCAATACAACTATCATCACAGCAGCGGTAATCGGCTTTTCTGAAAATGTTTGTCGGCAGAGCATTTTGCCACGTACGTGTGAATGTCTCCTTGAGTGACTCTATGCTTGATCTCAAATCCGCTGAACGGTCCGCTGGCAGGGATGCCAAACTTTGCTGAAGACCAGTGAGTCTTATGGAAGAAAAAAATAAATTATTGAGACTTTTCTTGAACCACTTTGAAGTCATGTAAAACCCCAAATGCCTGACTGTGGACTTCAGAAATATCGCTTACATAGCTGCGTAGGATGCACAGCTGATGTTACTGGGGATCACCACCAAGCTGCCAGGACGGAGGCTTGCCATCACAGTAGCCAAATTGACCTGGAACCACAGCTGAAAATCTCCAGGCTCAAACTCTTCAAATTCAGGAGCAAGGGCCGTCAAGGTCAGGTTCAAGATGATGTCTCGTACACCTGCATTTCTGATGAAGGTGATGTTTCTCTGGAAATGAAAGGATTCATGTTTCAGTTTAGGAGGACATTTTACCTTCCTGAAATCATTGTAGAAATGAGCGCAAGCTTGGTTACACATCTTTGTACTTCGGTGCATCAGGGGCATGACTCACAGCATCATGGGCAGCAATTCATTCAAGAAGCATATCAGCAATGTATCATTTTGAGTCAAATCCCGGCCCCTTATTCTTTTCTTAAAAGAAATCCTTGAGCCCAGGACAAGTTTTACATGGCCGGTTTGTCAGCCAACTTTCTAGGAAACTATGGCAGTCTTAAAAGTTAAGCATTCACCTGCTTGTTGATGTTTGCAAAAGCCTGGAAAAACTCCTCGAGCTGCTCATCATCACCGGAAGCTGTCAATCTCGTGAACACCTCCGTTATGATGGTCTCATTGTCCAAAGCACCGCTTTCTGGATCCAGGACCAGCTCAGCCTTCTGGCTTGGTGAGAGATCATCCAGAACTTCCAGCTGATGACACAAACAAAGAGGATATATGAATTGCTTTTCTCTTTGACGTGGCAAAACCACCCCTGTGTTTGGGCTTTCCAAGTTCTGAATGTTGCGCTGATGTTTTTAAGGAAGATTGACAGTGAAATGTATGACATACCCCAGAGATGTTGAAGACCTTGAGGTCAGCGTATGTTGTGTATCGGGAAAATGGACCCAAGTTTGCTTCAAGCCACTGGGCATCGCTCTGAATTGTCGGCCTGCAAACTAAGGAACGTAAAAGCACATTAGCATGCGTAACACTGAGCGGGCATAGTTTTTCATTGATACACATGGAACAAGTCCAGCGGCAGGTTTCTTCTCAGTGCCATTTCAGTATTATTTTAATTTTTATTTCACAATTTCAAGTCCATGGTCAAGCCCACACAAGCCACCACATGGCACGGTTCACTTCATCGGCCCTACCTGGCTTGTTGATGACACTGGCAGATTGTCTCAGGTAGTCCAGCAGAACCTCTGTGATTCCTTGTTGTGCATGCACCGGCATTGGACCGAAAGCTTTGGCCATCCCACTCACACTGCAAAGAGCCAAACAACATTCTTACGCTGTCCCTCATTAGCATTTTGCACTTTGGTGCATTGGAATCTTGCTCGTTTGTGAAACGCTACTCACACAATGCGGTAATTTGTACAGTTGATGTTTGAGGTTGCAGTCTTGAGCATCACTGGACTGAAACTTGGGAGGAAAGGAACCAGTATCAGATGGAACCAAAGGGTCCAGTCGCTTTCGTCGAAGCTCTGGAAATGGGGACTGATGATGGTGAAGGTCTTGTTCATTACACGATCTCTCACAACAGGTTGGAAATCAGGGACCTGTCACATTACGACAAGAGAGGATTTACACACCACACAGTTTACGTGTTGAAAGTACACCATACAGGATGCTAGAAAGCATGTAACAAAATATTTGATACAAATGAGTCCCCTAGAGCTCTTGCCCAGAATTGTCCTTCTTCCCCCAGGGTCAAGAGTAGCCTACCTTTCCATTTGCTGTCAACTCTGTCAGGAAGTCATCTACATTTTCCAGAGCATTGCCCTCCTCAAGTCGCTCAAACACGCGGTCGATTTGGTCTGTGTCATTCAAGGCCCCTGACCTCAGTGTGAACTGTGCCACCTGAGTAGGAGTGAGCACTGACAACGCGTCGGCCTTTGAAAGAGAATCAGTATGAAATCAAACAGCAGTAATTGCAAAACCATAGGTCAGACATTTCAGTTTGGGAGAAGCATACTACAGCTGCAGTCTCCACTTACACTGGAGAAGTTGGGGTTGAGGGCCTGCAAATCCTGGAGGGTTGCAAAAGTAGAGAAGCTGCCAAGGTTTGCCTGTAGCCACTCTTTGCTACCTTTGTTAAATGAGACACAGCCAGGATCTGCGAAAAAGACAGAAACCAAGACATGGGCGGGCTATTACCACCACATTCTATCAAGACTTTACCGAATTGAGCCTGAGCGCCTGCCTTTACCTGATGAGTCATGTCTTGAAAGGAATGGTTTGATGAAATGAGTGAAGACTGCTCGCTGACTTCCTCTGTCCATGGATTCCCTTTGGCTGCTGAGTGCCTCGATGCTAAAATGTGAGAGGAGGCCTTTAACATCGAAACAACTACAAAACTGCAGGTTCTTCTGCGATCTTGTTCACAGTGGAGCAACATATCACACATTTGCTTACACTGTCTGGTACGAAGGGCAGCTGAAGTTCTTTGAGCTTAGGCAGAATAGGAAGTTGGGGGATGGGGAGGCCAAAAACGGACGAATCTTTGTCTGGAACCAGTTTTTGACAAAGTCTTTACTCTGCAGTTGTTCCTGGCTGAAGTTGGCAATTCTCACCTCTCCAAGAGCCTCAAGAGCATTTGTCAAGGTTGGGTTGCTGTTGTTGGGGGCCTAGGATTGGAAAAATCATTTTGGTTTGACACAGAGTTCACACAGGGAAACACCAATTTTGTGAAATTGGGAGATTGGATTTACCATGGTGGCGAATGTCTCAAGAGCCTGGTCCAGAGCAGCAGAAGTTTTTTGGAAGAAAAGCTTCCAGACCTCTACCGGGTATGTCCTTTGACTTGCCAGTGAGCACTTCATCAGTGTGACCAAGTTGCTAAGTGTGAGATGTGTGGCCTTGGAAAGAAAGAAAGCAAAGACTCTCAGAGCTTATGGAGATTTGTCTCAGGGTGGTAATGTAGCAAAAGCCAAAATGTTCCTCTGGGATTCACAGCTTACGTAAAAAAAAAAAAAAAAAAAATCTTACCGAGGAACAGGCATACTCAGTGATGGTGAAATTGCACAAGGCTTCAGAGGAATTGCCAGTATACAGGGTTTGTCCAAGTTGTGATCTGAGGAAAGAAATACAAATAAAACCAATCTCACCTCAGTTACATTGACTAAATGAGCTTTACCTATGCAAACTCAGCACCGGACAAAGCAGTAATTCGCTTACCTATGGACATCAGCACAGACGAGGCCCTCTGTGAAAAGACAATATTTGAGTATCAGATATTGTACCTTCAGAATGCGATTTTGTCATCAAAGCTGAAATGTCTGCTATTTTACAGACTTACCATCAACCAGGGTCTCTTTGCACTGGAGACAAGCAAAGCACAATTGTTAGTCTAGTGGCAAGACCTACTTAAAGTGGAAATACCTTCAACACGGCCCCCTTGACAAAGTTAATGTGCCAAACTTTGTAAATTCCTCCTGTAAATTCTGATCAAACATTGTATAATCCATGTAATACACCCACAGAAATGAACTTACCGTCAAGGAATCTGGAATTGAGCAACCTGTTTGAGAGAAAATTGAAATGAAGGCATGGCATCAATACAACTATCATCACAGCAGCGGTAATCGGCTTTTCTGAAAATGTTTGTCGGCAGAGCATTTTGCCACGTACGTGTGAATGTCTCCTTGAGTGACTCTATGCTTGATCTCAAATCCGCTGAAAGGTCCGCTGGCAGGGATGCCAAACTTTGCTGAAGACCAGTGAGTCTTATGGAAGAAAAAAATAAATTATTGAGACTTTTCTTGAACCACTTTGAAGTCATGTAAAACCCCAAATGCCTGACTGTGGACTTCAGAAATATCGCTTACATAGCTGCGTAGGATGCACAGCTGATGTTACTGGGGATCACCACCAAGCTGCCAGGACGGAGGCTTGCCATCACAGTAGCCAAATTGACCTGGAACCACAGCTGAAAATCTCCAGGCTCAAACTCTTCAAATTCAGGAGCAAGGGCCGTCAAGGTCAGGTTCAAGATGATGTCTCGTACACCTGCATTTCTGATGAAGGTGATGTTTCTCTGGAAATGAAAGGATTCATGTTTCAGTTTAGGAGGACATTTTACCTTCCTGAAATCATTGTAGAAATGAGCGCAAGCTTGGTTACACATCTTTGTACTTCGGTGCATCAGGGGCATGACTCACAGCATCATGGGCAGCAATTCATTCAAGAAGCATATCAGCAATGTATCATTTTGAGTCAAATCCCGGCCCCTTATTCTTTTCTTAAAAGAAATCCTTGAGCCCAGGACAAGTTTTACATGGCCGGTTTGTCAGCCAACTTTCTAGGAAACTATGGCAGTCTTAAAAGTTAAGCATTCACCTGCTTGTTGATGTTTGCAAAAGCCTGGAAAAACTCCTCGAGCTGCTCATCATCACCGGAAGCTGTCAATCTCGTGAACACCTCCGTTATGATGGTCTCATTGTCCAAAGCACCGCTTTCTGGATCCAGGACCAGCTCAGCCTTCTGGCTTGGTGAGAGATCATCCAGAACTTCCAGCTGATGACACAAACAAAGAGGATATATGAATTGCTTTTCTCTTTGACGTGGCAAAACCACCCCTGTGTTTGGGCTTTCCAAGTTCTGAATGTTGCGCTGATGTTTTTAAGGAAGATTGACAGTGAAATGTATGACATACCCCAGAGATGTTGAAGACCTTGAGGTCAGCGTATGTTGTGTATCGGGAAAATGGACCCAAGTTTGCTTCAAGCCACTGGGCATCGCTCTGAATTGTCGGCCTGCAAACTAAGGAACGTAAAAGCACATTAGCATGCGTAACACTGAGCGGGCATAGTTTTTCATTGATACACATGGAACAAGTCCAGCGGCAGGTTTCTTCTCAGTGCCATTTCAGTATTATTTTAATTTTTATTTCACAATTTCAAGTCCATGGTCAAGCCCACACAAGCCACCACATGGCACGGTTCACTTCATCGGCCCTACCTGGCTTGTTGATGACACTGGCAGATTGTCTCAGGTAGTCCAGCAGAACCTCTGTGATTCCTTGTTGTGCATGCACCGGCATTGGACCGAAAGCTTTGGCCATCCCACTCACACTGCAAAGAGCCAAACAACATTCTTACGCTGTCCCTCATTAGCATTTTGCACTTTGGTGCATTGGAATCTTGCTCGTTTGTGAAACGCTACTCACACAATGCGGTAATTTGTACAGTTGATGTTTGAGGTTGCAGTCTTGAGCATCACTGGACTGAAACTTGGGAGGAAAGGAACCAGTATCAGATGGAACCAAAGGGTCCAGTCGCTTTCGTCGAAGCTCTGGAAATGGGGACTGATGATGGTGAAGGTCTTGTTCATTACACGATCTCTCACAACAGGTTGGAAATCAGGGACCTGTCACATTACGACAAGAGAGGATTTACACACCACACAGTTTACGTGTTGAAAGTACACCATACAGGATGCTAGAAAGCATGTAACAAAATATTTGATACAAATGAGTCCCCTAGAGCTCTTGCCCAGAATTGTCCTTCTTCCCCCAGGGTCAAGAGTAGCCTACCTTTCCATTTGCTGTCAACTCTGTCAGGAAGTCATCTACATTTTCCAGAGCATTGCCCTCCTCAAGTCGCTCAAACACGCGGTCGATTTGGTCTGTGTCATTCAAGGCCCCTGACCTCAGTGTGAACTGTGCCACCTGAGTAGGAGTGAGCACTGACAACGCGTCGGCCTTTGAAAGAGAATCAGTATGAAATCAAACAGCAGTAATTGCAAAACCATAGGTCAGACATTTCAGTTTGGGAGAAGCATACTACAGCTGCAGTCTCCACTTACACTGGAGAAGTTGGGGTTGAGGGCCTGCAAATCCTGGAGGGTTGCAAAAGTAGAGAAGCTGCCAAGGTTTGCCTGTAGCCACTCTTTGCTACCTTTGTTAAATGAGACACAGCCAGGATCTGCGAAAAAGACAGAAACCAAGACATGGGCGGGCTATTACCACCACATTCTATCAAGACTTTACCGAATTGAGCCTGAGCGCCTGCCTTTACCTGATGAGTCATGTCTTGAAAGGAATGGTTTGATGAAATGAGTGAAGACTGCTCGCTGACTTCCTCTGTCCATGGATTCCCTTTGGCTGCTGAGTGCCTCGATGCTAAAATGTGAGAGGAGGCCTTTAACATCGAAACAACTACAAAACTGCAGGTTCTTCTGCGATCTTGTTCACAGTGGAGCAACATATCACACATTTGCTTACACTGTCTGGTACGAAGGGCAGCTGAAGTTCTTTGAGCTTAGGCAGAATAGGAAGTTGGGGGATGGGGAGGCCAAAAACGGACGAATCTTTGTCTGGAACCAGTTTTTGACAAAGTCTTTACTCTGCAGTTGTTCCTGGCTGAAGTTGGCAATTCTCACCTCTCCAAGAGCCTCAAGAGCATTTGTCAAGGTTGGGTTGCTGTTGTTGGGGGCCTAGGATTGGAAAAATCATTTTGGTTTGACACAGAGTTCACACAGGGAAACACCAATTTTGTGAAATTGGGAGATTGGATTTACCATGGTGGCGAATGTCTCAAGAGCCTGGTCCAGAGCAGCAGAAGTTTTTTGGAAGAAAAGCTTCCAGACCTCTACCGGGTATGTCCTTTGACTTGCCAGTGAGCACTTCATCAGTGTGACCAAGTTGCTAAGTGTGAGATGTGTGGCCTTGGAAAGAAAGAAAGCAAAGACTCTCAGAGCTTATGGAGATTTGTCTCAGGGTGGTAATGTAGCAAAAGCCAAAATGTTCCTCTGGGATTCACAGCTTACGTAAAAAAAAAAATAAAAAAAAAATCTTACCGAGGAACAGGCATACTCAGTGATGGTGAAATTGCACAAGGCTTCAGAGGAATTGCCAGTATACAGGGTTGGTCCAAGTTGTGATCTGAGGAAAGAAATACAAATAAAACCAATCTCACCTCAGTTACATTGACTAAATGAGCTTTACCTATGCAAACTCAGCACCGGACAAAGCAGTAATTCGCTTACCTATGGACATCAGCACAGACGAGGCCCTCTGTGAAAAGACAATATTTGAGTATCAGATATTGTACCTTCAGAATGCGATTTTGTCATCAAAGCTGAAATGTCTGCTATTTTACAGACTTACCATCAACCAGGGTCTCTTTGCACTGGAGACAAGCAAAGCACAATTGTTAGTCTAGTGGCAAGACCTACTTAAAGTGGAAATACCTTCAACACGGCCCCCTTGACAAAGTTAATGTGCCAAACTTTGTAAATTCCTCCTGTAAATTCTGATCAAACATTGTATAATCCATGTAATACACCCACAGAAATGAACTTACCGTCAAGGAATCTGGAACTGAGCAACCTGTTTGAGAGAAAATTGAAATGAAGGCATGGCATCAATACAACTATCATCACAGCAGCGGTAATCGGCTTTTCTGAAAATGTTTGTCGGCAGAGCATTTTGCCACGTACGTGTGAATGTCTCCTTGAGTGACTCTATGCTTGATCTCAAATCCGCTGAAAGGTCCGCTGGCAGGGATGCCAAACTTTGCTGAAGACCAGTGAGTCTTATGGAAGAAAAAAATAAATTATTGAGACTTTTCTTGAACCACTTTGAAGTCATGTAAAACCCCAAATGCCTGACTGTGGACTTCAGAAATATCGCTTACATAGCTGCGTAGGATGCACAGCTGATGTTACTGGGGATCACCACCAAGCTGCCAGGACGGAGGCTTGCCATCACAGTAGCCAAATTGACCTGGAACCACAGCTGAAAATCTCCAGGCTCAAACTCTTCAAATTCAGGAGCAAGGGCCGTCAAGGTCAGGTTCAAGATGATGTCTCGTACACCTGCATTTCTGATGAAGGTGATGTTTCTCTGGAAATGAAAGGATTCATGTTTCAGTTTAGGAGGACATTTTACCTTCCTGAAATCATTGTAGAAATGAGCGCAAGCTTGGTTACACATCTTTGTACTTCGGTGCATCAGGGGCATGACTCACAGCATCATGGGCAGCAATTCATTCAAGAAGCATATCAGCAATGTATCATTTTGAGTCAAATCCCGGCCCCTTATTCTTTTCTTAAAAGAAATCCTTGAGCCCAGGACAAGTTTTACATGGCCGGTTTGTCAGCCAACTTTCTAGGAAACTATGGCAGTCTTAAAAGTTAAGCATTCACCTGCTTGTTGATGTTTGCAAAAGCCTGGAAAAACTCCTCGAGCTGCTCATCATCACCGGAAGCTGTCAATCTCGTGAACACCTCCGTTATGATGGTCTCATTGTCCAAAGCACCGCTTTCTGGATCCAGGACCAGCTCAGCCTTCTGGCTTGGTGAGAGATCATCCAGAACTTCCAGCTGATGACACAAACAAAGAGGATATATGAATTGCTTTTCTCTTTGACGTGGCAAAACCACCCCTGTGTTTGGGCTTTCCAAGTTCTGAATGTTGCGCTGATGTTTTTAAGGAAGATTGACAGTGAAATGTATGACATACCCCAGAGATGTTGAAGACCTTGAGGTCAGCGTATGTTGTGTATCGGGAAAATGGACCCAAGTTTGCTTCAAGCCACTGGGCATCGCTCTGAATTGTCGGCCTGCAAACTAAGGAACGTAAAAGCACATTAGCATGCGTAACACTGAGCGGGCATAGTTTTTCATTGATACACATGGAACAAGTCCAGCGGCAGGTTTCTTCTCAGTGCCATTTCAGTATTATTTTAATTTTTATTTCACAATTTCAAGTCCATGGTCAAGCCCACACAAGCCACCACATGGCACGGTTCACTTCATCGGCCCTACCTGGCTTGTTGATGACACTGGCAGATTGTCTCAGGTAGTCCAGCAGAACCTCTGTGATTCCTTGTTGTGCATGCACCGGCATTGGACCGAAAGCTTTGGCCATCCCACTCACACTGCAAAGAGCCAAACAACATTCTTACGCTGTCCCTCATTAGCATTTTGCACTTTGGTGCATTGGAATCTTGCTCGTTTGTGAAACGCTACTCACACAATGCGGTAATTTGTACAGTTGATGTTTGAGGTTGCAGTCTTGAGCATCACTGGACTGAAACTTGGGAGGAAAGGAACCAGTATCAGATGGAACCAAAGGGTCCAGTCGCTTTCGTCGAAGCTCTGGAAATGGGGACTGATGATGGTGAAGGTCTTGTTCATTACACGATCTCTCACAACAGGTTGGAAATCAGGGACCTGTCACATTACGACAAGAGAGGATTTACACACCACACAGTTTACGTGTTGAAAGTACACCATACAGGATGCTAGAAAGCATGTAACAAAATATTTGATACAAATGAGTCCCCTAGAGCTCTTGCCCAGAATTGTCCTTCTTCCCCCAGGGTCAAGAGTAGCCTACCTTTCCATTTGCTGTCAACTCTGTCAGGAAGTCATCTACATTTTCCAGAGCATTGCCCTCCTCAAGTCGCTCAAACACGCGGTCGATTTGGTCTGTGTCATTCAAGGCCCCTGACCTCAGTGTGAACTGTGCCACCTGAGTAGGAGTGAGCACTGACAACGCGTCGGCCTTTGAAAGAGAATCAGTATGAAATCAAACAGCAGTAATTGCAAAACCATAGGTCAGACATTTCAGTTTGGGAGAAGCATACTACAGCTGCAGTCTCCACTTACACTGGAGAAGTTGGGGTTGAGGGCCTGCAAATCCTGGAGGGTTGCAAAAGTAGAGAAGCTGCCAAGGTTTGCCTGTAGCCACTCTTTGCTACCTTTGTTAAATGAGACACAGCCAGGATCTGCGAAAAAGACAGAAACCAAGACATGGGCGGGCTATTACCACCACATCCTATCAAGACTTTACCGAATTGAGCCTGAGCGCCTGCCTTTACCTGATGAGTCATGTCTTGAAAGGAATGGTTTGATGAAATGAGTGAAGACTGCTCGCTGACTTCCTCTGTCCATGGATTCCCTTTGGCTGCTGAGTGCCTCGATGCTAAAATGTGAGAGAAGGCCTTTAACATCGAAACAACTACAAAACTGCAGGTTCTTCTGCAATCTTGTTCACAGTGGAGCAACATATCACACATTTGCTTACACTGTCTGGTACGAAGGGCAGCTGAAGTTCTTTGAGCTTAGGCAGAATAGGAAGTTGGGGGATGGGGAGGCCAAAAACGGACGAATCTTTGTCTGGAACCAGTTTTTGACAAAGTCTTTACTCTGCAGTTGTTCCTGGCTGAAGTTGGCAATTCTCACCTCTCCAAGAGCCTCAAGAGCATTTGTCAAGGTTGGGTTGCTGTTGTTGGGGGCCTAGGATTGGAAAAATCATTTTGGTTTGACACAGAGTTCACACAGGGAAACACCAATTTTGTGAAATTGGGAGATTGGATTTACCATGGTGGCGAATGTCTCAAGAGCCTGGTCCAGAGCAGCAGAAGTTTTTTGGAAGAAAAGCTTCCAGACCTCTACCGGGTATGTCCTTTGACTTGCCAGTGAGCACTTCATCAGTGTGACCAAGTTGCTAAGTGTGAGATGTGTGGCCTTGGAAAGAAAGAAAGCAAAGACTCTCAGAGCTTATGGAGATTTGTCTCAGGGTGGTAATGTAGCAAAAGCCAAAATGTTCCTCTGGGATTCACAGCTTACGTAAAAAAAAAAAAAAAAAAAAAATCTTACCGAGGAACAGGCATACTCAGTGATGGTGAAATTGCACAAGGCTTCAGAGGAATTGCCAGTATACAGGGTTTGTCCAAGTTGTGATCTGAGGAAAGAAATACAAATAAAACCAATCTCACCTCAGTTACATTGACTAAATGAGCTTTACCTATGCAAACTCAGCACCGGACAAAGCAGTAATTCGCTTACCTATGGACATCAGCACAGACGAGGCCCTCTGTGAAAAGACAATATTTGAGTATCAGATATTGTACCTTCAGAATGCGATTTTGTCATCAAAGCTGAAATGTCTGCTATTTTACAGACTTACCATCAACCAGGGTCTCTTTGCACTGGAGACAAGCAAAGCACAATTGTTAGTCTAGTGGCAAGACCTACTTAAAGTGGAAATACCTTCAACACGGCCCCCTTGACAAAGTTAATGTGCCAAACTTTGTAAATTCCTCCTGTAAATTCTGATCAAACATTGTATAATCCATGTAATACACCCACAGAAATGAACTTACCGTCAAGGAATCTGGAACTGAGCAACCTGTTTGAGAGAAAATTGAAATGAAGGCATGGCATCAATACAACTATCATCACAGCAGCGGTAATCGGCTTTTCTGAAAATGTTTGTCGGCAGAGCATTTTGCCACGTACGTGTGAATGTCTCCTTGAGTGACTCTATGCTTGATCTCAAATCCGCTGAAAGGTCCGCTGGCAGGGATGCCAAACTTTGCTGAAGACCAGTGAGTCTTATGGAAGAAAAAAATAAATTATTGAGACTTTTCTTGAACCACTTTGAAGTCATGTAAAACCCCAAATGCCTGACTGTGGACTTCAGAAATATCGCTTACATAGCTGCGTAGGATGCACAGCTAATGTTACTGGGGATCACCACCAAGCTGCCAGGACGGAGGCTTGCCATCACAGTAGCCAAATTGACCTGGAACCACAGCTGAAAATCTCCAGGCTCAAACTCTTCAAATTCAGGAGCAAGGGCCGTCAAGGTCAGGTTCAAGATGATGTCTCGTACACCTGCATTTCTGATGAAGGTGATGTTTCTCTGGAAATGAAAGGATTCATGTTTCAGTTTAGGAGGACATTTTACCTTCCTGAAATCATTGTAGAAATGAGCGCAAGCTTGGTTACACATCTTTGTACTTCGGTGCATCAGGGGCATGACTCACAGCATCATGGGCAGCAATTCATTCAAGAAGCATATCAGCAATGTATCATTTTGAGTCAAATCCCGGCCCCTTATTCTTTTCTTAAAAGAAATCCTTGAGCCCAGGACAAGTTTTACATGGCCGGTTTGTCAGCCAACTTTCTAGGAAACTATGGCAGTCTTAAAAGTTAAGCATTCACCTGCTTGTTGATGTTTGCAAAAGCCTGGAAAAACTCCTCGAGCTGCTCATCATCACCGGAAGCTGTCAATCTCGTGAACACCTCCGTTATGATGGTCTCATTGTCCAAAGCACCGCTTTCTGGATCCAGGACCAGCTCAGCCTTCTGGCTTGGTGAGAGATCATCCAGAACTTCCAGCTGATGACACAAACAAAGAGGATATATGAATTGCTTTTCTCTTTGACGTGGCAAAACCACCCCTGTGTTTGGGCTTTCCAAGTTCTGAATGTTGCGCTGATGTTTTTAAGGAAGATTGACAGTGAAATGTATGACATACCCCAGAGATGTTGAAGACCTTGAGGTCAGCGTATGTTGTGTATCGGGAAAATGGACCCAAGTTTGCTTCAAGCCACTGGGCATCGCTCTGAATTGTCGGCCTGCAAACTAAGGAACGTAAAAGCACATTAGCATGCGTAACACTGAGCGGGCATAGTTTTTCATTGATACACATGGAACAAGTCCAGCGGCAGGTTTCTTCTCAGTGCCATTTCAGTATTATTTTAATTTTTATTTCACAATTTCAAGTCCATGGTCAAGCCCACACAAGCCACCACATGGCACGGTTCACTTCATCGGCCCTACCTGGCTTGTTGATGACACTGGCAGATTGTCTCAGGTAGTCCAGCAGAACCTCTGTGATTCCTTGTTGTGCATGCACCGGCATTGGACCGAAAGCTTTGGCCATCCCACTCACACTGCAAAGAGCCAAACAACATTCTTACGCTGTCCCTCATTAGCATTTTGCACTTTGGTGCATTGGAATCTTGCTCGTTTGTGAAACGCTACTCACACAATGCGGTAATTTGTACAGTTGATGTTTGAGGTTGCAGTCTTGAGCATCACTGGACTGAAACTTGGGAGGAAAGGAACCAGTATCAGATGGAACCAAAGGGTCCAGTCGCTTTCGTCGAAGCTCTGGAAATGGGGACTGATGATGGTGAAGGTCTTGTTCATTACACGATCTCTCACAACAGGTTGGAAATCAGGGACCTGTCACATTACGACAAGAGAGGATTTACACACCACACAGTTTACGTGTTGAAAGTACACCATACAGGATGCTAGAAAGCATGTAACAAAATATTTGATACAAATGAGTCCCCTAGAGCTCTTGCCCAGAATTGTCCTTCTTCCCCCAGGGTCAAGAGTAGCCTACCTTTCCATTTGCTGTCAACTCTGTCAGGAAGTCATCTACATTTTCCAGAGCATTGCCCTCCTCAAGTCGCTCAAACACGCGGTCGATTTGGTCTGTGTCATTCAAGGCCCCTGACCTCAGTGTGAACTGTGCCACCTGAGTAGGAGTGAGCACTGACAACGCGTCGGCCTTTGAAAGAGAATCAGTATGAAATCAAACAGCAGTAATTGCAAAACCATAGGTCAGACATTTCAGTTTGGGAGAAGCATACTACAGCTGCAGTCTCCACTTACACTGGAGAAGTTGGGGTTGAGGGCCTGCAAATCCTGGAGGGTTGCAAAAGTAGAGAAGCTGCCAAGGTTTGCCTGTAGCCACTCTTTGCTACCTTTGTTAAATGAGACACAGCCAGGATCTGCGAAAAAGACAGAAACCAAGACATGGGCGGGCTATTACCACCACATCCTATCAAGACTTTACCGAATTGAGCCTGAGCGCCTGCCTTTACCTGATGAGTCATGTCTTGAAAGGAATGGTTTGATGAAATGAGTGAAGACTGCTCGCTGACTTCCTCTGTCCATGGATTCCCTTTGGCTGCTGAGTGCCTCGATGCTAAAATGTGAGAGAAGGCCTTTAACATCGAAACAACTACAAAACTGCAGGTTCTTCTGCAATCTTGTTCACAGTGGAGCAACATATCACACATTTGCTTACACTGTCTGGTACGAAGGGCAGCTGAAGTTCTTTGAGCTTAGGCAGAATAGGAAGTTGGGGGATGGGGAGGCCAAAAACGGACGAATCTTTGTCTGGAACCAGTTTTTGACAAAGTCTTTACTCTGCAGTTGTTCCTGGCTGAAGTTGGCAATTCTCACCTCTCCAAGAGCCTCAAGAGCATTTGTCAAGGTTGGGTTGCTGTTGTTGGGGGCCTAGGATTGGAAAAATCATTTTGGTTTGACACAGAGTTCACACAGGGAAACACCAATTTTGTGAAATTGGGAGATTGGATTTACCATGGTGGCGAATGTCTCAAGTGCCTGGTCCAGAGCAGCAGAAGTTTTTTGGAAGAAAAGCTTCCAGACCTCTACCGGGTATGTCCTTTGACTTGCCAGTGAGCACTTCATCAGTGTGACCAAGTTGCTAAGTGTGAGATGTGTGGCCTTGGAAAGAAAGAAAGCAAAGACTCTCAGAGCTTATGGAGATTTGTCTCAGGGTGGTAATGTAGCAAAAGCCAAAATGTTCCTCTGGGATTCACAGCTTACGTAAAAAAAAAAAAAAAAAATCTTACCGAGGAACAGGCATACTCAGTGATGGTGAAATTGCACAAGGCTTCAGAGGAATTGCCAGTATACAGGGTTTGTCCAAGTTGTGATCTGAGGAAAGAAATACAAATAAAACCAATCTCACCTCAGTTACATTGACTAAATGAGCTTTACCTATGCAAACTCAGCACCGGACAAAGCAGTAATTCGCTTACCTATGGACATCAGCACAGACGAGGCCCTCTGTGAAAAGACAATATTTGAGTATCAGATATTGTACCTTCAGAATGCGATTTTGTCATCAAAGCTGAAATGTCTGCTATTTTACAGACTTACCATCAACCAGGGTCTCTTTGCACTGGAGACAAGCAAAGCACAATTGTTAGTCTAGTGGCAAGACCTACTTAAAGTGGAAATACCTTCAACACGGCCCCCTTGACAAAGTTAATGTGCCAAACTTTGTAAATTCCTCCTGTAAATTCTGATCAAACATTGTATAATCCATGTAATACACCCACAGAAATGAACTTACCGTCAAGGAATCTGGAACTGAGCAACCTGTTTGAGAGAAAATTGAAATGAAGGCATGGCATCAATACAACTATCATCACAGCAGCGGTAATCGGCTTTTCTGAAAATGTTTGTCGGCAGAGCATTTTGCCACGTACGTGTGAATGTCTCCTTGAGTGACTCTATGCTTGATCTCAAATCCGCTGAAAGGTCCGCTGGCAGGGATGCCAAACTTTGCTGAAGACCAGTGAGTCTTATGGAAGAAAAAAATAAATTATTGAGACTTTTCTTGAACCACTTTGAAGTCATGTAAAACCCCAAATGCCTGACTGTGGACTTCAGAAATATCGCTTACATAGCTGCGTAGGATGCACAGCTGATGTTACTGGGGATCACCACCAAGCTGCCAGGACGGAGGCTTGCCATCACAGTAGCCAAATTGACCTGGAACCACAGCTGAAAATCTCCAGGCTCAAACTCTTCAAATTCAGGAGCAAGGGCCGTCAAGGTCAGGTTCAAGATGATGTCTCGTACACCTGCATTTCTGATGAAGGTGATGTTTCTCTGGAAATGAAAGGATTCATGTTTCAGTTTAGGAGGACATTTTACCTTCCTGAAATCATTGTAGAAATGAGCGCAAGCTTGGTTACACATCTTTGTACTTCGGTGCATCAGGGGCATGACTCACAGCATCATGGGCAGCAATTCATTCAAGAAGCATATCAGCAATGTATCATTTTGAGTCAAATCCCGGCCCCTTATTCTTTTCTTAAAAGAAATCCTTGAGCCCAGGACAAGTTTTACATGGCCGGTTTGTCAGCCAACTTTCTAGGAAACTATGGCAGTCTTAAAAGTTAAGCATTCACCTGCTTGTTGATGTTTGCAAAAGCCTGGAAAAACTCCTCGAGCTGCTCATCATCACCGGAAGCTGTCAATCTCGTGAACACCTCCGTTATGATGGTCTCATTGTCCAAAGCACCGCTTTCTGGATCCAGGACCAGCTCAGCCTTCTGGCTTGGTGAGAGATCATCCAGAACTTCCAGCTGATGACACAAACAAAGAGGATATATGAATTGCTTTTCTCTTTGACGTGGCAAAACCACCCCTGTGTTTGGGCTTTCCAAGTTCTGAATGTTGCGCTGATGTTTTTAAGGAAGATTGACAGTGAAATGTATGACATACCCCAGAGATGTTGAAGACCTTGAGGTCAGCGTATGTTGTGTATCGGGAAAATGGACCCAAGTTTGCTTCAAGCCACTGGGCATCGCTCTGAATTGTCGGCCTGCAAACTAAGGAACGTAAAAGCACATTAGCATGCGTAACACTGAGCGGGCATAGTTTTTCATTGATACACATGGAACAAGTCCAGCGGCAGGTTTCTTCTCAGTGCCATTTCAGTATTATTTTAATTTTTATTTCACAATTTCAAGTCCATGGTCAAGCCCACACAAGCCACCACATGGCACGGTTCACTTCATCGGCCCTACCTGGCTTGTTGATGACACTGGCAGATTGTCTCAGGTAGTCCAGCAGAACCTCTGTGATTCCTTGTTGTGCATGCACCGGCATTGGACCGAAAGCTTTGGCCATCCCACTCACACTGCAAAGAGCCAAACAATATTCTTACGCTGTCCCTCATTAGCATTTTGCACTTTGGTGCATTGGAATCTTGCTCGTTTGTGAAACGCTACTCACACAATGCGGTAATTTGTACAGTTGATGTTTGAGGTTGCAGTCTTGAGCATCACTGGACTGAAACTTGGGAGGAAAGGAACCAGTATCAGATGGAACCAAAGGGTCCAGTCGCTTTCGTCGAAGCTCTGGAAATGGGGACTGATGATGGTGAAGGTCTTGTTCATTACACGATCTCTCACAACAGGTTGGAAATCAGGGACCTGTCACATTACGACAAGAGAGGATTTACACACCACACAGTTTACGTGTTGAAAGTACACCATACAGGATGCTAGAAAGCATGTAACAAAATATTTGATACAAATGAGTCCCCTAGAGCTCTTGCCCAGAATTGTCCTTCTTCCCCCAGGGTCAAGAGTAGCCTACCTTTCCATTTGCTGTCAACTCTGTCAGGAAGTCATCTACATTTTCCAGAGCATTGCCCTCCTCAAGTCGCTCAAACACGCGGTCGATTTGGTCTGTGTCATTCAAGGCCCCTGACCTCAGTGTGAACTGTGCCACCTGAGTAGGAGTGAGCACTGACAACGCGTCGGCCTTTGAAAGAGAATCAGTATGAAATCAAACAGCAGTAATTGCAAAACCATAGGTCAGACATTTCAGTTTGGGAGAAGCATACTACAGCTGCAGTCTCCACTTACACTGGAGAAGTTGGGGTTGAGGGCCTGCAAATCCTGGAGGGTTGCAAAAGTAGAGAAGCTGCCAAGGTTTGCCTGTAGCCACTCTTTGCTACCTTTGTTAAATGAGACACAGCCAGGATCTGCGAAAAAGACAGAAACCAAGACATGGGCGGGCTATTACCACCACATCCTATCAAGACTTTACCGAATTGAGCCTGAGCGCCTGCCTTTACCTGATGAGTCATGTCTTGAAAGGAATGGTTTGATGAAATGAGTGAAGACTGCTCGCTGACTTCCTCTGTCCATGGATTCCCTTTGGCTGCTGAGTGCCTCGATGCTAAAATGTGAGAGAAGGCCTTTAACATCGAAACAACTACAAAACTGCAGGTTCTTCTGCAATCTTGTTCACAGTGGAGCAACATATCACACATTTGCTTACACTGTCTGGTACGAAGGGCAGCTGAAGTTCTTTGAGCTTAGGCAGAATAGGAAGTTGGGGGATGGGGAGGCCAAAAACGGACGAATCTTTGTCTGGAACCAGTTTTTGACAAAGTCTTTACTCTGCAGTTGTTCCTGGCTGAAGTTGGCAATTCTCACCTCTCCAAGAGCCTCAAGAGCATTTGTCAAGGTTGGGGTGCTGTTGTTGGGGGCCTAGGATTGGAAAAATCATTTTGGTTTGACACAGAGTTCACACAGGGAAACACCAATTTTGTGAAATTGGGAGATTGGATTTACCATGGTGGCGAATGTCTCAAGAGCCTGGTCCAGAGCAGCAGAAGTTTTTTGGAAGAAAAGCTTCCAGACCTCTACCGGGTATGTCCTTTGACTTGCCAGTGAGCACTTCATCAGTGTGACCAAGTTGCTAAGTGTGAGATGTGTGGCCTTGGAAAGAAAGAAAGCAAAGACTCTCAGAGCTTATGGAGATTTGTCTCAGGGTGGTAATGTAGCAAAAGCCAAAATGTTCCTCTGGGATTCACAGCTTACGTAAAAAAAAAAAAAAAAAAAAAATCTTACCGAGGAACAGGCATACTCAGTGATGGTGAAATTGCACAAGGCTTCAGAGGAATTGCCAGTATACAGGGTTTGTCCAAGTTGTGATCTGAGGAAAGAAATACAAATAAAACCAATCTCACCTCAGTTACATTGACTAAATGAGCTTTACCTATGCAAACTCAGCACCGGACAAAGCAGTAATTCGCTTACCTATGGACATCAGCACAGACGAGGCCCTCTGTGAAAAGACAATATTTGAGTATCAGATATTGTACCTTCAGAATGCGATTTTGTCATCAAAGCTGAAATGTCTGCTATTTTACAGACTTACCATCAACCAGGGTCTCTTTGCACTGGAGACAAGCAAAGCACAATTGTTAGTCTAGTGGCAAGACCTACTTAAAGTGGAAATACCTTCAACACGGCCCCCTTGACAAAGTTAATGTGCCAAACTTTGTAAATTCCTCCTGTAAATTCTGATCAAACATTGTATAATCCATGTAATACACCCACAGAAATGAACTTACCGTCAAGGAATCTGGAACTGAGCAACCTGTTTGAGAGAAAATTGAAATGAAGGCATGGCATCAATACAACTATCATCACAGCAGCGGTAATCGGCTTTTCTGAAAATGTTTGTCGGCAGAGCATTTTGCCACGTACGTGTGAATGTCTCCTTGAGTGACTCTATGCTTGATCTCAAATCCGCTGAAAGGTCCGCTGGCAGGGATGCCAAACTTTGCTGAAGACCAGTGAGTCTTATGGAAGAAAAAAATAAATTATTGAGACTTTTCTTGAACCACTTTGAAGTCATGTAAAACCCCAAATGCCTGACTGTGGACTTCAGAAATATTGCTTACATAGCTGCGTAGGATGCACAGCTGATGTTACTGGGGATCACCACCAAGCTGCCAGGACGGAGGCTTGCCATCACAGTAGCCAAATTGACCTGGAACCACAGCTGAAAATCTCCAGGCTCAAACTCTTCAAATTCAGGAGCAAGGGCCGTCAAGGTCAGGTTCAAGATGATGTCTCGTACACCTGCATTTCTGATGAAGGTGATGTTTCTCTGGAAATGAAAGGATTCATGTTTCAGTTTAGGAGGACATTTTACCTTCCTGAAATCATTGTAGAAATGAGCGCAAGCTTGGTTACACATCTTTGTACTTCGGTGCATCAGGGGCATGACTCACAGCATCATGGGCAGCAATTCATTCAAGAAGCATATCAGCAATGTATCATTTTGAGTCAAATCCCGGCCCCTTATTCTTTTCTTAAAAGAAATCCTTGAGCCCAGGACAAGTTTTACATGGCCGGTTTGTCAGCCAACTTTCTAGGAAACTATGGCAGTCTTAAAAGTTAAGCATTCACCTGCTTGTTGATGTTTGCAAAAGCCTGGAAAAACTCCTCGAGCTGCTCATCATCACCGGAAGCTGTCAATCTCGTGAACACCTCCGTTATGATGGTCTCATTGTCCAAAGCATCGCTTTCTGGATCCAGGACCAGCTCAGCCTTCTGGCTTGGTGAGAGATCATCCAGAACTTCCAGCTGATGACACAAACAAAGAGGATATATGAATTGCTTTTCTCTTTGACGTGGAAAAACCACCCCTGTGTTTGGGCTTTCCAAGTTCTGAATGTTGCGCTGATGTTTTCTTCTCTCTCGGTGAGAGATGTTTCAAAACATCTCTCTATTTGACAACATGAAATAGTTTTGTTTTCACTCATATTTTATCATCTTCAGATATTCAAAATATAATCATTCATTTTTTAAGATGTAATTTATATTTTGTGAATTCTTTCAAAAATATATTACTTACTGGAGTGAAGTTGTTGTTTATTTTCTTAAGATCTTCAAGACTTGCAAAAATTGAAAAATGTCCAAAGTTTCTCTTGAGCCATTTCTCACTTCCATTCACATTTTGTGTGCATCCCGGTTCTGTGAATTTTTAAAACAGATTCCAAAACAAATTTGTTTTCATGTTCAATTCTAATTTCTCATTCACGATCTTCTATGTTTGACCCTCTTTTTATATACCATTCATTCATTTCTTTGATATATTTAACATATTCTTATCCTTTTACCTGGTAAGTTCTTTCTTGATAGGTAGACTTGAATGAAGTGTTTATAAATGAGTTTCCTCTCATTTTTTGGAGAAGTGTCCAGTTCATCGCTCATAGCCTCAATCCTTGAAAATAAATTTTCATTATTCTTTTTTTCACAACAACAAAACATAGATCATGAGTTATCAGACACAAACCATAAATCACATTTATCCGGCTGGAGTCACAATTTCCGTATCCCTCTGAAAATACTATGGTCAAGCATTTTGCAACAATTAGTTTTGCGTGGAAGATTTTCCACTTCTGTGTTTGTGTTGTCTTTGTGTTCATTAAATATTAATATACATTAAACATCTTTCATTTAGTTTGCCATGTCAGTCCATCTCCTTTACCTTTTTCATGAATGCATTTAATGCCTCCTGTTGCATTAATTATTAGTTATAGAATGTTGAGTAATGGTAACAGAAATGGTTTTTCTCAGGTGGAGCTTTACTGCAAGTAAAGTAAATGTTTTGTGATCATAATCACTACATCATTTCTTTTCTGAGCTTGGTGATCTAGCAAATTTCACCACTGCATTGAAACTGTGAAGTGGACTACATAATGAGCTGCTGCCTTAGTAAATTAGGAGTTAAAAACATGCAAATTGATGTTTATTATTGTTTGGGCCGTTGTCACAAAAAGACAACTGGATCGCTTCAAATAGTCAACCATATGTCTTCTTCTCAACTCCTTGATCATAACAGAATACGGTATCTTTTACCACTGCTCATTTTAGAAAGGTCACTGCCAAAAACCTGTTCTTTGTTCCTAGCTGACCAAGATGGAGGCTCGTGCAAGCCAGGCGCAGGATCTCCACATTTTGCAAATTAGTAGTTATCTGTCTATTTGTCGAAAAAGTCTGTTGAAAAAGTGTTTGGACATCAGATCATGCAATTCTGACAACATTCCTCCGGCTCATTCCAGAGAGCTGCAAGACAACAGAGGCTACTAACTGGCTCTGCAGACCAGAAGTGCTTGTAGGCAGAGTGCACTGTAAACAAAGGTGGGAGAGGAACGAGAGCTAAGGGCTAGGCTAAAATTAACTTCTCACCAGCTATCTCTACCCAAGATTTTCCTTGCCAATGTTCAGTCTGGCGAAAAAAATAAATGAGCCTCTAGCAGCCTGGCTACTGCCTAAAGCAAGAAACAACAGTATGAATCCCAAATTGAACTAGAAATCCTGATCTCAGTACTGTGATAACTGCAGAGAAAGGGGAAAAAAAGGGACAAATTGTGCCCGGTGGCCGACAAAATTGCATAGTGAAAGTGACGCTCACAGGGAACCAGAGTAAACACAGATAGTGTAAGCCATTTCACTGCATTCCCCATCCACTTCTAACACTAAGTTAAAGCAAAAAAAGTTATCTATTTCTACTTTAAAGAAACATCCTGGAGTTGACGCTGATTGCTTAGCAACACGGGTTACAGCCATGAAATAATCCGGCACATTACCCCCCCCCCCACCCCGTCAAATGGTGAATTGCCATTTTTAAACTTTGGCATTAGCACATATTAAACAAACAAGACATAAAATAGTAATTTGTGAACTTTAGAAGTGCTGGTAAATTGATTTTATTAGTGCTGGACAGAGCCAGCTAGCTGTCTAGCTTAGTTTTTCAATAAATTTAAAGTGGCAATTAAAACAAAGTATATTAGACAGATTGGAATTTTGGCATAAATTAGAAGTGACCAAACAGCCTGCGGCCCTACACTTAAATTTACATGGCCCGTGAGTTATTTTAAAATTAAAATGATATTTAGCCCAATGGATATTAGAATGCAGTTCCTATTGTGAATGCTAGGTGTCGCTATCACCATATGGGAATATCAGTCATGGGAAGCACTGTGACAAGTTTGTTTTTCAGACATGATTCTTGCTTGTCCCAAACACACATTTGGAATGTTTGTCATTTCAATCCAGCCTTTTTCTAACCTCTTCTGTCGCAGTTACTCTGGTCACATTATTACCAAGCACCTGTTAGTCACACCCATGTGAGCAAATTCAATTTAGTTGCAGCAGGACCAGGAAAAAAGAGTCCCATGTGAATGTATGTATGTATCTAATGCATGCCATTATTTACAACTTACCAGTTGTATTTATTATCTTAGCTCAATAACAACAATGCAGTTCATTTACTAACCATTTAATAACAGACTTATGCATGTGTATCTGCATGTATCAGTAAAATAGAATTTAATTCACTTACAGATCTTGGAAAGAACTGCAGCTGAAGTTCTGACTGCTCAGCTGGATCAGGAAGTTTTCATCGACATAGCGCAAAAGTGGAGCCAACTTCAGTGAGAACCACAGTCTGGTGAATCTTGAGTCACTTTGGTTACCCAGACTCAGACTGTCCAAGACGCCAAATATATCCAGAACATTGAATCCAGACTCATTGGTGCTCTGTTATAAAAACAAGTTGCAATCAACCACTGATAGAAGCTGTACATATATTGGTCATATCAACATATTTTGACTGTTATTAAATGCTACAGAGAACTCTAAATTGTACATTTTCAAATAACTAACCACCAGAAAACATTAAAATATAGTAGTAGAAACCTGCTTTCACTCCCAGGTTGATTTATAGGCATTTTAGTGTAGTACTGTAGGGGTAAAGTTATTCATATTTCTTGATGCTGTTAAAGACTTGCTTACATACAGATGTAAGGAGTCTTGTTTGTAAACCCAGGTAGTCTTACTTTATATTTTAAATCATGAATAACTGAGAAATTTACAAAATGTAGATATTTCTACCCACATTTAAAATGTCTCACTTGTGAATGTGATTTTACCCTAAATGTACATGTTTACAATGTGATGGGTCTTTGCAATCAAACAGATCAGATTTGATGCCATGACATGAACATGTCCATGGCTATGTAATGGTTCCCCTCTCATTAGATTATGCCCCTGCTTTACTCATCTTTAAATATAGACTATTTTTACTATTTTAACTAATTTAATTCACTCACTTGCATAGTCCATTTAGGGCAGACATTTGCTAATATTTCCCTTCCAAATGGAGTATATTAATGTTTTTGAATGGGCGTGTTGGGCACATGGGTCTTAACACAGAATGGAACATTACACAAACATGTAAAGTAACTTATATACCAAGTCAAAGAAGACTTCTAAAGTGGACTGCACAATCTGCCTGAGGTTTTGTTCCAACTTCCTGGATTTGTCTTCTGGCAGAGTCACATTTCTACCCCTTTTACAGGATAGCTGCCCTGCCAGTGTGTCCACTGCCGCAGATATCTAGAGAGAACACAGATAGATGCCTTTGTAATACACAGCAACATGGGAAAGTGACTGGCATGGGTTAATGTCAGCAAATGAACACAAGGGGGTGTCATTTATCAACACTGCTTGGTGTTGACAATCAAAAGTTACACAGATTAATGGGTTTATGAGACATTTTGAATTTACCAGTAATAAGGAATTCTGAAAGACTTACTCTGTGACTGGCATCTCGGACATTTACTGCAAGGCATGTTTCCTGGGAACCATTGCTGGGAATAGAAACATGGCTTTTAGAACAAAATAAAACGGTGAAACAAAAACTAACATTACATTGAACATTAAAGTAAATTAGAACTGCAGTTATATTCCTGGTGAACATTGGTGAGTGAATTTGTTAACAGGTTAAACATTAATTAACAAACAGTTTTTCAGAAATGTGCATACTGACCTGTTTTCAGATGTCAGTGGACTTGGTCCTACAAATATCAAAATATAAATGGTAACATAGAATTAACGGTCTGATTACACACTTAATTTTACAATTAGTTATTAATTAAGTTGAGTAAAGAAATGTTTCTCCTTACCTGATGTTGAATTTGACTGAAATACAAAATTAGAGCACATTTATTCAGTATTTTGTACATATGAGACAAAGAAAACGGAGTATTACATTTAGTGCTGTAATAAATGCAAATACACTTACACTTGCAGACACCAGTGTTGATATACACACTAAGGGAATGAAAGACAAACACATATCTTTAATTTAGATATTTATCATGTGTACTGGCAGTAAAAGTGTATAATCCTCATCTGAATTGCAGAAGAGTGCAATATAAAAGTGGGACACTTACCGACAGCTGATAGTAGCAGAACTTGCGCTGAAGTTCTGGGGCTTCCCATGGTGAGAACAGTGTTCAGCTCACCTTTTCATTTGTACATCTTTAGTGATCTTCAATTTATTTAACTGATTTTAGAACAAGAGGAATACTAGGAAAATGGAAAATAATCATATTAAGAAGTGTGTGCTTCCCGTGTCAGTTTTGCATGTCTGTTGTGAAAGACAATAAATACAACAAAACTTAAACGTGCAAAAAAGCATGCATCTCCTTATTTAATTTTAAACTGCAACACTTTTGTTTTCATTTACTAGTATTTCACATAATATCTTTGAATATTTATATTGTAGTATTTTCAGAAGAAAATTAAACATGAACATAGGAAAATACCATGATCTGTTTTTCTATTTCTATTAAAAAACATTTTAAAAGTATAATTGAGCTCACACATCATTGAAGTTTAAGGTAATATCAAGCAATTTATGTTTTACAAACAATGCTGACAGCTCTACTCTTGCCTTGTCAAGTCAAGTATATCAAATTACAAAACCTACATGGTTAAAATTATCTTTCACTCTTATAAGTTCCTGAGAATGCATTGTTTTACAAAAAAAGAAAATATGCTATAAATAAAATAGTCACTGTACTCTCAGAGTATATCAGAAAGTAAGATAAGCCATAGAAAGATGTACAACAAGTTGAGCTCACCTGTCTTTCTCCTTTGCTCTGTCAGAGAGAAGTGAGGATTCTGATTAGAATGTGAAGCAGGTATACATTGGGTGGGGCAAACAAATTATAGCTGAACTTCAGACATGAAGCAGAAACAAAAGCAAGCACGATGCTTAGTATGTTCTGTAAGATGGTGAGAAATTCCATTTGGATGAAATCAGGTTTCATTCACATTTATATTTAGATAAACACATAACGTTATACAAGATGGTCATTGTTATATCACTATTATTTTTGTTGTTGATGTTTATGGAAATGCAAATGTTTGGATAATAGTTAACTGATGTTTCCTTATATCTAAATGACAAAATATGTAATTTGTGAAAAACAACCAATATGATGAGTCATATGGGCGGCTACTGATCTGCAACGTCTATGGTTAAGGTATAGTTAAGTTTAGGCAGCTACTACTAAACTACTGTGGTGTGCACATACTGTAGACCTTTTCCCTCTGTGCATACATTGTATATTGGGCTGCATTACTATTAGTGCACAATGCCTAATAACATTTAGGACTGCAATGGCTGGTTGTGCTGAAGTCCGTCTTTTCCAAGCTGCACTCCATAGCCCCTCCATCATGTAGTTTTGCCCCATATTCCTTTTCAACTTGGGGCACTTGAAACTAAAGGGCAAAGAATGAAGACTGGCCAAAGTATGAAGTCAAATACAAATACAAAAAAAAAAAAAGTCAATGCTTTGATATATAAAAAGGTTTACCTGAATCATTTCTGTGAGCTTTTTTGCTCATTTACGTATTTTAACACTTTATGCAGTGCACAAGGTTGACGCAAATCCTACCTTTGATCTTTCGGCCCTGCAAATGGGAATAACAGTTTGTTCTTGGTCGTTAAGAGTAAAAGCACGAGTCAGCTTTGTATTGGTGTGCAGTATACTTAAGGCAATGATCAACTGTACATAATTTCAATATGAGTTTAGTAATGCATTATAACCTATGGAGGCCCATTTAGTCCCGCTGTATTTATAACTCAGCTGCTTGGCAATGCAAAACTGATCAGCTGTGAATAAGCTCATTAGGATGACATATAGAGATTTTAAGTTATATACCAAAATGCACTGAAGTCTAATGCAGTGTTTTAAAGCCCATTTTCTCTTCCACTGCATTCATAACTCAGCCAATACATTAAGGTCAATAACTTTGACTTATGACTAAGATGTCAACCAAAAAGTAAGCAATCAGCATCAATGCAAACAGCATCACACGTATTTTCTTTAGGAAATAATTCTCTAGTCAAAAATAATGTGTTAATTGAAAGTTAAGTAATGAGTTGAATAGACTGTCCCTTACCCTGCCCTGTTTTCTCTGGGCTTCAACTTTTTCTTTAATTATTCATTCATAAAAAATTTAGAAAATCCCGTATTTCTGCCTCCAGAGCAGTTCTGAGAAATCCTACATAAGAACAAATGTGCCCCAGAGTCATGTTGCTCCAAGGCACAGGACACACTAGTACAACCAGGGTGATGAGTTTCAGAGTCTTGCTGCACCTATACTGTGAATAAATGTGTTTGTGTACAGGGAGAGTTGCTAGGCCAGGACAAGGCGGGACATTTAACTATTACAGAATTTATTCAAATAGACAACATGGAAGTGGATACGGACGGAAACTGTCCACATATCGTGAAGGAGCCATGACATGTAAAAAGCAACCTTTGGAACTTGGATAATATTAGAAGCGTTTAAAAGAAGACTAATACTACCAACCGTCAACTTTCTGTTACTTGACTGAGAAATGTGTCAGAAGAAACAAATTGCCACTTTACCTAAGCTATATTGTCCTTTTAAAAACAAAAGACACTCCATGTCTTCATATATTAGAAGACACTGACAAATGTTTAAGTTACACTTATTTGGCCCCATGCCACTGTTAGCTTAGTGTACATTTTCCCAACACTTGTTATTCAAACAGTGCTTTAAAAACAGCACGTCTGGGCAATAAGATGACAGCAGTTCATGACAAATATACAACGCAGTTGTTCATTGTCAGGTTCATTTTTTCAGATGAGCTAATTAAGAGAAAGCCAACCTGCTCATCTACACTGGGTACACCTGTCAGCATTCCACGGTGGTACCACCTTCTTGATGCCATGTGTCTGACACATCCCAACAATAAAACTGCAGTCAGACTGGTGCCACCTCAGTAGGGTGATGACTAAGTTAGTGAACATTAACATTTTATTGTCCCCAACCTGAGGCATCAACGAGAAACAAAAATACTAAACTTCACACGCATAGAAATGAAGAGATTTTCACATGTAATAAAAGTTGGGAAAATAAGTGATATTTTCCTGGGAAGGGGTCATTTTGAATCCATTATAAAATACCCAATTCTAACACATTTACATAAATACCACATTGTATATGTTCACAACAGTGTACTGCTCTGTACAATCAGAATATGGAAGTTGAAACACAGACAGTTAAAGTTAACTTGACATATTCAACTTCCATTGTTACTAACTGAGGAGCAGCCCAGGGTTATGTGAACTCACCTCTACTCCGCACACTACACACAAATCGATATTCCAAATATTGAAGTTTTCAGATGAGACTATGCTGTTGTTTTTGTTAGATACTTAAGAGATGGTCCTAGTATTCATCAATATTGTGCAGACAGATTAGTAGAGTGGTGTGAAAAGAATTGATGACAGAAGAAATCATTTTTGGTCTTCCAGTGAATTCTTACCCTAAACCTGTTACTGTCCACACACAACACACAGACTAACAAGCTTCCTCCCTTTAAATATTTAAGCATCTATGTGGAAGCTGCTTTATCTTGGAGTACATATTGATTATATCTGTAGTAAGGTGCAACAACACATTTACTTTCTTGGGAAGCTGAGGTCATTTGAAGCAAACAAACAGATCCTGTTATTGTTTTTCCAATGTATAGTACAATGTTATGCAGTATGGAATCAGTGCATGGTGCAGTTGTCTCTCTGTTCAGCTCCTCAAAGATTGTGGGTCAAATGCTTGAGTCATGTTTTCAAACTTGGTATACTTAAAGAATGTTGCACTGGCTGGTAATATTACATCAGACCCCTCTCAATAATATCAGCTTTTGCCATCAAACAGAAGATTTACAGTTACATAGGCTCGACTGAATAGAGTTTGTTCCCGTATTTAATCCTGTATTCTGCCCTGTCACGTCCGTTTTATTCATTAGACATCACCTCATTTCACACCATAGATTTCCCCTCCCCTTTTATACATTAGAGTATATGGCAATTAACACGACAAATACTTACACAATGTTCTCTCAGGAGTATTATCTAGGATACAAGCTGATTCAGCTAATACCTTCTTGATGAAGGTACATTTTCAGATTTCTAATTAAGCAAAACAGTTATTCCTGATTAGTCACAACCTTCAACAGACTGTTCTGATACTGTTCTATTGAAACCCCTTTGCATTCCTCTGAAAGCATTATCAAAGCTAGTAAAACTTTATAATGATATATTTAGCCGAGTTTAAACACAGAGTGGGTGCTATAGTAAGTAGGAAACAAACAATTCACCACAATTTTTAATGATTTAGACTATCTGATGGATCTTGGGAAATCTCAGAAAGGTGTTTGGTCTGCAACACCTGACAGACAAAGCATGCTTAGATAACTACCTACCTAACGACCAGATTGATTTGATTTGTCACTATATAAAATTGAGTGGACTATCTATTATGCCTCCTGTAAAATTTGGTGGTTGCTAATTTTACTTCCTCTAAAGTGAGTCTTGCTAGCTATTTCGTGTATTTAATGCTCCATTAGGTAGATAATAATATTTAAAGTGTGGAACATGATCTTGCTTTGCTTCTTTTAGTAAATAATAGTGTGCCAAAGCAGTAATTACATCTATTTTTGTATGCTTTGCAGCAGTGGTGCCACCGATATATAGTTTCTTCCATCAATTGCCATTTAATAACATACTGTATATGTAACACTGGACTGTATCATGATACAGTGAATCTACTGATATATTTCCACATCAATATGTTGTTTAAAACATTTAAATGATTAAATAGCTAATTTTACTGCATGTTTTATATATCTGACAGTGCGCAAGGACTTTAAGTTGGAGTAGAAGTATCAAGTAGTATGAAAATAAAATACTCAAGTAAAGTATGAGTACCTAATTAAAAAAAAAAAATTCAAATTCAGTTTATTTGTCTTTAGTGCACCAAAAAGTCACAGAGTCCAGAGTCTTTCTGAGGTGAATAAGAAGACACGTAGCTGAAATGTATAGACGGATAGAACATTGATACTGTGAGAAATTTGGATCTGAAACTCTGCTACTGCAGGGCTCTACAAGATGACTCATTACCTGGTAAACTGCGGCAGCCCCAGTACTGTTTAAATGCCAGAAATAGGAGTACACCAAGATCCATGACATAAACAATATTCTGAACCAGAACACCCACACATGCACCTGTACAAACATGTGCACACAAAGGGAATATCACATGCATAAAGTAGGAGGAGTCCCACAGACGTTTTTACTCATTACAGCATTTCTGTGAAGAGCCATCCACCCATCTGGCCTTATTCCACCACATGAAAACGACTGTAGCTCTTGCCCTAATAAAAAAGGAAGGCCTTTCCAATGGCTGAGGAACTTTTAGCATGACGTTTGCAGTACTGAACATAAACTACGGGTTAAACCAAAGACATCAAGACTGCTAACTTTTTATACAGCATTCATTACATTCATATACAAAAATGAAGGTGGATAAAAAGTCTGTATTAAACCACCTCCACTTTAGTATTAAACCACCAGTTTAATACTAAAGTATTATTAAAGTATTAAACCAGCGCTGTAAACTGTTTTTATTGGAACTACTTTCTAGCAAAGAAATAGGCCTATAAAAACTGTAAATTGACAAATTGTTTCAGTGTTGTGAGAGGCTTACTTTGAAGTTTCACTTTTACAGTCTTTCTTTATTCATCTCTAATGTTGATTTTATGGCCCCTTTAGAGCTGCATCGTGTTCATAGTGAGCTGCATTTTTCCATTGTACACCAATCTCTTCTACCTCCCTCTTTCCTTTTCTTTTCTTTGTAAAGCACACTGTAACTTTAAGTCTTCACTGATTTGAAAGGTGTATCACTGGCACCCTTTTCTGCATTTGATCAACATGGCAATTCATGCCTTGAAACTTGCTCTGCTGCATTTCCATTTCCAATTTCCACTCTCATTTTACATCTTGGACTTCAAGACTGTTTTAACATGATGTCATTACAGACATTCAATCTCTTCAGGTAGGTTGAGCACCTTCTACAGTCCTCAACTCATCCTCCGCACTCACACTAGAATTTCGTTGTGCAACCCTGTTTTATACAATGACAAATAAATTAACCTTGAACCTTATCTCAGCATGTGCAGGTGCAGTGTTTAAGTACATAACTCAGTGAAAAATCAAATCAATCTGGTCGTCAGGTAGGCAGTTATCTAATCGTACTTTGTCTGTCAGGTGTTGCAGACCAAACACCTTTCTGAGATCCATCAGATAGTCTAAATCATTAAAAATTGTGGTGAATTGTTTGTTTCCTACTTCCTACTGTGTACTTTGGCAGTTAATTACGTCCATTAAAAAGTGTGACACAACAATCCCATAGTAATAAACAGCAGAAAATTGCTGTACAATACGGCTCTCTTTTTCATCCTGTTTCAACGTGTTTGTCATTATTCATAACATGCAGTCAATTTGCAGTTTAATTATACTAATTATGTTTACATAATAAGTTATTTTGGTCGTAAGCCTTTGTGACACCAGAGAACGTAAATATATACATCAGAAGCATTAAAGAGTTGCATGACCTGCTGACAGTCACCCGAACTTGATGTCTGATCCGCTGATGATGTAGGATGTCAGTTGGCAACAAATCTGTCTAATCAATGTCAGTGAGTCCATGACTTTATCTTCTTGGTTTGTTTGTAAAAAGTCAGTGTGAACTACTGTAGACGGATTAGGTAAGTATTAAGTATTTTCCTGGTGCATGCAGAAGCACATCAAGTATGTTGATTGGAATTTGTTGATACTGGTAATATAGCTTTGTACCCCTCATGATGTCACTAGTACCAGTATAAGGACTAGGGACGGGGATTTCTTCTAATGTCATATGTTTGAATAAGACAGTCCCATGACTAGTTTGGGAAAACCAGAAAAGTAAGATAAAGAGTGGGCCAATTAGAAAGTGAGCAAACGACCGAAATGAACCCTAACTGCACATCAAACGTAGCCATCACTTAATGATTTTTATCAGCCTTATTTCCTTAATATTTAGAGATGCGATGTGAACAGGAATGTGTAAAAATGACTTTTAGTTACTTAGTTCCTGAGTGAAATTTCAAGGGCTCCTCAATGTTCTAGTGTAATTTGAATGATATGCCATCAAATATATTGCCTAACACTTTCCATACTGTTCACTAAGTTAATTGGCTCTCAGGTTATACAGAAAAGCAGCCCGGTAAGTCAGTCATGTTCTCAGCAACGTGTATTTTGTTTTTGCTGTGTATTCAAGAGGCAGGCATGTGTGACTCTTTTGGCCAGATTTCAAAAAGGGAAGGTATTTTATTGTTTATTGTACTGAAACTAGCAGTTCATGTTGCTGCTATTTTCTGGACCTTTCTGAAGTAAACAAAATATGAAAATGAAAATGATCATTATCAATGTCTCATAGTCATTTACTCATTTGGAAATGTTGTTTGACGTGGTTTTCTGAAACTATCCGTGTCTCATCAAGAAAAATACCATCATGTTCAGAGCGGTAAAAGCTGTGCTCAAAAAGTCATTTCAAGTGAAGTCTTGAAAGTTATGCAAGGAACTGCTTTGAAAGATATGCAATGTGAAGAAAGTATGACAAAAAGTGCTTTGATTTACAGTTTTGTGTGTATATATTTTCTGTTGAACAAAATTCAACTTACTGCAATAAATGAAAGTATTAAAAGGTCACAGGTTACATTAGCAGTCCATTAAAGTTTAATTTTAAAAGTGTCATATTACATGTTTCAAAAACACTCATAATCAACAAAACTGTGAAATATAGACAAAGAGAGCAAAGATTGTAATGTTTCTCTGTGCTTCGTTATAAAGGTATGAAGTATCTCTCGATCCACTGGATGTTGTCAACAACTCTCTTTCTCTGTAAAAAACAACATGGTTATTTAATCACATGGCTTGGCTTGCATACTTTCATAAAACTTGCACGACTGGCAGGTCCTGTTCTAATGTCAACACCTATGGAGGGATATATAATGTATAAATAGAGACTTTTTTTCTACTTTTGCCACTTCAAAGAAACAAATTAGTCCCCCATCTAGGACATTTTGTCCCTGGATCCGATGCATTAAGATGTTCGCTGTTGATTTAGTATTGAATTGTGTAACCCTGTGTGTGGGGGAATTTAGTAACAGTCGTGCAGGCAAACCTGCTGCAGTATATACAGTACATTGTCTAATTAACCCATTTCTGACATGAAATGTACTAGGTCCTACCAAGTGAAAGTGCTGTCGTGACCATTGACTGGAGGGCTTATTCAAACATGAAAATGACACGTAAAATTACCAGCACATTTACAGAGTTCAATCCATCTCTAAAAGGGGCTGTTTTATACTTTCTATGAAATAGAATTAAATTAAACAACTATATTCTTCAGTTTTATGACTTAGTTTAGCACAAACACTGGAAAAGGTGGGAAACAGCTCTGTCTGAAGAACAAAATCCGCCTACCAGCAGCTCTAAAGCTCACTTACATTATGTCCTAGTCTCGCATTTAGACTATTCTAAGCTAATCAGCTGCTGGCTGTAGCCTTATATTTACAGGACAGAAATGAGAGCGGTATCCATCTTTTCCTCAAACATTCCCAAAATGTTGAACTATCGCTTTAAGGCACAAAGTATGTCAGTACTTGTAATTTTGAGAAAAGAAATTCTGATTATCAGTGATAAGTGAAGGGGCGAATATGTTGTTCATTATAGACCCATTCACTGGTTGTTGTTGCTGGGAAAGCCCTTGGTTCAAAGTTAACTTCATGTCAGCTGTTGATAATAGCAACAGATCAAATGGAAATAAACTTGGCGCTATTAATTATGTTTGCTTGAAATGATCTACAGTACCTTGAAATAACCTGCTAGACCTGTGTCGATAAACTTTATGTGAGTGCCTGAACAATTGTACCTGAGCCTGAGCCGTGCTGACATATTACACACCTACATTTCTCAGTGACATCAGTGCCAATCAAGCATCAATCACAATGCCTTAGACTAAGGAACAAGTACAAGCAAATCAAATATCATTATATCCTTAAAATAAAATCTAAAATTAAATCTCATAACAAGATACTGTATATGTCACAGTTTACTCCTAAGAATGGGGAAGTTTTCTGAGAAATAAGGGCATGTTTTCCCAGAATTATAGGAAGTTGTTCTTAGAAATATGTGAAAGAATTTTGTAAACATTTACTTAAAATTACAAGTTGTTCAGTCAAAAATATGAAATATGGAAATCATTATTAAAAGAAAATGTATTTTGAGAGGACATCCTGTTCAATGTGAAAAATTACCTAATTTAACTGAGATCCAGGTCTCTGAAAGGATGTATGTAATAGGTCTGTTATAATAATCAGACATAAATGGCTGCTTGAATAGTGGTTAAACAAGTTTAAAACCTGTTGTCTACATGAACAATAGGTGGCATTCAAAATGCATCCAGCTTTGGGCTTTTTGCTGGAGTGTATTGGTGAGGCTTTGACTCACTGGTAGATGGTTCACATCCTAAAGGAATGGTATTCCCAACATATTTCCTATTGGAACAGTTCCCTTTCTCTATTAGTACCAGCAGATAGCAGTAAAGCTCCAGTCAGGCGAAAATACTACAGTGCTGCATGTCCAAGGATAGATACGTTCTGGAGCATGGAGCATGTCTGTGGTTTATAACCAAATCCTTCCAAGGCCAGTCTGTATATGTTTCAATATGCAGTAGTTCACAGAATCAGGATATGCTATTAACTAGCTGAGAGTCAAATCTCCCTTTCATGTTAAACTACTCCACATAGACAACATGATGTAGTCATTACATCAAATGTTATGAAACAAATCCATGACAAAAAATAGTTCATGTACCTGTACATTGTGGGGGTTGATCACTCCATCGATTTCCCTCACAAACTATTGCAGCGGCACCTTTTAACTTGAAACCATGGTAACAGGAGTACTGAGCGACCAGTTTGGAAGATGTAGAGGACAAAATAAAATCCCCATTCTGTATCTTTATTGGAGTGCCACACTGTTCCAAATCTGGAAGTGAGTGATACAATGTTTTCACTTTAATGTGTAATGAAACAATAAAATTCAAAGAATGTGTATGATTTTTTTCAGATATCGGGACGAGGCCGACAGATTCTCAAACCCACCTCGGCTCTTCTCTTCTCTCCAAGCATTCAAATTCATCGATGATATATGATCACAAGAGACGTACTCAGAGGGGTATTTCCGGAACATAAAAGGATCAGGGGGGATTTCCCTTATGTCGCTGTTGTCACAGATGATCCGAGACAGAGAACCCTTTAAAAGCTCAGCCTTCTGTTGCTGGGTGAAGACACCTTCAGCGTCCCACCAAAACCTGAAATGGATGATCCCTCCATTTAAAATCAAAGTTTGATCTCTCACTCTAAACTGAGGCACATTACATTGACACATAGTATTTTTTAAATCAAGCAAACATTAATGGACCTGTCACCATCACGAAGTGCTTTCATCTGCTTTCCGATCAGGCAAGCAAAGAGGGGACCAGTTCTTGAGCCCGGCAAAAAGTTTTCAACGAGCCCTCCAAGCCACACATCGATATTGTCCGGATGTTTGTATATTTTCAATATCTTCTCAACAACCCTGTAGTCTCTTACAACCTCTTTGAAATCACCCAGCATCTTAATGCACTTCAGTCCACAGAATGCTCTCCAATCGTTGTATCCTGAAAGTAATTTCAGCACAGTATAATTTAATAGTGGGCACATTCATTCGCATTTCTTGTCGAGAGTTAGATCAGAAGAACGACACCACTCAAATCTCTGCAATAGATATAAGCTAGACAGAAAAGGTTAGTTTACTGTAGCTTAGCTGGGGAAAATAGAAAGCTAGTTGTCCAAAGATAACAAAACACTTACCTGCCCCTCTAAAGCTCATTGGTTTGACCCGTACAATAACCAAACCGTAAAAACTATGTGGTTGCCAGGCAAGATTTTTTATGGGTCAAACAAATTAGATGTAACATGTTAAATAGTGACAATAAGAGATGCTGGTATGTGGATTTTGTTACCTTTTGATACAACCAGATTATTTTCTTACAGTCTTTTTTTGTTTTCATTTTCAAACTTGTAGTCTTCAACCCCAACTCAAAGTCTGACAAATTGCCTCAAGTGACATCACATGATATGCAGTTGTGGTTTGTTATGGGAATTTAAGAACACAATGGTTTTAAGTATGACAATTGACAATTTTGGGATTAACAGGGCATTGATTGTTGATTGTCCCTTTGATTTGACAGGCTTAACTGAATGTCATGGACTGTCAGCCCAGCACTCACCTGGGAGAGCGTGATCTCGTCCTCGTTGCAGGTTCAATGAAGCCAGGTCCATGTGCTTTGGCATGTTAAGGACAGCCAGTCTCTCCGTTAGCTCTTCTGCAACCAGCTTGTCTGCGCTGATAACTGATGCTGGAGTTCCAATTACTCCTCTCAGGATTGGTTCAATTCCACCTAGACACAAAAACGGTATTGCTTATTTTTAATAAAAGATACAGGACTTCAAGAGACCATGCCCATTTTTACCAGTCCAGCCTGCATGTAATCCCTTATTGCAAAATGAAAAGAAAAAACGGAATATATATGGTTGGTGAGTACAGTTTTTCTGAATGGTATGCTTTCTTTATCCTGTTCAGAAAATAGGTTTGTGTATCACCAAGCATGCATTTGCTGGTTCCCTCTGGGCTCACTGGTGTCCAAGCAATTTCATTTAAGCAAACAGGATGAATGGACTGTTGGGGACAAATACATTGTTTATCATAACAACACATAGTTTCATAAAATAAATACGCATGTGCTTGGTGGTGAGACTACTGAACTCATCCTTCTGGATCACTGCAGCAAAGTAAAACTAGAGGTCAGCAAAATAATCTCAAGGACTGCTACATCGTGACACGAGTTACTGAAATAGCAAATTTGCATTGCATACACCCATAACACTGTGCAATGGAATATGGTATTTACGACATATTGTAGTGTTTGTCTAAATAAAGTTTCCATGAACTTTACAAGACTGCAAGACCAATGGTTCTGTCAAAGAAAATGGTGGCTTAATATCTGTGAGTTTTGGTGTTTGGCATCTTCTTTTTGTGTGATTGACGGTTGATTAGGGGAATGGAATGCAGTAATGCATAAGGACTGTGAAGGGAGAGCTGAGCTGTGAAGCTGACAAGACAAGACTTTGTTCTAGCCCTCACCTATGGTCATGAGTTTAGGTCAGTGAAAAGAATGAGATCAAGGAAACAATCACCAGCACGACATTTCTCAGGAGGGATGTTGGTCCCACAGAGTGAGGAGCTCTGTGATTCTCGAGGCTGGCTTTGTGGGTGAACCAGTTGTAATCAACCTACCTTTGTGTGATCTTGCACAGATGTATCATGGTTAGATAGTGGTAACCCTCTACACTGTGAGCTCTGAATAAGTGAGGATATGGTGTTCTTATAAGAGCCAGATATTTCCTTTTAGGAGTTGGTAGAGACCAAAAACAGAGCCAAAGGAGACTGAAGATTGGACTTTCATCAGGTAGACACAAGCACAACTCCAAATGAAAAATAATGTTGCTTGGTAACTTCTGGATTCGTTCACCATGTCAACTTCAAAGGTGTTGTGTTTCTGCTCTCCCCGAGTGGCCCAAACAACTCAGTTATTGCAGGTTTAAGGAGTTGATCATCATAGCACTGATATCAGCCTCACTAAAAGCACAACAAAATCTGTGGCAATTATTGATATTTCTTAGGATTGACTAAAAGTCAAGAAGGGTGATGGAAGGGATACAAATGACTTTGAATGAAATACAAATTAAATTGTTTAATATCAAGACATCTAAGTTACACGGCTGAAATAACAGGAGGCATAGTGTTTGACATTACTGCTGAGCTTTAAAGGCAGCTTGTTTGGTTACCTAGAACTAGATATCTATGCAGTTAGCTACAATAGCTAATCCAGCAGGCTAATTTACTTTTGGTCGGACTCAGAGACAAGCATTTGAAATTGAAGTGCATGTAATATGTAAAGATCCCCTCCAACAAGACATATACAAATACCATGCTTTGAATAATAGTAAAAAAAAAAAAAAGAAAAGTTAAATTACCTTGTTAGAAGTGATTAAAATTACATCTACTCATTCTCCATCAATGAAAAATCATTATTGTTCATTTCAAAGGATTAACTGCTGGCCACAAGATGTCTCCTACACTGGAGGTTTCAAATTTCCAGATCACACTTCTTTAAGTTATATAGGTGTATATATGAATGTGAAAAAATCCTGCTCACATGTACTCATTTTAAACTCAGATTTAAGGTTAGCCTGGCATTTTCAGACTAATTCGCAAATGCGTATCAGTCTGGAACCTCTCAGTTCATTTTCAATTTCCAAGGGGCGTTATCGAGGGGTACAGACAACCAATCAAAGCAAAAAAACGCCGTCCTGTCAGAAGTACGACAAACAAGTATTTCTTATCAACATAAAATTTACAGTCCAGTCCCTTTAATACTGCCGCTGTAGCCGGCCATGGAATGCTCCGCATTGGCAGCCTCCATCTTAGATATTTACAAAGATGCCTCAACGGCGCTCCTCTCTGACAGTCATCGTATTAAACCCGCTTCATACTAGATAAAGACTTGTGATTGGTTCGCTTGACACAATGGCGCGTCCAGTACCAAGGAAATCAGTGTAAATGGGAGAGGAGCCAGACGTATCTGCCAGAACAAATAAAATATGAGCTTGCAGATCCGTTTGGTTCCCAGGCTTACTTAAGGTGTGTTTCAGCAGATGAATGTGAAAACTTCCTCCTAGTGTCAAAGTGTCTGCACATACATCATTTCGAATAGCAAAGCTCAAAAATCCAGGTGAAGAAACAATAATCCAAACGCAGGCTGGAGGGGGCCTTTTGGAGGTTGGTACTGCTTGGCAGAGTATACGTTGTTTGCTGCTGTCTGTGTTTCCTTAATCTCTACAGTAAAGTTAGTAGACCCATAAACAGAACGGTCACGATGATGAGATTAAAATAAGAATAAAGATACCAGAATTATCTTTTAATTTGTTAGCTGGAGGTAAGTCTTCAACAGTGCATCTGTATATGACAGATAAAGTAATATCTTATACAGAAGTATGTAATAAGTAATAAATTAGTAATGTACTGATAATTAATGGAAAAGGTCCCTGCAGTGTGTTAAATGAATAATTGCCCCTTCTGTAATGAGTCTTCTGGGAGCACTCTGTAGACGTCATGAACTAGGTAATGACATACTGATGTACCCTATATATTAAAATACATCTAGTCAGTGGTCTAACATACATGAGTCACTTGAACTGCATGCAACTAATTATTACACAGGACACACATTCAATGCTGCAGCTGACCTAAATAGAGTATATTTTCATTCCCTGTTAAGTGTGCTTACAGGATATGTTATTAGTTCCAATAGTCAGCTTCATAAGACTGTACTGACCTTCTTTCACTATTCTCCACGGACTGAAGAAAGTGTCATGTAATCTCAAGTGGGGGAAGCGCTCATGCTCCTGGAAGCTCTCGTTCAGTCTCCTGAGGGTTGGAGCGATGGTAGCGTGGCCGAACCTGAATGCAGCGGTGGCAAACACATTGGAGGCCGAGGGGTCCGTAGTTGGATCATATCCCCCATAGTTTCCGATGTAACGTTCAAAAGACTCCGGGCCAATAATTTTTGGAACATAATCTCTCATGGTTATGATCTGAGGGCGAAAAAAGAGGGGGGCAAGGGGTAACAAAGAAGCAAAAAGAATCTCTTAGATAGTCATGAAAGAAAATATCAGATTGTGAGCATCCCAAGCATGTTCTGAAGCCAGAAGCGTTTGAAAGAAAACCTAAATTACATAACAACACAATTTATGACGACATATCTTACTTAGAAAGTAGAATTTGAAAGAATGTGTATGCGTACAGCTAAAAGGATTTCCCCACGGGATTTCCAGGGAGATGACTATATCTGTAATATCACAAGCTTGGACATTTGATTGCACATTTGTTCCCTCACAGTTCACCGCAGAGAGTTCCATCTGTCCTCATCACTATTTATAAAGGCCTCGGTTCACCACCTGAATCTTAACACATATCACACAAATGCATTCGCACGCATGCATGCACACAGATGCAGACACACACACACACACACACACACACACACACACACACACACACCGCATTCAGTGTAATGTAGTTTTCAATGCAAAATGGAGCACTGGCAATGACTCACTGCAGTCTGACTGAAAGGGTGTTGAGTTGAGAGCAGATTTAAACTCTTAGACTAATACTATTAAAAAAAGTCTCAGCTGAAAACTTGCAAAGACAAATCAAAACATAGTACTCTAATATGCGTTCATTATGTATTTGTGGCATGCAAGCAGCATTCTGCACAAACTGAAGCTGAGCCACGACATGTCAACTGTGACAAGAAAACACAGCTTAGACTGACTCAGTTCTGAGCCACAGTCCTAGAGATAATCCCGGTCCCATTTGAGGAGCAGACACCAGACTGCACTGTCAGTTGTTCTGAGATGAGCAGTCTTTCTCTTTACGATGTGAAGTTAGAAGTTAGTCATCCAAGCACTGGAATGTAACTAAGTACATTTACTAAAATACTGTACTTATGTACAGTTTTGAAACCACTGGATTAAATTGCTTAACTGTATGTAAAGTATTAAAAACTATTTCCACCTCTAGCAGCTACAGCAGGTTAATGCTGCCTCAGTATCAATCTAATAATGTGATATTGTAAAATATAGTAATTTACCAGTTTCCCATTTTTCTGCATATTGATTATTTTACTTTTTTAAGTTTTTCTGATAATACATCTGTACTTATACTAAATCCAAGACTTTTACTTGAATTTTACTTGGATGGAGTATCTTTAGATTGTTGTATGGTACTTCTACTTAAGTAAAAGATCCGAATGCTCCTTCCATTATTGCATCCATGTAATGTTTATTTGCATCCATATACTATGCTTAAAAAACTATACCTACAATATGTACACAAATTTAGCCCTTTGACTACAAATCACATATATTCGGTATTTCAATATATTTTAACTATATATATGTGTGTATATATATATATATATATTCATATATATCAAGAGGTCTGGCCCTTTAAATAGTTAAATGTTTTAAAAATAATGTCCTTGCCACTTAAAGACTAAACAGAACATAATGATATGGTTCCCCTACACTACATACCGGGAAAGCAATAGCCTTGACAACTGTGCATGATTGAGATGCAAGTCAATCATGTGTTAGCTGATTGTTTTTATTTCCTGTTTCCTGCAAATAATAGGCTTTCACTTCATACTGAAATGGCTTCTGACCTTTCCATTCGTTTTCTGCAAGTCTTGTAGGGTACCACCCCCCACCCCCTCTGTTTTCAAGCGGCTGCCCACAGACAGTCAGTTGGAAAGACAGTATGAATAGTTTCACCTGCCTGCCTACTTCTTTATCTCTTATTTACACATGGAAAAAAGACAATGGTTCAAATCAAAACAGAAAGCTGCTGAAACTAAAATGTACCCATAATGCTATTCAGTTGGGAGTTTATGCATACAGTAAAAAACAAGCATTACTTGACTATAATGTTTCCATACAGTAACCTATTTAACTGTAAAGTGCATTTAAACATGTATTGCGTCTGGTGTGGGGGCATTTCAGTGTCATATCAGAGCCATCATGAAAGCTACAATTGTGCCACAAGGTGGTGTAATGAAGAGTATTAAGTGTAGGAATTTCAAATTTGTGAGGCACTCAAACAGACCAAAATATCTGTATTTTCATCTGGATAAATTAGATAAGATATCGGAAAATTGTCTTTCATCACAAGGAACAAAGGGAAAAGAAGATCAACCAATACATGCTTGCGAAAAAAGAAGTAAATGGTTAAAGTTGTGTCTGAAATGTACATTAAGAAATTCTATAAACAGGTACACATCCACTGGCATCCACCTCAAAACACTTTTAACACTTTTTAATTTCCTGCCTAATTGCACACTACTATGGGCCTGGAAATTGGCTTTTGGTGAGTAATTACTGCCACAGCACATACTTTCATGCATCAAAGTAGTGCTTTTACAGTGAAATAAAAGGGCACATGGAGGGTGCGGACCTCCACCAAGGCCAATAGTCTAGTCTTCTATGATATGCAAATCTGCAAGAGCAACATGGGTCGGATACGCTTGTATTTCTTGTTGGTGAGTCGGATCTGGATTCCCTCCACAATGAAATGGGTTCTTCCTTGGCCCATGCTAAACCCTTCCATTAAGTTGCATGACAATCGGGCCAGCAGTTTTTCTGTAATCCTGCTGACCAACAAACAAACAGCACGGAAAACATGACCTCCTTGGCAGAGGTAATAATGCTGTATGAAAACAGCTGCCTTCATTACATTCACCCTGTGTGAGCTTGTTTGCTGGGAATAGCTGCCCGAGGATTTAAATGGGGGGCTTGGTGAGGGCTCTTGGGATTCAACCATATGGACCGACAAACCACAACAATGAGCTGAGAGCTGCATAGTGCTGCAGAGTTGGATGATCTTTTTTTCTCAGTGGATAACTAGCAGACATTTCACATTACAGACAGACATTTCAACAATAATTTAAGATTACACAGTAACACCACTACTATGCATTAGGCATTCATCTAATATTTTTTGTGTTTATGAAATATTAGTAATGTGGAATTTGTGAGATGGCTTTCTCATTGGGTAGGGAAGCTGCTAGCTACTACAGTGTCCAAACTAAACTGGCAACCACAAGTGCTTCAGCTTTAAAACTCAGCCACCCCAGCTCCCATCCTTGCTTTCTGAAGTTTGATTCAAAATTGGAGGTTGTCAGCGGAGATCCTCGGACAAGTGAGCTATTAACAGTTGATTCAATGCAAAAATATGATGCAGTTTAACCTTAAAACTACCATGTCATCTACTGGCAAACGCTCTCATCTAAACTACTGATATCACATCACAGCATAGTGGGAAAAGGAAAATGAGAACTCACATGAATGTAGACAAGTAAAAAATGATGGGCACATGTTTGGATAAGAGAGAGTCGAATTAAACTTTTGATTGTACAGCTTATATGGACTGTTGTTGAACTCTACAACAGAAAATCTTGATTGAGCAGCTCAGGACAAGTGGGAATAACCAAAACTAATTTTACATTACCAAGTGGCCGGTATCAATATTCTAACATTCTGTTTCTTTTCTCTAAATTAGCCTGTTGTTTTGAGCAGCTAATCAACACAGCCTCACACTAATTGGGCTAACTTATCTTAAGCTGTACTGTAAATCAAGTAGTACAGCTAAAGGCAAGACCATTTATGGTGTTGTGCTCATTTTATCATCTCATCTTGGAATTTACTCCTCATTAGTCACTTTTACATATGACACCACTGAATTGAATTCCCCACACGCGGATAAATACTGCACGCCAGGAAAATGAAACTTGTATATAAATGACATGCGTGGGCACAAGGGGAA
This sequence comes from Lateolabrax maculatus, assembly GCA_031216445.1. Classification (NCBI taxonomy): domain Eukaryota; kingdom Metazoa; phylum Chordata; class Actinopteri; order Acropomatiformes; family Lateolabracidae; genus Lateolabrax; species Lateolabrax maculatus. Next base: position 8,135,668 of record CM062205.1, on the reverse strand, counting down.
GTGTTCTGCTGACCCTGACCTATAGCCACTGAGCAGAGGGGTGATGCTCTAACAACATGGAAGATGTGAGTATGTCGCTGATGCCGTGGGTCTTTGCAAAGGATCACAGGCTCTCTGAAATATGAAAGAACTTCCTTGAAAGTGTTTTGCTTTCATTAATCTTTGTGTAGCACTTAAGGTCATAGCTGAGTCCGTCAGACTATTGATGATGTTGACTATTTACTATGATTTCCTAGGCTGTAAGTGGCGCTCACTACCTTGTCCGTACTAATCATCCAGTGGAAGCTGCGCAGTACACAGTACCAACGTTTTGTTTAATTTTATATTCTTCCATGAATGACTCGTGAAAGACAAAAACAGGGAGCTTCAGTGCTTCTTTAATTCTTCACCCCAGCTTTGAGATTATTTTTTCTTTTCAAAGAAAAAATCGATAACGTTACAGTCTGTCGGTTTGCAGGCTGGTCAGACCAGATAGTGCCTCACATTTCACTCCACTTTCAACACAGGGATTTTCAAGCTGGTCATGGTTATAGTTACAGTATGTAAATCCCCTACCTGCCTTTTTTACTTCCCCCTCACAAATGATTCAAAGAACTCTTCCACCTTAGACCCATCTATATTTAATATTGTAAATCTCTTTCCTTCTGGCTTTGTCCCTGAGTCACCTGAAAATAGCAGCTGTTAATCCACCACTGTGGTCAAATGTCAGCCTCCAGAGTCTAAAAAGATTACAGATTAATTTTCGCTCAGCTCAAAAATGCTTTAGAAACTTTACAGACTAGCACCAGGGTCACTGGTCCTCTTCACTAGCAGCAATGAATAATTTCCATTAAAACAACTTCTGTTCATTATTTTTAATGTAGAATTTATGCACCCAACATTTCTTTCACCATTAATGATGCTCTCAGCCAACAGCTAACATAAAAAGCTGCTATCGACAGTCAGTCCAATCAGTAATTGCTGCACATCCTGCCCCCCATCCATCACAACCAAGAGGTTGACAAATACAAAAAAAGGTAACAGCAGCAGAAAAACCTCCCTTTCTGCATTAAAAAATAAACTGACAATTGTAGGAGGACAGAAAAGGTCAATGTTTGTGCTAACTGCTATGAAGAGTGTTCTCTTTGCACAGAAAAATGTTTATGTGATGCAGGATTATGTTTTTCCGCATGGATCTGATGCCCGCCCTGCCATGAAGAGCCTTATGTCATCCTAGCAGAACTGTGTCGAGGGTTTGCACTGAGCAAAGCAGAGACACATTAGCTGCTCTCTGGTTCAAATGGATATTTGCTAAGACCATTCAATAGTCACAAATTGTTTTTGATTAAAAAAGAAAAATGAAAACAACAGAACAGGTGTTTTAAGCCAACTGGCATATAAATCCAATTTTAAATCTCCTTTTAGCTCGGTTTTTGGTCCCTACCAAGTCCTGAAGAAAATATCTGGCTCTTAGAGGTAGGGTAGAGAATTTATCTTAGATGCATTTTTTGTTATATTTGTTGAAATTCTCTTTACATCCCGATGGCAATCAATAAATCAAATACTCTGACAAAAAAAAAAAAAAAAGAAAAAGGCAAATAATCTGACTGTGACTGTCACAGGCCTGTCATAAGACCCTCCAACTAACTGCCTGTCTACCTATGTAGCTGCACGAAATCTGCCCGGGCACTCATTGCCATGACTGGAGTCAGGTAAAGCTGAGGGGAACTGCAGAGTTACAGTAGGTGAAGATTCTCCATGGGTTTGTCACTACGGGCACCCCTGTCACATACAAGTAGTCATGTAACCCATTATTGATGGTAGCTGCTTTACACAATAAAGAGCTTAGAGGAGTATTTGTAAGCCAACTTTTCAAACTTTTTGCACCACTGAGATGAGTTGTATAAGATCCTTCTGAGAGTTTGCAATGACAGCCAAGCAGCAGATTCCACGGCTGGTTGATTCTTAAGTCATCAGACTTAAAACAGCAGCTGTCAGGGTCAAACAAGTACTGAATCAATTAAATCAGTAGAGACGTTCCCATATACAGTCCAAGCAGTTTTTCACTATTTATCTCTATCATGTCTTGCTCAACTTACATGTGAGTTGTCATTTGTATACATACATATTACTAAAACCTGCAGTCACTACTTACTCACTATAGCCAGCATCTTTATCAGAGTCCACTAGCAAAGATAGCAAATGATTTAAAATATCTGAGGTTCAAAGTTCCTTCTTGACCTTGGGAACAGTAATTAAGATACAGTGTGACCACAAGATCAACTTAGTAGCTGCTCTGGAGCTTTTTGATCATATCACATAATCTTCCTCAGCAGATGCCCAGTTATCATGGAATAGATGGTTATAGTTAAATATTTTTCCAGAGGATTTAAAGTAAAATGTTTCGTCCATGTTGGCTGAAAAGCTGAGGTTCAAATTCACTTTTCCATGCAACTGGACAGATTCCATCTGCTGGTGATTATGTGATATGACCTAAAGCTCCGGAACAGCTACTAAATAGATGAAGTCTCTTCAGATAAACTTTGAAAAATACAAGAATGGGAAAATAAAATTTGGGGCCCTTCAAATGACAGTATAATGTTTTGGTGAATTCAAAACTGAAAAGCCAGCTTTATGAATTCAACAGACGTAAGCACATTGATTTTCCCAAAGCTTCACTGTACTTCCATCATTTCTGTGCAGTTTACAATCACGTCAATAAATGCGAGAATTTTTTTTTTATCTTAAAAAAATCTCCAGTCAAGGTTTATTTTTTTGTGCACTGAGAACACCGCAATGACCCTGAGTCAAGATTCACCTCACAATAGAAATGATCTCTTGTTCTTGTAAACAGCACATGAAAACAACACTCATCACTACATCTTTCATATTAGTTTGCCCTTCTTTAATAACATGTAATTGCAACAGGCTCGCACTCCTGACGTCTGCAGATGATAAAATCACCATGGTCATAAATGCTAGATTAGTTATTTTCCCCTGTGGCATCATTCGTTTCTCAATAGAAACTTTATAGCTGTGAAGCACATTGGTCTTTATTTTCATCATACAGCTGTGTCTCACACTTTCACCAACAGTATACTGTACACTAACAGCAACAGTAATGGTGCTTCAGTATGTCCAGATTGTAGGTACATTTTCTAATGGTGGATCATTTGCATATGGACTCACCATTGATCAGTAAATATAACTGTGCAACAAAACCAGGCCAGGGATGTATGTCCACCAACCACTGATGTTAGAGGTCAGTGACATCAGTAGTTGAAGCAGGAAACTACTGTGGGCTGCTACAGCTTATTGCAGCAATATAGATAACCAACATTATTAATTTACCTCCCCTAAGTATATGACTACATGGGAAGAAGATGAAGAAAACAAACAAAAAATGTGCCCTCTGCGACAATCCTAGGTGATACTTTATGGAATGAATGTGAGCCTGAAGTATACAAGTTCATTGTTTCATTGTAAAAAGAGCACTCGTCTCAAACCTTGAAGAACTGAAACACAGCACAGAGGCTGTTTTGCATAAATGAAGGCTGATCTAAGGCCACATTTATGATATTGAAATGAAAATTAAATGATATATTGATATCACAGCGACAACAGGTAAAAGGTAAAGCTCATTTATGTATTTTGGCCAAGAAACAGAGAAGCGTCTGAATTTGTCTGCTCCCATGCTAATATCAACCTATTTTCTGGTTTCACAGTTTGTCAAATTTGGAGGTGAGTTCTTTTATCATTCTTTAAAAAAAAAATGAAGACAGTGTCAGGCTAGCTGTCCACTCTTTATTCTAAGCTAAGCTAACCATGCAAAATGAGTGATATTAATCTTTTCATCAGACTCATAAATTTGTGTATTTCCTGAAATTGCAAAATGGACATTTCTGACATTTTATAGACAAAACAATGAATTGAGAAAATTGAATGCAGAGTCATTTATAATTTAGATAATCGATAGTTGCTGACCTAGTTAAAATATAACTTTCTGTGGGCTGCAATGCCATTGTTTTGTGTTATCTGGCATGTCAGCACAGTGCAGTTTTCAATCGACTTAGGTTTTTCTTCTGGTATAGTAAACAATTTTAGTGACTTGTCACGTACCTCGTGCAGAGCTCCGATAATCTTGCGAGTTTCTTGGTATATCGTCTCCGGGCCCCAGTGACCATTAATGTGTTTCAATCTCTCTGCAATCCGATTGTGTTCCCTAAGCCACAGTGTATGCAAAGAGGTCAGGGGTAGACCCTCGTTGGCCCGACTGTCTCCAGCCCTGAAACACTCCACTCTCTCTCCGTGCAGATCCTGGAGGCAGGCTGATGGCAGAGTGGCTATGAATGGAAGGTAGGGTCTTCCTTTGGGATCCTGGAATTGGTTGTTGACAGTAAGTTTCCCATTATGACCCGAGAGGTCACGGATGAAGCTCTCCAGCTTTGGAGTGGAGCCATACACATGCGAAGCATCGATGAACGATGTGATGCTATTCATCTGTTGTCGCTGCACAGCTTGTTCAATATTGGACAAAGAATTGATGGAGCAGGCTGGTATGGAGCGAAAAAAAGGCATGCAGCCTTGTGAACCAGAGGCAGCATCACCTGTCTGTAGAGAAGACACTATTACAAACTATTTATTACAAGCTGCTTTCACTAGCATCTTAAACTACTTTTGATCTATCAATCAAATGTTATTGTTGTTGTTTTTTGTGATAGCGGGATTTTAAAGGAATAGTTCAATATTTGGGGAAATATGATTATTTGCTTTCTTGATGAGTGAGATAAGAAGGTTAACTCCACTCTCCTGTCTGTCCCTTTAAAATGAGGCTGGAGCTAGCAGCCAGTTAGCTTAGCTTAGCATAAAGATTGGAAACAGGAGGAAACAGCGAGTTTAGGTCAGTCCAAAGGTAACAACATTCACCTACCAGCACCTCTAAAGTTCCCTTTTAACACATTATATCTAATTTGTGCAATCTCTTCTATAATTGGAGTGTAAAATCAACAATTTGTGGTTTTACTTTAACAGACATTAGAGTGGTTATCAATCCTCTTATCTAACTCTCGACGAGAAAACAAATAAGCGTTCTTCCCAAATGTGGAACTATTCATTTAAAATTCAGGATTATAGCAAAAGTGCAAGCACGATACAGTACAAGTTGGCGAAATGTACAAAGACTGTTGTTCTTTTAGTTTACCTCAATGGGAAAGCATGGATGCACATTCTCACATGTAGTCAAACAGTCCACGCCAGTCCAAAAAGCAGCACTGCCAGTGCTTTGAGGAGTAAAAGTGATGTCATGGTCAATGAACTGGCCCCACTCCACCAGCAGGTGTGAATAGACATCATCTTTACCTTTAGAAGAGCTCCTCAGTATTTTCTCGCTGACTTCCCGTGGCTGTTGAGGCAGTGGGATTTGTTATTATGGATGATGGTGATTCCTGTCTTTTAAAATGTGCAATTGCATTTCCCCCCAGCCATCTCTGCAGTGACTTGTCATTCATCAGCCAGTGTGTTTGTTGTCTCATCATTAACACAAATGAACATATCATTCGGGAAAGGACTTATCGTGTTTCAGTCAGGGGATATGATAGATGATAAATGTATTGTTAGTGTGAACTAGTTGATCCTTTTATTCATTAAGTCACGCTATAAATAGATAAATGGCTTTAAAGATCAGATCAAGATAGGGCCTGTGATATGTTCTGGCAAACTTAATTTCTGTCCTATCCTAATTTCTCCAACAAAATGGAAAACGGATAAGAAAAAATGAAAAATGTTATGATATACATTAAGTTTCCAAGATATTATTTACAAGCCCCCCCCCCCCCCCCCCCCCTTTTTTTTTTTTTACAAGAAATGGAATAATTAGGATCAAAGATTATTAATTAGCTAAAACACTTTAGTAAATTATAGCTCTTATGTATGGAGGTAAACTGTAGGCTGGGTACAACTGATGCATATTTGATGAGTTCTTCCACTAAAGGACTTCACTCTGTGTAATGAGTGCATAAATTAAGATGAAATTCAATGCACATATCAGCAGTTTCATCTGCTGTTTGAAAGAAATTATGTTTATACACATGACTAGAAAGCCTTTCAAGCAATGAAAATAGTGTCTTTTAAAGCACAGGCCACAATATTCAAATGCAACTGTAATCTGTGTCATCTCACACACACTTCTGCTGTTCCTAAATTGCTGTGGACTTTATCTGCTGTAAAACAGGTTAGGAAAATAAATGGAAAGCCACATTAACTTGGGTTTGCAGGGTGAGCTTGCTTCATTTCTAATTTCTCCACCAAGACTTTTGTGTTGGTTCGGACAAGCATTTTGTAGATTACCGGGGGAAGTTGGAATCCATTATGGAGCCATCCTCGGTTCCAACCCTTGGGTTCTCTCTCTCTGTCTTCGTATTCAGCTGGAAGCCATCTGACCAGGGGAGTGTTGGCTGCTCCCCAGAGAGGATTTTGCCTGACAAAAAGAATCATGAAGCATGTCCAAAAATACTGCAATGAAAAACATAATTTGTTTTCCTTTAAAAAGGTCATGAAGAGTTTAAAATACAACTTTTTTTTTTTTTTACCAAAGTTAATGTTAACTAATGTTAACTAATTGAGGGGTAATTGGGGAAAAAAACATATGCTATAAAATGGCTGATGTTGGGTTTTTCTGCCAATCATTAAGGAAGCAACGTGGCTGACTGAAATAAAAATAATAAAGAAGAAGCCAGTCTGCATTAAAAGGGTACTCAATTCAGCATTGCAGTCCTATAACACTGTTGGACTCCCAATAGACAGCTTTAAAAGAAACAGAGTCAAAATCAATGCAGCTCAACCACAGATATCTTGTCAAAACCTCTTGCCTACATTACCCACAATACAACTTGACCACCAACAGTTCGGTGGAAGGTTTGCGTGCGTTATGCCAGTAGCGGGTAATGTAGCCCTGAGCCTCTAGCCTACAAGCAGAGATGAGGAGTGGGCTACACAGGTCTGGTAAACTCATTTCTTTCTGACTTCTTGTTTGATTTCGAGCCTTGTTTTGTGCTCAAGTCAGTGGGGACCTTTTATGTACAAAAATGATCTTTCCCTAACCTTAATCTGTAGTTGCTAAGAGGGGACATAGGGAAAACAAATGAGATACATTGTCAGTTCTAATCACAACATTTCCTCATTGTGTTGATTAAGAACCTAATCCTTGAGGCATTGTGTTTCCTTCAAAACATATTTGCTGTTGCAATTTGGTAGTACACAAAACACAATTACTAGGAGACAGAGTTGAGTAAAAGCAGCATTCAGTACAAGAACTCTGAAAGTTTATCATCATTCTTTTAAATTTAACTTTTATTTTCCATTTGTATGCAAATTATGTATGACACATTAAAATTTTAATTTGAAAATGTACATTTTAATTTTATTTTGATGTTTGAAAATGCATTATTACTGCTCAAATTGAAATGAAAAAGGATCCCCTTACTACAATAAAAATTAAAGTGAATGTGAAATGGTCTTGGCAGAGAACGTGCTACCTAACTTTAAAATGTTTTAAATTGAATTTTTAAACAGGAGTATGTGGTGGGGGTTGGAATAACCAAAATAGCTTTTACCCCCACTCACTTACCAGAACTTTCTCCATCAATGGCTATCCAGTGCTTATTATTTTTTTAGTTTACCAGAAATGTAATTTACTTTGAATCTAGTTCCAGAAAGAATCCGCATTATTGGTTCTTATACATTTTTGGGAGTGCCCTACCGACAAAAATAAAAACTCAAATTGATCTAAAAACATTTAATGAAAACGTGAAACACTGGCTGAAACAAAACCAAACCACTGATTCCTTGATCATGCACTTGTGCACGAACCCATGCACATGTAAACACTGTCAGAAGAACAGACACACACATACAAACATACATACTCATAAAGACTGTGTGCATACATACACACAGAAACACACACCTAAGAACGTCATGCATATACACATAATATGCGATGAACATACACACAAAAACACACTTCTGCAACATGTAAAATGATTGTAAGGAGTTGTAAATATTGTAATGTTAGGATGCTCATGTTACACATATGAGAATTTCACTATTTATTATGTGTTATTATGTCATTTAACTAATGTACTTTTGGTAATGATGATATGTTATGACCATTTTTAAGTATAAAAGCCTAACCAGGGACAGGGGTCACAAATTAGCCTAGGCTAGAAATTCTATATGCAACACATCTGTATCATGTTATTGTAACCTGTCACAATGTCTTTTTGCATAGTCCCTGACAAATAAACTTATTACTACAAAATACTGTACTTTAACTTTATAAAAATATGGTCCTGGTTCTTTGGCTCATCAAAAGGTAAGAAGTCAGTTAGCTACCTGTTGTTGCAGTGGCCAGATATGGAGCGGTACTTGTTGAGATGACTGTGCTGACAGGAGGCTGGATGTTTTGCAGGAAGACATTGAGACATCTCTGCAATCAGCTCCACGTCCTCCCATGACAACAATTCTAGCATAGGGACACAGTTGAGTGAACAAATAAGAAGAAAAGATATTTGACTCTTGCCACAGTTAAAGAGCAGTAATTAAATTTCCTTCATGAAGTATCCATTGTCTAAATTATCAAGTGTTTTAGATGATTACAATGATAACAATAGTGACAGAGGAAAAATTTGAAATGTTGGTCTGTTCGTTTTTGAAGCTGTTTTGACTCCATGGTGTCCAACTGTTTCTTTCAAGGTGATATCCTCTGGATTTAATGAAAGAAAGCAATTCTACCTGCAACTGTGACATTCCTTTTATATATCTGTGTTGCTCTGTTCTTTATGACTTGCAGAGTTGTCTGAAAAACCTCGGCAGCTCTGGAAATCTCCAGGGTCTCAGACTCAGTTTGCCGAAGGAATGTAAACACATGCGTGGAAGACAAGGGTGTGCTTCGTCTGGGCACAGAAATTGACAGAAAAAAAAGACACTTCAGGTTTCTTCTGTCCTCCCTTGGACAGGTATTGTTTCAGTTAAAACAGTCATAGACAATTTGATAAGTAATTTGAGAGTTGTTACCGTTGTCTTGAATGGAGCAAGGCTTCATTTACAATTTGAAGGCTTTCTTGATATGAGGACATAAGCAGGTCTCTGACAGATGTGGCTGCAAGATACATTACATGCATGAAAGCTAAAACAGTCATGGTTACTTTTCAGATTACAATTTTACATAAAAAACATTGGATAAATGTATAAAACACAATGAATTGTTATATATTAAACCGGTTGTTCTGAACCTTTTTGGCTGGTGACCAATTAATTGGTGTCTCATGTCACGCGTTTCCAGTGGTGGAAAGTAACTATGTACTAACAAAGTACTATTTACATATTTTTCCTACTCCTACACCACTACAATTCAGAAGGGTTTACTCTTCTAGATGTATTTAATACCTTTAGTCAAAAATTCACAAGCAGTATTTAAAGTAATTCAAAATAGCTCCACCTTACCAGCGGCAAAATTAAAATTATTTACACATTAATGCATGAATCATTCTGCATGATGAGTAATTTTTTCTTCTGGCACTTTAAAAGTGGCCGTTAAGTGAACTGCAGTCAGCATCCTGTTGCTCACGCACGCGCTTGCAGCCCATAGGCGCAAGTCACATTGCCATTTGGCCAGACGGGCTTTACGGTCAAATTCATCTGTCCACCTGTTGACAAATGTTCGTTCTTTTTTTGACACGTATGGGTATCATTTTATTGATATTAGTAGGCTACTCTTATCGATACTCCTTAACGGTTCGTTTTTTAATTGATACTCTCATCAGTTCTTTTTCATTACTAAATAATTGCGTTTAAATAAACATTATTTAAAAAAAGAATACATGTTTACAATAGCAAAGTCACTATGTAAACTCAATAATATCTCACTGGAATTTACTCCAAAAGGTCAATAAAATAAATAACATTCCTGACATCACAATACTGAGTGAAGTTTAGAAAGAACTAAGAACACAGACATCAGTCAGTATCAGTCCTTCCTCCTGTCCTCTGTCCTCCTCCTCCTCCTCCTCCTCTGCCAGCAGGGACCTCTGGTAGAGGGAGGAGGGCTGGTTTGTCTCAGCAGTGAAGTTTACAAGAATTTGCCAGATTTTAAGACAGTCCTTCACATAGAAATCAGTCCACACACTGACAGACAAAACCGAGAAAGTCAGGAAAGTCTCATGTCACGTTTCAATCTGTTTACACATTGGCAATAAAAAGCGATTAATAAATGTAATGGTAACATACAGCACCTTTAATTACAGGATCTGAGTATTTCCTCCACCACTGAGTGTATATAAAACCATATTAACAGTCACCTTACAAGCACTACAGTAAACTTAATTAGTAATTCCATGTATTGGAGGCATCATTACTTTTAATACACAAAACTGAGAGCTTCCCCTGCAGCATTTTCACATGTACATTACTGTGTCAGATTTGATAGTAAATCTGCCAACTTGATTTACAGGGGCAGTGATCGATTATAATCCAATGCACTTTTTTGTCAAATTAGCTATATTTGGCGGCCCGAGCCACACAAACCACCTTTCATGCAAAACAGGAATATGAATTCATAACAAGAGGAACTGCTGTCTTCACAGCTAATGCTGGGGTTTACATAGAGGTACATAGAGAAAAAAAGTTCAATGGGGCATAATAATGTCTGACATTTCCATGGGTATATCTCCTTTTTCCTTTTCCTGATCAGATGCAGTTAATACCAAATAGTTTTTTTTTAACTATATTTGCTATTAGTATATTTTATTCAATCAATCCTTCCAATCCAATCCGATGATCATAGATCAAGCATTGCAGATGAAAATCTCAGCAAAAGCATTTTTAAAAAAGATTTACTTACAGTTTAAATGTCCAGCTTCATCAGTTGAAAGACTTGGAAGAATAATGCAGAGCAGCATAACAGGGAAAATTTCATTCAAGTAACAAGCCATTTTTTGGGGCAGTTCACCGTAGAAGAGTCAAAGATTTTTCCAATAACAATGAAGACCTTCTTTCTTTTTAAGATCTTAGTGTTGTGTGCACTGTCGAACTTGTCCTTTTATTTATCAGATTAAGCAGGAGCCAGTGAACCAGCCCACACTAGAGTAACTCAGATCCAGTGTTTCTCGTATCCTTGGTTAAGTGGTTTGAAAAAAAAGCTTTTTTTCCCCTTCCATTATTTGAGGCACTTGGATGTTTGGATATGTCCTGGAACTCTATGTAACAATCCCAAAAAAAAACAAGAGATAATACTGACACAGAACATTGTTTTATCTTGCATATTTTGCCTGACATAGCCAGTTTTTATATACTTGGGTCTTATCAATCCATATGTGTGCAATGTAGGAAATTAAGGTGTAACGAACAAAGGGATTTTCCGCTAAGATTTTACATCTTATTTTAGGTATGTGAGCTGACAATGCTGGCCCAGCCCAACTAGCAATAAGTACAACAACCAAATAAGATCTGAATTACTGGATCACCAAGAGTCTAATAAACAATAATAAGGAGTTCAAAGTGAACATGACATTATCATTAAAAGAGATGACTGAATTATCATTTCCTTTTACCTTCTTTATGGTAAGTTTTTGCCACTGTTGTCATAACATTGAAGTTGTAAATGTCATTCAAAGTACTTTTGACAAAAAGACAGTCACGCCAGTAAGTGGCACAGTAAAATGGCCCTGGAAGCTTTTCCTCATCACAAATACTTCAGTTAGCATTCAGGGTCCAATGCCAGTGGAGTCAACTGTGAGAGTCACGGCCCATTGCTAGTTGAACAGTGTACTTGAAATTCCAGCTTGACATGGTGCTGATGCAACTTCATGATGCTATGTGTGTGTGTGTGTGTGTGCATGTGTGTTTGTGTGTGTGTGTGTGCGTGGCAGCAGCCGGCAGTGACTTCAGCAGCAGGTAAAAGATCATCTCGGTTGAAGCGCTCCATGCACTCTTGTTTTCACGGTGCCTGGTTTTAGCTTCAACGCAAAACTGTTTCAGCCAAAACTTCTCAACAAATGAATTGCAGAGTTTACGGCTTACATCTTAATATTTTGTGGTCAATGTGGTATCAGGCAGACCATTGTGAATATATATATATATATTAACGCTTATTATTGTTACATAGAGGACAAAATAACTGACACTTATACAGTATAGTGCAATCTAATACTATGCAAATACTTTTCTGAAATTTAGCAATGTTCAGTTTTTCAGTGCTGAATCCACTTTATGATAATTTATGCCACTAATGTTGTGTTGTTATTCAAATATCCCATTAAAATGTTCATAAGTCAGTATTGGTGACAGCCTCCTTCTGACCGCTGTTGCTTTATGCCAAGACTTTCTCAATTTAAGCAGCAACTCTTTGGCCTCTTTTTACCTCTAAGTTTCCTAATGATGCCTTTGAAAAACCACTACAAGATTGTGACTGCCAAAGCTGAAACTTACTGCAAATTGGTATTCAGCTTACCATGGCTGCAGGTTATATATGGTCAGTGAAATTACATTTCTCCTGCAGTTCTGTTTAATAATAGAACACCTCTTATGACACCATCATAACACAGAATTAAAATAATGTAGAACAAATTTCACAGTTTATTTCTTGCACACAAAGAAATGTAATTTGTTAAATAAGCCACATTATTAATTAAATATGATAAATGTGCTAATATAAAGTGTTTTTCCTCATTTCTAAGATGATATCAGATTATAGCCAATGAGCTGCATAATCGTGCAGAAATCATCATTCATCAAATCATGATGAAGCTCAGTTGTGTACTAATGTTTTACTAATCTCAAATAACATACGCCTAAGAAAGGTAGTGTTCCGGGAATAGTGATCCAACCCTTCAGGATAAATTAGGGTAAATTACATAACACAGGAAGGTATGACAGGTGTAACATTTGCCGGGCAGGGCTATAGCTACAACTGAGGACACCAAGGTCATATGTTCAGTGTTGCAGGAATTTTAGGGTTTTAAAACAGCATATACTCTTAGATTTGACTGTTTTTAGGCAGAACAAAGAAGTTACAATACAGGTATTTTACATTCTGATGAGGACTTTGAAATAGCATAGATTGTGTAAGGAGAAAAAAGTTGCAGAAAATAATATAATAAAATATAATGAAAATATACAGATTCTTTTGGTGTCTAGTCAACAGTTTTCTTAAGATGGTAGGGCTGTGTGGCAGTGTGGTGCTGTGCTTCTGGACTCTTGACCTCAGTATTTCTAAAATCCAGCCTTGTTGCCAAAACAAAAATAATTGTAGTGCACAAGACAAACTTTGAAATCCATGCCAAAACGCTCTTGCAAAACCATATGTGAAGCTCTAAACTATTTGGCACTTTTTAAAATTAGAAAAATGCTCGGACATTTTGAGTTTTCAACATATTCAGGTTTATTTAGCTTGATAGGCAGCAGTTACATATTCAGAGCTTGTACGTGTCCTCCATGACTCATTGACGTATAAATCCAAGAGCTGAGCAATGAACCCATCAGACAGGTTTGAGCTTTGAGCAACTCTTCTGTAATTTATAACCTCCCAGGTTCATGTTTTTTTCTGTGGCACAAGGCGCAGGCACACAGTTGAATGTTTCTCAACTCTATACATTTTTATATATAATTTCACATAATGCGGTATGATATTTTTATTTTCATGGCAGTGTTGTATACCTGTTTAATTGACATTGTCTTTGAAACACAGAGTTTTTGTCATTTTAGTCAAAGTTCTGGCTTTCTGATAAAACTGCTGGTGGCGGAGTCTGCCATTTCTGCCCGTTATGCAAATATACAGAGGAAATGATGAATGTATGGGTAAAAATAAACACACAAAGCCAGGGTTCAATCTCCTGCAGCACTGCCTCCAGCTTGGCCGGGGGGGCCATCAAATGCACCCTGTGATCACTCACCATTGGGAAGCTTTTTTTAAACAAACATCAGGGTTAACATGCCCTGATTTTGTTTTTGAAGGACAACTTACTAGGTAGCATTGACTAAAATAAGATGTTACCTATCAAGAAATCAAGATTAAGCTATCCTAATCAACTATGTGCTAAAGGAAGTTTATTTTGGAAAATACTCAAATTTGGTTTCTTGCCGAGAGTTACATGAAAGATCAATATCACCATTGTATCGGTCCATTAAATATGAAACAATAGCCAAAAAACGATTAGTTTTACATGGCATAACGAGTGGAAATGGGGAGCTAGCCTGGCTCTGTCCAAAAGTAACAAAACCCGCCTACCAGCACCTCTAAAGCTCATGTCTAATTTAACTCATGAAATGAAATTCGATAAATTGTGGTTTTACAAGGGTTATGGGGAGTCTCTTGTTGCCTGGCAAACTAACAGGGACAACAAAACTCCAGAAAGTCACAGTACCCATCCAAGAAATAGTGTAGCAGATAATCCCTGTAAAACCAACTGTAACTCTCATCAAAGAAAGCAAATAAGTGTATTTTTCAAAAATGTCAAACTGTTCTTTTAAAATGAAATGTAAGATAATTTCATGTACGAGTGCAATGATAAAATCATATGAATGAAAGACGCACTTCCTTGAGTAATTGTAACACATAGTGACCGGGACAGGCTTCCCCAGTAAAACCTCAAAGAAAACATAAATCCTTTGTGTGAAGGAATTTTCCTTCTTGTATGTTAAACTTCCCTCTTGTAGGTTAAATGTAACTTAAGACAGTGCTTCACAGGTCAGGTCAACTGCCTGTCTCTGTTCACCTGTCTCACTCTGTGTGCCTGACAAGGCCGAGTTGGCTCCGGCCTCTGGTAAACTAAGGTCAGCTAGATATCTTCTGTATTCAGGGTTAGACACAACAGGCTGGCGCCTGGTTGTTGATGCTGGATGAGAGAGACTGTAGAGAGGCTATGCTGTTGCTAGGACAGCAATGGTTGACGTCTTTACTTGTTTGGATTAATATCCAATAGAGTCATCACACATGCCAGGCTGAGTTAGGAATAACCCTATTTAGATATAGTGGAACTTATCAGTTCTGGGGAAGGTTAATACTGAGCTTCAGGACACCATCTTCAGATTTGGGTAGCAGTACGCTGTGATTCACACGTGGTGTTTCCCTTTTCTCCTCGATCGAGCTTCAATAAATATTCCTGTGTAAGAAATCCAGGTCTCCTGAAACTTCTTGTTAGAGTGAAACAGCTCTAAGATTTCCATCATACTTTGTGGTGAGAGAATGTCAACTTATATTTTGTGTTCAGCAGCCAACAGGCTACTGAGGACGAGCTGAGCAGAAGAGGAGCAGTTCAGTGGCTCAGCTAGCAGATGCTCAAGTTAGATCCACTGCCACCCCTCCACGTTCAGAGTAGACATACAAACCCACAGGAAGCTGTGACATGTCTCACATGATAGGCAGTTGTGCTTCATGACCAATTTATTGAAAACACAGCAAATATGCATTTTCACAGTAAAACCATTACATAAAGCAAGACATACAGTATGTTTCACTGTATTAGAACGGGAGTTGATAAAAGTGGGTCTTTAACAAAACTTTAGTATTTCAGTGAAATGTCCTCAGTGGCCAGAGAGGTTTGAAACTCGGGCATTTTGCTTTTATTTGATACAAAAGATGAACACAATAGCATAAACATAATACAATTTAATCTAGGCCAATAAAGTGGAGCCCTGCAGTAAATGCTGCCTTTGTGACTATATCAGAGAGGTGTTGATTCACTTCAATGGTTATTTGGAGGCTTATTAGACCACATTGTATTGTAAGGTCTTTGTGTTATCACCCTCCCGCTTCACACAAATGACAAAAGGAAACTAAGAAAACCAGAGGAATGGGCAACAATGAAAGGTTACCTTTTCATTAAGTTTCAATTGTGAATTTGAAGGAAAGAAAATGTCTGTGGTAAATGTGAAGTCCCTCGTGACAGTAAGCCAGCATTAGATTAATTTAGTCAGTTAAAATGTACTTACTCACTCAATGTACATGTAGGTACAGCATCGTAATTCTTCATAGGAACAGTATCAGCTGAGATCCTCTGCTGAACACAGTGGCAGTTGCTATGTTTAGCGATTCGTTCCATGTTGTCAAATGTACAGTATGACTGTTACACACCATATGGTAGCACCGGTGCTACCTTTCAAAGTGACAGTAGACAAGTTACCTCTAATCAGAATCAGTTGTCGTTATGTAATGAGAGAAAAAATATCAAAGAAATGGAAGAACTTTGAATCCGTTTCGATTGTGTTTTTTTTTTCTACTTGTCAAAAATTAAATAACATCTTCCTTCAACCATTCATTTATACATTATCTACCTTTACGGGCTTTTACAAATATTTCTTTTTCAGTAGTTCATACAAAAATAGCAAGAACAAGATATACATATCAATTGGATTCTGTGCATAAAATACTGCTGATTTGCCACAGGTGCACAAGACGACGAGGAGGTCTTCTTAACTGTTCATGTAATTTCCAGGGAAGCTTTGACTGCACATAAAGAGAGGGTCCATGGAGGCCACTTTGGCAGCGATAAAAGAATGTATACAGTGGAGGACGGCTGTTAGATTAGCAAACTCTAGTTCCTGGTAAACACAAGTCAAAGACAGAGAGAAATCACTTAGTACATGATGTTACAATATTTTCAAACTTAAGATCTCTTGAAAATCTGAATTTAACATACTAGTCACCAGACAAGTAGGAAAAAGAATTCCTCACTAAACTAGTGCAAAATCTTTCATTTCTGACACACACACACACACACACACACACAAAAACATTTCATTACCTTCATTTCTATTTGCTTGCTTTCGGCATTCTTGAAAAGGAGTTTTACCCTGGTTTTCCCATCATCAGAGGAGCCTTTAAGTTGAGAGAACTTATATCGCCACAGTATGGTCTATAAGGGGAGGAAGGGATTATGAAACACAGGGATTTCAATAATGAGCACAACATTTAAATACCATGTCTGACTACAGAGAGACCTGCGTGATCAAGAACTGACATTTTAATGCGCAATAGTACCTTGAGGAAATGTATAATTTATAACAAAAGGACATCGGTAGTAAGAAATCAGTGCTAAAAAATCTGAAATCAGTGCTTGCATAAATACATAAAATGTACCCACTCAAAACTAGCAAGGCTGCCAAAATAATGTCCAAATGTACCTTTAACAATAAAACAATAGCATACCATTCTCTAAGATACAGTAACTCACCACTTTACTCTGGAAAGTCCACTGTGAAAAAATAGTGACATTTGAGAGTCTATCATTGTATGACAACAGTGGTGAACTCAGTAATACTTCACCTTTGAAGTGCCTTCTGAGCAGGTGAAACCTGATCCGAAATCTATGGTGAAACACAGTACGTTCCCCTGGCTGCTGCACATGTAGCTTTTGGACTGTTAGGAGAGAATTGATACCCATTAACATTTTGATTTTCATATTTCTGTTATGACATACTGTGCAACGAGTACTGTGGTACATTTCTCTGTTCCATGATTTCTGTGGATGCGCGTATGTGTCTGCTGTGCTTAAATAAATGATACCTTCGTTTTTTTTTTTTACCCCATTTGTGGCAGTAAATGGATCCCACTATTACCGGGGGATGAATAAATCATTTACTTAGTATTCATCATACATTTCAGTCTTGGCCGTCATTTACTGTCGTCTTTAAGATCACGGAAAATAGGCTTTTTCTCCCTGCACCTGTGTAACTTATATTGTTAACAATGGCTCCATTCTGTTATGGTGTGTCAGTAAGCCACGCCTGACACACCTAAGTAGAAAGTTGCTCATTAATAATGTTATTAGTACTATATACTATATGATACTTAATTTAATTGAGGTAAAAAGGCCCTTTCTCAGCAACTTTGGTGAACCTTGACACACAAATTTGCACCAATTTGTCTGTCAAATTGTGACCAGTAGCAAGCCGTCTTGGCTGAGCTGGAGAGTCCAAAATGGGGGAAGCTGTTGTAGTTTATTAGTTGCTCCATCCAGTTTTTTATTTTTTATTTTTAATTACTCCTCAAAAGAGGCATGTTTTACAGACAGTTATCGGACAAGAGTCGACATTACAAAAATAAGTCTCCTGACCAAACCGCCAACTTATTTTGTCGGTAATGACCTAGCTTCTTTTTTCCCCCTCATCAGTGACTCATTATTAAAAGAAATTGTGTAAAATAACAAAATGCCAGGAGGGAGTAAACGTTGCAGCAGAGAGAAAAGAGACAGAAGCTCAGGGAGCTATTGTGACTGACAACCATAAACATCTTAGCCACATATTTTGAGAGGGCGTTCCGATGAACTATTTTGTTCATCTCTGTTGCTGTCGAGATGTTTTGCTGTGAAAATTGTTCGGGCAACGTGAGACCATGACGCTGAAAGATAAAACATGTTACATGCCAGAAGCCTTAGAGTTGACAACCCTGTTATAATTGTTCTCACATGTGAATACACTGAGCTTCTGGAAACCTGAATCTTATTCTTTGTATGCTTACGCATACTTGGCCAATAAAGTTTTTGGCACTCTTTTGTCCTCTTGTCTCTTTTGTCTACTGTGACGATCATAATATCACGTATCATAAACACTTTGGCGCTCATGAGTCAGTATGTTTGAAGTAAGGATTTCTGGGTATTAATGTTTGAACTTTTTAATAGTTACCTCTTACTGCTAGATGATTTGGAATCTACAACAAGGTAAAAAAGTCTATACTGTAAAAGCAGAAGCAGAGCCTGTTGAGCTGGCTACATTTCACACAATTCTGATTATGTTGGTATCGAAAAACAAATGCAAAAACATTTGTAGAAAGCACCCAGTGTGATCTAATAAACATCCATCGTATCTTCCAGCTCTCAGTGGTAGAGCAAGTTGTTGTACGAAACATTATTGTGTTCTTAATCATCATACTGACAGGGTTTGCTTGTTGTTTTACTTGTATTTTCTGCTCATAAAACTCTCTTTTTATACTCACAATATTACCTCATCTACGCACCGTACATAAGGCAGGCTCTTGTTAAAGTGTCAGTCTGACATGTTGGGCTTGTAAGATCTGGTAACACAAGCAAATCTGATTTTGTTTTTGTCCTGCATGAACTGTCGGCTAAAGCAGCATCCTGATATTGTCAAGACACATCACAAGAGAAATCCATATTGGAAGCCGTGAATTCTTTAACAGTCATTTTGCTGCTGCAACACAAACAAGCACGTGTCTCACAATTCTTTTCACAGCTCTTTTGAAAGCACTGATGTGTGAGCCTTCCATTCTCTGTGGAGCAATATCCCTCTAAAGGCTTTTCTTGCCATATGACTTCATTTTTGTGTTTTGCGACCACTCAATACCAAGATGTGTATTCTGATTGTTGTATACTGCTTTTATTTCCACCTCTTTTTTCCCTTTCACTTCAGAACACAGCGAGGACATGGTGATTTCAATTATAGAGTGCAGTGTGCAGTGAATATGGCATGGGACTGTAGAGTCTTTTCTGCCCCCCACCCCTCTATCTTTAGTGGTGATGTGAATTCAGCTGTGGCAGGGATAAAAAAAAAAAAAAGAAAAAACGTGACAGGCCAGCCGCTAAGTTCTTCCTGTCACTGCAAGACTGTGTTGTGACATGGTGAGCATTGACTACACTTCACTAATTGGAAGGGATTTTTCAGTGGGAATTAGCAACATGAAATATTTCTTAAGAAAATCTCCTTAGCCACGTCTGACAGAAATAAGGGCATGTGTGGGAAATATAACACAGAAAATGTGTGTGTAGTGTTTCATTGCATCTCTCCTTTTACACTTTGGTTTCAAAGACTGATAGGAGGTGAAAGGATAGGGGACGATTAAGGTAGGAATCTAGGGTATGAGACCCACAGTTGCATCCTTTAAAACTGGTCAGGAATCCACTAGAACCAACAGAAAGCTGCTAAACACATACGGATGCAAACACCAACACCAAGCTAAAAAGCATCGTTCGACCTCTGTTCAGAATTCCCCACCTGTTGCGCCTCTGACCACACCCAGCATCACTGTGTGCTGTAACAGATGTCCCTTTGTTGCACCTGCAACCACACCCAGGGATGTCACAGTGCACTGGCTGCGCCCTGTGCACACCTATAGCCACTGGATGTCAGCCAAGTACATTCTGCTGGTGTCCCGTAATGTTTTTAGGCCAGTATCATCCAAAAGCACCAGCAGCAGTAGTCCTTAAGACATGTAGATGTAGACGTGCCAAGGTGCACCATCTAGAGGCAAAGAAAGTACTAGCTTCTGCAATTTTGACATGTGCTGGCAATATGCCTTATAACCCTTTTTCTACTTTTGCTGCTGTTTGAGTATCAATGTGTTTCTGGCATTATGTGCTGTATGATAAACCTAAAATAAGTCCTTCTTTTTTGGCCACTTAAGTGCAGCTGTGAAGACAACCCTCACTCATTATAACCTGCTACTATCAGTTGCTTGTTTCACTCGTTACCATTCATTTGGAGTCATGTTTCGGGCTTAGAGTCCAGCAACCTGACCTGAACCCGATGGGTCCCAACCGTGGACTGTAGAAAAGTGGACGTTGCCTCCGTGACGTCACCTGTTGGTTTGTCAACGGCAAATTTGTGCAGAACTCTGGCAATGTCCTATATTAACTATCCTTTAAGCGTTCTTTGGTCTCCGCTGACTCCTGAGCTCAATATCTGACCATTAAGCTGCTAAATGTTCCAGAGTGTTCACCAGCTAGTCACTAATTTTGTCTGTCTGCTATTTGTGTGTTGGGTAAGTAGTGTACAGTGAGTTCATCAGAGCTTTTTTGCTGTAAAACAGTTGCCTGCTGCAGCCAAAAGAAACAGTAAAACAGTGACAGTGAACCAAAACAGTAAAGTTGTGGGCCATAAAACCAGAACAATGAGCGGGTGATAATTCTCTGTTGGTTTGTCACTCCAAGTAATCCATTTCACATAACACAGTCAATTGATCCATTGTTACTATATTATTATTATTATCATCAGCATCATTACTATTATAATATTTTATGTCTAATGATTCTGGAAAAAAGTTTCCTAGTTATTTTAGAGAGAAAGGGAGAGGGATCTAAAAAAACTGTTTTGTTTATCAGTTATCTGCAGTTCAGGGTATCACTTGTGTTTACAAGACACAGGATATTACAGAACTGTGCGGCAAGTGCATTTACAAACTGAGCCAATAGAAGACCCAAAAAGTGAAATATCACACAACTTGACCGCTTGTTGTGAGCTAAAAGAGCTCATCAATGCCATGTTGGGTTTCATCATCCCCCCTGCCCAAAAAAAAAAAAGAAGAGGAAAAAAAGCAATGGGGGAAAATGCAGGCTGGACAATTTTGTCAGTTATACCCCCTACTTCTATCCCATCAGCAATGTTTATGTAATGTGCACATCCAGTCAATTTGAAGGTTATCCTAAGTTGGACTCTGCAGAGTGCTCCTCAGGAGGGTAGCCTAATTGGCTGGAGAACATAGAATCTCAAGAAAATTGAAATCCTTCATCACTTTCATTGGCTTCCCAAAGGATGGCGTCCCACATTTGCATCATTAAAGACTGGAAGAAAATGCAATATTATCATATTTCATACTGTTTGCTTTAATACTGACGGGGGGAACTGCCCATGCAGTCCTGACTTAGAAAGAAGAGTAGCGTCTCGAGTATAGTACAGCGTCATTAAACACTACTTTTATTTTCGGTGTGTGCCAGTCAGGAATGTCACCTATATCCACGATGCACAAATACATTCAAATACACCCAGAAGTAACATCAAACTCATGTCATAAATCTGGAGCCCAGATATTTGCAAATCATATTTAACTCACATCTAAGCTTTGACAGTAGTTTGACATCAGGTCACATTGTTTGCGATGTGTGTCAGTCTGGCTGCTTAGATTGGATTTCGAACAGTCCTTAATGTCACTTGCAACTTGACAGTTGACACTGATGACACATGCAGAGTGGATTCAGTCCCATTAGCTGGCTAAGAGCTAACGGTGTGACTGCAGCATCAAACACCTCTGCGTATTATAATTCCCCTTTGAAGCTAATATTGTGCGGTGCAGCAGAGGAGTTCTGCATTGGGACTTGATATTGTTACAGCAAAAGACAAAGGGGGCAACATGCCCATTTTTCATCTCTTCTGCAGCTTGTTTTTGCTTCTGGAAAAACCAACCACTAGTTAATGTACATGTCCATGCCTGCAAACAGATTAACACTATCTAAACACACAAATGCAACCAGTTCACTTGGACTTTCTTCTTTCCACTCAGGAGGTGATCCTTCATACAGGATTCTTATCTTGGTGAATGCTGAAACCTTTGCTCCTGTGCCTCTTTATCATCCTATCGGCTGGTTCCATCTATCATGTAGCACAAGGTGCACACAGGAGGCAAAGCCTGGGCAATCTAATTAATGCTCAGCTTCTTAAGGATCCACTGCCAAGTTTACTATCTAATTTTCACATGGCACTCCTGAATATAAGATCTTTCAACGACAAATCATGTGTCATTAAACGTTCTTATTCATGATAATAAACTAGACTGCATTATTTTATGGAAACTTGGCTAGCGTCCGACAACTGCTCACCACTCAACTCCAACTTTGCACAAGCAAATGAAAATGGAAGTACATAGTTTCAGCATAAAGGCCTTGTACTTATATCATATATATCATATATTTTACCCTGTCCCACTTAATTACTTTTGCTATGCCTGTCATTGTGCAGTTTAAAGTGACAATGGTGCCAAAATTACTTATCAAACTTCTTGAATATTTGAAACAAGGGGTTTTTGTTTTCAGACAGAAGCTTTTCTAGCCAGTAACGGTTGATTTTGTTGATCAAATTGTCACCAGCTGACTTTTTTATGTTTCCAGCTGACTCGGAGTAAAAGAAACATGTACAAGGGATCTTAAATATGCAATTGATGGTTGCAAACACAGTATGATATTGTTGTTGTGAATTGGGCTTTTTTGTAACATAACCTGTAACCCCACAAATGAATGTACTTATGTAATGATATACTATCTCTTGATCTTGGAAGTAACGCTAGGTTGCGACTGTAGGTCTAATAGTCTACCATTGCTTTTAGTTTTGGAAAGGCTAATAAAGACAAATCTTTAAACAGAGTATTCCTTTTCCTCAGAGTCCTTCGGTGACTCTGCTGTTGCAACTGTGTGAGATAAAAGCATTAACATTAACTGCATACGGAGTTATTAACAAAGCATTGTGAAATGATTCACTCATAAAATATGAATTTACAGCTCTAAAAAACCCAGTCCATCTTCCTCCCTTGTTTGGTTTGTTAGCGGTTCCTTTTTGCCATGCACAGTGCTTTGGGAAATTACAGTATGCAGTGCTTGGATAGTGCAGTGCCCACAGAGCTGTGCATGAGGGAAATACAGTGTGCTCTGATTCTATAACTGTGGCTGCAAAGTCAACACATGAATTAAATATTTTGTTCAGTGATTCTCCTCGTTACAGTGACGCTACCACAGCATGTTTGTGGTCACAGGTGGAGTGTTTTCATTCATTCCAATCATGCACATGTAAACGTCTTGAAAGCGCTCTTGTTCATTAAATATTGATACTGTTGAGTTTGAGCAGTAATTGTTATGAACTAGGAAATTATTGTTCTTCATACATGCTGAGAGCATGAGGCCGATACATTTATTCCCATTATTATCCTGTCTTTGTGACTCATTACAGTACAGTTAGAGTGTCTACTCCTATGGCCATTACACTGGGTCTTCCTTAGTCACATTTGGGACTGTCTCATCCAATGTATTAGAGACAAATCCGGATGCTTCCCTCTGAAAAGCTTAGGGAAGCAGCTTTATGTGCTGCTCAGAAATGTGGACAGTAACCCAACATTGATTTGCCAAACCACCCATTTTGTTCTCAATGAAGCCTTTTCTCTTGTAAAACTATATCTTACCAACATTTGTACGGCTTGTCCAGGTACACCAGTTAAAGACCAAACGCACACAGAAGCACGTTGTCCTACAAAGCAGCCAAATAGGATGCTATGGACTACACTGGAGTGTCAATAATCACAATAATAATCTTCTAACCTGGCATCCCTGTCGTCTCCGGTATTTTCTGCAAGGCTTAACATTTTTTACTCAAATCCTGGTAGGACCTGAGGGTAAACTTACACAACTGGTACCCTGTGGAGTGCAATTAGTAGCACTATGGAGCAATGTTATTTTACAGGTGGTTACCTGTGTTGTTTGGATGTAGAAGATCTACCTATCTATCATACACGTGTATTAGGACACATATTTGTACATACATTTCTGCCACCAGTTTCACGCTCTTCTGCTGATCTTCTGTTGGTGTTGGTAACATGAAAAGAAGCGTAGCAATGCACCAACAGAGGCGACTGCTAGCAAGTAAGCATACATGTAAATAATGCAGAGTTCCAAATATTCAAAAAAATCGTCTTTGCAAATGTTTTATGAGGAAAGAATTTAATTCGACATGTTTGTTGGACATCGAGAATACACACTATGTGTTTTGGATATAAATATTGAATGCAAACATAACTTTTGCTTGTTTCAATAATAAGAGATTAACTCATTGGTTCTCTACTTAGCTTTCCCACCTCCAATGAAGAGCAGCATACAGCTGCTTCAATAATCTTCTCATTAGGAAGCATCCGCTACAGTCTTCCACACACTAGATGAGACAGTACCAAACGGGGCCAGGGCTTAAGGGAACTTCCTACTTTTCTTTTTGGTGGTGTTTGCATTCTGGATGGCACCCATCAATAACTAATGCATGAACTTAGATGGTATATAGAAATGCATCAACAGAACTACCCCAGGAGAAGGTCAGTCAGGCACAACTGGTGGAAAAAAACATCTACCAAATGGATTGTTTGCCACACCTTAACAAGACAGCAAAGGCAAACATGTGTTAGTAATTTCTTCTAGATGTGTTAGTTTCACTTGTAGAGTAATTCAAATGTCATGTTGTGCATATAAAAACATGCAGGTCCTCTCTACATTTAAGCAGTTTTTTTAAGCTGTAGGAATTAGAATGTGTTGAATTAACTGGAGAATGTAATTGAGTCCAGTAGAATTATGACTCTAAACTCTCAGTGACCACACGAGCCCTCAAAACATAAAAGGATTATACTTGGTCCCTAAGACTTTGAGATTGATGGTTTTTGCTAAGGAGCCAGAGTCCCATGCCAGAGTCAACCATGCGGCATGCTGGTATGATAATCACATATACTATTCCAAAGCACAACTGGGGAAATAGCAAGTCATTTAATTATATCTGGTTCCCATGTTGGCCCGGAAAGGATTTCAGCCCGCTAGTGATTCAAATATCTTCTGACAGGTGCTCTGCTTTGTAATATTTATAAATGTCTCTACTTAAGGGTCCCAAGCACCAACGCCCTAAGGCCTCATAGCATTTTTAGCCTTTATCTTTGGTTGGCCGCACTTGAGGGGTGAAAGGGTAGGAATGGGGTAAAATTATAAAAAGCACCGCTGGCCATTTCATGAAGAGTGTGACCTGACATGTGGCATACTTTCTTAATTCCTGAATACAATGTGTGATCATGGCTTTGTGGAAGCTTTAAAAGCTTAGAGGAAAACTGATGTTACAACAGATGTGGATATAATTCCTGAAAGCGATTACAGAGCTTAGTTACAATATGTGACTCTTGTTTCAGTCAACCAATTTATTTTTTTACATTTTTGTTTAAATTTTAGAGCAAGAAAAACTGGTTCTCAATTTAGTAATACTGTTCAGGTAGAAAAAGAAATAGGGAACAGTCTAACAGTGCTGGTTAAAGGCTTGATCACACACACACACTATTGAAACTTGTAGTGTGTTACATACTTAATCTTGAGTGATATCTGACAATTATGTGTTACCACAATACCTCTTTAAACATTTTTTGTATTATTACAATTAATTAATGTATATTATTATTATTTTCTTGATGTTGGTATCTTAGTTGTAACATTAGTTTGTGTGTCTGGTTATATATGTCTTAATCATTCAGTTCGTGATATTTGTATGGATTAAAAGTTAGCTATAATTTGTTTATAATTATCTTGTGTGTTTTCGCAAACTTAAAGCTTCTATCATATTTGTGGGCGCATTTGTTTTAGCAGATCCTCCTCTGACCTTTTAATTAACTGAGCTACACATTTTGATTAGTTCATAAGATTGTTTTGATGTTTGGGAGGTTTCTGTACTTAATGGAGCTGGCATTTGCTGACTTGTCATTAAGGATTGTATATTTACACAAGTAAGTGGCATAATTATGTTGAAAAATGTAAGAAAATCCACGTATCTATTTTTGTAAGTGTAATTTAACCATTGTGACAGATGGGTGGAAACTGTGTACTGTTGATTAAATAATTCATACTTTAAATTGAAAAGTCAATTGGTGTTGCACTTACAGCAATAGCCATCTAAAAATGCCACGGTACAAGGTGATGCTGCATTCAAGGGGGGATCACATACCAACAGAGGGCAGAGCAGGGACCAAGCAGGGATGACTCATGGCCCGGCCAGCAATTTACAAAATACTGTATTGATTCTTAGCCTTGGAAGCAGACAATTCTGCAAGCTCATGTTTTATTGGCTCTGACAGATACGTCTGGTCCCTCTCCCATTGAGACAGATTTCCCCAGAACTGGTATCTGGTAAGCCAATCACAACCATTTATCTAATAAGAGGCGGGAGAAGTGCCACTGTGGCATCTTCATAAATAACCAAGATGGCTGCTACCGATGCAGATTGTTCCACGGCCCGGCTAGAGTGGACGGATTAAACGGACTGGACGGTAAATTTTCTCTAAAAGAGGAACAAACAACTGCACTTAAACTTTATGTTGATGAGAAATATGAAAAGTCAGACAAACACACATTCATTCACACTTCCAGCTCCAAAGTGTTCTTCTTGCTTGTATTACAAAAAACTTTAATATACAAATTCAAAACATCTGTATATATGAATTTTAAAAATGATCCATAAAGAAGGCAGATATCAACATCTTAGGCACAATTGATTGCATTAGTGTGATTCAATATTTAGTACCCACGGCTACGGACTTTGCTGGCCTCCCTGCTGTGAGGTAACATCCCTCCTAAATTAATAATGCCTGGTGAGTCATAATGTAGGCTTTAACAAATAAATGAAACATATTGTACTTGTTACTATTGCTAGGAGGTTTTTCCCAGTTGTATTCACAGAACTAGTTTGTACTGAAAGTAACATCAGAGCATTTGAGCGCTCCGACTCGTGACAGTAAAAATAGCAAATAACACAAAAGCGTAAGGCAATCATAACTTGGGTGCAGACTTCAAGTGCAGTGCTGTGCTTTTTTTTGCATTCAACTGGCCCTGCTTGTGAGTGCTGGACAAGTAAATGAAAGCACAGTGATGCAAGTAATGAAAATTTTAACAAAATCGAACATGAAGACAGCAAAACCTGGACAAATATGGTCTGGACTCACCACCTTTCTCTTAAAATCTTCCAGTTAATGTTCATGTTTGAGCCTCTTGATGGACATGGAACACCTGCTTCTGAGAATTGCTTAACAATGCACTCTCCACAAGACTTGATCGCCTTCCCACTTTAAAAAAATATTTGCTTAAGAGGCAATTTAATGGCTCATTGATGTGAGGACTAATTCTTTAGGTTACTCGAGCTAACCTAAAGAATACATTTAAAGTAACAATAACATTTATGGAAAACAGAGCGCTGCCAAGCTTTCAATTTTAAATTCAATTACTTTCTTAATAAGAAACAGTTTAAAGCAGCACAGAAACCATAATGTGTCAACAGAAAAGACTTTTCGCCACGTGCAAATCACTTCTTACTGATGAAGCATTAAATTGGTAGGAAGGGAGTGATTAAAAATATTCTTTAAAATTATTTTACACTTACTAGTTAAGAAGAGTGTAAGCAACACTGTTACTCATAAGAAATCTTCACTTCAACACAAACTAAAAAGGTTATATGATGGCTGGTTTGCTGCATTTTTCTTTCTTTAATATCTATATGCTGATATTGATATGAGACATCTGAGGTTTTTACAAGTAATTGTTATGGATAACAAATGTTTCTGTAGTCAGAGAAACACGCTGCAGGTGTGATAAAAGGCGGATCAAGAAAACCGACAGCCTGCCTCTCTGTTTTAATATCAAACAGATCTCTTACTCTCAGTCCCACACACGCGCTACAGAAATGCTCTGGTAGACAGACCATCTGTCTAAAAACACATCCAGTGCAGCACAAACATGATTCTGCTGCTATACCAGCCAATCCATCATGTTGAAGTATTTGGCCCTGATCCATGATAGTAGTAGTAGTAGTAGTAGTAGTAGATAGGGGATCATGATTTAGTTTTGAGTGGATCCACTTTAAAGTGCAGCTCGCACCAGGCATTAGTTACCCAGCATCCCACACTCAGACAAAATCTGTAAATTCTGTAGATTTTACCCTCTGATGAAACACAGCTGACCACTGTGGAGGAATTTTCCTTGTATGTTAATTCTTAATTCTGTATTCAGGTTTAGACCCATCAGGCTGGCGCCCAGTTGTTGATGCTGGATGAGAGAGACTGTAGAGAGGCTATGCTGTTGCTAGGACAGAAATGGTTGACGTCTTTCCTTGTTTGGATTAATATCCAATAGAGTCATCACACATGCCAGGCTGAGTTAGGAATAACTCTATTTGGATATAGCGGAACTTATCAGTTCTGGGGAAGGTTAATACTGAGCTTCAGGACACCATCTTCAGATTTGGGTAGCAGTACACTGTGATTCACACGTGGTGTTTCCCTTTTCTCCTCGATCGAGCTTCAATAAATATTCCTGTGTAAGACATCCCGGTCTCCTGAAACTTCTTGTTAGAGTGAACCAGCTCAAAGATTTCCATCACAACCACAATCAGAAGTAAAAAGTATATGTTAGTGTTAGTACTATTAATGTATCATTAAAAACTGCAGAACATGATCAGACTTAAATCCACAAGTAGAGCAGGATGTCCAAATACATGTTCCCCTCATGCATTTTACTATAGAACAACTATCCAGAACATAGCTGCGTCCTGCGGGTGTTTATTCACCTGCAAATTTGCAAAGCCAACTTGGTGAAACAACTAGTTTTTTTGAGAGCTGACACATGTCGACGCTGGAGAAACAGGCCAGTGGCGAATCCTGACCCATCGTCTTGTGTTAATTCGCCGCTCGTGTGCATGACCAATGTTTTCACATGCGCCACCAATGTGTGTTGCCTTTAAGACTAAACAAGAACACTTCAGTTATCTAGCTATACATTACAATAATTTGTTTTTTTCTAATGTGTCGAAAACAAATGGCATTGTATTTGGAACAAATTCTTCTTTAAGTACAAAACCAGCTCACATGGGCCTTCTTAAAATCGAACGTTGTTGCCACAAATTAAGCTCTTCCCCGGCTTGATGTTAAAAGCAGATCACTGTAATAACTACTAGTTTTTATTCAGAAGCATCATAATAACAAAGACCCCTTACATTTTGTACAGAAAGTAAACTTTTTGTATTGAAACACAACTATTTCACTAGACATGCTGGAGGATGACAGGTAATATTCATTGTAGGTTGAATAAAGAAACAAACAAAAAACTTGTATGTCAGCTAATGTGAGAGTGTATTATTGAAAAAGCCTCTTTAGAAAAGAGAATCCAAATGAATCTACAATTTCAGCTTTAGTCAGTTTCATTATTAAAATTATGATTATTATAGTACTACTTGGCTTCTCAGAGCTTGTCTGTCTTTTTTGTTGTATGTAATGTAACATTGTACTGTATGTACATCATAGGGATGGATATCACTTCAATCTAAGTTAACGTCCACATGAGTGTAACTATTGTGTGTTGTGTTGTCATGTTAACTTAATGCACAGAATTGGACACAATGACAGGAACACATACAGTGCAACTAAATGTGATTCAATACAAGTCTGAAATAAATACTGTTCTATTTGGAGACTTGAATTCATTTAAGCTGTCAGTAGGGCTGCTGATGCGACTTATCTGCCTCCTGGCTCTAAAAACCAAACTTAAAGCACACAAAGTAGTGCCGTGGTCTTATTTTCAACAAACATCAAATGCTTCATGTCACCCTTTGAGGTTGGGAAAAGCTGTTGTCAGAGGCTCTCCCTGCTTTGAGAGCTCCTTTAATCCACACAGTATTTAGCAAAGTTGAAAAACTGACAACATCTAAAGCAGGTAGGCTCTTTAGTTCAGCAACAGTGTTATATATGCAAATACTCACGCGTATTCGCTGCACTTCCAGGGAGACAGCTCTTTGGAAGGACTTCTCCCAGATAGCCAGGTCAGTGGCCAGTTCTACCCTGAAGGTGTGGCTCTGGCCGTGGCCGACCAGAATACTGAAGCACAGAGACTCATTGTCCTGCTGCTCAGGCGAATGCTCGAGCCCCAAGTAGAGCCTCGCCTGGAGCCAGCAGTCATCTGCCATCCATAGCTGTAACACAGAGTTTTATTGTCAAGTGTTGGGGAACTGCTGTCTCTTCACTTTTTTTAATGATTAATTCAGTGGGGAGATTGAACACATTCCTTAATTCTCAGGTTAAATTATATTTTCACTGTTACAATTCCTGGTTTATAGATAAGGAATATCATCTCAGGTCAAGAGAGCCCCGTTTAGTGGGCTCCCCTGAAACACTAAAAAACAGCAGTCTATACTGAGATGAAAACTGCAGTGATCAAATTGTGAACAGCCCTGATGCACATCACAGCACCCAGCTCTCAACGTACCTTGTGGACCTTGAAAAGAACCTCATAGAGGCTATATGTTGTTTCAGCGTGTCCCCAGTCAGCGGCGTTGATCTAAGAAATAAACATCAAGGAATGTTAGATGAAGAGGCAGCGTATCAAAACAGGCTTTTTTGCACTTGTTAGCAGCACCTGAATGAAAAAAGATGAAAATTAGGAAGGTAGCCTGGTTGTGTGAATGCCTGGATGACTGCCAGTGCACAAAATGGATTTATGCTGTTGAACTCTGGACAGGAAAAAAAATCTACATCAATAAAGTAACACTTGCATAATGCACAAAGACTAATAACAACAACCAGAGCGTGTAGCTCAAGAAGCAAGACCCCACATCACACATGTTTTACTATAGACTGTGATGAAGGGAGTAGTCAGATCCTCAACAGTTCAAACCTCAAAATCAAAAAAATTATAAAATAAAAACTATTAAAGTAATTACAAGGAAAAGCAGTCAATCCTCTCATTTGAAAAGCTGGAACCAGGAAATGTTTGGAACTTTTACATGAAACATTATTTTACCATTATCAAAACAGTTGCCATTATTTTCTGTTAATCAACTAATCAATGACTCAACTAATCATTTCAGCTATACTTGTATATATTGTTAGGTACAGTAGTTTAATTTGTAACAAAAGTGTCTTTAAAAGCTCTGCATTTGCTCTGTATGTAAGTCTTAATACGTCATGTAACTAAAGCTGTCAGACAACTGTAGTGCAGTAAAAAGTACAATACTTCCCTCTAGGATGTAGTGGAGTAGTAGTATAAAGTAGAAATTAAAAAAAATACTCAAGTAAAGTACAAGTACCTCAAATTTGTACTTAAATACAGTACTTGAGTACTTAGTTACATTTCCCAACTGACTATAGAAGGCCAGGAAAAACGGGAACTTCCAATATTTGTTTCAGAAGTTAAAAGAGGAAAATCATCAAGCATTCAAAATCCCATTGAAATTTGTAATAAGGTAACTTACTATGAATCCAGAAGACATTTTAACATTTCGCAGTAGGAAAAGCACAGGTGTAAATAAGAAAATTGTCAAACTTCCACACAATGGCTTATTGAGACACTTCAATAAAATGCAGCCTTCCTGCTATGTCAAAATGTCTGCTGTGAAAAGGCTTATGAAGCGAGTTAAGTGGCTGCAGCTAGTTCTTACATGGCTGTAAAACCAGCAGGACTGAGGGGCCTTTTTTTAAGAGCAGAGATTACAGCTAAATAGTCTGAAAAATTACAATAGAAGATGGTATATGCAGATATTATGGATGTCATGCTTATGGAATCATGCACTGCTACACTGGTAGGTTTTAATGTCAGCTGTAGTTCTTTTGAATGCAAACTTTAATAATAATAATAATAATAATAATAATAATAATAATAATAATAATAAACTTTATTTTTACAGCACTTTTCAAAATTAAGTTAGTGCCTGGTATGAACCAGGATTAAAACATTTCAGGACTGCAATGAGGCAGTTTAAAATAATCTAAAAATAAAATGCCAAACAATAATATAAGATACAAATAATAATAATATTAAAACAGATAAGAAATGTTGGAAATAAAACAGTGTGCTAGTTTTAATAAAAAGCTTTATTAAAAAGATAAGTTCTGATAAGTGATTTAAAAGAAGTTGGTGATTCTGCAGCCTCAGGCAGGGAGTTCAGCGCTGATCGACCCTGACTGCAAAAGCACGGTCACCTTTAGCCTTGAGCCAGGACTTATGAACAGCCCTGCCTGAGGATCTGAGGCTCTGGCTCATAGAGGAGCAGCAATTCAGCAACATAACTGGGAGCTAAACCATGGAGGTCTTTAAAGGTAATCTTTAAAATCTTAAAATCCATTCTACAACTTACAGGTAATCAGATATCTTGGACGTGCTGACGAAATATTGTTTAACTTTGCTCAAATAAAGGTTCAACTTCTAATGTGAATCTGCTGTAGCAGACACTCTGCAGACCTGGATCAGATAACAATGCCATTGCTCTGGTGTAAACGAGTTATTAGAATGGCGCTTCAGATATCACTGGGTTTAAACGAATGACTATGCTAAAAGTTTGCAGCATGCTTCACTGAGCACATTTTCACATAGCACGCACACTAACTGAGACCGACAAGAGGCTACTCAGTAGATTTCGTTTTTCCAGGGCAGGTTTCATTAAAGCACATTCACTAATGCTATCCTGGTACACGTTCAAGTCCTCTCTACCTCGGGGATGTTAGCTACTGCCATATTTCAACAAAAGCCGGGGGACAGGTCTGGCATTTCACAACCCACCAACTGCATAATGCTTTCAGTTCACGGAACCATAATTTCAAAGACTCCACAATACATCCATTATATTTAATGCAATCTGTTAGAATTATGGCCGATGACTTCTCCCGCTAATACCTCGTCAACATGATTTGCTGGTCCCATTTGACTGGCCTGTATCAAGTAAAACAATACCTTTCATTTCTGAAAATGCTCTGCATTCAGATAAAGTTGACTGCAGCTCTCACCTGCTCCCAGACTGGAGTTATGTTCTTTTTTGGTAAAGGTAAACGCACGAAAAAAGTATTTTTTTAAATTTCTACTCAACTCGACTTCAGAGAGACTTTAGTCTCTGCATCAGAAAAAATACCTTTGCCTGTGGCATGTTCAGCTCAAAGGAGACATTTCCTGCAGCATTTAGACAACTTTTGTACCATATGGTTCATTAGGGCCATTCCCTTATGTTAACACATGGCTTTGCTGAGATGTTGATGCTAGTTTAGAAACAGCAACCTTTGCCAACAATTTGAAGAGTTTTGTTCAGAACATCAGCCCTGTGATTGACTGGTGGGTGTACCCCGCCTCTCGTCCAATGTCAGCTGGGATTGACTAAGGTACTAATGTACAGAACATTGATACGAAAGGCAGCGCGCCAGTTTGATGGTATCAGCAAGTTTGGTTTGAGAGTCTCTGCTTCAACAAGGTCAGACTCTTGTCCGTGCCATTGAAACAAACAGCTGGAGTGACCATCTCCGCCAACATACGTGCCGTTCGGACAGCCATGGAATGTGCTACACAGTGGGAGTTATCTGTGAGCCAGCGCTGGAGATCAAACAGAAGACTATAAAACTCAAGATGCAATGAATTGGTCCACAGCAGCATCCACATCATCCTGGCGGGACAAAAAACCTTTCCTCCGCAGAGGAAATATTTACAGACGAATCATCCTTGTCATCTACTCTAAATTTAATAATTTCCTTGAGTTACTTAATGTCAGCTTTTAGAGCATCAATTGTCACCATTCTGCTGTCACTGTGACCACAGCGTGAGAGGTCCCTCTTGAGAGGCAAGGTCCTCAAAATGTTTCTATTTATAAAACCTTGCAAAGAAAGAAAAGACCTTGGAGTTTGGAGAAAACAAGGCCCCAAACACATAGGCTGAAGTCTGTCCTAAACATGCAGCGTAGAACATGATCAAAAATCTGTTGCAGTCTTTTAAATTTAGAAGAGAAAAATAACAGGCCCACAAAAGTGTACTTTTAAAACAGATAAGGTGAGCCGCAATAGCTTGTCAAACAGTGTTAATTGGTGACGAAAGCTCTCCAACAGGAGGTAGAACGGGCCAACAGAGACTGAACAGCCCATAATGTGCACACCCCACCTTGGCCATGCAAATCACAGCGTCTGGAGAGTAAACGTGATTAACCTGCCGAAACACTGGCCAAATGAAGTAAGAAGATGAAAGAGGCCCATTTTGCACTACAGGGGTTTATATACTAATGGGAGAGCAGAGCTTATGCCATATCACAAACAAACACAGCACAAAAGGCGACATCCTTTGTTTACTAGCCCTGGCAGACAGGAGGAAACATTTTTAGGCTGATACTGGACCTGTATTAAATATCATCTAATGGCCACTTCAGATTCATCTCAGACCACTTGTGGATGGGCAACATTTCATTAAATATGGACAGACATTTTAGTTCCATTGCACTTCTTATCTGTTCATTCAAGTGTACAGTGTTTACTGCAGAATAGATTTAATTTAGGTAACATACAGTTTCTCAGAGGTCTCCTGACAAGCCAAACCCTGAAAGGATTTAATTACAATAGGCATCAGTGGAGGTATTAAGTATGTTGCTGTCCCAAAACCTGCAGGCTTAGAGGCTTTTCTGCCCCTGGCAAGGGCACAAATTGTGAGGGCCTCACTGAACACTTTTTGTCACAGTGGGGAATACTGTTTTGAATGTAAGCAAGGACAAAATGCATATGCAACCAAAAAGAGTGATTGGCTGAAACTATCGGTGAGATCATGTTACATTAGGAAGGTTCTTAAATTCTAGCAATATTTTCTAGAGCATGTCTTTATGGTGGAGTGGCATGGGTGACACTGGGCTGGTACAGGTGATGTAACTAAACCCTGTGTCAGCTAATTTGTTCTTGTAAAAAGGAAAATGATAACAGCGCAAAACCTTTGTTTCACTGCCACACAACAGTCGGACATGATCACAACAAAAATAAATTCTTCACCACTTACTGCATGCCTCTCTTCTCTTATTCAATTATAACTGAGGCATACAGTGTTTTACAGACGCTGCCAACTTGTTTCAAAAACACTAACTATCCAGCACAATGGGGGACGACCACAGATCAGTGAGCAGCATCATAAAATCATCACACTTCTTATGCTCCAAAATAAACTCAAAAAAGGTCCTGAACATATCTTTTTGCTGAGCTGAATCCATGGTACTAGTTAATCAGTTGCACCTGTTTGAGTGTAAGTTATGTAGTCCTATGTGATATGCTTCAGATTTTGGATAAAACCCATTCAAACAAGCTTATAATTAAGACTTATTGTTTCTTTTAAAGTTAATATAGAGATTTTAATGAGAAATGAAACTTTTCTTGAACCAGCAAATGATAAAAGACTAATTACCGGGGGACTTCTGAAGATATGAAAATATGGTCCTCTCAGAGCCAGGAACTTGAACACTGACGTCCTTCCAGCAGCGCTTCCCTCGTGGCTTTCACATGCCCAGCCCATGTGAACAATCTGCAGAGATGAAGTGGATGACATTTACACAATTTCACTATTTGATAAAACCGTGGAAAAATACACAGAATAGTAATATGTACTTGCTCAATCAACA
Organism: Lateolabrax maculatus; assembly: GCA_031216445.1. Taxonomy (NCBI): domain Eukaryota; kingdom Metazoa; phylum Chordata; class Actinopteri; order Acropomatiformes; family Lateolabracidae; genus Lateolabrax; species Lateolabrax maculatus. Next base: position 8,099,755 of record CM062205.1, on the reverse strand, counting down.
GACCAGAATCGCACAATGTGCAGAGGCAAAGGTATTGAGTTAAAGAACTACAGTGAGGCATCTTCAACGTGATACATTACAGGGGTGCTGCAGTCTCAGCTGCAATGCAACAATTTACCTTTGATCTATGGGGTTGCTTTTGTGTCTTTATAATGCAATCAAACAGAATTGGTTTGAGAGCAAAACTTTCCACACTGAAATCAAAAAATGTTTTATTGCAAGTAAAAATAAATGTGTGATTGAAAATGATTACATTTTTAAATTATTGTAAAATTAATTAATCTGAATCAAAAACTTTTGTTTGCAAATCCAAAAGTTTAGCATCTATTTGGATCTATTTTTTGATTGCAGTGTGGAGACAAAAAAAGTCACCCCATATTGAGCCACCCCAGATGGACTTCAAGATGATTATCTGCTTTCCACTAAGCAGCATATCTGCACTGCTTCTTCTGCTGCACTCACTTCTAAATCTTGTGATAAACAATGTACATCAATTTCTACATAATGGACTTCTTTCCTGACCATCTTATCTCACCTAACCTATATGAATTTTGAGGTTTAACACAACCTAATGACACAACTAAGCCCACCTGACTGATGACTAAGTATTTCCAAATGTTTCCAAACAATTTATTAGCCTCTATATGAATCCAGGACAGCTGCAGTTGTATGCGGATGATGCAATTGTGTACACCTGTATAACATTTCCTGCAAAGACAGCTGGAGTGGAAGCAAGCCTGAACATGGACTGACCACTAAATAGACATCTGGAAAGACAAATAGAGCACTACCTTTGATTCATCGATGTTTAAGTACATCAGTCCCAACAGAATGCCGGAATCCCACCCACTGTCCCAATTGGTCCTTATACATGAAATTAGTGTTAAGGTGATCCAATTGGTATGTGAGCATCACAATTTGATCGTGTCCCATTTTACCTAATGTGGGAAAGGTTGCAAAGAGTTCACTGAACCTCTGTTGCCTCTTATTGGCTATGATACTTTTGTAAATACTGCACATTCTAGGTGTTGACCCCTTGACCCCTATGAAGTCAGAAAGACATTTTGATTTGAAGTCCACATTTGAAGCTAATAAGACACTTTGAGAGACTGAAAGTGTTGGAAGCGTCAGGAAAGAAATAATCACAACCACACCCAGCAACCTGGTACACATATAACTGTCAGCAGAGATAAAGTGTGACTGTTGCAGGTAGCAATTAGATATCTGGTTTCAAAAAGAATTGGCTGTTTAAGCGGTTTGTCGAGTTAGGCCAGTGAAAGCATACCTGATCATCTGCAGAACAGAATTTGTTGACGATCTTTATCTATGAAGGAAATACATAAAAAAAATCAGCCACACACACACACACAATTCCTCTAATATCAATTCAGTAAAATTGAAAAATTAATTTAATCTCAAATAATACAATTTGATTAAATCCCAGGATATCACAATCAAATGTAATGTGCTTTAGGAAATTCAGCCATTAGGGTGTCCTAAAACAGTTATATTTTGGTTAACTAGCAGCAGCCATCATCAGTGTTGAGGCTGGTAGAAAGTGCTTTAAGATGTAGGACCATTAAATACAACCTTGAGTTTCAAAAACTCTTAAAAAAAAAAAACTTTCCAAGCACAATGAAGAAAAGGAAATGTTTTACTTCTTCCAATGTGCATCTAAAAGGTGAATTAAACAATTGATTGTTTGATCCAAAAAATATGTGGGGATAAAGGCCCAAAAAAAGGGGTGTGACGCACACGTCAAAGAGGAGCAGGCAAACATATTTCAAAGGCTGTTTAAAAATGTTGTGCATTTTTCTCTGGAAGGAAACATTATTTTTCAGCCAGAAAAATGTTGCAAACCAGTGCAAAACATTTTCACACTGAATGGACCCCTGCTGTGTCAGCATATCCCGCACAGCATGGCTGCTCCTGTCTTGCCTCAGCTACAAACTGAAGGTACAGTAAGTTGTCGCTTGAAATCCTTACATTATTAGGCACTAACAAGCTGCCCGATTCTCTCAGTTTTTGTCTCTAAGAGGACATCAAACAGCATCAAGTAATCCTCCACTGGGCCAGATGACAGTCATCCACATAAGAAACACACAAGGGACCCCAAGGGTGTCGCAGAGTCTATTTAAAGGTTGTAGGTCATTAAAACAAAAGTTCCGCTCTCTCCCAAAGCAGGCGCACAATTACATCCTGATTGGCCATTTAGCAATCACACTCCACGTCCGTAATTAGGTGATGCAGGCATGAATTAATCACACTATTTTCTTTTTTCTTTTTGTTTTTTTTAAAGGCAGCTGTGCAGCCAACAAGCGCAGGCATACGATACGTCTGCATCCTTACCAAAAATGCATCACATCATCAGTGCAGTAATCAAAGTGAAAGGAGGAAATGAGAGAGAGAAGTGCACATGCCGAATGAGTACTTAGCAGTCATTAATTAGGTATGAGAGAGACTCGTTTTTGTCAGCAGAGGGGGAGAGGTGCCACTGTGACTCAATGAGTGCTTGTCAGGAAGGGTCTATTGAAACCGTGCTACAGTGTAGTCTACGTGGCTGGAAAAAATCCAACGGGGAAAATACACGGAATAAATGTGGGCAAAACATATTAAATGTTTCAATGTTTTCTCTACTATTGACTTTAAAGACCACAAATGGATGATAAGATAAAAGTCCCTGGCTGAAATCTTGTGATTCTACAAATGAATATTCTGCCCATTTAAATTACCCATAATAACCACATAAATTTAACCAGATAATATACCAGACAAAAATCAGCTGCATCACACAATGTTATGCTAGTAGTTACACTTAAATGATCCTGTTGTTTAGCTACTGAATGTTCAGTGAAGTTCTCACATATTTAAAATGATCACAAATGTGTGAAAAATCACAGTTCTTCATTTCACCTTCATTTTCTATCAAGACTCGCGGGAAGATCCAGCCTAGCCTCTAATGTTAGGAGGTGGACTTACGTTCTCCTGTGTCAAGTCATTGATATTTGTAGATATTGCTTGGAGCCAGTCTGTGCTTTCTGCTGCAGTGCAAAATTGAAGAATATTGGTGCTGGCTCCATTCAAGGCGAAGACTTCAAAACAGTTGGACCTGGAGGAGTGTAGAGGTCAAAATTAGACAGGAGCGGTGCAGAAGATTGAAAGCAATATTGCACAAAGTGAAGCTGGAGCTGCTTGTTATTTCTGTAAAGGTACTTTAAGCGTTCAGGCTGCAACATGTACAGCAGAGCTTCTTTAATGAGCTTGATGGGCTTGTGACACCTAATTATAAAAATGTCTTTACAACAGATGTTCTGGATAGGCACTCCGCGAGTCCTTACATGTCCTGAGAATGCCGGTAGTATTTGTGTAACAATATTCCTCTAAGGTTACAACTGCTTTTAGTATGAAATTAAATGTCCCTATAAGATAAAAAGCAGATCTCTGCTAAGGGCTCCAATTAAAAGGAAACATGGGTAGAAGCTCTCTGTGTTTAACGGCGTAGGCGTGCACATGAATTAATAACAATCTAAGTTGTAGCTGAAGTCAATATGTTAAAAGGAATAGTTCCACATTTTGGGAAATTCGCTTATATGCTTTCGGGAAGAGTTACATGAGAAAAGCGATACCACTGTCATATCTGCCAATTATATATAAAGCTACAGTCAGCAGCTGATTAACATAGGTTTGCATGATTGAAGACTGGAAACAGGGTGAAACGGTTTGGCTGGATCTGTCCTAATTTATAGGTTATATCTTGTTAGTTTAAAGCGTACAAAAGGTCAAGCAGTATTTTTATTTATAGAGTTATGTGCCAGATTATTTCTTGGCTGGGAGCAGTAACTTCCTGGAGTAGCTTCATATTTAAGGTGTAATATTATGAGAGTGGTATCCATCTTCGCATCTAGCGCTCAACCAGAAAGCAAAACCCAAAATGTCGAACTATTCCTTTAACAACAAAGCACATTATGCTGCATTACAGGAAGTGCCGCAAAAAAATAAAGCAGTGATGAAATGTTCTTTCATATGTTGCCATATACGGTATATATAATTTAAAGTGACTCACTCTGACAAATCTATTATCCTAAACGCTCTAAGAGACACCATGCAGGTGTATTATTTAGTTAAAAGGTATACAAACCTTTAACCACAGGAAACAAGGATTCAAGCACAAAGTTATTTTTATATGTGGCATCATTCGGCTAAATTTTGGGGATTCTGTCATCTCCTCAGGGGGCCTTGAGGTTAAGTGCAGGGTTTTTCTAACACAATTGCGTTTCTCAGTAAATGGGGTGTTGATGAGGTCACCTAAGAGAGATCGCACTCATCTGCAAAATGTGATACTTTCTGACATTTAATTTCAGTGCATTTTCACACAGCTGACATTTTTCACCAAACACGGAAGCAGTTTCACGCGATTCCATTCGTCCGAGTGGAGAATGTCCCACATTAGGGAACATTTCTTAAGGCAGGGGGATGTTGTGGAGGTGCAGGCGGTGAGGTGAAGGCTGATAGAAACAATAGAAGGCATCGAATGCACAGTATGAGGAGGGAAATCTTCTAAGACAGCTCCTAAACCAAACAGTTCGCCCTCACTCACGCGCACACACAGCCCTTCCTCGAGGTTAGATGTTACAAAGTCAGCATTCCTAACAAATTCTCTGGTGAGCATGACTTTCATACTGTATCTGCAATAGGCTTGTTAAAATCTTATGTTCCGCTGCCTGTGTACTGACCCAGTGGCTCTCCAGGGGAGATGTTCGCTGGACTTAAATGCATTTTTTTTTTCTATAACAAGGGTGCAAATTCTTCCTGTGTCACTGTGCCTGACCCAAATTAGCTTTATGCTGTGATTTGTGCGACTATAAATCATCATCACTAGAACATCTTCAGGAATTATTATTTTTAAATGCTTTATCTTCCAAACGCCAATAAATCTCAACTTCTCTTTTCAACGAGTACTGGGATAGAGAGATAAAGCGAGTGACTGATGAAATAACATTAGACACAGAATCTACGGTATATCAGTCGGATCCCTTTCAGTTAATGCAAAACCTTTGAGAGCATGCATAATGGGGGGAAATCCAAGAAGGGATGAAAGTGCAGTGAATGAAGAGCTCTAAAGGCAGAGATTAATCAAACAGCTGGCGGATCAATGTCAGGAGAACATGACCCTGTCAGGACGAGCCGCTAATGCCCTTCCACCTTTAGTGAGCAGGACTGAATTCCTCCCTGAGAGATGGCATCTATGGAGATTGGGATTCTTTCATACATCTGTTTCCAACACCACAAACTATTGTGCCTTGCCTGCTGACTGGGCAGTAATAAATCCACTGAGGCAGAGGAGAGACGTATCAGCCAGTCGACATGAAGGATGATACATGAAGAATATATGTGGGGAAAAGGTGTGTTGGAGAGGAATCTAGCTGTTAGTTGTAGTGCGAATGGCAATGAGAGGGAAAAATGTGCCATGTCTACTGATTAGTGAGGCGGGGGAAAAGGCAGGCTTTGGGGCACTTCGTTTTCAGCATAATTAACCACAAGAACGTGTTTGCTTTTGACTTCCTACCAAGAAATGCGTGGATGTATGTTCAACCTTGAATCCATGACACTGATTAAACCAATAACATGCAGCTGAAATGAAAAAACATGGGACTGGATAATCAATGTCTAATATCATATTCTTTTAATTTAGTAATTTATATATAACTGATTGCTAATTATTAAATGCAAATGACTGCACGCTTTTAGATAAGAAACCAGCCAGTCACACATAGTGAGGTAGACTATTAATTTGGCAAGTTTCCTTCCCTTTCAAATATATCTGCTTTGACAGCTTAAACAAAGGGCTGAGACTACCTCGCCAGCAGACTGAGGAGCTGGTCTGACACGTCAGTCTTGCCATAAAAATCTGTGCAAAGGAAGGAAATGAGGCCTGCTCTATGCTTTTTCACTTTCAGCTATCCATGTGGCCTTGTTTCCAGACAAAAAAAAAAAAAAAAAAAATCATGAACACAAGAACAATTCCTCAATTGCCCTCATGGAGTGGATTTAATTTGGGTAAAAAACTTTTAGGAGAGCTATTTGCCATTCCAACTGGGAGCAGCAAGACCACTAAAACGTTGTATAACCTTCCAGAAACAATAACACCACATACCACAGAGTCCGCATCAACATTAGATGAATCAACAATACCTTCCCATCAACACTAATGGCTCCTCATGCTTTAACCTTGGAACTGGAGTAACCACAACGGACGCTCTTTAATAAAGAATGATATGTGGCTCTATGGTACTTTAACAAACTCTCACTCTTCCACGTTCCAGCTGCTTGAAAATGTACAAGGCTTTTCTCCAACTTCAGAAAATCAGAAAAGCTTTACAGGCATAATACTTCCTGAGAAAGTGAACCTGAGTATTTAACAGCAGTCACACCACAAAGAGGCATTCCCCTGTCCATGCGACAGAGGTGGGGCCCGGAAGCTCGGTGAAGCCAGCTGGCGAGCCAACCGTGAGCTCAGTCACCATAGCTCCCGGAGCTTCTCTCTACCGCTCGGTTCACTCCCCCTGGCACTTCCTTCTCTGTCGCACGCCTTTTCACTCAATATGAAGTGATGGAAGCTGTGAGCCACCAGTTTGCTAATGGTCAGCTAGATAACTCGTTTGCTTAGCCTGGTTGATAACAGGACAATACGTTAACAAACATTTGGGCACACATTTAAGATGAGATGTGACAAATAGATTTGAGTTTGAAAATGAAAAGCATGACCTTATTTCATTCTTTTTTACTGTTTTTATAACCCCATCTGACAGAAAAATAACCAAATAAGTGCAAAGGATCCAATATACCTGATTTCTAATAAGTAAGAGTTCAAATTCAGGGAAATACTCTATATATAAGATGTCATTAAAGGTATGAAGGAGTACTTTACTAGATCAACAGATCTAACAGGCTATGTGTATAGCAGAGGTTTATTTCCACTTTGTGCTACCAGTGAGTGATGGTGATATTCACCTGTTATGGGATCAGATGAATGAAAAAAAAAAAAGAAAAAGGGGGGTCTGGCTAACTGTCAGGGAGTTTGAACACTTCCTGCACATTCCACGATTTCATAGACACATGCTCCATCTGGGAGATTGTCAGCTGTTTACCCTTGTTAACATCCACACCGATTCAATATGTATTTGTGCATTCTGATATACTTGTGTCAGCCATGTTTTGGGGGTTAAACTCTGATATTGACATGCTCTCTTCCTCCAGGGCTCCTTATCGACTGAACCCTGCTATTTCTGATTCTGCACTAGGTTATTATGCTTTAGTGTGACTAAGCTACCAAATATCATCAATACATTTCTTCAATATTTCCCTCTGCACTAAGCAGTCAACAAATGTTGATGGGACTTAACATCTTACAGAATTGGTATTACAGGATTGCTGCTTTATCCAAATACAGCCTGGAAGCAGAGCATTCTTCACTGAGGTATCTGAGCACTCATCAGATCAGACAGTGATGTGCTACAGATGAATAGCAGCTGTTTTACTAGGGGCTGATCTAGTGATAAGGTAGTAATCAAGAAAGTATATTTACCGATGTTACTTAATGGATGCATTTTTCATTTTAAATTAATTATTTTACTATTTGTAAGATTGTAATGGATCTATATGCCATAGTAGCCTATTACAGTTCAAGAGTTTGTGATCATTCTATGCTTTGCTATTGCAAATTTTCAGTGCCATTTGTTTGTCTGTTTGTCAGCAGGATTACGGTAAAACTACTGGCCAGTTTTCATGCAACTTGGAAGTCCCATTCAATTTTGGAGAAAAGCGAAAACTAGTCTTATTTTTTAGGGCTAAAAAACACAAAAAGAATATATTCGTTTTAATAGTTTTGCTTTTGTATACTTATTTCCAACAGTTTTGAAGTGCACTGCTGCACTGAATCTAAAGTACATCAATCAATCAGATCAAAATATATATTTTTAATGTCCCTATGTGGTTATATTTAATATTTTCATAAGATAATAACCATGCTGGCCAATTGATCCATGATTATTAATAACTTTGTTTAAATTATGATGATAATGATGGATGATACATATTATAATTATTATTATAATAATTACTGCCATTATCAATGATCCACCATTTGTTCGAAGCACTCTCTTGCATTCTAATGACTAACACGGAACTGATTCACATGTAACCTCAGGTTTAACCTCTATCGACAGGAGGACATTCTCTAATAGAGTATGGCATTATTCCTTATCACTGGCAGCTGCCTAGGGCTTAAAATGGGATAATACCCAATGAGGTGTCCAATAAACAAGTTTAATAAATATTTTTAATTAACTCAACAGCACAGAGTTCCATTATTTATTTATCGTTATGTACCTGCAATTCTTGAATTATGCAAGTAGACACACCCTGAAGAGTTTGAGACTTCTGCTCAGCTCAGAGTGCAAGAAATGATAAGGAAAACTGACTAAGGTGAATAATTTCCAATTTGAATAAAAACCAATAAGCTCCCTGTTCATTCATATAAGCACACACACTTAAACACATGGCACCAAAACTTTAACTTTAAATATTAGTATATTTTAAAACCAAAATGTCACATTAACATTGGATTTAGACCAGGGAAGTTACCTGAATATAAAATATGATAAAACTAATTATAAAAAGGTGTTAATACTATTGTTGACTTTGATAATAACAATTCTGTAATCAACATCTGTCATTAGTAATAGGGGTGAGCTGTTATCAGCCATTACTATTATTACTACAACTTAAAAAAAATAGACTAAACAAAGCAGACAACAAATCAGAATGCGTTGAACAATCACAACTCTGAAAAAACAGTTGATACAGTCTGGGAAAAATAAATTACAACAAAATTATAACCGCCAACTGTTAGTAGCTGCTTCTTTAATTTCTGTAAAACAAAACACCTCTATGGTTCTTTTTTGTCCCACGCTTTGGAAATAAAAAGAAATGCTGACTGAAAAAGCTTCTACAGAAAAACAACTGTGAAACTACTGTACACATGAAAATCAATACATAAAGGACAGGCATAATAACCAGATGCATTTACAAGTTCGACCAGTGTTCACACAGTCGCGCCTTCTGATCCAGAGCCTCACAGCTGCGGTGACCTTTTAAGTCGTTTATGCCTGTGCATAGATATTGGCGTTAACATCCTCACGCCTAAATGAAAAGTGCTTGCTAAGCCAACAACTGTGCTCAGTGAACTGTGCACTTCAGAGGTGAATTATATCATGCCGGATTACCCTTACCTTAATTTATCTGTGCCAGCTTTGTATCTGGAGACTCTGGCCATCAACAAGGGCAGGGAGACGGCATCCAGCCAGCGCTTCTCATACTTTGGTTCATTAGCTGAGGGCGAAGGGGGTGATGGAGCCTGCGTGGAATACATGAACAATGCAATGAGCTTCCTGCTCCCCTCGCCAAGTCCCTTTGATCATTGAGGATAAGGTCTAGACGCAACACTTGCACCATTTACATGAACAAAGCATTCCTTTTTTAACCCGGGTCAATCAGCTGTACAGTGCAGAAAAACTAGTACTTTGACACAAAGAATTATTTTAAGGAAAACACATGCAACTTCAACCATTACTGCCTAATTAAAGTCCTGACTGGCTACTGTATACACTCAGAAGCTCCCACTGTCTTTTCACTGAGGTATGACCTGAGGCGAGACATGAATTGCTTTCCAAAATACATTAAAAACAGCAGCACTTGTATTTTTTCTCCATGTGCCTAATAATCAAATGTACTGTAATCAAGTGTTTTAAAATGTTCTCTTATTGGGCACTAAGGCCCATCCCCTTCCTTCATCCCTTTGGTGTTTTGTGTATCAAGTCCGTTAATGGAGCAGAGAGCAGCGACAGCTAGACTATATTTTCTGCTTTCTGCAATGAGAGAGCACTGCACTGAATGAATGTAGATATTTGAAATGTTTAATTTCCTTCACTTTTGCATTATGAGACACACAGCAAGTGCAATTTTTGTAGTACATTTTTTTTAAATAAACAGAAAAGATAATTATTATTTATGTTGGTGTATGGAATTTTGTTTTACTTTTACAGTTCTTTATTTGTATATAATGTTTATGATGTATATAGTACTGTATTCTAGTTTTTTAAAGGTACTACTATCTATATGTCTGTTCTTGAGTTTAACCAGTGTGAGATCAATTAGGTTCATCTTTCAACTATTTACTGTTTCTAAAATGCAAAAACAATAAGTAGTTACAACCATATTGTAATGTCATTTAGCTGTTGACAGGACAGCCACTGATCAGGTCATGGAGCTATTTGAGGCAAAAGAGACAATACAAAAACAACTATGCGCAAAGAAAATATCAGTTAGTATTTTAAAATAGGTTAATAAATATTACCAATATCCAATACTAGTTACTACTACTGACAATATATGTAATCATAAGTGTGATGTTTGTCTTCTTCACCGTGTCCAGACACATCAACAAGTAAGAATGTATTAGGTTATATTTTCTCAATTCACAGACACAGACACACACACACACACACACACACACACACACACACACACGGGTCCAGAGAAAATGGACTAAAAGTGATAAAAAAAAAAAGATAATAACAGAGTTACAGAAAATGCCTCTTGACATTCATTAATGGCGGAATGAAACATGTTTTTGATACAATCTCAATGTGGTCAAGTGTTGTGGTGGTATGAAACCTTGTTTGGGAAAAAATATACTTGCTGTTTAAATTGATGGATTACATTCATCTTAGCAGCAAAAATCCATTAAAAAGAACTCACAGTGAGGTTGCAGTATGAGCTTCTGACTGTGGCAAATACACAGGTGCATTTAGGCTTTTCATGGGCAGTAATGAGCATTAGAAAAAGCTAAAATTGCAGCTTAAAAGATTCCTGGTTTATAGTGATAATAAAAGGTGTTAATGTGGCATGGAAACAGCTTTGTTTTTGAAAGCCATGCACAGAGTTATGGGTACCTCCTGACAGTTGCAATACACATGGAGGCAAGCAGGACTCCAAATTACTTTAGAACACACTTTAAAGCAATTGCCATCACTATAATGGTCAACCCTACTTTCCCCACATTAGAAGTCTACTGCTCAGAATAGGAAGAACTGGAAAAGTGTCTAATAGGCCACTCTGTGCTTGTTAACAGTTTCATATTCAAACTGTTTTGTGCTTCTTTTTGACATTGGCTTTAAGGCTTTATATAACTTAAATAAAATGATGGGTGATTGCTGTATAACAGTGAGAACATCCTCAAAAAGAATAAAAGGCAAGGGGAAATGTATTTGTACAACAGTTTTCAACAACAAGGCAATACAAAGTGCTATATAAAAGGCGTTAAGACAAGATAAAAAAAACACGAGGCAATATAAAAAGATAACACACATGAATAGGATTTAAAAAGATTAAAACAAAGTAAAATAGAAGATCAAAATAGGCTAAAATAGAACAAAACAGATTAAACTGTAGAACAAAAATTACAGTACAGCTACGGTGCAGTGCAAGATATGAATGAATAGTCCCAAATTTAACAGAAGTCAGAGTTGGAGCAGACCTCAAGTTTTCTGGGAGTTTGTTCAAGATATGTTGTGCACAAAAACTAAACTGAGTTTAGACTGTTTTTAAACTGAGAGGACTGGAGGTTCATAACGGAGCATCGGATCAGAAATGTATTCTGGCCCTCAACTGTTCAACCAACAGTAGTATTTTAGGAGTCAATTCTTTGACACAGAGGAAGCCAGTGTAAAGACCTGAGAACTGGACTGATGGGATCCACTTTCTTTGTCTTAGTGAGGATTCCAGCAGTAGCGTTCCAAATCAGCTGCAGCTGTCTGATGGGACTTTTTAGAGAGACATAAGACAATTTCGTATTTGTCTTAATGTGGATAGTAAAATGTAGGGTCCATGACAACATCAAGATTATTTTTATTATTATTTAGTCGACTAAAGCTGAGCACTGGTTCAAAGACAATTATAGTTCTACAAATCTGTCGTTGCAATTATTATGGTATGATGATTTCATTTCATTAAGTGTTGTCATGATGAAAGAATTCTTTCCCATAGAAGTTTAATTCCTTCACCAAATGTTTTGTTTTCTCAGCAAGCTGAAATTCTATGGCAATGCAGAAGGTTTGAAGGAATAGCTAGAGCAGCCTGCAGTCTGGTTTTGGACAGCAGCAAAAAGCTGAAAACACAATGGAAGCATCTGATAACCTTTAGGTTACGTACCAAACTGGTGCCAGGTGCCAACTTCAACTTCGGTTTACTCAAAGTAGATATCACCCAGAGTGTCTGAACATTTTACAGGTTAGTTAATAGCAGTTAGTTAATACGTTGTTTGCTACCTTGGAGTGTTTGAATCTAAACCAAGACTGAAACTCATCAAGAAGACAATACCAGAACAGAGATTTATTGATGATGCTAAAAAGACTCACTACCATCACCCTGTGTGTCACCACAGTCGAGACTGTGGAATCCTTCCGCTTCCAGGGCGCCAGCATCACCCAGGACCTCAAGTGGGAGCTTGAACCCCCTCAAAAAAAAAGAAAAAAGAAAAAATGGAGTGTACTTCCTGGGGCCATTGAGGAAGTTCAACCTGCCAAAGACAATGATGGTGCCGTCATCGAGGCCACCCTCACCTCCTCCGTCACCATCTGGTACGCTGCTGCCACTGCCAACGACAAGGGCAGACTGCAGCGTGTCATTCGTTCTGCTGCGAAGGTTATTGGCTGCAATCTGCCATCTCTCCAGGACCTGTACGCCTCCAGGACCCTCAGGCAAGCAGGAAAATTGTGGCTGACCCCTCCCACCCCGGAAACACTCCCCTCTGGCAAGAGGCTGCGGTCCATCAAGACCAAAACATCACATCACAAGAACAGCCACTTCCCGACTGCAGCTGGCCTCAACAACAAGGCCCAAGACTCCCACTGATACAGACTCTTCTCCAGCCCCACGGACCCTACATGTTATATTAACATAAAATGCTCCACATCTGATTCAATGCATTACATTAATGCACTACATTAAGGCACATTATTGGATTATTGTCTCTGCACATTGAACACATCGTTGCAAGCACTGCACAGCTCTTTTTTAATTTTAAAAACAGATACACAGACCTTGCAACAATCTTAGAAAAAGTGCAAAAGAACACGTTTATGCTCAACCAACGATTCATTCCATTTTCTTTGGTATTGGTATGAAAGGCAGAATATTTGCTTCACAGCACAAAACACCAAAATTTCACTATAATGATTCAAAATTTAAAAGGTTTAATGAAACCCCTTCTGAGACTGATGGTAGCGCATCAAAAAGCATTCTTTCTATAGGTCCTGAAGCACAATATGTTGACTTGAGCGTTGATAGCTGGAAGAGCGCCACATTTAAATGCAAATCACACCGCACTTAATGAAGAACAGATGCATTACACATTATCTAATGAGTTACGAGCTTAGGGATCAAATGAGTTAAGCTTTAGCAACATCCAACATTGAATCACTCCTGCGGCTAAAGATTATCTGTCAGCACAAAATCCCCAAACTCCTCCAAACAACGGCAAAGAATCTGATGTAGCCCCCTTTATCATCATACACACAGTACAGGTAGGTGTGTTCATCACAAAAGAACCAAATCACCTGCCTTCCCCTGAGTTCACAATGGCTGAACATATTACCAGAGTATTAAAATAGCCTCTAGGTGGAAGTAGTCAAGAGTGAACAGCATAGAAAAACTGCCTACCTTTGCAAAGTGAGTCGCACATCATTGCTCAACTACAACATATCACATGCAGACCCCGGATAGCTCCCCACCAGTAATTACTACATTTCTAAAGAAATGATCATCCATTGCTCCATTTATGTCAACCCAGAAAAAGAAAAAAAAAAACATGTTTCACTTAAACTCTTAAGTGGAGCTCTCTGGAGAGGTGGTGAGGTGGCAGGAAATGGAAAACTATCAGGCTGTCTGAGTGGATTAAACTGACAAAGCACCTGCCTCCACTGAAGAGCTGGAAAACAGTAACTAAAGCCACAGTGTTGTTCTTCACATCCCTCATACACTCCTCGATGGATACTGATCCTTCAGAGGTGACATGAAGCAAGCATAATTATTTGAAAGCATGTAAATGAATCAGGGAGGTGAATGGCCCCGGGTGCAATGAAAAGGAAATCTTTGTCAGTCATTTCAATGTCAAGAGAGTGAACTGCAGACAAACCTCTGTGAATTCTCATAACCTACAGAAGAGGGGGATACTTTTTCCTCTCCAAGCCCTCACACAAATAAAGCCAAAAGACTATTGTACTTTGTCAACTATTAAATTGTCTTACACAACCAAAACACATTGTGGTCAGTGACATACAGTCACAGTGGATATATGTGAGGCTCTACTAAGGCACAGCAGTGCTTTGAGGTAAATGCTAACATCAGCGTGCTGCTCACCATAACGCTGCTGTTATGTAATGCTTACATGCTGATGTTTAACGGGGTGAAATGTTTACTATGGTCATAATACCAAATTTTGTTCCAATCCATCTAGATGTTAAGTTATTTCAATGAATAAGAGAAAACTTTGACAAGCCGGTGACGCTAGAGAGAAATTCAAATGCGAACCTTCCGATAGTTGTCAAGATATTTCACCAAAGAAGAATAATGTCAGAAAGTTAGGGTCAGAAAAGTTTCCATGTGGTTCAGGTTGAAAACTCTACTTTAAATGAAATGAAGATTGATGATGATGCCTGACATTGGTGATGTTTTTGACATTGAAATTGTAGCATTAAATCAATAATGTCTCCATGTGCCTACCCCCAACTTTCCCGCCAAAATATTTTAAATGAGGACTGGGTAACAACCACTTTAGGGGGCTGTGGGACATATTTATTTTAAATGAAGCACGTCTTCACGGTGATGCATGCAACTTGTTTGGTTTTAATTTGGTTTTATGACAGAAAATGTATAATTTATAAGTAATGAGGAAATTATTCTCATATATATAATTATTGGAGGAAAATGGCAAAGAGGAGGGGGAGTCAAGCCCTTCCGCAGAAAAAAAATCCTATATTCAACTTCTGGAGAGGGAGGTAAGTTATGTTTTAACAAAGGTAAATGCTGGGTCTACTCATAGCTGCATTATTGTCTTGCAAATTGGTCAGTAGATTCAAAAGGTTTGATATATGGTTTAATATAGCCTCTTTTATGCTGAGCTATTTAGTAAAGTAAATACTAAAAGTATAACTGAAGTATTACTTTAGTGAAATTATATAACATCAATGATTATACTTTTATACTTCCATACTAACCAAAGGATGGTTGTATACTAGCAAACTGATGACCTTTTGCAAAGGAACATAACAGATATATCAGGATAGTTTGACTCTAAGTCCTTAAATGAATCTTTTAATCTTTTTGTGGGTTCCTCTTCAGGATTCATGTTAACAGTATCTACAATGAAAGCTGTGTGCTGACACCTCCTTTGAGACTTGTGGGAGCATGAAACGGTAAATTAAATAATGTTTCAGAATATTGTATTGTGGACAGCTGCTTTTGTTCTTGTTTGCCAGCAACACAAAGTCATTTTATTTTATATATTCACAATTATTATTATACTTATGTGTTTTCATAAGGGTGCCAGATCCACCTCAGCTCACCTCACACTTTATGGTCCACGACAACTTGCAAGAAACCGTTCTTTTTTTACAAGTACTGGCTGTACTCAAGAGATTCTTACAGCCTTTTAGAGTGTCAGTTTCGAAATGAGTTCTATGGCAATTTTGGAGGCCATGGTTAGTGTTTTTGAGTGGGATTGTATTAACACTGTAAATTGCTGTTTTGTCTACAAACACATACTGTACATTAAAAATTCAGTACAACAACTGCAAACTACT
Organism: Lateolabrax maculatus; assembly: GCA_031216445.1. Lineage (NCBI taxonomy): Eukaryota > Metazoa > Chordata > Actinopteri > Acropomatiformes > Lateolabracidae > Lateolabrax > Lateolabrax maculatus. The sequence goes on along the minus strand of CM062205.1, from coordinate 8,083,835 downwards.
GTAAGCACATTACATATTGGACAGATGTTACTTTCTGTCCGCCCCCTCAGTCACTCCAACCAACCAACCAACCACTCTCTCTGATCTGTCAAGGTTGAACTTCCAAGGTGACACCATAAACTCTCAACCATTAGATTCAGGTGGGAATACAAGAAGACAAGAGGCCCTTCAAGGAGACAGTAATGAAAGGCTACTACTACTATTACTATAGATATTATAGATTTAACGCCCTTTCAGCCCAATTAAGACAAAAGTTTAAGATAAAGTAGATTTTGTTTCGATTAATCTGGTCTCAGATTTAAAAGGAACATAATTCATACTGTTTAAAATGTTAGTGATAATTGCTGACACCTGAACAGTGAATGTATTCAGTAAACTGAATCATGACCTGTGTGTTGACCATGATGTGGAACAGGGTCGACCCGACGCATAAGCGAACTAAGCTCCCACTTAGAGAGCTTGAAAGGTTATTTATATATATATTTATGTCAATGGTAATGATACAAAAATGCAATATTATTGTGGCAAGCAGGCGGAGAGAAGGTCAGGAAGCAGTTCTCAGTGATGTCAAGCCTTTAATGACTAAAATTACATTTTTAATTTTTATATCTATCAATGATACATTCTCCCCCTGAGTTTGCTGGGTTTGGTAGTACAATATGTTTTTATGAGTTTTCTGCACTCATCTTAAAATCTCACTTCCTTATTTTTGCCCTCTTAGGACTGCACAACACAAAGTATTGCAGCTGACCTTCAGCATTCAGACAAGAAGAACACCGGAGAGAAAGGCTGAGACAAGGAGGGCAGGAGGAAGAAAGGAAAAACTTCAGATGAAAAACTATTATGTGTGATATCACATGAGGTGATCTCGTTAGTATGATAAGTACTGTACAGTTCAGTCACTGTAATTTCTCTTTAAATATTATACTGCACTTTGTTTACAGGATTTGATCTGTAAGTATAGCTTCATAAATATTCCAACGCATATTTAATCAGCTTGTTTGTAAACGTTATGTGTATTTAAATGTATCCTACTTATATAATTTATCCTCCTCATTGATTTTTCGGAAATGTTTATGAGGTAGCTGATTAACTTAAATTGTTTTATTAAAGCAAATATGTTCTTACTTAATTGACATGTTCTGAAAAATATGTTGTACAAATGTAGAAATAAAGAAAATGTCATGAAAAGGTCTGGGTAATCAGGGTAAGCTTTCACATAATTACATGAGGTAAAAGTAATGGGGGTGTTCATTGCTGCCATGTGGCCTTGTAGGAGTTAATTTGTGGAGAGGTATGGCAATGTATTTTTTTATGTTGTGTCAGCTGTCCCTCAACTTGCCTCCCCTATTTTGACTTATTTTCCTACATTTCCAGAGACCTCCAGCAGTTTAATGTACAGGTATTGAGAGCGATATGAACCTCAAAAAAGCAATGTCTTTTCTGTCAAGAAAAATGGAAGCAACATGCACCTCAGCCTGCCGTGCCCCTTGTGGCTGCGCTGCATTCGGGTTTATTGGGTCTTCTGTCAGTGGAGAAATTGCTGTCTCTTACTCTCGCTACCATTTCTCCCTGTGTGACTGTTAAAACTGACACCTGAAAAAATGGTGCGTCTAGAAATAAGTCCTTCCTCAGTTCAGAGGAATCATAAGCAATTACTACTAATGCCTTAGACTCAGATTCAACTAGTTAAAATACCTAATTTGTGGTCACATTTAGCCTTTTGAAATTACAAAATAGACCCAGGAATGCAAGCAGCATTGCTCATATTGTACTGTAGCTCTTTATGACGGTAAAAAGTCTCAGGGTCTTTTGCTCCTTTCATTGAGTGCTTGTTGTGAACATCATCAAGGTTGTGTTGGCAAGAACCAACCACAGCCTTGGGCCTGGCAGGCCTGCAACATTAATGTAAAATGAAAAGATGTTTGGCACACAAGACGTCCTACATTGAGCTCTAGCACAATATCGAAGTCAAAAGGAACATTTCAGCTTCAGCTGCTAGAGATGCCCTAAAGCCTCTTTCTTTATTAGCGAGTTAGCTGGCAAGTGAGCATTTGAACAATTGAGTGTTTAAAATTACAGACTTTCTGGCCGGCGATGGTACTGAGTTGTTCAACTATCTTATTTCTTACATCCTATGATTGAAACTCGTAATTCTCATAACAATTATCCAAGGACATTTATACTTCAATAACAAAAATTGTTGTTAATATGAAAATGCAATCAGGAAATTGCTATGACTTTGTAAAAGACAACAGTAATTAAAGCAGTAATAAATTATTCATGTATTTATTTTCCTACTTGGAAGCAGCAGAAAAAGCTCAAATCCCAGCATTAACATTGACACTTATATCTCTTCCTATAAAGCTGATATGGCTTACGTGTTAGTCTTTTTTTATTGGTGCAAGTAGCCGAACACAAACAGTTAGTGACATGCAATACATAGGAATAGATTGGAGCGGGAATACAGACAATAGGCAGGAAGGGAAGAAGAAAAACAAAACACAGATCTACATAAACACTATATATAGTTACTGCATACACATAAAAAGAAAGTAAAAAAATGTAATAATAATAATAATAATAATAATAATAATAATAATGGTTATGTAACACACGTGTGTGTATATATAACTGATAAATGATTATTATATAAATAAATACATTTATAGAAGGGGAGGGTAAAAAATAAAATAGGTAAAAAATAGGTATAACTACACTGAAGTTGAAGTTGGCACCTCTGGACACCTTCCATGGCCCCGCCGGGGTACCAGCACCCCGACAGGGGGAATGCAAGGCTTGTTAGTCACTCTTTTGTTTTGCTGCTCCGGGCCGTGCCCGGCCCCCTAGGGAGGTGCTGGGCCTTTGCAGATAATAACTTATGTGTTAACAAACGTCCCCTTATTTACACATCAGCAGACACGGGGAAACATTAGCATTCATGTGGAGACATGTTTCTGGCTACCTGACAATTTAAACCAATATTCACTCCGCATTTAGCTCTGTTTTGGTCTCCACCAACCACTGAGAAAAATACCTGGCTTTTAACCAGCTAAATGCTCCACTATGTTCACTAGCTAGTTGCCAACTAGTGTACCGTGGTGTTCAGCAGGGCTTATTTGCTGAAAAAACAACTGCCTGCTGTGGATGGAAACAATCAAAACCATTTAAGTTGCAAGTGGTAAAACCAAAACAACAATTTGAAAGGGGCTAAAATGCCCTGTTGAGCTAAGGGGAACTAGAAGTTGGGTGATAACCCTCAGTGGGTTTGTTACTACCAGTGACACCTTTCACATTACACACAGTCTTTTGCTCCATTGTTTGTATAAAGATATTTATGAGTGCATCTTTAAAAGTGTCAGACAAATACTTAATTGTAAGATTGTAAGAAAATTCTAACCTTTGTTCAAAGTGACAGTCAACAGCAGAGGAAAGAAATTAGATGGACCCAGTTCATCTCTTTTTACTACAGAATGTGCAGAAGTTGTGTGGTACGTCTGAGGTCATTTACTATTCCAACCCTCGCTCCACCTCGGGCTTAATGACCCTTTTCCATTACAGACTATTTCATACGAAGCAGAGTTGCTTAATGACATGCGCTGTCATTTTTTTTTCTTTTGGGGAAAAAATAAAACTATGGGTTGCCCTACTTTCCTGCAAATCTCTATCTGGAGGCCTACTATCATTATACTCTGAACATTAAAGTGAATCCACGACTTATACTGCACTGAAAGAAAATAAGAAAAAAACAAGCAATTACTCTAAGAACAAAAACAACCACTCACATAATTATCCTTAGTTGCGTAGAAGGAAGAATCTCACTTGACATGAGCACAAACTAACTGGAGGCCAGCTCTTGCTATTTTTTGCTTTTCACTGCTAAAATGATATTTCTGGGATGAGGAAACCGCCTGGCTAATTGTGCTCGTCAGCCACCTCATCTTCAACCAGAAAATTTAATGTAAAGATTCCTGCCAGAGCCAGCTGATCTATTATGTCACATTGAGTCATACCCTATTTGTTTTTGCATAGGTAGGCATGTGTCACGGCTTATTTTTTTTTCCCACAGATAAAGCAAGTGCAGATACTGGGAATTGAAAGAAATGCAGAGCCTGCAAAGGCCCAGTGCACAGGGATGTTTTGCCTTCTCCAGCTCCTGCTAGGGATTTAAATGGAAACACTTTAAATCTAGATTATCTATGAAAGGTTAAAGTGGCCACCTGCTGTCCCTCATGCTTTCTCTGAATAATTCATGCGAAATGACAAGCAAGAGATGCAGTCTTTGCAGCTAATCTTTTCATTATAGATTAACACATTAATATGCCATTTTCTCAAGCCTTGCCATTAAAAAAAAAGCGGTGAAATATCGGCTTTGGAGAAAAGAAATTAAACATTTCCTTTTCCTTGTATATAATGTTTGGCCAGAAGAGCTCTACAGCAACACCAGGCCAAATTTGCTTGATATTTTGCAGAATCAGCAATACAGTTGCACCTGTGTACTAATAGATATTTATTTGGTGAGTGTTCCCTGAGACTGAGACTTAGCATAGGATTAAGCACATGTTTTTGGAAGCTAGTGCTGAATTTGTCCTCTTGATACAGGGGATGAGCTGATTATCACATTGTGCTTTGGTGAGACTGGTTGGATAAGACGCCTCTGTGGAGTCAGCTGCTTCTAAAGTGAAAACTTCTCCCACCTTACAGCCCAGCAGTAAACAATGTAATTACAGCCATCGGCACTCTGAGATCAACAGCTTTGTGGGATAGCACAGAACCAAACAAATGATTTTGACCGTTTTTTCTTCCGTTTGGCCCTAAGAAAACAGCCACTGATTGAACACCCTAGTTTACTTATATCACCCCCTGACTTACTTTGCCATCAGTGGAGGGTGGAAGAACAACAGGGAGAGTTCGGCAGAGATAAGTTACATTTTCCTCCCTCAGTCGGGGGACCAGCTCCACGGCAGTCGGAGCTATCAGGGTCGGGACCCACGTTTGGGGCAGCCAAACGTCGTCCTAGCATTCGTAGAGGACGTCATGGATTACTTCACATTTAATAACATGTCAAAGTCAAAACGGATTTGTATGAGCCGCAGTCCACAAAGAGAGGCAGAGGCTCAGGCTGCAGCTGATAGTGCTGCTGCTGCTCGGCTGGTGGTTCGCCCTGCTGAGCTAGCTCAAATGATATAAACAGAGAGTCTCTACAGACAATTAACAGAGTTGACTGGTTGACTGTTTTTTACCCCCGTCTGCCCTCTCCAATGCTAAGTGAAATGTAACAAATGCAGTGAGGCTCAATGACAGCTGCATGTTTTCTATATGATTCTGCTGCCAACATCAACGCAAATGCCGGGTGGGTGAACAAGGGGTATGGTATTTAACTGAAAATGTTTATAGTTATTATAATATTTATTAATTTTACATTTATAATTATTTTTATCTAAGTTAGTAAGAATATCCGCCTTCCCGGATATTCCCATAATGCGCGAAGACATGGCTACAATCTTCTTATCACTCCACACAGATCTTACATGAATACACAAATAAACATAAATGCATGAAACTAACAGAAACATAATATTTCTATCAAATTTTCTACATTGTTTTTCAATGTTTGAGTGACTGTTCGACTGCAGCTCTTTTAATTACGTTTTCTTGTTGTGCTCTCTTCTTCTGCAATTGTATAATGGTTTTCCGACTGGAGAATTGGAGCCATCCACTGCTTATCTTGATGAACCAAATCCTAACAATCGCAAAACTGAAGTGGATGGAAACAAGTATTCATTCTCATTTTCTTTTGCCATTTCGGTTAAAATTTGCATTTGGATGCAAACCTGGCTATTGTAACAGAATGCCTGCATTCACAATACTGGGAACCCTGAAACTGAAGCAGCTAAATTGAATTCAGCCATTGTAAATTTTATTATTTACCCCTGTGCCTTTCCTACTGTGATGTTAAAAATGTTGTCTGTGAAAAAGTCCTACCACCTTTATAATTTTTATTAATACTAAAATAAATAAATGGACTTCTGTGACCTCATAAATCCCAGTATCACTCCACCCAACTGCACATTAGAAGGGGGTCTAATGAGCCTGAATTACAGAAAATCATGTGCTGGTTTGCAGGGTTTTCATCATACTATTAATATTATTTCCTCATGAACAACTGCACTACCTGGACAAAGAAGAAGAATCTGGCACTTTTATCTTGTGATTGCCCATCACTCGATGTGCGATGCAGATCCAGGTGCTCGTGAAACATTTCTACTCGAATGTAGATGACTATGCAGCCTTGGTGTACAGCTGCTATCTGTTCTTAGTTAGGAGATGCTGGCCCTTATCCTTGAGCCTTTTGAAACCACACATGAAATACTCAAACCAGTTTTTGTGTTTCTCTTGTAACATATTGTTGGCCACTGTAAAGATACGATAATATGCTTAATTAGCAGGGCAGAAAACATACATAATCCCAAAGGTAGGATAGTCTGAAGGTTCATCAGTCAAAGCCACACACACACACACACACACACACACACACACACACAATCCGATACATGTAGGCATGGAAGGACAGGAGGAGGAGGATCATCTGTCAATATGAATGGCACAGTCTTAATGGACTCCTAACGGACTTAATGTATCACTAGTATAGACTGAAAAAAAATGGATAAAACTACAAGCCAAATACATTGTTGTGAACACAGCATACTGTAGGTCTTGTCTAAAGATCCAGTTATATGGTTTTCAAAATGAAACTGCAGAAAAAACACGCTGGTAACTTAGACATTGAACATATAGCTCCTAATTGCTTCAGCTTAGTCGGGTGACATTTTAATAAGTTAGATCCAGGTACTGACTGTGGGGACAAATCAAAAACACAATCCAATCAACATTATATATAACATATATATATATATATAACATTTTACATGCAACAACAAATAGATCCGCCTTACTGTGTTGTTTCCGTTTACATTTAAATGTAAGCCGCTGTCAAAGAGTGGAGAGGATACTCGGCTGTGATCAGTGGACGGCCCAGGAGAACCTGGGAAAGAAAGGAGAAGGATTCATGTTCTTCACAAAAAGGCATCTCAAGAATCACTGTTAAACATTTAGTCCAACCTCATGTCTTGTCTATTATTATTTCATTCCTTCAGAAAAGAGAAAGAAAATCAGGTCAAGAGTTGCACCAAAACCTCAAACTCCAAGGCCCACTCCACCGTGTTACATTTGAAGTTTTATTATTGACTTTATTCTGCTGCCCTGCCTTTAAACTGTGCAGTGTAGATCACGGACAGCATCCAAAAGAGACAAATGCTGCTCTTTGATATGATATTAAAGTTGTTCGAACTACAGATTGTACTTCTGCATCTTGTATATATTTAATACTGCCAGCAAATGAGCGGGGAGCTCTGGGTGCAGGCAACATGGAGGAAAGTTTGTTAATTTGCGCGTACAACCAACACATTGTATTGACACAAAGCAGAAGAAAGATCGGCAAAGTACTCCTTTAACTTGGCTCTTTGATTGGGTCACACTCAGTAAAACGTCTCCGGGCCTCTCCTCCTTGTCATTTGTCACATGGTCAAATGAAGGATGGCTTAGAGAGAACACAACTTGAACCTTTTCCTTCTTGGGCAACAAAGCACGATCCTACAGCAAGACATGAGCATCTCTGCACTGACGCCTTTCTGTGAACTCACCCCCAAGATATGAAAGCAGGACTGCTCACATCTCTGAGTGAATTTGTGAGAATGTGGTGGTTTGACTTTTTTGCAAATGAGCTATAAATATTCATGCCATCAATTAGTATTAATTATTTTTCTGCATCTGTGTGCTCTTCTTAATTAGGACAACTGTACAAAATGATCATCACGTAGTGTTTCTTTTCCTTTTTGCTTAATTACAACTAGTTCTTTAAAACAACAATTACTGTCTGGACGTTTGTATCTGACACGTGACTGAACCGATGTAATGCTAAGTTCCCATGTGTTACATGATGCGCCCTCATTTTCCTCTCACGTGGCCAATGTTAAATAATACTTTAAAGGAATAGTTTGACATTTTGTTGAAATACGCCTCTCGTCTTTCTTGCGAAGAGTTAGAAGAGAAGATTGATACCATTGATCCGTTTGATATGAAGCTGGAGCCAAGGTTACGGTTAGCTTAGCTTTGCATGAAGCTGTCCAAAAGTGTAAAAACCTCAAGATTCATCAGGAGTTATTTGTTATTCATGAGAAGATACTGTACACACTAGAAGGGCCTGAAAACCCTCTCTCTCAGTCAGCTTCTTACTACACTATGAGCAGTAGGGTTCGTACATGAGTGCAAACTTTTCTGCCAAAACTGGGCTCGGTTAAAAAAGGTGATGTCACCTACTGCTGAGCACCAATCAGAATTAAGCAACATTTAAATCAGTTGGTGTGTTGTTCTTTTTATGATGGAAGGCTACTGTCAATCAAACAGGGCTGCAACTAACGGTTATTTTCATATTCGATTTATCTGCTAATTAATTATTTTGCCTATAGATTGTCACAAAATCTTGAAAAATGCCGATCACAATTTAAAATATAGAGTTTACTATAGTATTAAGACAAGGAAAACATGCAAAGGCATTTTTGCTTGAACAACTACCTAAACGATAAATCGAATATCAAAATAGTTGCTGATGAATCTTAAATCTTCTAATCGATTAATTGACTGCAATTGGATCGGTGATCTCTACAACCAAATCTGATCAAACCACACAGTCCTTAACATTAAAAATAAATAAATAACAACTGGGCTATGTTTGCATATTTAATCATGAATATTTAAAGAAATACAAAAAGCTGTGGTAAAGCAGCTCGTTGCGGAACTGTATGGGTGCATACGTATAGTGTATAATTGTAATGCAGCATGGCACGATCACAAGCCACAGTGTACTACTACTATTGATATTGTACTGTAAAACTTGCTATGCTGCGGCACAAGTGCAATGCACCCGTGGCAAAATCAGCAGCTTTCTCACGGTAGGGTTGAACACTTCTAAGTGCTACCACTGTAGTGCGTGTGTGATCACCATCCACAACATGAAGACCAATATTTTTCTTTTGAAAAGCTTTCAGTGTTTTTTATTAAATAGTTAAAAAATTTCAAATAAACTCTGACGTAATTTCTGAAGCTAAGCAACCAACTCCACTGTCACTCCTCTACTTAATATAAAAAAGTAGTCCCACTTACTTTAAAACTGTGCTCCATAAAATTGCCAAACTTTCCAAAATGTACAATTTACTTTTTGTCTTTAGAGCTGCTTCAAATTCTCATTTCGGTGCTTGCTATCATTTTCTCACCTGCATACCTCATTTCTCACCTTTTACCGGCTCCACATGGATGGCTTTAGTGTCTGTGTTTTCATCTCTTCAAGCTGCTGAAGGTAACTACAGGAGCAGGGGATTGCAGCTCTGGCTGTTCCTGACATTACTGCTAGCCTCAGGCCACTGAGCATGACAATCTATTACTTTGAAATAAATGCTCATCTATTGAACCGCTTTAAAGCCTCAAAGTGGGCAAAAAGACAATCTCCCATGAATGTGGTTTATTCCTTTATTGCCAGAAATGCCCAACAAAATGAAGTTTATTGCGAGCTTGCATGGCATCAAAACTACAGGACTCTTACCTAGAGGCAGTTTTAGAAATGATGGAACTTCTCGCAGGTACCGAACAGTGATGGTGACCTCATCTCCTGCAGTGCGCAAGAGGTGAACCTGACGTGAGCAGGAGAGGGAGATTGAGATGATAGCGAGACAGAGAGAGAGAGAGAGAGATTGTGAGCGATGCAGTGAGATAAAATGTAATCTCATAAAAAATGCCACAAGCCACATTCATGTCAAGCTTGTACACAGCCTGAGCAAACAAAATATAACAGGAGCTGAGTGGAGAATATGTAATCATAAGTTAAAGCCTGACAGAAGTGGCTTCACTCAAATCATCAAAGTCAGAGCTTGAAAGCGGGCGTTTCTCTCATGACAGCAAAGTGACAGCTGACACCACAAAGTAATTACGCTCTGAATGTCTGATTATCTGATGTCTAAGTGATATAAAAAATACGTGGAGTCATACTTTCAAAGAGGGATTCAAGTAAGGTTAGGTTAAAAAGGTGCACCTCCTGTGCATCGTGGAAAAGATGAAGCAAATGAGACACTCGACTGTCACATCTAACATGCAAGGTCACTTCTTCGTTCCCTAAAAGCGCATCTGCTATCAGATCCCTCGCTCCCATCGCGGACATTGTGTGGTAGCCCTTGTTACTTTAGCCTGAGCATCTGTCAGTGCTGCGAGTGTGACAGCCTGCCATTAAAAGCTCTGGATTTTGCTCTGAAGAGAAAGTGCTCATTATGTGTTTTGACGCTGTGGAGGTGAATATGGTGAACAGCTGTTTGGGGCTGCACGGGGAGACAGGGATGACAGACATGGGAAGAGTGTGTGCTTGTGTGTGTGGGAGATGAGACGGGGGATGGTGGCAGAGAATAAAGGAAACGTTTAACAAAAGGAGAAACCAAACTGGAAAGAGAAACTGAGGGTGGAAAAAGTCCATGTAAAAAAAAAACAAATAAATAAAAAAACGTTGCCAAATATTAGTGCTTTCAATTGCCATGCAGCTCTTGATACCAATCAACTTCTTTTCAATCTTTTCAATTTGTCACAGCATAAACCAAGGGAAAAAAATAGCTGCCAAAATGACAACTCAGATTGTTGAGGTGCACCTCCGTGTTGATAGCCACTGGGATTTGGTTTTAAGCCTGGGAGAAGGATGGAACAGCAATGGATAGATGGAGCGGGGTGCTGGCTTTTAACAACATTTAATTAATGCATTAATTATAAATATACTCACAACTTCCTCATGAGTACAAGGCTCTACATTTATGCCATTGACCTGAAGAAACCAACAGAGAGAGTGGAAAAGAAAATTAGTAAATATATAGTAGAGAAAGTGTGTAATTTAGCAACTCTATTTGCTGCAGTGCTTCCTCCTGGAATATGATTTTGTCAATCATATTTTTATGGTACCTCTCCTGCTACCTCTGCCAGAGTCAGGAGGTGATGGGTAGTTTGTTAGTATCATGGATGGGTTACCGAACCCTACTGGAGGCAGTCCTGGACCAAACCTCTGTGTGAAGTGACTTAACATGCTGGTTGAAAAGACAATCAGAACGGCCACAAAGAGATGCAAAACGACCACACAACAAAGAGACACAAAACAACCACAAAGAGATGCAAAACGACCACAACAAGATGCAAGGCTTTTACATGTCTTCGTCCAGGGGCCCATTGTCTCATGATCTGTCCATGACTGTAAGCTATAGCGGCTATTCATTAATATTCATATTAAAATAGAAAGTTTTTAAACCAACCCCTGATTTGCTGCCTCTCCTGCCATGGCTCAAAGTATGTAAATAGAGACAATATTCTGCAGTGTGTCAATTCAAATGAGTCATTACAAATAAATATGAAACAGTGGGGATCCAAAGGTGGAAGCAATAGCAATTCAACTCATAATACAATTCATAATAACTTCCAATATGAATGTTAATATTGCTTGGCTGTCCAATGAATCTACTTGATATTCCAGATAAACAGCACATCCAATAAACCTGCCAGACAGATTCAAATGAACTTTTTAAAAGATTAAATGAATATCATTACTAAATACTAGACACTTTTGATGATTATTCTAATGGTCTGAAACCATTATTTGTTGCTGACCTTATGATTAATCTACCTCTGCCATCTAAGTTATTTGTTAAATTGAAATTGTGTTTTGATTCAGTAAGAATATGTTTAACCAGAATAGCATCCCATCAAAAGAGCACAGAGACATTAAAAGACCCATCTGATTAAAACTGTGCAGTTGAAACTTCAAAAATATTATCTTCCTGGTTCCTAAATGAAATTACATTGTCAAAACAGAAGAGGTTTGAAATTAAGATGCAACAAGTTGCCACTCTCTGCAGTGACCCGAATCAACCCCGAAGCAGATAAGTCACGAACTGATGTACCAACCTGCAACACAGCGTCCCCGACGAATAGCTTCCCCGTCTGATCGGCTGCAGGCGTCAATTGTCAAGTGTCAGAGGTTAATGAAAACATTAGAAAATAATTGCTCATTTCATACATGGTAATGCAGTGGAAATAGCAATCAGTGTCTCTGTCTGACTAATCTCTGGCAACATCCTACAGCTCAGAGAAAGAACACAGGAAAGCATGGAATTTGAAACTAATTAGGATATAAACTCATTTGCAGCGGCACGAGAGGAAACAGTGAAAGCCCCGTTGTGAAAAGATTTGTAAGGCTCTAAGAGAAAGGCTCTTAGCGTCCCCGGGGATATGAAGACATGATTTTCTCGTTTGCAAGAAGGTATTAGGAGGGATATGGGCAAAAAGACAAATTACAGGGAAATGATTCACTCGCATGATGCTCTGATATTGCTAACAAGACATTGAGAGGTCATCAGTTCTTACAATTTAACTGACGAACATTATTTAAAGTATTTTTTCTCCCATCTAGCTCACAGCATGGTCACATTGCTCTTACAGTCTGGATACTGTTCACTTCTTCAGTGTTTTTACTTGCACACAAACACACCGTACACCTATTTAGCAATTAATGTTGCATATGTATAGATTACATCTTTTCCTTTCCGTTTCTTGTGGTTTAGAGCAAACTATGTAACCTCTTTAAAACATTTTTTTTTTTTACTTAGGGTCTACCAGAAGTTATACATAAATAGTCCAGATTTGAAAGGAATACGTCAACATTGTTTGAGGAAAAACGTGAGAAAACAGCTAGCCAGCACCTCCAAAGGTGACTTCGTTACACAATGTATCATGTTTGTTCAATTAAACCCCACACTGCAGCAGTGATATGAAATCCATTCTTACCTACTTGATCTTTAAATATCTTTGAAATAACCACAGGCACGTTGTGCTCTGCACCTCCCTGGAAGGCATAAGAGAAAGATGAGAATTAACGTTGTTGAGTTTTCGCTGGTGAAATTTGCTGCCAAAACGGATTTCTCAGACAAACAGTCAGCTCTGCAACCTAAAGCCTTTTCATTTCCACTTCAGTCTCTCCATAATCAAAACTTATCTGCTTACTTTGATGCTTAAGCCCAGACCGCCAGTCGCCTGTCTTCGCAGTACAACAGTTCTGTGCTTTAGAAAGTGGGAGTTTCTTATTGGCAAAAGGATATTTTGAACATTGAAACAGTATTCTGGAGTTATGTGGCATGAATTACAATGCAAGTCTCGAGCCCTCGGGCGCACTTACATTTACTTGGGATTCACTTCCACTTGTGCAAACCACATCCAGCTTCTGTATGGTTAATACCTCTTTGGTCAATTTCAGGCAGACATCATAGGTATTGTTGGTCTCCTCATTGTACAGCAAAGCAATTCCAGATTTTGTCTGTTGGAATTGAGAAGAGCATTGACATTATGCCAAGCAGAGCAATTATGTACACAATGAACATTTTAATCCTCTTTTCTCAATGTGTCATTTGTGTACCCCATTCTACTGGTCTAGTTTTGGGTTAATTGGTTTTTCCTGACGTTGTGAAAGCGTGGACCTTTGTGTGATGGAAAAAAGGATTGGCACGCTTTGAATTTCATATCTTTACCTTACAAAAAAGGGATATATAAAAGTTCAGGAAATTGGACCAGACAGTTTGACTTTGAGGACAGAAATGATGACAGCCAGCTTAGATAAAAGAACACAGCACAGACATCATACTTCACACTACGACTATCTCAGGGCAGGTTCCACAGATACCTGTAAACACAACACATTGCAGCTTCATCCCACCCACAAATGTGATGCATCATTCTCTCATCTTTCACTGCTCAGTCACTATCTGCAAACACCCAGAGTCAAACAACCAAATCCCTGCAGCAGCTCTAATGAAACAGAAATCGCCTTTTGTCTCGAGATGAAGTGAATGACTGCCAGGCAGAGAAGTGTCTGACAGACCCCACACCCCATCAGAAGAACATGTCATTCTCCAAACATGTTCTTCCGAATGTCACTGGACATTTTTTTTTAAAACCTTTTAAAATCTTTTCTGGAGGTTAAAAAAAAAAAAAAAATCAAATCATGGCTATCATGGTAAAAAGGCCTCCAAATGTTGGGCGCCACTCAGGTGGTAAAAGAGTCCACCACTGACCATATTCCTGTCCCTGCAATGAGTGAGGTGTAGTTGTTTAAAGGTTACCTTGGCTTGACTAAATATGCACTTGTATTATTACCACTTGGGAAGAAGTGGGATGTTGTTTTTTGTTGAGCTCCTTTGAGCAATCTATTTTCACTTCTTAATTACTTTACACAGCTCTGAGTCGCAGCATGTAGTTGGTGGTTAGCATGTCCCGAGTCTCTCTTATTCATTGTCTGGCCTGTCCTCTTCCAGGTCTCCATGGTGGAGAGGAGGTCGTGTGGATCAGGTTCTACCTATTAGGAGACACCTGAAGTTGTCCTCCTGGATCCATAGTCTTCACATTTTATAATTTACATGCATTAGTAATTGTCCTCTTAATTTGTTCATACTGTGATTTTGTTTTTCTGTTCACGGGACATCTATTGCATATCTGTCCCTATTTTGGAGAGGGATCTTTCCTCTGTTACCCTTCCTGAGGTTTATCCCATTTTTTGGGGGGGAGTTTTTCCTCATCCAAAAACAAGAGTCTAAGGACAGAGGGGGTCGTACGCTGTACAGATTGTAATGCACCCAGAGGCAAACTGTGCTGTATGATTTGGGGATATATAAATAAAATTTGGCTTGACTGTGCAGTCAGCCTTTGGCAGTTGATAGCTTATTGTTTTTTGTGACGGTAAATGTTATAAAGATGCGTCGTGTGTTTATTTACTTCCACACATATGGCTTGCAGCGTGACTCTGGATGGCAGACAGTGTCGGCTGGTCTGTCGGTCCACTACTTTGGTGAACATGGTGAACATTATAACTGCTAAACACTGCCATTGTCATTGTCATTGTGGCCATATTACCATGCTGACATGAGCATTTACCTCAAGTACAGACTCACAGAGCAGCTATGGGCTGAAGACTCTTAGTCTTGTTACAAATTAGCTGAGCTACTCCACAATCTTTCCACGTACCCCCTGGTAACTGCTGAAGTACCCTGGGGTACAAGTCTCCATACACAATGAAGCCTGATGGGCAATTTTGTTCTAACCTCTAATAGAAGCTGGTCCAATCTATATCATTTTGAAAATGGCTGAATAGTGTGAGATGTATAATTCCCTCAAATTCTGTCCTGATCCCATCTGTGATGTATAAGATATCACATAGTCCCCTCCCCTGATGTTTTCCTCTGTTTGTATTGAAGTGGTGGGTTACATTATCTTTCCAAGCTTCATCATTAACCAGCCACGAGAGTCAATAAGATTGATGGATGATCTGACATATAAACAAATGAAAGGACAACAGCTCATATTTGATAGAAAAGCATGTGAACCTGAAGTGACTTGACTGTGAATTAAATAAATATTTTGTCCGTCTATCTATCTATCTATTATTAAAAGTTACTATAGGCTCGAATCGGCATGGTTTTACACCAAAAATGAGCGTTATAAGCTTCACAAATGTAGGATTTATTGCAATATGTTTCTGTTATATTTTAGTTATTGTGTCCACCCACTCTTTCATTTGATACTGTAGCAGGTTTTACTCTCTAGGTTTCCCTTTTCAGTTGAAGTATCAAATGCCTCCTACAACAGTGTTGATAATAAATAGTGCACTGTGTAGAGTACCGTACCATTTTAACCCTTTTATCAATGCTACACCAATCCTTTTCATGGTGTTTCAAGACATTAAAGCACTGCTGAGAAAAACTGAAGAAAATAACCTGAAAACTTAGTACTAATGATTCCTGGCGAAAAGTCTTAGATAAAGGCTTGAATATCACTGTTGCAGTATTGCACATCAAAAGAAAATCACCCACAAATTATTTATCATAAGTCACAGTGAACAAGGAAGGTTGTTTCATTACAAGACATGGTTGGGCCTTTGAGATTCTTTTTAACATGATTATTTGAAAAAAAAAAAAAACCCAGGGACAAGAAATATATCCATTACTTCACAAGAAAAAGGGAATTATCACAACAATTGAAAACATGACATGAGTACAATTGTGTATTAAAAACATGTGTGCGCACTAATAATGGCAGACGAAAATGCTTTGAAGACGACCCTAAAAACAGAGCAAAGCAAAAAGACGGCGGAGGACAAAAATACAAATGTTAGTGGTTTGCTGTCCCACTATTTTTTTGCAGGCAAGATCACAATTCCAGTAGAACAGCAGAAGATTGACCTTTTCATAGATGATGTACTCTTGAGGGGTCAGAGTGGCTTGAAAGAGGGTAAAAATCAGTGTGTGAAGGAAGTCAACCAATTCTCTTTTAAGAGACTTTGGAATGAAGGTCGCACTCTGTTCCTGCCAAAGAAGACAGAGTAGAAATTAAGGCTTCTGGTCAGGGCTTTGTGGAAATATGGCTGCTGGACAGCACGTGGATACATTTAGGTGAGACTAAACAAGTCTAAAGGTTTGATGGCACACAAAGGCTGCAGAGGTGCCTGCCTGTAATCACAGTGGAAATCAGTTTAATTACTTCCTACTTTAGCACTGCCCAACCTCTTAGGTCACTCTCTTATGTAGGTTTTACTCTTGGCCTTTGTCAGCAGTAAATCTCAGATGACAATAACACATACATAAAACACTCGCATGGCCAAAGTGTTTACATGATTTTGTTGGAGAAGTTGACTGTACCAGGAACATCTTTTGTGCTCAAAAGATCTTTTGTTCCTTTGTAGCTATTGTTTCAAAATGTCAGCAGCCAAATAAAGAGAATTACAAAGTAGTTCATTTGTGAAATTCATGTCAAAAACAGGGAGACTTTCACACAAACTGACAAAGTTTTGACCTACACAATAATATTACACATCCACAGAATATGTAGAATATAAGTGCAACAGACTGTTTGAAGTAGTTTGTCTTGTGGGATGGGGGGTCATTATGCTATATGGGTTGCGTCAGAACTAATTATGTGTTTGTTGGAGTTCGTTCAAATCCGACTTTTTGAAAAAGTGACGATCCTTATTGACATTCATAGGCAATACAGCATGACATGTTGGTCAGTAGCGCTACGGAACTTCATGGTGCATCTCCTCGTGGTAGGCACTAGAGGTCAGCGAGAAGAGAGATCAACTGATCTCGCTGTCTCTGAAACCCAGTGAGCAGGTGAAAAATCTGGGTGTTTATCTTGGACTCAGAACTCAACATTACAAGTATAACTAGGACAGCATGTAACCACTTAAAAAACATTTCCAAATCTTGTCTCAGTGAGATGCTGAAAATCTGGTTCATGCATTCATCTCCTCCAGACTAGACTACTGTAATGCCATTTTTGCCAGACTTCCCAAAAAGTCTGTGGGACGGCTCCGGCTAATCCAAAATAGTGGGACAAGAAAAACCGAACATATTACTCCAATACTTAGATGACTCCACTGGCTTCTGATAAAATACCGAATTGATTTAAAAATACTGCTCACTCTTTACAGATAACTTAATGGTCTAGCTCCAAGATACATGTCTGACCTGCTCACCACCTACAAACCCTCAGATCATCAGACACTGGTCTCCTAACTGTACCCATGATCACAAGTAAATCCGGGGGATGGTGCATTTCATAAAAATGTCATTTGATTTTGAATCGATTTCCTAGCAACACCAGCTCTCAGAATACATGTTTTTTATTTTAAATGAGAAAAATGTCCACAATAGCTTTTATATCATATGTTCAGTCAATGTTGAGGTACGCGTAATTACAACAATGATATAATATCTGATATATGTGCTCAAAGACATCTACCACATTTGCTGGGCAACTTTTCCTAAGCTGGTGTACCTTAAATAATGGTGTGAATTCTGACATTTGAAGGAGAGCATTGCTTGGCATCATGATCGAGACACATGACTGGATTGACAGGAAGAGCTTTGAGAGGATTCCCCATTTAAGACCTAAAATGAGTCATTACCCGTGGGTTACAATTTTTGTTTGATTTGAATGTAGCATTAAGGTGCTGTGGATTCATATGGTGATCATGGAGTAGTCACTTATTTTTAGGGATGCTGTCTTCAAGAAAGAACACCATAGTGTGGGAAAATGCGTGGGAAGTGGGAAACGATGCCCCCCCCCCCCCCCCCCCCCCCCCCCCCAAAAAAAGGTACCAGTTTATAGAGGGGATAAAAGCCAACTTGTGGGACACCTGTACATAGACAGTCAGAAATTCTTTAATCCAATGAAAAAAATAAAATAAAAAACACCTTTGGCATTTAAATTTTGGCATACACTACCGCAGAAGCACGCGTATTTGCAATCTATTCGAAGCTGAACTGAGTTAAAATCTTGTGACAGCATATCATATTCATTGTGCTTACTGTGGTCAGCATAATGTGTGCTGACTGTGGTTTGCATCAATTGTGGCTGTGGTTTGCATCAATTGTGGTTTGCATCAATTGTGGTTTGCATCAATTGTGGCCTCTTTTCCCTTAAAACCTTACAACCAAACTTGGGGGTGCAGACAACCTAACGCAATCCAGTACAACAGCTTTGAAATATAACCTGTATTTGTTAAGCTTAAAATATCCCATTTTTGTACTTTTGGTCTGGGGCGTTTTGATTCAAGTCAAGGTAATCTTTGAGACTGTGGTTGTTTGTAATTGTGGATGAATCAACTCTTTTAAAATCAGAAACAAAATCAAAACAAAAAAAAAAAAGACCTAAGTTGTTTGAAAAGCATTTACATACAGCGTGTTGTGAAGAAGTGACTGATGAATATTCTTAATGACAGCCTTGGCGTAAAAAAGGTGCAATAAGCGAGGCAGCGGGGAAGTGTGCATTAGCAGCATGTTCGCATAACAGCAGCTTCAGTGCCCCGCGTGTCTACTCAGGATGCATTCAGGCACAGTATTGAGTGTAGGTCACCCGCGTTTTGGCAGACACAATCACTGTAACCGAAACGCCTCCTGTGCAGACACGCCGTAACAGTTCGTATCGTGAACTGACGGCAGAATCACTTCTCAAGTTGCTTCGATAAATCAAAGATTTACAGAAGGTTGCGATACTGTCTGTAAGGTCACCAAACCCTCAGTGGTATAGAAGAGAATCTGTGTACAATACTGAAGGAAAATCAAATCTACACTTTTATAAAGCTATCTCTGTATACATAATAGATAGTGAAAGTACGAATTGTGCCAGAGGGTGAACATTTATAGTTAATTAGTTGAGTTGGAGGGTAACTTCATACATAGCAGGTGAGCGAACTCAGAGATCACAACATCAGTCAGACATATTGCATAAAGTTTCATTTGATATCTTCACTCCAAGACAGGGACATAAATTATGTAGGCTACAACTAAAAGTAGGCCTACGAGATTTTCAAAGAACATCTCAACTTAATAAAATGTAAGAGAAATAAAAAAAGAGAAAAAAATCCTTCTGTTTTTGTTTGTAGTTCTGTTTTTGTGAAGTATAATAAGATAAAAAAAAAAAAAAAAAAAAACTCAGCAGGGGTTGCTGAACCAGTTAAAGAACAGACAGAATCCACAGCTCACCCGCAGTGGAAATTTTGTGAACAAACGAAGACAGAAGAAGGTCGAGGCCGAGTTTCTGTTGACGTCTGATGGTTGTCCTGAACAACCTTGGTTTCGCACTCTGTCCTCGGTGAATTGGAGGGCAATTCGACCTGACGGTTGGTGATTAGCTAGATTTGTCACACTGGCTAGAGGAGTGTTTATAACCATGTCACAAGTGGAGATCACGTCAACAGTGCGCCTGAGGAGAGGCTGGGTTTCTGCCTTTCTGTTGATTCAATGATTTTAAGTGCACTACTAAGCAGGCTTGGGAGGGTCACTATAAACATGTATTCCTGTAGGTACCACAACACTAAAGCTTGATAACTTTCCATTACCTCAATACCAAATGCAAATAGAAACATGAGAAGAAATATCAATAATATGACTTTAATTTAGGTGTATTCTGTAAAACAGAACAATGTAACCATAGCAAAGAAAATGGGGAAACCAAGATTTTTAGACTCATGAGGTATCCTGTTTTTATGTTTAAAGAAAAACTTGCTTTTCATTAAGCAAATGTGGTTCAAATGTATTCCAAAATTGGAATCCTATATGCTAATAATCCTCATTTTTACTAAATGTATCGGTAATCTGATTTTTATGTAATTATGTAACAGTGGCCCATGTATTCCGTTTCTCTCCAAGCCTGTTACTAAGTGATAGAGACCAGGCAGACTGCACATTCAGTAAAAATAGATTAAATAAGAAATTAAGTGTGAAATAAGCAAAGCTGTTCCAAATTTGGCAGAAAATAGTGTTCATGTACACTAAACAGCAAAAAAAAAATGCAGAGATAAAAAATGTTGGTTGCTGAATAGCTTTTCAAGGCATTTTATGCTTGTCATTACCAAAAACTGTATATAGTCATAGAACCATAGAACCATAAGATTTAAACAACTATGTTCAGAGTGGTTTTCTAAAGTGTACATGTAATGTTTTTCTTTTTGTAATATCAAGATTGCTGTCGATCAGGAAGTTGTTGACCACATCAACTCCACCGTTGAGGCCCTGAGCTACACTTTCTCTTTGTTCTATGTCTTACACATAAAATACCCAAAGGAGATGTCACTTACCCTGGAATTCATACAAAAAGGTAAGCAACTCATTGTTTATGATTTGAAATGTTGTGTATAAAGCTGGTGTTGTGTTTCGGTTTATGAAATTGGACATTGTTAAATATTGCTTTCCCCAGGATGAAATGTATTTTAAGATGTAGTTGAGCTGACAAGCGCACATGACTGAGATGCAGTGGCAACCATTGGAAACATAAGTGTTAGCATTATAAATACCATGGCTGGATTGGAAGTATTATGGATGGCAATTTCAGTTTAAAAATGTAAATGCTAAATTTGAGTACATCTAGTCACAATGTAAATACTGTGTACCAAAGTTTGGCTACCCAGTCTGTTCCTGTCAACATCTTTAATGGATTAAACGATTTACAAATATTAACTTGTTCTAGTAGTTGTTCTGTTAGTAGTAGTAGTAGTAGTAGCAGCAGCAGTGGCAGTGATAGTAACGCTGGTAGCAGCTGCAGTACTATTTCCAGTGGTAGTTTTTATAGTAGTATCCAAAGTACTTTGTACATGTTCATCTATTCTTAAGTAAAGTTAGTTTAGTCCACGACTAGGCTTAATCCATGTCTAGGAAACTTGCACTATATGCTTATCATGCAGTTTAATTCAAACATCACTGATCATTTAACATGTTATTTTCTATGTTAGTAGACATAGTTATATCAAATCCAAAATAATTATGACTATCATGATTATAACCCAGTCCTACTAGCAAACTAATTCCTCAACTAGCCCCTCATTCATTTCAACAAAGGAAGGCACAAAATGCATTGTATAATCTATTTACATAATTGTAAACTTGAAAAAAGTACGTATTTTACTCCCGGTCACCGCCTTTTTTTGGCACAACACACATTAAATTTCGCTCTGCAATTTCTAGAGTGTCCGCAGCCTAACTCTACAGTTCCTTGCTGGTTGGCAAATTGGTGGAAAGAGTACTGTATTCAAATCCTTTAAGTAAATTCAATACTATAATAGTAAAATACTCCAATATATTCCACAAGTCTTGGCATAGGAGTATTTTTCCATCTCAACTTGGTCTGTTACTCTGTAGTTCAGTTTCATTAATTTCATTACTTGTATAGCTAAACAAAACTTATCCATTTCTTTAAAAATTTCCTGGGAATAAGTCCTGAACGAGGGTGAAAGGCTGAGATGAATGGAACAAAACAGCTACACATTCCTCCAAGACTGCTGGAGTTCCTGTGTGAACTTTGAAAATCCCTGAAAAATATTTTCTTTTCCAACAGACTTGTTGGACTGAACATGCAGACAAAAGGAAAAACAGGCAGCTGTATTCAATAGTTTGCTCACACTGGCACATGGAGAGAGGTACAGGTACGAAGAGCGCACAAAAACACACTCATGGAGCCCCGCTTCATGCTTGCTCTTCCCTCACCCACTGATTTTACTGTTGTCTTTTAGTTTCACACTGAATAATGTTGTCATGAGTGCATGTGCAGCATTTGGGATAAAAGGGACAAAGATACAAGATAGCATTGTTGCAGAACCATTCAATTGAAAGTTTGCTACACTACCATAATTAAGCACTTGAATGAATAGGAGGTTGATAACCCAACTTAATCAATATTTTATGATAATTATTGAATGCATCTTTATTTTAAGGGTTTTTTTGTGTTTTATTTTGTTTGTTGCTGTTAAAAGCAAAAACGTATTCTACAAAACAAGCACTTTTTTTAATGGTGCTTTGCACATTGTCAAATGAATTTCAATGCTTTAGTCTGTTGATCTGTTTAAAGCAAACAAAAGCCATTGGATGCACTTTTATGAATACATGTTTACAAAAGGGAAAAAATAGAAGAAAAAAATAAACATTCAATTTGTATATATTGTGGTGGATTACTTGATCATGTTGCTGTATAAACTGTTTATTTTATCATATTAGGACATAACATTGGTCTGGTGATGGATACCAGTCATTATTGTATTTTAGCACTGTTTTAGAGAAAATACATGAATCCACCAAAATATGTAGGCTACTTGCGACAGATTTCAACTAGACTTTTCAGAGGGCGAAGATGTTTTTTTTCAAATCCAAATGAAGATATGCTGTAATTTTACAGAAATGTCTGCTTTAGGTTTGACAGAAGTGTCTGTGAATTTTCCATTTTCCATTTTAGGGTTAACTTCGTTAACTAAGTTAAGTACTGGTAATTGTCTGCCAGGACATTATCCGTTTTTCTATGGATTATTTTCTTTCAGTGTAGGACCCCATCACATATAACAGAACAATGATAGTAAAGCTGTTTTCAGGGCCTTAAAAAGTGCTTTTTTAAAATAAGAACCCAATAATTTTGACAAAGCTCGCACCAATCTCCATCAACAATCAAGCAAAACCACATCCTGTTTCTATTTCTCAATTAAAGGTTTCCATCAGCCAATCACTGTAAAGATGTGTTTGGACAGAAAACAATACATTGTGTGCAGCTGACCAGATTTCATGGAATATCTATGGTGCATCTTGCTTCAAACACGAAACAGAGCGAGGACAGCTTGTTATTTTTTTTTCCCAGCACAGTACCAACAGTCTTTCAGGAAGCAACAAACAAGGTTCAAGAGAAAGAGAAATGATTTTTAGAAACACCAGCGCCTCTAAATTGTGTGATACAGCGGCTGCAAACCCTCCCAACCATCATCTCAATTGTTTATAGTGTTAGTAAGGTATCGTGGTTGTGGCTCCAGTGGGAGTGGGTAAAGTACACTTTTCAGAGTTGAAAGAAGTGAATCAGAGTGAGATCTTAGTTGGTTTGGCACAATTGAAGTGGAAGAAATCATTGTATGTGCTCAGTGGACCATGAGTACCAGGATGCATTTTTTTCCCCCTTCGCAAAAAAAAAAAAAAAATTGTTGCTAAGAGCCACTCTTATCGACTATGTCTTAAGTTTCACATTACAAGCTCGATGGAAACTAAGCACTGCTGTCAGGGCCGCAGCCTCACAGACCACAGTGTCTTTTTCCTTTAGAGCGGAATCGTTTCCGCAGACAATTTTACCAGGTCCTGCATCATTACCTAATCTCAAGGCCTGTCTTGAAGAAGTGGGGTTGGGGTTAAATAGCATTTTATCAAGTACAAATGGTTTCAAATCCCTTATCAAATCCAAATGGAATGCATCTCGTTTCGCAGGTAACTCAAGTTATAAATAGCTAAACCTAAAAGATTCAATTTAGATCTGTAATTAGCTTTTGTTGTCTGAGCAGGCTGAAACACATTCCAGTGGCAGCCTAATTAATGTTCACAACCTGTAGCTACACTCTGTAAATTAGATGAGCAGCATAAAGTACCTTATTACTTTGCACACTTTGTTAGAACGTTCTCCTAATAATGGAGATCGCAATGGAGAACTATTGAGTTGATAAGCTTAACAAATTGATATGTTAGAAATACAAGTTGAACATGACATGATCTGCTACCACTTTCACTTCTGTTCTTCTCTTGCCTCCGTATGAACTATAAATAGTGTCCAAAGTGCCAGGCTCCGCGTGCTCCAGCTTCGGAGAATTAGCAGTTATCTGCCAATTTGTTTCAAGTTTGTTCACTCAGAACAGACTTGTGTACACATCGTACAGCCGACAAGAACTTTTGTACATCGGATCATGCAATCATTTTATTGGTAAAACAACGGAGGCTGCATACCCCGCCCCGCCCACCGGAAAGTGCTTGCAGGCCGCGTCGAGACCGTTAACGAGGGCAGGGGAAGAGCGAGGGCTAAGAGTGTCAAAAACAATTTGTAACGTTTATTATTCAAGTTTATATTCCTATATACGCAGAAATTGTTCCGTTTGTTTACTTGAAGGTGACTGAATACAGGCACAATGCTCAAAGAGACAGTGGTGGTGGGACAGGGTGTCGACGGGCCCATTTTTGCCCCAGGGCCCCCCAGATGCTTTTATCTGGCCATGTGTCAAACAACAAAGATCAAGGTTAACCATTTTTGATCAGAAGTAAAGTCACACATCTAGGCCTCTGTGATAAATATTTTCCCTTATGCAAAAGCTTTTGGATCTCATTTATCATTGCTCGTAGTAGATTAGCTTCTACTGTGCATTAGTATTTATTTATTGGACTTCATAGTCTGTATATACTTGTATCCATTTATGCAAAACTAATAACATACAGTGATTTTGGTGCATATCTTAATAACCCAGACATTTTTGCATCCTTGATCTC
The DNA here is from genome assembly GCA_031216445.1 of Lateolabrax maculatus. Lineage (NCBI taxonomy): Eukaryota > Metazoa > Chordata > Actinopteri > Acropomatiformes > Lateolabracidae > Lateolabrax > Lateolabrax maculatus. The sequence goes on along the minus strand of CM062205.1, from coordinate 8,058,885 downwards.
CCCTTGCTGATGTGAAGATAGTTGACATTTGAGTTTGCTTTGGCTGCATTGAAAGAAAACTTTCCAGACACTGATAACCTTGAAAAGCCTCACAACTGTCAAGTGACACACACGCACTCGCAGTACTGATATACAAACACAGCCAGCAGCCAGAGCTCACTTACACACAGTATCCAGGTGCTCATGTTTTTTTTCTTTTTTTTGGTCCAGATCAATCACATAACTCCTGGGACAGTCATCAAACCTGCACACACACACACACAGTAGATGAAGTGGGAAAATTCTTTTCTTAATCCACTTACCGACTTCTCTAGAGAATCACACTTTGGTTCCATCAGCTCAGTTTAACGTTGACAAACCCCTCATCTTGGATTTCATAGAGTTTCAGCCATGATTCATGAGCGTTTGATCAGTGGAACTTGTCTCTGGGTCAAAGCCAGACATCACTCCTGATTTTCTCTCTCTGGATACACCTCTAACTACCATTGGACCGCATTCAATTGAACCCAGAGGTTGTTAATGAGTGTGAAATATTTACTGGACTGGAAAATCTAACTCACGCCCACCTAATGCAAAAAGACTCCCAAAAAACCCTGAACAGTCTAAACCAGTTAACTATATACACCATCAAGACAATTTAACAACTATGCAAATTAATAACTCAGTTTTCTCAATTTAATGAGCTTAAAGGCAGACATTTGGATACATGCAGCCTAAGCAGAAGTATAACATGGTTTTTGTCTTTTTTGCTTGAGCTGTATGTATGACAAGCACTGGCTGATGATGGCAGGTGTCACAATTACTACTTTTGTCATGCTGAGCACTTTCATCTGGATCCTTTAAAGACGTTCACATTTAAAAATCAGACTGAGATTTTTAAATGATGAAAAGCAAAACCCAACTATTCTCTTTTATTTTTTTTTTAGGTCAATTAAAACTACCCCAGGGTTGTGTCAGCAGTGGAATATAGCTGCGGATGTACATTTACACAAGGACATCGATTTATCATCTAAATTTGCTTGGGATTTCTTTTAGAAAAGTTCTCATTTTATTATTAATCGTCTTAGAAATCTAAGCAGAGAGCTTCAACTTGGAGAAAAAAACGTTTAAGTATTTGCTGTATTTATAACAGCTATCATAAATAGATGGATAAGGGGCATATTCTCATTTATTTGCAATAGTTAATATGCAGGCATGTCTGGCTTCCACAGTAAAAGTGCAAGCGCATATATTTTGCAAACTGAGAGCTTGCATTTTCGCCAACGTGCACATTGCCACAGTTTGAAACAATTTCTGAAGCGTGCATGTTTATGCAACTTATGAAAAGTTACCTCTTGTTTGCAAATACCAACATGCAAACTTGCCTGGCAGCTTGAAAGTAAAACTGTTAAAAATATTAATGGATTTTCCAAAAATCCATTAAAAACAGCCCAGAGATACAGCTGCACTGATGAGCATAATCCATCATTTTAAATGAGACAACTTTGGTAAACACGGCAAACATGGCTTTGCCACGCTGCTAATTACCACATTCAGTGGAGCTATTTTCTCTTCTTTCTATCAGGACACACTGTTACATAAGAGTGGTAGCTGCAAAGAGGCAAAACATAAATGTGTTACTGCAGAACAGACCCACTTTAAATAACACTGCAATGATCATTTTAAAGTAGTGTTTTTATAAATTCGTATGAGGGAAAAGTCACCAGTCATCTAATATACAGTGATGGATTATGTTCATCAATGTAGCAGCATGTCTCCACAAGCGGTTTTTAATGTATTTTTGAAGACAGCAGGAGCTTATGACTCAGACTTGCTGGGTAAACCTGCCGCAGCTTCTGAACGCCGTACAGTAAACACTCCGTACGAGACTCTTCACAGACCTGCGCTGGACTTACAGTTAAAATCAGAACCAAGAGTCTCACAAGAACTTTTTCTGTTGTGAAAGTATGACTTAACATTGGATGGGTGGTTGCATGGATCATATTATATTGCCCTTATCGCACACTATGAACTTTCTATTGTTGCAACCTGTCTACAGGCATCACTCTAATGCCTGTATGCTAAATACTGTGTAAATCCACAGCCAGCAGCCAGATAGCTTAGCTTAGCACGACGATTTCATGCTGAAATATACTATCCAGACAGACACACGGTATCACACTGCTTTGTACTGAACTCGTGATTGATCATTATTTTGATAGCTCGACCTCGATTTTGACACGTGGCTAAACATATCGTAACCCCAGATTCGATGTGTAAAGGCCCTCGAATGACTGTGATTGGTGGGCTATGCTCATCTGCGTGTTGATTGGCCACATGCTCAGGCTCACAGCTGGGAGCGCGGCGTTCAAGCTGCAAGCAGGCCTTTGCTTTCTGCCAGAACGTTTTTAGGAAGTCTGTTAATGTAGTGCTAATATCAAGTGAAACACTCCTATAGCAGCTGGCTGGAGGTTATGGTGGATGAATGGGTTAAGCATAACTTTCATTTCAGACTTTCATTTAGGTCGGCGAAGTTCAAGTCCTGTCTGGATCCAAAAGTCAATGATGAGTCACATTTTGGTTTGGCATCAAAAGTACTTGGTTTTAAACGCAGTTGGGTGAATGGAGCCCAAATATGTGCATGGGATTAAGTACAAGGCATCAAAATCTTCCACCAACCAGGTACCCAAGTTGGCAACCGCGCCATAAGTGACTTAAGTTTACATTCTATCCTCAGTGTTAGTTTGTTGATGTGCAGATTAACATTAACACAAGAACCGCCAGGTAGGTAATTTTTACCCCCTCACCTTTTCAAATGCATATAACTCTGTTACAATAAAAGCCCTACATTTCTCCATTTCCTAAAATTGTTATTAATCATCTACTGAATTATTGGGGTTGTGGGATAAACAGAAAAAAAAAAATATTAGCACTTTTACCTCCAACCGCCGCATGGAGTAATCTTTACCCCTCATAGAAACAGCTGCGGCCGGCCGCTGCCCACGCGCCACCGGTCCGGTTGCGTAGCAATGGCCATTGTTTATCATTTTGATAAGCAGACTGTCATATCACGAGCGTGCTATGATTTGGAAACATGAACCGGAGCAGAAGGAGGAGGACGCATGCCGAAGAAGTTCTGGCAATGCTCCAGGACGTGAACGAGGGAGACTCGGATGAGGGAGAGATAACAACTCATTTTCACCTGACAAGGACTCTTCATCTGAGGACGAGGAGCTGAGGTCCCAAAGAAGGCCCCGGGTTCATGTGACAGGTAGCGAGGCCCCCACCTCAACTTCAGATATCTACGCCTCAAACTCAGATATCCTATCTACGATTCATATTCACAAGTGAGATCGTAACATGCACCAATGCAGCCTGTAACTACAGGGACCACACACACGTTGCCCATATCATGATGTTACTGTCTGTCAGTGTGTGTGTGTGTGTGTGTGTGTGTTTTCTGAGTGAGGGAGAGAAAGCGCTCCGGTCCTTTATTCCCAGTAGCATAAGCCTAACTAAAGCAACACATTATTATCAACAATCACAAACTTCATCTTTAGCTTATGCTTTATGTTTTTCTTCTACAATAATTAGATTGTTTAAATGTGTTAAATGTTTTGTTGTTTGTTGCAGCCTACGGTTTATTGATGAATGTTGACCTATTTTAAAATGCGACTATTTTTGATCTTTTATGAAATTAAGTAATTGTAAACTTAATAAACCCTCATGAACTGAACTTTAAATAGTTATTTTGTCAAATCTTACTTATTTTTTTTTTTTAAATGACCAACTTAACGTCTTAAGAAATGACATCTGTGCGATTGCGGACGCTGTCTAAAAATGACCCCCCCCTGGCGGTTCTGGTGTTAACATTAAATCACTCTGGGGTTGTAGTGATGCTGATTGACAATAACATTATGCTAATGGCTGGCCATATTATCTCAGTGATTTTGTTATGATAGCTAAAGGGACGTTCTAAGTCTTTTCTGTTTACAGTTTAACTAATATTTCACTTGTCTGACGCAAAGATGGAAGATAAAGGGGCATGGTGTTAACTTCCTGGCTCGTGTTTGGTTTTGGTGATCAATGAGGTTAACATACTAGTTGTATAGAGCACAGATCAGGAACAGCGCATAAACCATTCTTTTAGAGTAAAGAATTTTTTTAAATGGTAATAAATATTTCAGTTTCTCGTGTAATAATGTGTTATATGTTCATCAAAAATTGAACAATACATATTTGCCTGAACAGAAAAGATTAGAAATGTAAAGAAGGGATTTGCAGGAAAGCAAGTAGGTGTGTAATAATGTGGGAGTTCAGTTCTTGGTGGCAAAGTGGCTGTTTGATGTTTCTATGTCACAAATCCTAGTTTAAATCACTGTGTAGGAGAATTGCCTTATATGCATTGAGTAGATGATTTTCCTATGCATCAGTAAATCTGTATGCAGTACCACGCTGTATGTCAATAATCCTGGAAGGCCGATAAACTGTAGCAACGGAATGAGCTATCCTCAAATGCACAGAACTCACAGAAACGTGGCATTATATCTTCCGCAATCATCCTTGTTCAATCCTCCACATGGAGTGCCTCCGTGGGGAATCAAAACCACTTGATGTATTTCCTCTCTATTGTATATTCGTTGTTTGAATAGGCTTGTCTTCGCAGAGCTTTACTGCTCAAATAACAGCGCAGCCGACTGTGCGGTGGCCACAGTGTCCCAAAATCCATCCAACATGTGTGAGATTATTGCATGTGGTTTTTTTAAGCGTGAAAAATAAACAGCCAGATGAAGGAAATTAGTCCAACTAGTCTGGTCTAAAAAATACCTTTGCTTTTCATATTCCACTATAATGCATGTTTTCTTCTCTCTCTCTCACTCATACATACAACACAGACAATCAAACTAATGAATTCTGTTGGATATGTGTGGGAATTGGGTGTTATGTTGGCACTATGGGAGGAATAATTTGAGGTGAATGTAGGTTTTGAGGAAACAATCTGGGACTGCTAATGTCTGCAAAATTCTTTTATTCCCATTTCAAGGGATGAATCTCAGACGGCAAAAACAGACCACTGCTTTTAGTGCATCCTTTAAGTGCAGTTGTCTGGAGGTGGAGGAAGTGTCCACAACAATCCACTATCAGCTGGAAAGGGGACATGGTGGACTTCTTTAAATCTCACTTGGAAATGAATGGGGATATTAAAATGCATAAGTTTCCTGCCTCGAATCTAAATAAAAATGCTAATGAAACGCTGTGGGTATTAATAATGCAGAGGACGAGGTTCCTTTTATTTGCTAAGGAATCATTTCAAGAAAAGGTTCTAAACTGACAGCGCAACTTGTTTTGATGTATCAGGATTTATGACACTACATATTCTCTTGACATTTCAAAAATTAAAACACCATCTAATTAAGACTTGAATTACTGCCTGGTTTTGTAGTTAGTTGAATAATGGAAAATGTCTGTGCATAATACTGTATTATACAGTATATGTATCTTAGCACTTCCTACAGGGACTAATTATAAGCTTTAAAAAAAGACTAATTTATGATATAACACTGGAGTCTGCCCTTTGGCCCATTTCACAACTCTCATGGGCTCCTCAAGTTCCTGCCATTAGTTCATATGCCATAAGGAGATTAAAGTAGAACTGTGGAGCCATCTGACAGGAAATGATATCTATATATAATGATTTTGTCCAAAATTACTACAACATTTAATACAGCAGAAGGAGGAAATGCTTGGAGGAGTCACACAACATGTGCCACGTGTATGCATTCTTACTCTAGGGTCATTAAATCACGGCATTCATTTTGAAGAGCCTGACTCCAGTGATAGGAGGAAAATTGAATACTGTTCAGGCAATGAAAGAAACTAAATATAACCTTTTTACTGAATTTCAGTTTCACAATGTAACGTCTGATTGTTTTGTGTCCTTTCCAATTACCTGAGTAGCTCTGAGAAAATGAAAAGTTAAAGAGACTACATGTTCATGCTCCAACAGGAGTGATTCGGTTAAAATATGATTGACTTCCTGAATACAAAAGCATCGACTTTCACACTCCACTGGGGTATAATTATGCTTCTGCAGCTCCTGCCAAGAGACACCCTCAGGCATGCGACCACAGGGGGCTGGACATTTTATATGACATGCACATCACTTATTTTTTATGTTTTAAAAAAGGAACAGGCCGGGGTTTGATTGTCTGATAACCATATTGCATCAGCCTCTATTTAATCCCATTTGTGTGTGATCTGAGTTTTGGGTTGTCCTTGGTGCTCGTTCCCTCTGTAAAAGGTTATATTGACCAACAAGTCGATATCCCCAGGAGTCATTGCAATCCCATAAGGCTGTGTGTGAATAAATATTCCATCATTGTAAATATAGTATTATATAAGTATTGTTTAGTGTTGCATTGTTGTCATGCTTTCTGGCAAGCAGCACCTGGTTGTACCAGTTCTACATATAAGCGCCTGGTTTTAATTTAAGTGTTCTCTAAGTTGGCATTTACGCATCACTAAATTAAAATGGGTTGCATCCAGTGTTGCCAAATTGGACTGACAAAAAGTTGCCCAATCAGAGTCTTAAACCTGCCCAGTCGTCATAGAAGTAGCCCAGTTTTGAGTGTTCATTTAGGAAAACCACACTTACAATAACCACAATTTTGTAACAGAAGCCATAAACTGAAAGCCTTTTAGATGTTATATTAAAAGTTCTCAGACAAACAGATTTAAGCTTTTACTTTTAAATATTTAAATCACAGAGATATGGCAGATTAATCAAGATAATCCTAAAATAGGTGCACAAACCCAAAAAGACCTGGAAAATGACTACCTGGAACTGAACCAGACCCGTCTATCATTTAAAAGCTGGGACCTGGACCCGTACCAAACTGAGAAATATCGGGCGAGAAACCAGCCAGGGGACACAGACCCGATCGACTCCGATTTCACAGCTGTTCGCAATTCACAAGGTTAACGTTAATTTACGTTAAGTTGTCAAAACAAAACTTTGTGTTTTACCTAACGTAACGTTTGTAGCCTTCTCCCCTGTGCCTGGCCGTGATGCAAATAATCCATCCTTCGTGCCAATATAGTCTGTAAAACAGTCTATAGGCCTTCATCCAGGTTCCCTGTTATTCCTCTCTTGCTGATTGAAACAGCATGGCTAATCCACTCGTTCTTCATCTTCAAATCCACTTGCTGTTACAGTGACTGATGACAAATGCGATATTATAGCCTATATAATATTTTATTATATATACATTTTGTTATAATGCATCTGTGCTTTCTTGTCCTGATGTTCAGGAAGCTGGGGGGGAACAATGTTGCAAGTTACAACACACACACACACACGCACACACACACCCACACACACACAGCACTTCCATCATGATCAGCGGTACCTCACCCGGATCCACTCGGGTATTACAGCCACACGCATTAGGTGATGGGTATGCATGTCAGTAGCGTGTGAGGAGGGGACTAATAGGAGGAGTTCAGAGTCCTGGCATCCATGGGAAAAAAGCTGTTTGTGAAGCGTTTAGTCTCAGTGGACAGTGACCTGTAGGGCCTTCCCCGAGGGAGGGAGCTGAAGAGGTGATGAGCAGGATGTGAGGGGTCGGAGGGACAGTCCGCTGTCAGTATCGGGAGAGGAGTGGCGTCTCTAGGATTTTGGACGCCCTGTTGACAATCCGCTACAGTTTTTCCCACGTTTGACTGTCAACGTGCTGCCCTACCATACGATACAAAACCGCCCGAAACTATTTTCACCTGTAAAATTAAATAATAGGTAAGTAAAAACACTAAATTTGGAAACACTGGTTGCATCACACAAACTAGTTCTTACAGAGTTAAGTTAAATATTTACAGTAAATGCCAGATGTAACTGATCAGCTAGTTGACAAAACTTAAACATTAGCTTCCTACTGTATGACCTGTTTAGAGTAAAGAGATAATATGAAACACATCTGATCTGACACTTTATTAAACGCTGTTTAATAATAATCATGGGAAGATGTTAAATTACATTACACAGAAATAACATAAAATAATATGCAAATGTTAAATGTTATTGGCATGATACATTGTGCAAATACAGTATATTAGTCAGGTTTTAACCAGATAAATGACAGGCTTATCGAGCAGGTTGACTAATGTTTACAAAGAAAAAAAAATGATTCAAAATAAAATCATTAGAAAGAAGTCAATACTGAGTTGTATTCCTCGGGTTGTGCTGGCAGTCCTCCTGTCATGAGGAGATCAATTTTACGGCAATCCTCCCACGTTTGGGCATTTCCCCAAGTAAATATGGGAGTTTTTTCTGTGTCAGTTATGTTTTCAAGTTCATGGTGTATTTTAATCATATTGGGAAAATGTTCATTTCCCAGGTCTTAGTATTTGGGGCATCAGGTGAGGAAGTCTGTCTCTCCTCCTCTGGCAGCCAGCTCTGTCTGTGCCGGCCCTTCTCTACAGCTGGGCTGTGTTCACTGAGTCTGTACACAGGCCAGGCTTTTCTTCATTTAGGATTTTTGACTGTGGATTTTTGTTAATGTGAAGTTTCTCTTTAGGGTCAGATAACGTTTTTAATTGGCTCTGTGTTTTAGTTGTTTCTTTCCAGTATGTGACATAGTTTTCTTTTTGTTGGCTGATCATAATGGTTTGGTCTGATTGGGTTGGTGTTGGGGGACTATTCTCTGGCTTCAGGTCTTGGCAGGTTAGGGCTGTGTGATGGTATGTCTGGGAGTCATTAGTTTTTAGGTAATTGTAAAATGGAATTGCTTTTTTTGTTGTGTTTTAAGCATGAGGAGGTATTGGCCGAGTTTTGCTCTACATGCATTGTTTGGGGTCTTTCTCTGGACATGCAGGATGGTCTTACAGAGCTGTGTGGAAATATTCTGTTATTGTTTTGTCCCATTTGTCAAATTCATGACTTAATTTTGGTCCAGAATTTTCACTGCTATGGAGAATTATCAGTTATGAAACAGATTAGAACATTTTTTGCCAGATTTTAATTAGAATGTCAAATGTAATATTTCTTCTGATTGCACAGAAAGTTCTCCTTGCTTAGTCTCTCAGATCTTTCACAGGCGAGTTGAAGCTTCCTGTGGAGCTTATGTTAAGGGCACAGAATGTGTATTTTTTTGTATGCTTTGATTTAGTGGTGTCCAAATGGACATTGAGTGTGTTTCCCTGACTTCTGGCAGATCATAATTTTAGTTTTCTTTGGGTTAACTGTCAGGGCCCAGGTCTGTCAGAATCTATGCAGGAAGTTGAGGTGCTGCTGTAGACCTTTTGTTGGTGACAGCAACACCAAGTCATCTGCATATAGGAGACCCTTAAGTTCCTTCCAAGTCTTTTATTCATTATTCTGCAAAAGGTTTTTTTCCCCAGGTTACTATTTATGCATTACAAGTCCACTACTTATTTGGGGCATATTTATCTCCTATATTAAAAAGTTTGAGTAAAGCCAATTTTAATTTATGATCAGGATACTCATCATTTAATTTATGATGCTGTTGACTCCACAGGTCATTTTAGCTTTCAGGGATTGGATGCTTTCCATTAGTGTTTGCTCTGGTATTGAAGCATCTAAGAGGGTTTTGGTTGCATTTAATGACTAATTCTAAAGTTTTCCACTTGGTGTGTATTTTGTTTTGCTCAATGTCACTGGTAACATTGCTGTATAATTATGTAAAATAATAAGATGAATGTGTGGTGTTGTACAGTTTACTGGCTTTAGAGGCCTCATAGTTAGTGTGTGACCTTTACAAAAAGGACAGTGAACTTGCTGTAAGGGTTGACTGTGAGAGCTCAGATGTTAGTACTGTTCACGCAGCCTTAGAATGAGTGGGAAATATCCGACTGTGCTAACCTACTTGATGTTATTTACCCAAATGTTTTTGGCACGTTTCGTAATTTGAGGTGCATGGTTTTTTATTTTTGTGAAATGTAATTTAAAATCTTCTGGAGTTATTATTAAACTGCATTTGTCAAGTTTCCGGTCAAATACATCGACCGTACCCCATATTGCCTCTTTAATTTCTTACTGTGAACATTTTTCATACGCTGGCCAGCTAACGTTAGATTTGTCAGTCAGTTTTACAGTTACACCTGGGTGTTCCTGAGTGTTACTATTTGGTAACTAATCTCTACGTAAGAGCTTGTTAATAGGTGCAACCGGTTAAAAGTTAGTGTTGCGTAAAAACCCCATGCAGTAAACACTTAGGTGTGAACAGCTGGTGCCACCGGCTCCAGATGTTTCGCAGCGACCAAGACGTTTCTCGAGTTTGAACGCTGCAACCCAATTAGACAAATCACTCGTCTGGAACTAGCTAGTTGTTACTGAGAACTTAGGAGAGGATTTTACACACACAAACAACCCGGGAGAGGATTATGTCTGCAGAAACGTACACAGTGCATTTTCACATGATAGATATACTGCTTCAGCTGACTGCTTGGTGGAGTCCTGGAGGCAGGAAAACACCCCGCGAACGCCGCCTGTCCATCACAGCACTAATACACCCTGACATGCAATTCAAACACACAGCCAGACTAATGCACACACTGTAGACACAGTCCTGCTCGTGACTGGGATGGAAACCCTTTTATCTGATTTATCAGTGACTGCCAATTACTGAGCTAGTCTCACACTGTCTGCGTGTTACAAAAAGCCAAATTTAGGCTTTTTAAAAAGGGGATTTTTAAAAATCCTTATTGTTTCATGTTTACTGAATTTGACTGAAAGCCACTTGCAAGAACAAAAAAAAAAATTAAAACACGAGGCTGGCATAACCTGCGTATGAGGGTTGACATAAATTGGCAGAGTGAAAGCAGGATCCAAGGGAAGGAATTGTGTCAGGATGTGAGGCCTAGCTGCATTTGTCTGAGCACCTCGGATGCACTCTTTGTTAGAAAACCTGGGGTCTGGAATACTCCTGTGCAAAGACAACATATACCAACTGTATTAAACGCGTTTTAACATTAACCCAACCCCAAAAACTTAAGATACCTAAAGCCTTGTTTAAGAACCTGCAAAATCGTGAGTGTAATTACTGTGGAAGCACGTGCTTCACACCTTGAAACTGCCCGCCGCGTGACCACAAACGCGCGTGATGGAGCGAAAGCCTTACAGACGTCGGTGTGTTTGTGGAAGAGCCTACTGCAACGGGAAAACTCTGCTCACTGCATTCATTTTAGCCATCCGTAAAGCGGTGAACGGAGAGTGGGATTGGTGTGAAAACTGAACACACTCCGAGCCGATTTAAGCGGCAGACTCGCGTCCCTCGAGGCGCCCGGGTATCCAGTTTTAAAAGCAAACGCTTCGCGCATGGGGAAAAAGCGCCCACAAAGCGGGACCCCGGGGACTGGTGAGATTAAAGGTGCTATGTGTCCGGTGGAGACAATAACAGGCCGGCGTGACGGGTCACGTGTAGCCAAAGAGGACACACACAGTATGTTTCAACAGAGGCAAGTATTCAAAACTTCACAGGGAAAACACGAGCTGACGGGTGCAGGAAAACCAATGCAAGACCATCATCATCATCATCATCAACTGTAATGTATAGCTATGTAACTTGAAACATGTCATTTCCCCACAGCTTTCTGACTGGACTGCGCTTGGATACATTTTAGGCAACATATGTTGTTATGTGTTGGATTTTGCTTTAAGCAGCCCACACAGAGAAAATGAAAGGCTGTTAAAAAAAAAAAAAAAAAAGGTCAAAATCATTTGTGTCTTTTTTTTCTTTTCTTTTTTTTCAAAACCACAATACCCAATTAAATGTGAAGCCCCACAGAAAGCTCAGCTCAGCATACAAATGTCTCCGCCTGAAAAGAAACTAATGGTAATAATATATTTTGGTCACAGACACGCAGAGGAATCTGCTGCTCGCAGCCTATTCACAAATCTCTCATGAAAAACTGTCAGGCAGCACTGACCAAAAACGCGAAGTTATGAGAGTTAAGCCACTCCATTGTGTGTCTGCACAGAACAGCTGCTGTAACCAAACCACCCCTGATCATACAGCCTCTCATCACACGGGAGGCACGCCAGACCAGCCTGCGGCCACAAACCTGGTGCTTTAACGTGCACTTGGCCACCGGTTACATTACAAGTGTCGCACAGCAGGACTGAAGGGCTCGGGGAAACGAGCATGGTCCTCTGCTGGATTCGGCATACACATGAAGATGAATGACGAGCGCAGCGCTGCAGTATTTCAAGGCAATCTGCTCTAAACTTGCAGCAACGCGCACACACGCGTCTGCCGCTCCCGCCCTGGATGCATGGAGGAGCACGGACACCACAGGCGAAGCCCTATTCATAAAAGTTACGACTCCGCACAAGTGCGAGCGCCACAGTTTGCCAAGTGTGCGCCGAAACGCGCGGTTAGTGCTCCGCATCAGGAAAACTGTCTCATCCCGGAGCCTGCGAAGTGATCCCAAGTATTAATGAGCAAGGCAACACTAACAGTGCGGTTTTTTAAAGGCAGTCTGGAGCTTCTCTCCCATCGCAGAAAAAAAAAAAGCGTGCACGCTCTTTGAGACTGGCCCCTACACACAGCACACCTCCCGGGACCCGGGGGGTGTGGGGGGGGACCCGCTGACCCGGGGACCCGCGTCCCCCCGCACGCACACAGACACGCACAGGTTTACTTGCCGGAGTCGGGACCGGGAGGCTGGCGGGTCGCTCGATCAGCTCAGGTTGCTGCTTCCCGGTCACATTCATTGCCCGTAAAAAAGCCGCTTTCTCCGCGCCCCCTCCCCCCTCGTCTGCCCGCTGACTTCCGAACCGGAGCGCTGTCCTCAGGTCATGCCCGTCTCTCCGGCTGCGTGAGGTCTGCTGCGGGGACCGAGGAGCGACGCCGACCGCTGCTCAGCCCCGACTGTCTGTCTGACTGTCTGTCTGTCTGACTGACTGTCTGTCTGACTGACTGACTGTCTGTCTGACTGCCTGCTGCTGCTGCTGATCGTCAGTCTGCATGTCTCCCCACCTGCTGCCCGTCCTCCTGTTAACCGCTCCTGCGTCAAACCACAGGGCATTAACCCCTTCGCGGGCGTTTCGATCCTGCACACCGCCCCATTCAGTTTTTTAAACTGTGTTTTTTTTTTTTTTTGTTTGTTTGTTTGTTTGTTTTTCATCGGTGGCCCTGCGCTGCACGCCAGGGGTCACAGTCAGTTGCGTGCGCCCTGGCGTCAACGCTGCCCCTGGTAGGAAACAGCACCAAGGTGCCCAAGGAGAAAGTGGAAATGTATCAGTATGAAGCTGGACTAGAAGGGGAGTCCTTCACCTCTGGGCTGGGGTGAGGCTCAGCATGTTAAAGATCTTCATGGACGCTGGCACACATGAATTTCTCTGGACATGGGAGTAGGCCGGTGGGGATCATTCTCCTGGAGGAGGGGCACATGGGTCCAGGATGATTTTTGTGGGCCCAGGGTGTGGGAGCCGGGGCCACGCCTGAATCTGACAACCCCTCGGATTTGCGTGGGATTTTGGTGGCAAAGACAGGTTTATACTCAAAATGTGATACCTCTTCCTGCAGCCATCACTCCGTCAGGAGCGAGAGAGGTTATAAATAGAGGCTCTCAAACACCCAAGTGAGAGAGACCTGAGAGATGGTTGTACTTCGTGTGATTACAGGCCTATAATCGTGCTATCGCTTTGTATTTTTCCTGTGTTCGGGATTACAGTGGGGTAACAATGATGGGACGCTGCAGTGCGCCGTGAACAGCGTAGCACTATCATCAGAGAGAATGAAAAGGTATCATCAGAGGATTGGGAAAAGGTGTGATTGTTAGAAAAGCTTTCGCTTCACACTTCAATGACAGGCATCCACTCAGCCTCCTGAAATGATGTTTTTTCCGCAAAAATCGGATGAGTTGATGTGTTGGCGTGTTGTGGATTTTCCAGCAAAATCCACAACACGCCAATTTACTGTTGCCCGTCGGAAGATCAGCATGCAGCCTTGAGGTTTGGTTAAACACTTCACAAAAACAGCCCGAGCGTTTGAAAGCAAGCTCAATAAGTCAAAGCAGAAGAATAAAGGGACTCCTTAAAAAAAGCATCTCAGATCTTAAAATTTCTATTATTTATTTTTTTTAGTGCCCAAGAGAACTAATATGTCCATTTGAATGCGTTCACTTTTGGTTTTCTTCTTTGACCCGGCCATCTTCTGCTTGAATCGGAGGACTTTAGGTCAAAAACAACGGCAACTTTACTCAAACAAGCTTTTCAAATCAAGAGGAATTAGGGCCACGAATGCTCACTTTGAGTTAAAAACAACATATTACAGATATAGTTTTGACATTTTGGGAAATGTGTGTTTATTTGCTTTTCGTGCAGACAGTTAGATGAGATGATCGGTACCACCCTCGTGTCTGTAAGCTAATATGAAGCCACAGCCAGCCGCCTCCAGCACCTCTGAAGCTCATTAACAGGTTTGAGGTTCAAGTTCTCTAATAGTTATTATTTCCAGACAGTGCAAATATCTGTGTAAATATAGCCCTTTGCATATGATCAATTTGAACAGAACAACCTCTTCGGATCACCTTAGTTTCTTACTGTAAGCGCTGTGCTCCCTTCTTCCTGAGTGTTTCCGTACAGATGAAGAGGAACGGGACTGAGACATTACCTGAACTACTAAATCTCCTTGTGCCATTCTACTTTTACTACTTACACTTCAATAGTCGTTGCCTCTGAGTTCAGTCTCGTTAACTGCAGCTCAGACTTTCATCAGGCGGTAGGTAAGACGTCTGTATTTCATCCCTACGTTGCAGGAGTCAGAACTTTTTAATTTTTAGAACTGTCAGTATTGCCTTATTGTGAAGGAAAAAATGATATTCTAGTGTGATGTACGCCTGGCATCTGGCTTCAGCTGCACTGTGCGGAGGGAAACACACTTCCGTATGTCCGACCATCAATCAGTTATTTTTAAAGCTCTGTCGGCCCCTCTCCCGGCTGCGAGCGCGTTGCTCTGGATCTGTCTCTTGCATCTTTAACTTCAGTGAGGCTTTGAAAAGCTTGTGTCAAAGCTTCAAAGTGGCTTTCTTTTCTGTCATGTTACGTCTAAAAACGCTCACTTCCCTCGGGGTTGTGTTTTTACGTACCAGACTCTCAGGCCTATTCCTGGTGTTGAAAACAATGCTCGGGAAGCAACATAGAGCGTAGAAAACTGATGTCAACCGGGAATCTCTGTTGGTGGGCCGGTTTCTGCTGAATTTTGCCATTCTGAACCCGTCTCTGTCTCGGTGAATGAAACCAACAACCCAAATGTTCCCTCCCCCCTAAATCCTGAAAGAGGTGTTCGCGAGGGTGAACCGGGGACAGCTCGCAGAGGCCACATTTAAACTTTTCAGCTTTTCCCCAGGAAGAAGCAGTTGAGGAGAACTTGCGATTTTGACAGGTAATGCATTTCTAAAACTTTTCAATACGGTTTTTGAACAATGCCCAGAACTGGGGTGCTGCCCTGGTTCAAGTACCTACTGTTATAATGTAAGTGAATTTAGGTGAAACTTCTTTTTTTAATCCGTCCGTATCTTCGCACAGCCTTTGTGTGGCTGAATTCTTTGCTTAGTATTAAGGACGCTGCTGTAAATTGGTTCAGCTGCTATCTTTCTCGTACTGTACAACCTTTTCTGTTTAAATTGAAAACTCATCAGACAGTAATCCTCTGCAGACAATAACGGGCAGGGTTCCTCAAAAGTTCAGCCTAAGGTCTTACAGTTTCTTGCATTCTTTCCACTATATTTTTCATACTGTATTTTATGCTCCTGGACAAAACTTTTTATGCTCTCCACATTCATGCTTGGGAATTTGACATGCAGTTCTTGCTTTTTTTTATGGCTAAAAAGCACCATATGGGCATACACAAAAGAGTAAATGATCACTTCTTCAGATGGTTTTAATTTCATAAATACCTCTGATTCTTCCATCCAAAACATTTAACTACCGTTGAACCAAAGCAAGTCAATACTTTTCTGAGACATCAGACAGACTAGGCATCCACTGCGCCTCGGTGGCCCAATGGTTGTGGCTGACGGGAATATCGCTTTACTGGTTTTACAGGTCCATAAACCAAAGTAGTAGAAAAATTTAACATTGCCAAACATTGCATTATATTATTATAATAAAACCCTTCCAAACTCTCCTCCTTTGATGCAGAGAGGTGGACTTGAGTCACAAATCAAGTAAAACTCAGACATTTCCATTGTTCAGAGTCTGGAATTGCATCTGTTCAACTGTAACTCTCTTTATTCACGGCGCAGTCAAATGCCTCCCCAACATCTGGCAGCCGTTCTAACTTTAACTGACGCTAACGGAAGAAATCGTCTCTCCATTTCCCATCAGTTCCATTATTGATAGGTGTTTGTCAGCGCAGATGGACTGAGTGGCTTCCTGCTGAGCCTGTTGGCTGAAACACAACTCTTGAATTCACGATGCTCTTCATAGAAATCTTCCCTGGGACCTTTTGTCGCATGTACTCCTCCTTCTCTGTCCTTGTCTTTTCTTTTCTGTCCAATTACACACCAAAAAAAATAGCGTTTAAAACAGCACCTCTTTTGTTACCCACCTCACCAGCCGTTAGAAGCTGAAGAAAAAACTACTGATGAATACATTTCAAAGAGGAACTTTCTCTGTGAGTTTGAGGTAATGACTGACCTCCTCAGTGTGCCCCTTTTACCTTGTGTAATTATGTGTATTTTGTATTACAGCTGTTGATACAGCACAAATAAGTTGTTAATATCTTTCAACCTACTGTCCTCGAAAGAAAATCTTCAGTTACAAAATAGGCTCTACTACGCATATATTACAGATGACCTTTAAATCGCCAACTCTAAAGTAAATTAAAAAGGTCAAAACTAAAGGTCACAAACGAAAATCTTTAAATTAGTTAAGGGGTAAGGGTGTTTTTGAGAAGACTTTTACTTCCATGAAGACATCCAGTACAGGTGTTGGTTTATGCTATCTGTGTCACTCTGTTACAGCTTGTATACATTGGTATTTTCGCGCACCAATGGAGAGACATGCAGTGTTATTTAAAGACATTTCCAAGTGGGAGCTTGTACTGTAGAGAGACAAATCTGGAACTGAGCTCTGTGGGACTTTTGAGGAGCTGTGTGCCTCGGAGAGATGAATTGTCTAACAGACAGAGGTCTATTAGAAGGATGGGATCTCAGGCAGCTCAGTGCTGAGCCAGATACCCACCTTAGTGCTCAAGTCAGTCGATTAAAATTTCATGATCAAATTTCAAATGCTGCACTAAGGTCTAAAAGAAGTAAGACTGAGAAATCTCCTGGCTGCATCCATTTACTTTTTTTTTTTAGTTTAGGAGGGAGGGTCCGTGTGCTCTGGGTCATCGAAAATCTAAGGGGAATTTGCTCAAAGCTCTTTGTTTACAAAAGCCTAAAATGAGGTCTTGTTGGCCTGCAGGGTGTGCTTATTGCGATTATATAATTTCCTGCACATTTAATATTGATTCTGCAGACTCATTAGCCTGGCATTAGTCAAAATTGCTTGATTGAAAAAACACAGTAAAGTAGCTGATATGGTATCAGCCAAAAGGCGAACATAATTATCTTTGGTCTTAATCAAGTACAGTCGTGTCAGCTGTATTTTCAACGCCTTTTTAAAAAGTGATGATGAGCCCACGAGGCATTTAATGCAAATACTCCTCGGATGAAACACCTCCCGTCCTTGTTTACATAAATCTGAATAATCGTGGGTCACTGCACACGCTGGGAGATAGCAGACATATCTAAAAGTTCACATTGTGCCTTGAGAAATGTTTACCTAAAACAACAGTCTGGATGAATTAATCAAAAAACAAAAGCAAAGAGGCTCGGGGAGGTAAAACTGCAGCTGATGTGCAACGATGTTAAGTCAATATTGCATCTTTGACTTCATTTTATGGATGACATACATGAAGGAATAGAATCAACTCGTACATGTGATGTTTTCCAACGAGGGTTCATGCACCAAGAGTTTCCAGCAGCCTGGTCACCTCGGCTGAAATTGGCTCTTGCAGACTACAGTGCAAAATAATGTGCGTGTGTGTGTGCGCGCGCGCGCGTGTGTGTGGTTTGTTTGGGTGAACCCACAGACTTTATCTCCCGCTGCCAGAGATAAGTCTGACAAGTGCCACAGGTGAGGGCGGTCAGTGGTGCGACATGCCTTCTGGTCCTGAAGGCGTGCCGTTTCCCGAGAGAGCTGGCTGGTTTGAAAGTGTGCGCTGATGCAGAGGGGCCGGACGTAGCGAGCTGTTGTGTTATGTATCATCGTCCTTGTGAAGTTCTTGTGGAGAGCGTGTTACCTCCGAGGCTGAAAAATGCCCAAAAACTTCGGTTCCTCAGATTGCCACTTGAGGTTCCAAAAGCGAGTCAATCCCCATACAGACTGATACGAATGAATGAGCTTAAAGATGCTAAAATGCTCTGAGCTGACAGGAACCGCGTGGTCCGGGGGATAATTCTCTGTGGTTTCAGCCCTGCAAGTGAGCCCTTTCACACTGCAAATTACGTCATTAGACAGTAACAACATTGATTACTTAAAACCTTTCAGCTTCAGCTTTAAACTTACATTCATTTACTTTTTGGGACATTTGGGGGCAGCACTAACAACAATCACCCTGATCAACCTTGATATTTCCCATCCTGGAAAATAATAGGCTGATTTAAATGCTACAAATACTGCACAATCATTTTAATTTCTGATTTATTTATTTTGTTGTTGTTGTTGTTGTTGTATTCACGGGTACCCGACCCGGTGCAGGACTCTGGCACTGTAAGATGTGCGTCATATCAACTTAAAAGGTGATAATATGTCAGTGTTCACAGCTTGTTTCCATGTGCACTGCCCCCAAGTGGCAAAGAAATAGTCAGTGCAGGTTTAATTTGAGGCGCCATAAAAGCAAAACAATGAGCTGAAAGATGCTAAAAAGCTCCATTGTTGCAATATCGATTAGTGCAGCTTTAAACTCTCTAGACCGTCACGGAAATACTTTAGTTTCACTGGAGTCCCTGAGAAAAAAAAACTGTCTGGCAGCCTTCAAACGGCTGGCTAGTTGGCCCACAAGGAGATGGAACCCGCCACCTTGGCGTTAGAACAGAAGCACCACGTTCAAGCCAGGACACATTAGAGAGCCGCCGCAGCGACGGCAGATGTTCACGGCGAGGACGTTCAGACCACACGGCGGTCAGGGAGGTCACCACCGAGTGAGTCAAGACTCTCATCTATTCTGTGCGGCGGCGTTTCACAGCTCAGCTCGCAGAATCAGCGGCCGAACATCCAGGCCACTATACCAGCCACCAGCTTCTCCTTTCAACACTTCAGCCATATTGTTACGGCGGACTATTAAATCAAGGTAAAGCTGATGAAGTGGAACAAGCAATTAGAAACTCAATCAAAACGCGGCTCAAATCTCAACCTGCTCATTTGTATTAAGAGAGTTTAGTTGCTGTACATCGTGGCGGCGCTCGGCGGTATTCAATTTAATGCAGTTCAGTCTTCATTGTCCCACATGGGCACATTTGTTCTGTAGGGCAAGGCTCAGAAGATAGCTTTGAAGAGCTTTCAAACGTTCTTAAAGGTATTCTGCCTTTGCTCTTTCTATCCATCATTAAGCTAATGAGGGTGTCCATAATGGAGTGATAATCAGAAAAAGATGTGAAAAATATTCTCTCCTTAAAACAGTTTTTTTTCGGGAATGAAAGAAACCATTAGGTTTGTGAAGATAATAGGTTTTGCAGAAACATAATCAACGAGTCACGCTTACGTGTATTTTGGGCTGACTGGAGCTCTGCGTGGGATGAGAGAAGAGTCTTATTTGAGACATGTTCTTATTTATAGATTTAACAGTCAACAATAAACAAATTGCAATAATGTTTTGAATGAGTAGTTAATACGTTTGTACCTTTGCCCTTCTCCTGTATGTATCTTTCCAAACCTATTACTGCTGTAAATCTATTACAGCTCCTGATTAGGCTTGAGGAGACCTTTCTATTTAGTAATAATGCAGTTCTAAATGTTGAAAAAACTTTAATAAATACACAAGTATTTTTTTTTTTAATTTAGCCAGTAAGCCTGCAGTTAAAAATGTTAAAGCATAGGTCTACAGTTTGGGAAATACGTTTATTTTCCTTCTCGCCTGGACTTAAATGGTTAATTGAGAGGATTGATGCCACTTTCATATGTGTGATGTATAAGGCAGCCAGTTACCATTAGGGAGTTAGCCTGGCTCTGTTTGAGGGTGACAAAATCCACCGACCAGCACATCCGAAGCCCGCGAATTAACATGTTATATCTTGGTTGTTTGATTCATATAAAAATGACAAGTTGTACTTATATGGGGGGTTGATGGACTATTTCTAGGCTAAGCACACACAGTAACCTCCTGTAAACCCCGTACACTTCAGTTTTTGTACAAATTAAACAAACGTAATAGTATACAGAAGTAATGCAGTAGTAAATACAAAGCGGCATCGATATTCTCGATAAGTCTGCAAGAAAGCAAGTAAGCGCATTATCCCAAAATATTTAACTATTCCTTTAACAAGTTATACAAAAAATCCATTATACTGATGAATTAAAGAGTTAAAAAAAATAAAGCTAGTGTGACGATGGGGGAGGTAAAACACCAGCAGAGTTTTCATGCCTCGATAATCCCTAATCTGTTTACATCAAAGGCTTAAAAATGAACTATAAAGCAATAGTGAATGTTTTATTAATCATTTATAAAGTTATAAGTTACAACTTATTAAGACTTGTGCCTTGTTAGAAGGTGGTACCGAACCTTTCACATCTGTGCATGATGGGGCTATTTCGGGGGGGAGGTTTCGGTTGATTTTGTCTGTCCCATTGGCCGACGTTTAAAACATTCTTAATGATATCCTGTCGGTTTGGTTTCTATTCACTGTCAGCGCCCTGCTAATGAAGACTTTCATTTCGGAAAGAGAACATGCATTTCGCTGAAACTGCAAATAGGAAACTGTCAAAAGCTCAACTAGAATCTGGTTCCCTTCAAAGCTTTAAACCATTTATGTTGAAAATTTCTGTATTCTGCAGATAAAATATTCAAACGTTTTCCAGCGTGCCATTCTAGACTGTTCCTCTCCCACATTATAATTACCTTTTTATTATGTTTTACACTCTGTACATCCACTTATGGAAGATTGTTTCTTTTATATGCTGGTCACTTATTGCCTTATGTCAGTTTGAGGACTCAGCGGAGAGTGTCGGAGCACAGTCTGATCCCAGGCCAGGAAGGACAGAGGCAGGCAATTTAAGATGTTCAACCTCTCTGGCCACTCCATGACTTTTTAATGTTTTTTATTCTGTTTCTATTTCATAATTCAGTAGACAGTATACTGTAGGGAGCTGCTGATGTGTCATTAAAGAGGAGTCCAGACTGTGGGCCGACTGGCTTTTGACTCCATCTACTGGTCACTCACTTGGCTTTCATGTTAATACGTGTATACTGCGGCTCTGCGAGGTGAAAGAAATAAAAGAAGCGCAGCGTAGTGATATGTAAAATAGAAATCACTTCAAAGGAAAGAGTGTGCAGCAGGCAGAATAAAAATCAAAAATAATGTCCGGCCCAGGCAAGCAAGAGCAAAGACTCGAGTGTGCTTTCACACTGAGCTGCCTGGGTTTCCTCAGGTGACACTGCTGTAATCTCACAGCAGACATCACAGAGAAAAACCCGCAGTCCTCTTGCTCTCCACAGTGCCACCCCGCTCTCCTTCACCCGCCAACGCACCATCAAAAATGCAAAACCATGGCATGGAACCAAAAGTGGAACATGGCTCTTGGTGAGGGGGGAAATCACAGTGGAAGAGATTAGCTCATGTGGGTGGAGTCTTACAGTCAAGAGTACTGTAACAGCACGGGGGGGGGGGGGGGGCGAGGTGATGGGGAGGTATTCTGCCAAACATTGGACAAAACTTGTGGAAGTTGTTCTAAATTTTATAAGTGAATCTTGTCGAACTGCGCATGCAGTCATTAATTGACCTAAATACCCAGAACAGAAACAAATCAGTGCCTGAAGAAAGAAAACGCATTACTGAGATGCCATTAAAGCTTTGACTGAAACAATACGAGACAATTTCAAGAAACACAACCCACTCCCAGTTCATTAAAGTTTCATTTGAAGTTCTAAACACCTGTCTGGCAGTAGTTTCCTGGGAAAAATCCCTTGCCACATGAAGTGATGCATTTTATGGATTGGAAAATGAGCAGTAAAAGCCACAACTGCTTTTAGATAACAAAAAGAGTTCCACCTACAGAAACAGAACTTCATTAAAGGGGCACTCTAGTGATTAAGCGTTGCACTTCCATAAAGTTGGGGGGGGAGGGGTCTCACAAGAGACCAAAAAAAAAAGTGGTTAAAATTGAAGCGGCAGAGTCCTGATTTTCTGTCCCTTCTATGAGTCGAGCTCCAAAACCGCTGGATTGTAGGTTTCCCAGGATGCAATTAACAGCAGTTATTTTGGACCCACTCTGTTGTTTGGTGAATGCCCCCGTCTGACAAACTCCATGCCCCCAGTTTCTAACATCAGCTTTCTGTTCTGCCCGAGCCAAGATTACCCTGATGACATCACTATGACATAACCAGGGTTATTTATTTCAGATTCCCCCTCCGCCTCGATGAGTGAAAACGTACCTCTATCTGTAAAATCGACACAGTACGCCTTTAACGAAAATGTTCACAGAACTTGTCAAATCTAAAATAACGATACCTGTTAAAAGTATTAGCTGATCTGAAAAAAAAACAGACTGGAGCTACATCTAAAATTGAATGGCAACGTTTTTATTAAGTTAGGAAATCAACACATTTAAGAAATTTAATTATATACACTGATTCTACTGTATGGATTAAAAAAAGACAAAAATAAGCTTGACACACCAAGCTAATACATGTTATAGACTTTGCATTTCACATACCCATAAATAGTGATCTTCGTTCAAATTATAATTACAAGTTCATGTCATCCTCATGACTGAGTGGATGATGTGCCGTAACCTCCCGTATTCATTTGTTCACATCAAAAAAAAAAAAAAAAAAATCAAGAACACTGTCACTGAACTGTTCTTAAATATCTTAAAACTACGCTATAAAATACATAAAGCATATCTACCATGTATTCCATGGGAAACAAAGAAAAGGCAATGGTTTAAGAAATCATTTCTCATGAAATATCGGTAAGCCTTAAAATAAACTTTCAAGCGATTTCAGTAAGGTCATTTACAACAGGTAAAAAGGCAGGGTTTTACCATTAAAGCAGTCAAATAATACTAACATTTGCTACTTTGTTCAAAATATACAGAAAATAACATTGGTGCAAAACACTTCAGTCAGAGCTGCTAGTGGCATGTTCCACAGTAAACAACTATGCTGAATTTCACAGGGTGTAGCAGGTAAGAAGGGCATGTGTGACAAACGTGTAATACAGTAATCCAGTGTTTGTGACCGGTTAGAGAACTTCTGCACAGCTTTGATTACAGTGGTATGAGCGTTCCTTAGTGTTCCTCTTTGTCTCTGCCTTTCTTGTCCTTCTCGTCCTGCAGGGCGGTGCCCAGCTTCTTGATGAGCACTGACAGCACCTTGTCGAGCGGGTCCATCACGCCCCTCTGCAGCCACTTGGGAATCGTAGTCCTGGCGTGGTGGAAGCCTAGTTTTTGCAAGATGTAGTCCACACCCACTGGGTCGATCTTACGTCCTGTCCACGAGATCAGCCTGAAGAAAGGGGGGATGTTTAGTTTAGTCTGTACTTGAGTATTTCCATTTTCATGTTTCTTTATACTTCTACTCCACCGCAAAAAATCTTAAGAGCTAGATTTCAATAGCACAGCTTCTCTTTCAGCATCTCCCGCAAGTGCTGATGATACGTTAGTCTATAATAAAACATTTTAATTGCGTATTTTGCGACATTTTTTAAGACATAAAACGATACATTTTGCTTTTCATGTGTGCAGTGTTTCTTTGGCGTACAAGCAGTCAATTAAATGTAATTGAACAAAGAAGCGGAAATAACAATGATTATGATTAATAATAATTTAGGTGGGGCTCATGTTTTGGGAACATCTCAATAAACTAGTCTAAACTAGTCTAAAACTGCCGGCGTATTGTAACATAACTGTGTTAATACAGTTTAAAAAAAGGAAAAGAATTTGTGGGTCATGCATAAATCTAAAACTGTCTGGAACCACTGCGTCTAGAACTGCGGCAGCTCTCCGGCTCTGCAGGTCGATGAGGGCAAGCAATCGGCCCGTTACGGACAGGCACGTTTTGAATGGGCACTACACTAGTGACAAAAATACACAAATCCAACAAGCGTGACAAAAATGGTATTTCAGTGTTTCCGTTATGCTGTTTTAAATAGCCTGTATTCTACTGTTTAAATAACAGATATAGTATTAACACTCAGCTGCCTGCATTTTATGTTATTCCTACTATAAAAAGTAGAATGTACGATACCAAATCACTCTTTACTGTAAAAAGCTTTTAGTTTAGTGTGAAAAAAGTAATTTTAGAAATCTGTTCTGGCCACAACCTCTGCCAGTTCAGACTAAAAATGATTCATGAATGAGCATTGTGACTCATTTTGCCTCCGTCATATGAGATGTCGTGCGTCTGAAAACACTCCAAAAGTCTGTGGTGCGGAGGAGCACAGCCCACCTGAGCGTCGGCTCCAAGTGCCAGGTGTTGCACATGAACTCCCTCCAGTCCACCGTGGTGTAGTTGATGCCGTCGTCCATGTCCTTGTCCTTGTCTTTGTCCTTGTCCGTGGAGCTTTCGTCATGCAGGGCCGTGGGGCTCTTCTGGCCCGGGCGAGCCGCAAACATCCGCGGGGCAAAAAGGGCTGAGGAAACGGGCGGGGAGGAAGAGAGGCAATGAGGTTGAAGCTTTGCACGCTCCACTGCCCTGATCTTTTCTTTTTAACATGGCAAACACATTCTTCAACAACAACATCCAGAGGTGGAACACAATAAACATTCATTAATATCCCCGAAGGCACACTCGGCACCTTGATATTATAGATCTAGACCATTCACATTCAAATACCCATCTGCCCAACTTTAATTAATCGGGATTAATCAAACTCTGATGAAAATCTTCGCCACTCCTTTCTCTTTGTATTCAGCTGCAGAACACAGCCGTGGCACTATTTTAATTGTCATGAAGAATGCAAGGTTGCCGGCATAAAGAGTGCTAATGTGTTCCTTTCTGACAATAGGAAAGCCATTAAAATGCTGCCTGCGCTGGGCTCTCTGACCTCCCCGCTGTGTGTGAAAATAACACTCAGCTTCCTGCGTTTCATGCTGCTCTCCAAAATGTGTCCAACAGCATACAAACAGCTTCACGGGTACAGAGGCAGACAGATGTGGCCGTCTGGTTATTTCTCCTTGGATAGTTGATTTGCAATTTTCTGTACAACTCTGAAGGCTATTTTTCACTGTTGAATAAAATTATTTTCATTGCTACAGCTGCTGTCCCGGAGTGTGGAGAGACAGTTGAAATGACTAAAAAGTGTATTTCCTCCCTGGCTGAAAGGATTAAGGAGTGAGTGAATGAATGAATGAATGAATGAATGTTGCTAAGAAAGAAACCTTTCTCCTTCTCCTTCAGGTAGGCAGACACCAAGTCATGAAGGAACATGATGAGCTCAGCGTCCATGGTAACACAGATGTGGTCCGTGAATTCTGTCACCACGCTGCACTCCACTTTGGGTTTGCTGTTGGAATCTGGAAATAAAAACAATTTAAGTAACTTTAAAAGAGGACGCCGCCGATTTAGTATTGTGCTTCTAGAACACTGTCGGACTCACCGTGGACAAATATCAATATTTGCTAAATAACGTGATAAAAGGGATACAGTCTGAGAAAAGACTTCAACAGACGGTTTATTGCCTTAATGTACCGTTACATTTCTTGTTTGGGTCCAGTCCTACCTGTTAGAGAAGGTTCATCGGGATCTTGCACGTGGATGGACTTGAAGTCCAGTTGCATTCTGGGAAGAGCAAAGATCGTCTCAGTTTCATGGTTGTAGCTGGAGGAGCTGCGGAAGCTGCTCAGCAGACTCGAGCTTTTGGCAGCCACTCCGCTCTCTTGGTTGTTGGCTTCCACGTTCCTGAGCAAGTTCAGCTCTGAAACACGAGATAAGAAATGTCAAAACTCACTTGAGTTGAAAGTCATGTTCACGCTTCTCCGCTTTGTTAAATACTATCTGCAGCTATTTTACATTTCAGATAACAGGCGGCGGCTGTGAGGAAAGGCGGACAGAAAGTGGCTCTTTCGGGACAGAGCGCTGCGTCTGTCTTCTTTTAGTCACAGCTGTCTGAGGTTGAGAAAAGTTTGAAGTTTGAGAAGAAACTACAGTAAAGCAACCATTTCAGCTGCCACTATATTAGGTATGCCCAGTAATGCCACCGAACACAACAACTCTTCATGAAGGTTATAATGTTCAGCTTTTGTTGATACTATCTTAGAGAAGGTGCTGTTTGAACTTGTGCAGTTGAACTGTATTGCGTTAATACTGAAAGGTGTTTACAATATTCATTCTACCACGTATATATCAATAAGGCTAGTGGAAGTAAGTTGAGGTAGTGGAATTGGTATCGGGAAAGACAAAGTTGGATTGTACATCAGGATACAAAAAAAAAATGTTTTAAACAGCCAAAATAATATATGGTTACCTTCATTCCTCATTGCAGTGACATAGTTAAACCATTCTTTGACTGTGGCGACGCCATGTGGGGGGTTTTCATGCCGCCGCCGGGTTATTTTGGTTATGGTGGCCATCGGGCTCTCAAGTGCGCCGCAGGGTTTTGTCACCATAGTGTTATGACCAAGATGAAAATCCAGTGTCTGAACAATGTAGGTAGAGTCGTCTTTGGAGCCTGGATGTGACGGAAACAAGTGTTATCAGAAAGGGATCATAGTGCCAAACCCAAGTGTATCAATCTGTAAATTAACCAGGCTGCTAAAAATACTTTCACTACTGATTGGTACTTTTATGATGTCATTATTTTTCAGTACCGCTTCTTCTCTGGAAGTCCCTGAAATGAACATTTTGTCTCACCGTCCTCCCAGATCTTCTGTGCCTCTGTCCAGAAGGCGATGTTGGGCTCTTCCAGGTGGAACAGAGCCCACGACTTGGAGCGGAAGTTGGGCCCGTGGAAGCAGGCCAGGGTCATGTGATTGCCATGGAGGCTCATTGAACCGCCCAGCTGCACGGCGTCCTCAGGCAGAGGCATCTGGAAGAGGGAGATGTGGCAGCCGGCGATTACCTTCAGCACCCCGGGCCAGTGGCGGTGATGGGCCGCATCCATGTCTGTGTGACAAAGACGGTTAGGAGATGCACAATGAGAAGGGGGTGGAGGGGGGTAGGCAGACAAATCAATCCTGACCGGAACATGAGGCATGCTGCTCGACATGGATCAGTGTTTCTGTTTTATGTTGTTTTCATCCTTAAACAGCCTCCAATCTTTTTAAATGTATGCTGCTTGTGTCTTTTGTTTGTTTTTAATTATCTCATGAGCATGTTTGATTAAATTCAGTTGCTGAACCACCTTGTCAAGTGTTTGAAAAAGCGGTATACAAATTAAGCTGATTGGAATTACAAATCACCTCACTTCCTATAGCCAGCACGACTGCCTTAGACTCTCGCTGTGCATGCCTTATTATGCAACAGTCTGCATTATATATTCTAACCGGGAGATATAGAAAAGGGCATGCTTACAAAGCTCTGCAGCTCCTTTCTCAGTGTTGATAACAGGGGTTTTGGGGGGCAGGTAGGGGCCAGGGCCCCATGTGGACAGGGCCCGCTTGCTGGTGTCGAACTGCTGAGTGAAAAACTCCTGCAGCTTCATGCCGATCTTGATGAGGTCTGGCGTGGTGGAGCGTGAAATGATCACCTGGAAAATGTCCCACTGCAAGTCTCCGTGGATGAAAATCTCACTGGAAGGGTCGAGGGAGGAAAGATGGGGAGGGAAAAGGTGAGACACAGGGAGATAGAAGATTGAGACGGTTCAGATTGTAGAAAACATAAAAGAAAGGCAAAACAAATAAAAGAGATGGAAATTGTTCAGATTCAACATCACTGCATCTCTCTCTGATTGTTTGGCTACGCTGGATTGCAAAGTAATTAAGAAAACCATAATGAAGATCTCATGAAAAAGAACCAAAACCTGCATTCTCAAGTCCTCTCGATGCAGATATCTGTGCTTATCTAAATTCAGGCGGTGTTACTTTTACCAAACGACATGAAACAAACTGTGTGACAAAAACACTCAAATCACAACAAAAAGCTTCTGAGCATTATATCAAGTTTCAACAACCAGAGCTGCTGTGTTGCATGATAAGCTTCTGCTGACATCATTTCACACCTTTTCTCTGATAGGCTGGGATCAACGGTGCACAGGTTGACCTTCCATTCGTCCTGCAGCTGCAGGTCGGCGTTGCTGAAAACGCCCATCAGGATGCTGGAGCCCATGTAGTCCACGCGCGCCTCCGTCGACCCCATGGTGATCTGGATCTTATGGCTGGGTTGCTGGTTGGGGTGCTCGGAGATGTGGGCTAGGAAACAGACAGCGGTTGGTTAGCACTGTTAAGTGGCCACTTACAGTGACCATCAAAGAAAATGTTGGGGGTAAAAGTCAAGTACTCCTAGGACCAGAACTATTCACCCATGTACATATTTTTTGGTTGAGATTGAGATGATGTCACATTGATCATAAATATTTTGTTTACTTCACTATAAAGAATCAGTCTTATTCTTGCACAAAAATTCAGTTTTACAAAACGATGTGCAAAAAGTCAAGAGCAGTGAACAGAATGCAATCTGCTACATAAAGAAGAAATGTATCAACAGACAGCGTTAAATGCTAAGCTGCAGCAGGAGAATTAAAGTATCATGAAACTCGTACATACACATCCAGAAAATCTAAAAAAATACACACTCACATACATTCTGTTTACAAATGTATGTGACATGTAAATATGTCCTATATTGGTGTATTTAAACACAGAATGCATATGCAGATGAATAGAAGTGTAAAAAAGAGAGAGTAAAATGTGAAAGTAATTGTAAGTCTGTATTTTATTGCTGCACAGCTCCGTGTGTTGAGGGAGAACTCAGCACTGAACTCTGGCTCAGGTCCACATCCACAGTTTACACTCCAGCTAGAACAAGAGCTGCTAACGAGCTGCAGAAAAAACACCAGATGCCTGAAAAGTTGATGCTTTGTTTACTTACAGACCATCTCCAGGGTGTTCACGTCTATATTGCCACCCACCACCCCGCCCTTGGAGTCAAGCTTGGAGCGCCCGAGGCCGACAGACATGCTGATCTCTCGGTCCCGGTTGCTGCCCACGGACAGTCGTCCCTGACTCTTCAGCCCGCTGGTTGTCCAGCTGCAGGGGCAAAAACACAACTGTGAGCGCTCCTGAAATGCTGCTGAATTATGTAGGAGTGCTCTCTATGAAACATAAATGACTCTCATTGTGAGAACTTCCCCAGGAATAAACACAGGGAAGTGGAGAGGAAAAGACCGGCCAACCTTGAGTGCTAAATCAGATAGACAAGTCAAGGTGTCGTTACATACTTAAGCTCATCTGTCATTTATTCAACATGTCAATTTAATGTCATCATCAGGCCATTTGCTTCTACCTAAGTACAGCTTTGTGATTAACCTTTTTGTCAATACAGTTCTTCCTTTTAACAAAGTCTACACCTATGCATAAATGTTTTTATGATGGAAAAATATTGTGAAGTCTTAAATAATTTAAACTAGAGTTAGAGAGGCCTAGTGTATCCTGTCTTGGTGAGGAAGAGGCAGGAGACGTATGTGTTGTTCAGAGAGCCCACACACTTCCAGGGCAGAAGATGTTTTTTACTTTATGATGACGCAGAGCTCATAAAACAGCACTGACTAAGTTATGAGGCTGTTGTGTTTGTCACAGATTCAGCAGGATTTTCTGCAATTCTGCTTGAACTGTAGAGATGAAAGTTGTAACGGGTGCATATCCTGGTGACCAGTAAAATACAACAGTGTATAAGAGATGAATTGAGGCCGTAAGAGTGGGCATAAAGGACCATACAGGCCGGAATATCAGATTCTGAACGGAGATTGTACAGTGATTGTTTTATCATTCACAGCTTTCTTTGGTGACGCGAATCCCTCACAGACTCATTTGCCAGATTTTTTACTTCCACATTAAAGTTCGAGGCCAATTATAAGCGACACTCAGAGAATTTATCTCGGAAAGCCCTGAGGGTGGAAATGATACAACGTCTGTTTATGTATAAATCTGTATAAAACTATTGCATCATCTGTTATACAATTGCAGAGAGAGTACTGAATATTTATTTTCAAACATTAGGAATGAACTGTTAAAAGAAAAAATGTATGAAGTAGGGATGATTCTTATCTTGAAACACTGGCTTATTTCTCATAAAACTATTAGCATGAAATCTTTCCTATTAATTATGTGATCCTTAAATAATTAGTTTGACATTTTTTGGTAACATTTGTTACATTTCTGACGTGATGGGCATTTACATTAAAAGGTGCAGAAACTGCGACCACTTACGTATTGTTTCCCATGACATTGCTCATGTTCATTTGGACGGTGAGCTGTTTCAAGTTGATGGCGAACACCACCAGAGTCTCCCACGGCGACCCCTGCTGACCTGCTGCCTTACCGTTCTTACTGAAGGAAGGAGTGGATGTTTTTGTCACTGAATCTGCATGAGAATGAACAAAGATAGGTAAAAGGCAGTCAAGGACAAATTATGAGCATCTTGTACACGTCATCATTGCATTCAAAATGTTCCACTTTGAGTTATTCATCATATCAATTGTGCTTCTGTATTAAGACTCCCCCTGACTTGCAGGGCAAGGCATTTTCACATCACATTCTGTGTTTTGGTAACTATGAGGAATATTTTTGTTTGAGTTC
This sequence comes from Lateolabrax maculatus, assembly GCA_031216445.1. Taxonomy (NCBI): domain Eukaryota; kingdom Metazoa; phylum Chordata; class Actinopteri; order Acropomatiformes; family Lateolabracidae; genus Lateolabrax; species Lateolabrax maculatus. The sequence goes on along the minus strand of CM062205.1, from coordinate 8,027,948 downwards.
TATGTGGAAATGGCAAGAGTGTTTGTAATTACCTCTCCTAGGAGCAGAAGAATCAGACACGCTCCTGGTGCGTCCGGGTGCAGGGGACTTGAGGTGGCCCAGGCCGCCCGGGGACATGTTGCTTCCAGTGGAGTGTTCCGAAAAGACGTTGGGGGACTGGGGCATGTGCTGTGTCCCGGTGCTGCCGTCCCAGGTCCTCCAGTAGGCTTTCCGGCTGGACTCGGGGGACAGATGTTGGGTGATGTTTTCGGCCGAGTCAGGGGTGGCGGGGCCGGAGGCTGAAGCAAGGAAAAGGTTGAGAGATGTACGTAAAGGACAGCCTTTGAAATGTCAACATGGATGAGTGGGAGGAAATGTTGGCTGAAGGAAGGTCAGTGAGATGGGATATTAAAAATGAGCACAAGCTTAACCCGTGGAGATTACACATTGCACATTACTGCATACAGTAAAACTTTTCCCTTTTTTTCTTTTCTCCATATTATTTATTTTACTTGAAGGCCATGTTATAGTTAAGCAATTGTTGGTAAACATTTAGTTCTTTTATAAACCTGTAGCACTACTTTCATACAAAAATCAATAATAAACTGACAGAAAGTAGTCATTTTGGAAGAAAGCACAATCTTTAGAAAAGAGGAGCACTGTCAGAAGCATAAAAAGCTCTCTGTTCAATGTGTTTAATGCCAAGTAAAGGCTGACACTTTACAACAACAACTAGAGTGCTGGTTGTTTTTTTTTCCAAAACAATAGAGGAGTAAAAAACATTCCATACTTCTGCAACACTCAACAAACCGACCCTAACACAGACCAAAGCCACCGAGTGCTCAAAAACTCACCTGGCAGGTTGATTGTTTGGTCTCCCAGGAAGAGGCGCCTGGCGATACTGCGACGGTACCAGGCTCTCGGGAAGGCCAGGATCTCACTCAGTCGTCTCATGTCGTACTTGAAGGAGGCCGAGCCAATGTCACACACAGCTGACGGGAGAATATGACATTTGTTCATATGTGATACACACTTTTGAAAGGGGAAGGGGATTTAGTTAAAGCTGCTTTTTCATCCATCATGCTCCCTAGTCTCATATCTATGCTTCTAAAATGTTCCATTCATCAATTCATGTACTTGTTGCAATATGTTTATTCGAAACCTCCACCTTTCTTTTGGGGTAGGCCACATAAAGGTTCCCGCGGTGGTGGGACTGTGCCTAAAACTATATTTTATATCTGCTGAAAATTAAGCAGCTTATGTATTCAGTTCTGTTGTATATCACTTCAGATATCCTGATTATGTACACAAACTGAATGCTGCTTGATTCCCAGATTGGGTGAACATGCAGAAGCACCCAAAAGTGCTGTGTTTGCTGTGAATATTATGAAAATGGATCCAAACATTTAAGTGATATTATAAAGCTCCCTGTTGAATCGAACTTGTCAAAAACACAAATATAATTTGGAAAAGTGAATATTGGAATTCTGATACACTAATGTATCAAATTCCCTGACTTACCCTGCCTGAAAATAAACCTTAATAAACTCCATTCCAAGTCTTACAGAATGTATCAGACCAGCAAGAAACTGCACCTTATCCAGACTAAACAGGAATAGTCTATAGCATGTCTAATAGAGAAACGTCTTCTTCTTCTGATGATGATGTACCTGAGATGTTGATGAGGGTGGTGTCCATTTTGCCACCTTTGCCAGGAATGAAGCTTTCTATGAAGGTGGGGCCCCCACTACGCCTCATCCTGGACAAGCTGACCTTCACAAACTCCAGGTTGATGCTCAGGGAGTCTTTTCTTCCTGTTACCGAAGAAGGCTCCTCGTCGACTGTACCTTCCGGAAAAAGACAAGTAATCATGATGATCATTAAACTTTAATTTCAATTTTGGTGGCCAGTCCGGCTTATCCCTATATCCACTCCATTTCTAAAGAATAAACATGTTGCAGATACATGATAGAATTCATATCTAGTAAAGGAGGAAAGTCGTATTCGTAATAGGCAGTAACATTAGCAACTGTTCATTTTCATGAAAAACTGCAGTCCTGTATTATTAGCACATTAAAATATTACAACAAGATTTCCATTCTTCCTTTCCATACCTAACGGCCCCGGGCCCGGAGGCAGGCCTGTGACGGCAGATTTCTGCTTTCCGGCGCCGTAGGGGTGGAAGACGTAGAGGGAAAAGTCAGACATGCACGCAGTGAAGCTGAGGCCCGAGGAGTTACTGGGGGGGGCGGTGAGGTCGGACTGGCTGCTGCTGTGGCGGCTCCTGCCCAGAGGGCTCCCCAGCAACGGAGACGCTGGAAGGAGGCAGAAAAGCACAGAGGAGATATGACAAACAGTCACATTCGATTGCCCAAATCCAAAACTCGGGTTGCTGTCAAGAGAAACTTTAATGAACAAGCCTTTTTGTATGATCTCCAACATAGCAACCTTTCTCAGAGAATAGAAATCCCAGATGTCCAATGAGCATTTGTTCTTTTTAAAATACCTTCAATTCAGTAGTTTATAAACACGCTCCATTCAAGAGATTAGGAATAAAAGATAGGTCTAGCCCCTGGTTCACCTCTGAACTATCAAATTTGTTTGCTAAGAAACAAGGTGTGGACCCTAGCTAGACATTGTGGGGACCCGTCCCATTGGCTTGCCTTAAGACGGCTAAGAAACAAATGCACCTCCTCAATAAGAAAAGCTAAATCTAATTATTACTAAACTTCTATCTCCAGCTCTTGGTCACATCCATTTAAATTCTGGGAAGTTGTAAAGCTTTTGTTCAGCTTTTAACAAACGTTTTGTTGCAGCCGGCCTCCTTTATGAAGACAAGTGTATGGGAGCTGCCAATTCTGCAAATATATTCCTTAATGATGGTGGTTCTGTACATACAGTTACTGTGCACCTCAGTTTGTCCTCCATCCCATCTCCCAGTGTAGTTACTGAAGCTCTTCGAGCCATTGACTCAAAGAAAGCAACTGACAAGGACAAATTGGCCCATTTCTTCTCAAGCTTTCTCCCCGCTGTAATCTCAGAGCATATAACACATATTTTTAACTTAGCTATTTTAAATGGCACCATTCCTACAGTATGGTAGTCTGTTTGTTGTTTTAGCTTTGCACAAGGGAGGAGGAAAAAAATGACCTAAATAAGTAACGCCCTATTTCAAAACTGTCTTGTCTGTCTAAAACCTTTGAATCATTAGTAAACAGTAAACTCAAGTCAGTCTTAACTAGATATTCTGTATCATTCCCCCACCAATATGGCTTCAGAACAGAATTACAGCACCATCTCTGCTACATCCCTAATTTAAAATGATATTGTGTCATCTGTAGACAATAGGTACAGTAGCATTGTGCTGCTTTTTCGTTGATTTATCAAAAGCTCTTGATACAGTTGGTCATTCCCTCCTCTTGCAAACATGATCAAGTATATTGGATTTAATCGTAATGCCAGTAGATGATTCAACAGTTACCTCTCTGACACAACAATGCGCAAAAGTGGGTAACGTTGGATCAGAGTCTTTACCAATGACAAAAGGTGCCCCACAAGGTTCGATTGTTTTTTGCAAACCTGTAATGTCCACATTTATGCAGATTACACTTTTTCATACCAAAGACATTGACTACAGTCATTTCTAAGTCTGCACTTTAAATGGTACAGTCATTGAAATAATCCCACATGCCTAATATTTAGGCATCTGGATTGATGATAAATTTGCCTTTCAACTACATATTAATGCACTTATAAAAAAATGTTAAGAACTAAGCTCGTTTTTTTAAACAGAAACAAGTCTTGTTTCCCTATGTCTTGTAGACAGAACACTGTGAAAGCAATTTTTCTCTCAGTGCTAGGTTATGGCGAGGTGACTTACAGACATGAGGCAACATCCACTCTTACGCCCCTAAGTGCTGTATACCATTCAGCCCTAAGATTTATGTCTTAGATTTCTATGGGGACTTCTATGGCACTAATCACTGTATCAAAAAGTAGGTTGGCCTTCTCGTTCAATTAGAAGAGACCAGCATTTGTTTTTATTTATTTAAAAAGGCCTTCTCCAGAAATTGCCTTTATATTTGATGTCACTTATTGGCTGGAGAGCTGGAACACATACCACCCTATCACTAGCCTGGGAACCAGACGAATCTGCAGCTCATGTTTTATTTGCTCTGGCAGATCTTGCCCCTCTCCCATTCAAACTGATTTCCTTGCTACTGGAGGCGCCGTTGTGTTGGAAGAGCCAATCACAACCGTTTTTATAGTATGAGGCGGGGTAATATGATGACAGAGAGAAGCGCTGTTGAAACATCTTTGTACATAACCAAGATGGAGGCTGCTGATACAGAGCATTCCACGTCCGGCTACAGCAGCAGTATTAAACGGACTGGATGGTAAATTTTCCATAGAAGAAGAACAAACAACTACACTTAAACTTTATGTTGATGCAGGACAGAGTTTTGTTGCTCTGATTGGTTGTCTCCGTCTGTTGATAACTCCCCTCGGAAATCAAAATGAACTGAGAGGTTCCAGACTAATATGCATTTGCGAATTTATTCAAAAATCATAAGCATTTGCGAATTAGTCTGCCGATGCCAGGCTACCCTCTCACAGGACTCACTAGTGCTGCAGGTTCCTAGAATTAACACTGATGTGGAAAGGACTGCTTTTAGATTCTTTGCAGCATACATTTGGAATTAATTACAGTGTACTTTGAAGATGATGATACTCTGTTTAATTGACTTGTTATTGTATTATATTATTATTATTATTGTTATGATTTTTATTGTATTATATTATTGTAAGTATCATGATTGATGTTGTGCATTTTAAATGATTTTATGTTTTAATGATACACTTATGGACTCAGGTCTCAACGGGACTGACCTGATTAAATAAAGGTTTATATACATACAATAGGCATTAAGTAAGTAAAATATGGCTTATCACCAATAGGAACTGTCTGACACCCATCAGTAGCCTGTATATGACACAAATGATAAAGTGACATTTTCATAATAGAGAGGAGTAACCTAATTAGAGTAGAGAGCAAAATGAATTGTCTACTAAAAAGTTAATGCATCACATGCATATTAATGTAATACTGTAATATTAATACATTGCCATTTCTCTTTCAGCTTTAGATCAAATTGAGTGTAACTATGCCTTGACTAAATAAAAAAAATGACCTGAGATGCACTACAACAAAGCAAAAAACAAAAATGACAAAAGTTGCATGATCCGGCAAAAAAGACAGACTGGAGAGCAAAGTAATGAATGCATGAGAACAAGCTGCGAGCAACACTAAATCACACAGGGCTCCAGATATGCCATGGAGTGACAGCTTACAGATATGCTCACTGTGTTTGATGTGTGCAGAGATATGTGAAAGCAGAACGTAAAGTCTATCAGAGAATCATTATTCAGCAGGTCGGGCTCTACAGACCTTTGCTGGGAGGTGGTTTGGGGATGTGTTGCCCTGGCGGAGTGGAGGAGGGTGGGTGAGGTCCGTCAGTGGGATGGGCTCCAGTCGGGGTCTCCAGTTCTCCGCGGTTGGAAGAGAAGACCAGGTCTAAAGAGGGCAGTTTGAGCATACACTCCACCCTGGACATCGGCAGGCAGCTGAAGCGGATCTGAGAGGGCTGCAGACACAGACGATAACTGATGCTTCAGCCTGAATCTCTCTCTTTAGTGTGACTGTATGTCCACATGTATGGCTTTACACGTTGACGGATAGCAAACACGGACTTAAGATATTAAATGAACATGCTGAAACATAACAAACAATTACAAAACAAAACATCCACAGTTCATATTACGCAGCTGACACAGTACCTGGACTCTGACGTAGACGACCACATCCACAGGGAAGGAGGAGTAGGCCGATGTGGAAGAGGAAACCAGGGAGGTGGTGGATTCTTCCAGCTGCTCCACCGTATCAAACTGACCCATGTCTTCCTCCTGGGAAGCCACAGCTGATGGGAGGTAAAGGAAGACATGAAAACAGGAAGTGTTCACTATGAATGCTGGACACGCGAGAAGGTGCTATTGTGCAAGTCCTCAAAGATGGTGCAAAAAACACACCTGTGTAATTCCTTTCTACTGGAGTGATAGGAATAGTCTCCAGTGCTTTTTCCAGGAAGTCCAGCAGACACGGGCTGATGACCATTTCCTCTGGCAGGGTCTGGAGGGCCACCCAGGCGTACAGCTTGGCTGTCTTTACTCCCCCACTGCCCTTACCTTTGGCTGCAAAGACACATAGGAGTTGAAGTCATCTGTAGCCTGGACTATACGTCGATAACACTTCTGAAAGTTAATTTCTTAAACTTTAAATAAGCTGACACCATTATCAACAACAGTTTTAAAAAAATCGTCTGGTGTCTTCCCCTCTGTGGTTCGCATCAATATGCATGAGCTCATTTGATCAAAGGTGCCCTCTGGATTCATGCCTTAAAAAATAAAGAGGATGAAATCACATGCATTTGATTCGCCTGGTCCACGTGTGGGTGTATATCATGAGATCGGAGGGGTGTGGCACTCTATTGTCGGCGATTGCAGATGATGCTAGGGCATGCAATTATAAATGAGGGAATTCTCAGTACCTGATGGAATAGGTGGGGGTGGGGGAGGTAGGAGCGAGTTAGTCTTGCTTTGGACAGCATTGGGAGGGTTTGGAGGGCCGATATCTTTCATACCATACAGCTTGGACTCTTTGGAGAGAGTGCGAGGGAGAGAAGATCCGCGCGAAGCGTTGGGGGACTCTGTCTTTAGTGTCTTGGAGTTGTAGTGCAACTGGGGGAGAGCAGAGGAAGAATGAATCGTTTAAAGCACAAAAACAAACAAACAAAAAAAAAAAAACAGTACAGAGCAGAAATGTCAGACAGTTACAGTCTGGATGCTGAGGGAGAAGCTCACCTTAACGTCTACTCCTGGAATGTAGAAGACTGTGGTCTCCATGTCATTGGATTTGGTCTGCAGGGTGGAGGGACATTTCTTGCCAGCTAGGAGATGGGTAGTGGAGGTGTAGGTGGGCTGCAGCTTCTTCTTCTTAGGGGGGGACTCCTGGTCTAGACTTCGGAGACTGCGCTCACAGCTCCTACAAGAGAGTCCCGTCATATGAATAACGTGCGCTTACGCCTTATTCTGTTTGCTTGTCTGAATATAGAAAGTTTTACGCTTTAAGCTACAGCTTGAACTTTTATCTGGTTTTCATATTGTAGAGTTTGATTTGACTCTCTATAACATGTCATTTCAAAAGAACTATTCCCAGCAGGAAATATGAGTCAGACTTTAAATAAAATTGTGTTCTCTGTTCAGTAGTTTTCAAAAGAAAAAAAGGGCCTTTCATCGTACCTCCTGAGGGAGATGTCCTCATGCTCTGGTTGCTGAGTGGTGGGGTGAAGGACGCACTTCCCGCTGTCGATCTCCACACGGACGTCCAGCTCAAAATCAATGTTTCTCTCAGTTGCTGGGCCACTGAAGCTGCGGTTGGCCGGTGTGCTCGGCCAGCGCTCGCTGAACAGCTGACTCACAGCAGAAAACCCTGAGGACTTCCTGTGAGACGCTTGGCTGAGAAGAAAGAAGAAAGGGGTTGTTTAGTGAATGCTGAATATTGTCAAGCTTTATTCATGGTGGAACAAATAAATCATAAAAGAAAAGCTTAATGGTGTTTCCTTTCATCCAACATTCATGACAAGAATGCTCGAGTAGGCAAGAAACAAAACAAAAAAAGACCACTCACATGGGCCTTCGATAGCTGGGCGGTCTCTCGCGTTCAAACTCGTCCTCCTTTTCGGAGTCCTCGGAGGAGGAGGAGGACAGGTCATCGCGCCTCATGTCGTCGTGCTGGAAAGGAAGTGTGGGTGAGAAGACGACGGGGGTGACAGGGGCGCTGAAAGCTGAGTGCTGGCCCTCAATAACGGATGGAGAATGTAGATGATGGTGATGGTGAGGATGGGATGGCTCATCAATGGTGACAGACAACAGGTCCACCTCTGTCTCCTCAGGAAACTTCAGAGAAGGGCAGAGTCAAACTCACACAAGGGGACAGTTTTCATGTCCCCATAAAGCTCTTCCTACTTAAAAAGGTGATGTTTTAAGTAGGAAGGTAGCCAAAGAATCATAACTTTGAAGGTGATAGTGTTCTGCTGATTGGACCGCAAGGTTTTCTTTTCTTTTCTTTAAGACATTTCGTCTGAAGTCAAATCTCGCATCGCAGTTTCGATGCCTCGTTTCAGGACACGTCCAATGACAGAACACTACCAGCCTGCAACTGTTTCCTCAGAAGACCTGAGAGGTCATGCACATTCTGTGAGAAGGAAAGAAAGAGAGGCAGTGTGAGACAAGGACAACGTGACACCCCGACAGGAGAACGGGTGAAAAACACTCAAGAGGGTGAAAATGGAAAGATGCCCCAGAAAGTCTACAAGTAAGCAAGGGTACCATCCTTAATGAAAGCTGGAAAGAAAACCCAATCATCAACAGTACCAACAGATCCCAATAAAAAGTATTTCCTAACTGCATCTGAAACTAATCCGGATTGATCTCGATCTGTTCAAGGGTCCTCTCAACAACAATGCTTGGATTTGTTTCTCAGGTATTTTCACTAAAGTCTGTTTTTTCAAATGCATCAATCAAATTACAGACATACAAAGTTTATTAAAAAGTCAGTGGCCAGGCGGAGCACGTGGGCGGTTAAGCACTGAAGTGAAGCACACTCGGTCGTGTAGCCCTGAGAGGAGTCAGTCTGGGTCTGTCATCATTAAAGAGAGAATATTGGAGGCTTCGCTTAGTGAAAAAGATTTGATGATTCAAGCAGGAAAATGCCACAGCAGATAGCTTCATCAACACTCAATCAGGAAACGGAAAATAAACCCAGAAAAACTGACTATCAATTCTGAACTTACTTACTTAACTTTTCATTAAACATTTTCTGGTTTGTTATCGACTTAGTCCTGAGTTATTACGTGGATTTTGGTCACAAATTAGTTGTTATGGTGATGACAAGACCTCCAAGAAGTCATTGTATCAAGCACATACTGTAACCTCACCTAAAACCACAATTTGTTCTTATATGGATTAAATAAAAGAGATATAACATGTTAATTAGTGAGCTTAAGAAGCGCTGATAGGTGGATTTCGTTACCTTGGACAGAGCCAAGCTAGCCGTTTCCCCCTGAGATGAGTCTTTATGGTAAGCTAAGATAACAGGCGGCTGGCTTTCACTTTTCATACAGAACGGACAGATGAGAGTGGTGTTGATCTTCTCATATAAGTCTCAACAAGAGAGCAAATAAGCATATTTCTTAAAATATTGGGCTATTCGTTTAAGGCCTATTTAGTGTACTTGCCTAAAGATGCCATATGGAGCATTTTCATATCGATAAATTATAATAAGATAAATCTTTCATATGTAATTGTAATTACTTTGAACAAACATTGCCATCGCTTGGAAAATTAAAAACTTCTACAATGTTCTTTACAATTTGTGCCACTAAGTAAGTGAGTACTTTCAGGGAGGGAAAGAGTAAAATATCAGTAAGTCGTGGGCCTTGAAGTGTCAGATTTGCATTTTTAGTTTGTCTGAAAAAAAATTCTTTACAGTACTTATTGTACACCAAATAATCGCAATTTGATTTTTTCCACCAATGACCTTTGAAGCTGAACTGATGCCCATCTATAATCTTAAACCTAAACAGTATTTAACTGATATTGTTGGGTGTGAGAGAGGAGCTACTGTTGTGACAAGCAACAGCCGACAGACTGTTCAGAGGCAAACCATGCAAGGTTGTTAGAAATCAGTCAGTATATTCAGGCTGGAGAAAAGTTGATTTGGCTGTTTATGCAGTTTCAAGACAGGATGAGGATGTGTTTGTGATTCATTAAGCAGCATTCCAACTCTAAACTTGTATTGACAGGTGAGTCTTATTATTATGCAAGAAAATTCATTTCGGAAAGCATGCTTGCGTTACGGACAAATTGATTTCTCACGTATCTCTGTGGTTAATGGAATGTCATTTGTATTCATCCACTGAGTAGTAATAAAGACTGTAAACATTCATTTTAATTTGGTGGCACATAAATCATAGTGTAACTAAGGACACAAAGAACAGGATTACAGTAAAATATCCTGCAAATAAACCCTGTTTAATGTAATGTTGGTGTAGGTCTACATAGCAGAAGCTAGTATTTCCTCATCCTGTTTTGATTTTGCATTTTCAATGTCCTATCAGAACTGTCAAGGTAATCACAGAGGAGAGGAGGAGACAGAAGTGTCTGCGAGCGTTGGTTAGATATAGATTTAATTTGTTGAATTTAATCTTTTGAAGCGTATACCTTGAATACCACTCCTGGACTGAGAGGTGCATGTGCAGAGTCCAAGGCCTGATTATTTATCTTCAATTGAACAAAAGAGTTATTAAAAAAGGAGCTCATCCAAAAACGGAAGAAAAAAAAAAACTTAAGGGGCACAATGTTCTCTTGTATTTGAGCTGCCTTTAAAATAAACTGTTAAACCCATGACCAAACATCATGTACCATGGAGATCAATTACAGTGACAAACAGAAATGGAGGATGAGATGGTGTTCTTCCGAATGTCAACACAAAATAGCACAAAACTAAAAATACCTACTCTTATTAATTATTGATTTGATTGGAACAAATGTGTCAAGAACAGAGTACTTGTAACAGTGCAATCGAATCTGTTTAAAGCTAAAAAAGGTAATGTATCATTCTCCGTTTTGTCAGCATGCGAGATATGTAGGGCGTTTTCAGAAATAAGTTTACCGTGTCCTGGATGTTGAAGGTGACCCGGGGTCCGGGAGAGGACGCATCCACGCGCATATCTGGTAAATCATCCACATCCCCTATCCTTGAACTATGGACACAGTAAAGTGATATTAAACTTCTTAATCAAAGCACAAATTGTTACTCAGCAGACTCATTTCCAGTTATTTTTACTCACTTACTCTGCCCAAAGTTAATGTTTTGCCATTGCTAAAAGGTCTTGAGTGTGTCAACTGCTTTAATATCATTACTACATTAATTCTGAGATATCTGCATAATTACTATAAACAAATGAGATAAGCGCTTTCTGTCCTCTTCACAACATCCTATTTAGTGAGTCACTGCATCCTCTTTGTAAGAGGGTTAATGGGAAATGTGTTTCAAAAATATGTATTGCCAACAGCAGTGGTGTGAGACAGAGGTTACTCGGTCTTGTTTGTTTACAGTAAATGCTGGATGAAGCACCCTTAATGGTATCATTTCCATAATAATATGATACCAGGGAGAGTGGATACTCCTGCTCTTGTTTTTTTTTTTTTTACCTCTGTCTGTCCATCCTTTTTAGAGGGGGTCTGCCGGCTGCCGCCGAGATGCTTTTGGAGCGGTTGTAGCTCGGTTTGTAGCCAAGACCCCACTTATCCTTTAGAGAGGCCGCCTGGTGAGGGACAAACACAAAGTAAGAAACATTGTAAGGTATGTGTGTAACCTTTTAATTGACAGTTTCCAGACTTCTTTGGTGAATACAATGAGCTCATTGGGGAATAGATGAGCATTCACCCTCATGCTGGAGCGACGCAATTTCTTTCTGACGTCTCTCCTGATGTCGTTGACGGCCACAGACTCCAGCTGCTGATACCGCTGGATCTCCTGGTTGATGGTGCCTTCACTGGCCCCTAATTTCCTGTGGTTAACATAAAAGAGAAAAAAAAAAAGAGGATGTAGATCGTTTTAATAGGATAGTGATGCAATGCAAGACATTTCACCAGTGGAACCGTTCAGAATTATTAGTATCACATCATATAGAACCATAATCAATGAGTGCATAAGCGGGAGTCTTACTTGAGGTCGTCGATGACCTTGGCCTGTTCGTTCAGCTCTCGGATGTCCACCACCCTCTTGGTGAACTTCCTCCCACGAGCGTCAATCACTTGGTTCCCCATCGCCATCTGCCTTCTGGGGTCAATGGTCTCCTGTTTGGTCAAAGCAATGATACGCACCCGAACATGTTTATCTGGTAAAATTGATGACGGAATGAAACAACCCTGCTGATCAAACCCAACGCTGACAAATTTCTGCCAGGCAGCTGCTGTAAATGAGAATGCATCCTTCCCAAATCCGTCTGATTAAAGGAGAGTTATTTTGATAGTTATGATTTAATCAGAATAGTTCAATCCACACACCAGGTATCATAACACACAAAATGTCACAAAACAGCAGACACCAACACCACCAACACCACCATCACCACTATCACCACTCCACTCAAAGTGCAAGAGGAAAACATGAAGCTGTATTGCCAAAAGGAACTGTGTCACACTAATTTATTTCTTATCACCCATGATTGAACCTTAATGAGGAGGGCAGTGGAAGCAAATGCTAAGCGACACTGTTCTCCATATTTAGATAAAGCAGAAAGTAGCATTGCTCAGCATTTTGGAATCCACAACCTTCCTATGATAACTGCAGGTGACAGATTGAACGCCACCTTGCAAGTGATTTTGTCAGCCCAGATAGGAGTTCAAAACTGTGGGTGGCTACATACACAGGCCCAGGAGAGGGGTCTTTCGGCCCTGGCACTGCCCGCTCGGAGGCGAGGCGATGCACAGTTTAAGTAGTCAGCTGGGACAGACACACTCTGAGGCCTGGGGCTGAGGCCCAGGATGTGGTTTACCAGACGCCTCCTTAAGGTCAGCCCAGGGCTGAACTGGCTCTCTGCACTCTGTAAACAACGGCAGGGATAGATGGATGGAGAGGTGGAACAATGGACGACTCTGGTCAGACTTTACCTTCTGAGGCTTTACTGTAAGCCACGTAGGATTAAAGGAATAGTTCGACATTTTGGGAAATACACTTATTTGCTTTCTTGTTGAGGGTTAGATGAGAAGATAGATACCACTCTTAGGTCTATCTGTTAAATATGAAGCCACCAAAAGCAGCCGGTTAGCTTAGCTTAGCCTAAAGACTTTCCAAAAGGACTGTCTAATGCTCAAAGAGCAAAAAAGTAGCCTTATATTTAAGGGACAAGTATGAGAGTGATATCGATCTTTCCATCTAACCTTCAGCAAGAAAGCAAACAAGGCATATTTCTCTGAACGTCAAACTAATCCTTTAACTTGTGACAACCAACAGTAATGAATTCAACAGCTGAAGTTCACTATCTTCCTAATTGGAGTCACAGAACAGAACGTCTGATCTGCTGTTGACAGCATATTTTTCACATTATAATGTGTCATCACAACTAATTACAAAGTCATATTTAAATGACAACTGGCTAAATCTAGATGTGGTGAAATAGTGTATCATTTATACAATAGATAAAAAAGCTGTGATGTACATGAACCCATTACTGACTGACCATGTGGATGGTGGGTGACATGCTGTCGGCTTCGTCCTCATCTGACAGATCCGCCATGTTGACGGAGTTTAGGTCAGCGATGTCGTCTACGTCCTCCTCGCCTGTCAGTGACGTCAACGTGTTACCCAGCGCGTTAAGGCGCTTGCCGATGTTTGGGTCCATGTGAACATCAATACCACACATTTTCCAAAGCACGTTCAGAGTCCAGGTACCCGCACTGCTGCTCTCTGTTTGATGAGGAGGAGGCGGCCAGGAGGGAGAGGAAAGACAGAACAGCAGAGGATATGGATGGAATTAAAGGTAGGGTAGGCAATTTATTTTAGATGCCTTTTTTTGTTATATGTGTTGAAATTCTCTTTACATTCCGACAACGATAAAAAAAAAAAAATCGAATGCTCTGACACAACTAACTAACTGCGTGCACTCTGCCAGTGCACTCATTGCACATGACAGCAGAATTGTGCAATTACGTTGAGAGCAACGGAAAAACCAGAGTCAATTCCTTGTAGGTGTACGCATACAGGGCCAATAAAGCTGATTCTAAATTCTAAAATCAAATTAAATGTGTGGAGAAATATAACAAATGCAGGTGCAGGTGGGATTTTCTTGGCTGGATACCTTCAAAATCGAGCTTACACTTTTTCTCCAAAGTTTCCCACCCCAGCTTTAATGCAAAATAAAATTTTCAAACAGATGTCTCATTCTTATTGTGCAGCTATACGGTGTTATCCATATTTTATAGACCAGAGGTTAATTAAAAGAAATTGAAACTTGCCTGCAGACGGTTGCCCTGTAGTCCTGGAACATACTTCATATGTACCATCAGGGACTACACCTGTATATAGATCACACACAGACACACAGGCAACAGCCAGTCAATATTTCAGAGGAGCTGCGTGTGTAGAAAGTTATATAAGAATTCTTTGTTTTTACCTACTGATATCAGGTCATTGATCACATGTTAACAGGACAATATAGTACATAATTAACAACGTTTCTCTGTATCTTTTGTTTGTTGAACATCTCTGAAAAGTTCAATCAATCAATGTTTTTAACATTTATTAAAGGTGATGCAACTCAAGCAAACCACGTGTGACAAAAGTCACACTTCATTACAATGCGCCACTCACAAGCATTCATGACCAGATCCCCTCGTATTTCAGGCTTCCAGTCGTCCCAGGAGGTCTCAAAGCCCTCGGCAAAGCGGATGCAGAAATTCTTGAAGTGGCCTTTGCTTACCAGGGACTCCGAGGAGCAGGCGGTGATCAGTGTGCTCTCAATGGTCAGGACCATAGCTGAGCCGGTGTCAAAATCTATGCTGTGGTTGGCCTGGCGGAGGGGCAGGGAAAGGTGTTACCCAGGTCTCAAATATACATGTACATGGAAAAAGAACCCACTTCCATGTGCTCAGAAAAGGCAGAGTTGGTTGGTAACACTTCATTCGACAGTACTGCTTTTGTAGATTACTTCTCATCGAGACAGTTTCAAATCCACAAATGAAAGACTGCATTAATAAGCACTACTCCTGTAAATATACCTATGAGTGAAATGTTACCAAGCTTTTCAGTTTGTTAGACTGTGTTTAATTGCAGGATTTGAATAAATTGGCCATTTTACCTCAATTTCTGGATTAACTCTGCATTGCTCCTAAAAATATGGGTCTCATCATCATCCAAGTCATAACTGGAGGCAGGTATAAGTATGTTTACCCCCTAAGTAACTGATTACCTATTATTATAATTTGGGATCAAAATCAGACCGCAGATTTGGAGCAATTACTACAGGAATCCAAGTAATTTCCAAAGGCCCACATGTTTTGTCTTACAAGACCAATCAGAGCCTGCCATGTGCAGCACTGCACTGTAGCATTGTGTATGAAATGTTATATCATTTCATGGCAGTCTCTGAAAGATTAGCCTGAAAAATATGTCCTTGTTTCCATTTTAGCAACAGATAAGCAATACTCTGGACACCAACTGGCATAACCTTTTAGTATGAAGTAATGACACACCCCAAACACCTCAGACATCAGCTCAAGCTTCATTAGTTGTTATGCCAGCTTTGTGGGGGAAATGTGATTGTTACAATCTGGTGTGGCCTGCCATTTTATTTTAATTGTTTAACAAAAAAGCACTTGTGATGCAGTGTACATGTGTCATGGAAGAGTATTGAATCACAGTAAGTCATTGTCCCACAACAAGCCATCACAAGAGATGTAATAAATTGTAGGTTACTTTTCGTGCATTTTTATGCCGGCCTACTGATGTGCTGGCCCCAGCTTCAGAGTTGATGCCCTCCGTAACTGGTACTTGTCCTCTCTATGGAAATAAGCGTGACATGACAGCTGGTATATCTTGTCTCTATGGACATACTGTAAGTATAACAAGACAACTGATATGGACCATTCATTAATATCCAGTGTTTCCCCTAAAAATGTCTAGTAGTGCGTAGGGGTGGTTATGTAAATATTTTATCAAAACAAAGAAAAATCATAATATTATCAATATTATAATAATTTTACATATAAATAAACATTTAAAATAAAATAATAATAATGAATAATTTGGCAAGACTTTTGGCAAGTCTGATGAATACTAAAATGGCACACATCTCTCCTGGATGAATTTATCATCATACAAAATAGATTTTGTGGACCAAAAAACACACAAAACTACCATTATTCTACTAAAAAGCCGTTCAACTCTATTGTACATTAAAATTAAACTGTGCTGCCGGTTTGTGTTGCCATTTAAATACAGGCCAGCCTGCATGTTCCCGTATTATAGTTGTTTACTGTATCAGTGGTTGTTCACCATCAGTTGCTGTGCATTAAAAGTGAACATTATAGAGGTTGTTGAGGGGGAGTGAAGGTGTATGTGGCGGAGCAGATTAATGGACATTCTGCCCTTTATCAGTTTAGGTAGGGGAAACACTGGTATCAGAATCTAAAACAGAGAAATTGTTATTTTATGAAGGTAAAGAACAAAAAAGGCAATTGTGTTTTTAGGCTATTAAAAAAAGCAAAATGAATGTCATGAACACTGGTAGAGTAAATGTTGCCAAGTGCTGATGGAGATGATGATAATCTATTTTTCTTTTTTGGTAGGTGATAATGTGAAGTAACAATATAACATAAAAAGCCCAAAAATGATTCCTCTGTACTTTACTTTTCCTAGGTTAAAATTAGATTCCTAATAAAAGCGCTTAAATTTTCAATACAGAGAAAATTAAAACTACTGACAACACTAAAAACAACTTTTAAAAGAAAGACCTTGCATTTCATATGCTAAATACATCACATCTGCAAACCATGGCCTCTATGTAGAATAGTAAAAACTGATCCATGGTATTTAAAGCCAATCAAAGATTTTACTTCTGATTACATTATTTGCATTAAACATGAAAATACATAGGTAACTGTGACTATTTTAACTCAATTACCTCAAAGGCAACAGATTGCAAACCTGCTATTGCAGGGCTCGACATTAACTTTTTGGGGCACTAAATTTACCTCTCACTTGTCCGGGTAAAAATGAGAATTACTTTTTTCATTGTGTGAGTAAAATGTGTCAGAGACTAGCAACCGAAAAGTTGTTTGAGTGCGCATCGAAAGGCTAAAATGTCAATAAAAGAAATAATATTCCTGACATCACAATACTGAGTGAAGTTTAGAAAGAATGAAGAACACAGACATCAGTCAGTATCAGTCCTTCCTCCTGTCCTCTGTCCTCTGTCCTCCTCCTCCTCCTCTGCCAGCAGGGACCTCTGGTAGAGGGAGGAGGGCTGGTTTGTCTCAGCAGTGAAGTTTACAAGAATTTGCCAGATTTTAAGACACGTAGCAAACTAAGATGAACAGTCAGACTACAGACAGACAGCTTTTGTTTCAGCAGGTTTGTAACAATTTTCTATCAGCAGGGTTACCTTGGTAAAACATAGCAGCAGTGGATGAGAGACTGCTTACAGAGCAGATTAAGATATCACTTTTCTACATGTTCACGTTTCTGATGTTGAGTAATGACTGGCACCTAACGTGAAGAGATGGACAAGCCTTAATGTCGAGCCCTGTATTGTTAATATGATAAGAAACGACAATATAGGAACTTGGATATCTACATCCACATTGACTTTTGAAGATTAAAACCAAGCACAGCTGATTACCTGGGATGTGTTAGTGATGGGTAGGCAGATTCCCAGGTCGTTAACAGTCAGTTGCAGGAAGAGAGTGCTGAAGGCCTGGGCTGAGGTCTGTTGGATGCCTGGCAGCTTGTCCACCACCTCTTTGGTGGCCATATGGATGTCTTTGTTGAGGGCCAAGCGCTGCTCGTTCCAGTTGTCGTACGCTGCCTTGTAATTGAGCCAGAAGAGCACAGCTGCGGGGGGGAAACACAGGTGGGTCGAAAGAGCTTAAAATGAAATCCTGAATGTCATGTGAACAAGCCGTTTTACAATTAGAGACATAAGGTACACAGGACAAGCTTTGACATTCAATCTTTGATGTGATGTAGAGAAAAAGGTAAACCTTTGTCAAATGCCACCGGCTGGGCGAAAACGATTGGCCTGTTGAGCGTGATAAGCACAGCCTCCTTATCTGAGGAGCCACTGATCTCCTCCTGCAGAGCATTACGCAGACCGATCCGAGTTCGGAAGTACGCCACCTGGTGGAAGTCCGAGCCAGCCTCTTCATACACCTGTAAAGTGTGATAAGTGTGTCAGAGAGTGATTTACGATAATCAAGCATGAGAGGAACAAACCTGATGAAAAGGCGCAGGTTCTGTATGATTGTAATTTGTACTTTATTGTGAAACTTTTTGAGGGAAAACTGAGCTTTTATTTCGCTAGCTTGAGGCTGATCCGTACCTGGTGCTTGACTATCTGTCCCAGAGCCAGGTTGAGATCTACTTGACATTTGCCAAACAGCTTAAGGTAACTGCTGCTGCCACCGGGCTGAGACTTGCACTGGATCCTGTTGGACAGCTCCAGCTCGATGAGGCCCGTCTCGAAGCGCACAGCTCGCATGGAAGGAGTGGTGGCTGTCATCTGAATTCCCTGTTCACCAACAACAAAACGGCATTTAGAAAATTCCGCAAAGCCTGACTGACTCTCCATATAAAACAAAAATCCCTAGAGAGAAACCCTTTACTGGTTTTATTTCTTACAACAACTTCAGCCATTGTGACTGATGTGCTGCTTTGGATTTCCATGCTGAAAGAAACCAAACATGATATACCTTGAACATGAGGCTGAGAGAATAAAGCAAGATTTTTGGCTTGTCCGCATCTGTTGAGGTGTCGTGCTCGTTCCACAGAGGGATTGGTTGTTCTCCTCCTGCATGCATAAAGAGTATACAAGTCAGCCTCACAGGCTCACACAGACAAACATGTGATATAGTGCATTTATGTTGCCTGTGTGTGAGTGTGTGACCCTGTATACGTGAGAGATGTAATATCTGCCTGAAGAGTCCCGGTGCAACTACATTTAAAAAACACCTCCCAGATGTGAATAGTTACCATACAGCACTCTCATAATCGTTTACCATAAAATGGCCTAAAACTCACAGTTCTCCTTCTGTTGGGCAATTACATCGATCAAGCTTAGTGAGTTGAACAAATGACTATCAATACTGTTGTGGAACTGAACATGACTGGATTTGTGCCGGTGCCTTGGGCATTGTTTAGTGTGGAAAAACGATTTTTTTTCAATGACTAAAGCAGCTTTCGGCTACAGAATACTGTTGGGAACAGTCAGATGTTTAAGATTAGATTAACTTTATTGATCCGAGAGAAAAACTGGGCCGTTACAGCAGCAGAGAAAAGGATACAGTTTTGTACAGGTCCCCCAACATTGTCTTTCAATTTTCAAATGAGGTAAACTTGCAGTGTAAAAACTATCTACAAAAAAGTGTGTGTTGGTCTTTGGTACAGTACCTGAGACCTTCTGAATGACCTCGTTGACCTCCTTCATGAAAACCTTCTGCAGGAAGACCAGGTGGTTGAGCAGGTCTGTGGTCAGGTTGTGCTCAAATGAACCAATCTGCATATCAGGGGAGACAAAGAAGGGAAGGTTAAAATCGACATAGACTGCTCTGTTAATCCATCTTGGTGGCTAATTAGCTTTTTATTTATTGCCCTGGAACATAAATCCCATCAGGAGCCTCTTACCTCAGCTACACAGCGCAGGTAGTTGCCCTGGAGGTAGTTTCCTTGCTTTGCCGGGAAGTCGTCGGGTGCCCAGCCCTGGTCAGAGTGGCTCTCGTGGTCCTCCATGATGTACTCTCCTGACATGGTGACCGGAGGCAGGGTGAGGCTGGCTGAAGGCGGCATGGTGGACATGTCCACTGGGGACACTTTGGACTGGAAGCAAAGCTTGTGGTTTGGCAGCTCAAAGGTGAAACTGGTTTGCGCCCCTAAACAAACGAGGAGTGAGGGGGAAGAAAAAAGCAAAATTACAATTACTTATCATTTTACACAGACTTGACATGCCTGAACATTGATATTGACAATATCAATATTTTTTATTTTCTTTATTCAGTTTTACAGATAAATGCCTTTATAAGATTTCTGAGGGAAACATGACATGTGAAATCTGTCTTTTCACACAGGGCACACATCTTTCAGGAAAGTAAGCTCTCAGTCAGTTAGTTTGCATCTCCTCTCACACACACACACATACACACCTGTCATGCCATGGCTCTTCATGCGACCCATTTTGTACTCGGCTTTCAGTGAGGGCAGCAGGGCGGCCCCGATGGTGATGCCATCCATCATGGCGCTGAACTTGAGGACGATGGGCTTCTTCTCCAGGCCTTCGGGGAGCTGAGGGAACTCATTGGCTTCTACGGGGGTCTGATTGATGCTGGATGCTTTGTCAGAGGGCTGCGGGGTGGGGGTGTCCTCTCTGTTAGGGGGTTGACTGTAAGGGGAGGGAGAAAAAAATAAAAAAAATAAAAACATGGAAAATAAGAACACATTCAGTCAGTCAGTCGGGCTTGGCTCATTATCTGCGAAAGTGTTGACATTGAATATGTGAAGGTGTTATGTTAATGGATGGACTGGATTTGGCATCCAGCGCCACAGATTTGCACATCAGATCACATCAGTCCCAAAACTTATGGGGCGTTCTGTTTGGAAGCTTAAGTACACACTGAAAATTTGCTACTACTGCTTTGATGTAGTGCTCTGTGCGTGCCTTGTTATGCAGAGCTTTGCCGATTCTGGCTCGCATTCCTGTGAACATCAAATTACAGAAAAGTTGTTTAATATCCTCAGCACACCTACTCTATAAATATATTAACATAATTCAGAATATTACCATGGAAACAGACCACATACAGGCTTTAGAAGCCGTTAACGTGACAGTGTGGATATGTGGTAGTAACCTGTCACTAATGTAGATGAAAGAATTCTTGTGAGGATTTCATTAAGTGTAGATTACAGTCCAATCACATTAGGTGTTCCCTGACAGTTTCATTTAGGATATAAATATAGTTACAAGTGTGCAAGATTTTAGACTAATTACGTTTAAATGCCATGAATGAGACTTTGTTCAAAAGGGACTGAAAGACAGATGAAGAAGCAGACGTACATGTTGGAGGGCTGGCGGATGAGGTCAGAGATTTGCTTGGAGAGCTGGTGGGAGCTGCGGACCATCATGCTGTGCAAAGTAGCCGGGTGCTGGGGGATGTTGATCAGGATGGCCCCCACTTTGAAGACCGCCGCATTGTTGGTCTTCAGTCCTCGCTGGGCGCTGTACAAGGCCTGGGACTTGGCGATGTTGCATTTGACCACCGTTCTGAAACGCAGAGTTAACTGGAATGAGCGACAGGGCTGACATTTGTTTTTTTCCCCCAGGTGATGTGGACACGTGAATGGAAGTGCTGAGAGGACATCAAACAGTGGAACACCATGCAGATTCAAGACAGCATTAATTTTTCTGGGCACAGGTAGAACGAGCAATCATAACAGTGACACATGTTCCACTATGAATGAAAAAGGTAATAATGAATTGTAAACTATGGCAGACGAATGCTAGGTCTCTTATGCAGAAAATGTGTTATCCTGCCTCCTGTAGCAAATACAACATATTCTACATTCTTAGATGGCTTATTCAATTAATGTTGAAATACCAGACTGATTTTGAAGATATTTTAGTATTTTGTCAGATTGTAAATGTTAAGAATATGGTCAAGAACAAAGAGATTCACAAATAACCTGAAAAATAAAACCAGCCAACTTTCTGCGGTGTCTGTAACCTGTGAAAGTGGCTTCATACACACAAACATCTGAAGGAAGAAGAGTCCTGAGAAACTGAAAATACACATGGATGACGGGGACTCAGACAAATGAAGGATGTGCAATCAGGGCAGCTGGGTTTTTGATTGACGAATGCATGTGAGCCTAAATGGTAGCAATAACATACAGAAACTCTTGTTTAGCTGTGCTGGTGGGAGATGTTGGGAAATCCTCCAGTCTATGCAAGTAGTTGGAAGAGAAAGACAAGAAATGAAAAAAGAAGAAGAAAAAGCAGAAGAAAGTGTGAAACAGTTCAGAAACACCATAAGGTGAAAACACAGTTTTCTACAAGCAACACTGAGTCACTTAAAGTGAAAATGTGTTCAGCTCTGAGGGTCCTGTTACCTTACATTAGTTTTTATTCATAGTAAATACATTTAATATTATCAGGAAACCGCATCTGGTAGAAAATATCTCAAAACAGCTGCCCACAAAATTTGGCTAATTTTGCATACAGTATGCTTTAATTGTGACCCAGTACATTTGCATTGGAGCCTTTTGTTGATTATCGCTTAATCAGTGTCCTTTATCTGCGTTCATTATCATCAAACAAGCAAGTAGGAAAATATGTTGTACTGCAATCATTCTTATTTACAACTGAATTTTGGGCAATTTTGTACATAACAGTAACAACTATACAGTGCTGTGCCTTGTCTGGCATGTTTATATTCAAACACATGGGTGCAGTAAAGTATGAAATTGGGATTAAGTCTCAGTTTTATTTTCACACTGGGTGCATCTGTTAAATAGAATGAGATGAAAGAAGCTTCTTATTGAAGCAGCAGTAGAAGTTTGGAACTGAAACAAAGCAGCGTGGAGATACATCAGCCTGTCTGAATGCATGACTACAAGGCTTTTAACTTGATTAGGGTGGTTATGTTTGAGGAAATTGCTTGCAGTAAAAACAAAAACTGCTGTTAAAATTACCTGGATGGAATGGAGTCGGTAATTGGCTCCCACTGGGCGTCAACGCGGCACCCACTTTTTAGTTTAAACTCGGGGATTTTACAAATGTGACGTATTATTGTAATATCACTGAGTCTTGAGACCACAGTTAAAAATAAATAGCTGTTTTCTTGGGTAACACAAAAAAATAAATAAAAGAATATTGAATAAAAACACCCAAAATCGTTAATTAGTTACAATTAAACAGTTTTTTAAAAAGCATTACCAATTTCAAACCTCAATCAACAAACCATCACGCAGTAAGGGTTCGGATCAATACACTCCATTATGCTATTCTAAGCAAAATTACAAGTCTCTTTTTTTCCTAAGAATTAGTTTTGACAGGAGACATAAAAAGGCTTAGTTTTTTAAACATAATTGTTAAATCACTTCCCTAATTAGCAGAAGTTAAAAGAGAATTTGTACTTACTGGATGTCAGGCGTTATGCCCTCCAGTAGAACGATGTTTACCCCTCCTATGTGAGCCGACGCACACGTCTCAGTCATTTTCTGGTGCAGGATATCTGTCAACACATGAAAGAAAGATTAAATCAAACAGAACAAACTTTTACCAACAAAAAATGGTTGTCTACCTGTTTTGCAGAAATTAAATTAATTATATTTTGCGTAAGGAATCAATAATTTAATCAAGAAACAGGATTTTAGAACTTTATATCTTAAGACTCTTTAATAGAAGAATACACGGTGAGTTGCAGGCCAAATACTGCAAATGTTACAAGACAAATACTCGCTTTGATGCATGATTGAGGTCAATAAGAAGCAGGTTTGCCTAAAGTGACTGACCAGGTTAAAAAAAAAAAATTAAAAATAATATCCAAACGCTAATAAAACACTCAAATGAGAATTCAGTCTCACCTTTCATCTTCTCCTTCAGGGTGAAGCTTCCGTGGATCTTCTTCAGCTCAGCCTCCATGGTCAGCCCACCGATGTCGGCCTCCAGGTGGGTGCGGTTCACCATGCCGATGCCGAACACTATGAGCGTGACGTGCTGGGGCTCGGAGCTCACCAGGCTCCGCCGCCGGCCCCCTGCACCCGGAGGCTTGTTGGGCGTGTTGGGCTCCTGCTGCTCGTTCTCAAAGATCACTTTACAGAGCGGCTCGGAGGGCCGGCGTCCGCCCTCTGCAGAAGGGGCGGGGGGAATAAAGTTATTTCTATATTTATACAATAATAGGGTAAACTGTATCGTTACTGTTCGTTAAATTATTATTTTGATCATTTTTTTGTGGGGTATGATTTCAGTGCACCATTGTCTTTGTTTAACTGCAGGTTTAGTGGGATGACATGTTGAAAAAGTTTTAGTCCCTGAGGAACTCATTCTGTCACTGCATCAAAGTGTGTTCTGTTGAAACTCTGTCCCACCACTTCAAGCTACTGCCATACTTAATGAACTCCTCAGAGGAATGTGGGGTCATAACAGCAGCAAAAGGTAATATCAGGATAAACTGGCTAGAAATGAATAAATAATCCAGTAAACAGGACATTTTATATATGACACAGCAGATAAGTACAGCATTATGATATATTAACTAGGAGTACATTATTAATAATAATAATGAATTACAGCAAGTATTTACTGCATGGTAAAAAGCAGCACCTGAGTATTTGATTTGTGTAGGTACTGTGTAATATGTTTAACATATGCAGTATAAATATGAATGAAAATCACAAAAACATAAAAAATGGATAATTAAGTAATTTGAGAGTCTGGTGAATGAAGCGGTTAGAAAACAGTGAAGCCACAAAGACCTGCAGTTCTGGTCAGGAGGGAAGAAAGGAAGAAGACGTGTCAGGAGGGAATTGAGATGGAACAGCAAGGTTTGTCAGGCAGAGCAGAGGGTGCAGATGGAGACAAAGAACGGGAAGAAGGAAAATCAAAAAGTACAGAAATATCTTTCAAAATCATACGTGGAAGGAAGGTATAAAAGGTAAATGTGCAAAGTGAAGCAGAAAGGATAATGCATGGATGGGATAAAGGGTGGGACATTAGGAGCTGAAGGCCGGTTCCCACCTGAAAGGCAGTTCTCTGGGGAGCTTTTCTCCAGGATTCCAGTGGGATCGGAGATGAGGGAGTAGAAGTTGAGCAGCTTGTACATATTCTGCCAACATTCTGCTGACGGTTCGCTCTGCTCGGACACTGTGATGGAGTCTGAGTCGTCCATCTGGATGGCCATGTGGTCCGCCACGTCACGGGAGCCCTTCCTTGACACCTGAAGGCATTACACAATATTCCACATTATGAAACAAATAGAAATGGTACAATATGCATCATGGGGCTGAAGGGTAAATAAAGAGTCAGGCCCACTTATTTCTTCTTTTATTGCCCTACAGTTTATAGTTATAAGCCTGAACACTGTCTCGACACTTAATGAGATCTCTAAGATGACAACAGATCCTCAGGACATTAACTTCAGTATAAAAGGAAAGTAACAAAGTTATTTCTGTAGAGAAAGATTCCTGACAGCCCCAGTTTAGATTATATCTGTAAAATGTACAGTGGATGTCTGTTATGACCGTGTCTGTCTCTGATATATCTTATACTCTCTATAGTCTATGCTTTTTTTTTTTTTTTAATCCTTTCACTCTAAAAAAATGCTTATTTTCTCAAAGAGTGAAGCAAAAAACAAAACTTTAATGGAGATAGCGTCCAAGCCACTTTTCTTTCTACTGTAACAGCTGAAACTGTGTTTCAGTGGATGGTGTCTGTTCTGAGAAATTCTTATTATCTACTGGCTCCCTCTAGAGTTTGTATGTAGAAAATGTCAGTTTTATAGTTAATTTTGTGATTTTACTGATCATATTTAAAGGTCTGGTGGACAGGTGTGCCAGTAAAGAATATTAGAGGCTTTTTAACACCATCTGAGCCAGATTTAAACATTTGTCCTCTGGCACGTGCAGGCTGTTCTAAGCTGTAGATTAAAAAACAAGCAATTTGGCTCCTGGACTCTGCTTTGGGTGTTGAAACTGGGAAATCTATGGGACGTCTTCAAATGTGAAAACATAAACATTCTGAGTGGGTTCCAAGTTTATTTCCTAGTGCAGCATTTTCCAATATCAATATCTGACAGAAAACAAACTTGGGCCCATTTAGAGTGTCAATGCTGTTGAGGTTGTGTGTGTGTACACACTCAGTATGAACATAGGCTGTTGCTTAACAATGCAATTTCATTAATTCCATAAATCATGTCTTTAAATGTGTGTTTTCTTGTTACCTTAGAGGTGCGCCGCTCTGAACGTCCGAGGGAGCTGCGCCCTCGCGGCTCCCTCCTCCCCAGCGTGTCCATGCCTGACGGAGGTCCGTTAGGTGGTAAACCCCCAGTAACGCCTGCTCCTCCGCTGCCTGCTCCTCCCCCTCCACCCATCCCCCTCTTGCTCTTCAGGGTTTGGGTCCCGCTACGGCCCGCCCCGTTGAGGCTGCCCCGGGAGCTGCGGCTGAAGTCAGAGGACCTGAAGTGGCGGTACGGCCGGGCCTTGAAGGTGGGCGTCGGGGAGGCCGAGCCGGCAGTGTAGCGGCTCAGCTTGATGTCGGTCTGCGTGGCCTTGATGTCGTCGATCATGGTGCTGAACTGGTGGATGAGGCGCACCAGGGCCATGTCGACGCGCTGGCTGATGGCCTGGCAGGCCGTGGTGAAATCACAGTGGAATGTGTTGTAGTGGCGGCGGTTGAGGTCATGGAAGGAGAGTGGAGCTGCGGTGGGGCCCTGCGGAGCGCTGGTCGACTTCTCCATCACCACCGCATTCAAGCTGAATGTCTCAATCAGCAGGGCTGGCTTGAACTCCAGCGGAGGGAGGTTCAGCATGCCTTGTCTGAAATAGTGGGAGGGTGACGTATTTGTATTTAGCAGACAAATTTATCCTAACGCTTAGAGTAAATACCATGAACAGAATTGTATGGAAATGAATGTCCTAATCATATTTTACATTCATATGTTATGATTAAGATTTATTTTACCTCCTGGATCTTTTGTTTTTCCGCTCTTTGGAGGTGTCAGAGTCGACGATGTCTGCTCTGAGACACTCTAGGTTGCCAGAAAAAGACAGATGCTCTCCAAAATACATCTTGTAACTAAGAGGAGTGGTGTCTTGGGCCTGGATGCCTGTGTAGCTCAGCAAAGGCTTGAAAACAACCTGAGGATGGGAAATAGATATCAAGGAAAAAATGAAGGCAGGTTTTTGTGGAGGTGATGTGTTAACTTGAAGTATGAGCCTTGCAGATAGAGCCTCCGACACCTACATAGGGATCTACCATACAGAGATGGATCCCTTTGTCTTTCAACCTGGCATAGATGACATTACTTTAAATTTACACATTTTGATCCTCAATATTGTGCCTGTTTCCATGCTATCAACAAAAATAACAGCATTTTGTTTTTTTACCATTTCTAAAACACCGCGTTAATTGCCTGTCTTGTGTCACAATAACTGACAAATGACAAATAACAAAGAAATGCAGGCACCTGAGCATCAGCAAGCTGTACAGCAGCCGGACACTGGTTGCCTTCCTCGATGTCGGCCATCTCGTCCTGGCTTGTGCTATGCTGGGAGTGCTGGGAGTGAGTCCCGTCCAGGGTGTTCTGGTCGCTGGACAGCACTGTGTTGAAGTCGGACGCTGAGGGGATTGTGGGCAGGTTACACGTCCCTCCTAAGGGTGTGTGTGTGTGTGTGTGTGTGTGTGGAAGAGAGAGAGGTTTGGGATACATGTGGTGTCAGAAAAGGGGCGGGTCCTGGGAGAACTTGTTCACCTAAGAGCATGGCAGCAGAGGAGCAGCTGTGTGGACGGCAGCGAGTGATTAGGGTGCTGCAGGGTGAAACGCTTTAACACTCCAGCTCATCAAAATTAAGATGTTAGAGGGAATTAAATGGAAGGCTACAATCACATCACAGGGAGTGTTATGCACAATTTGGAACTCTCACTTAATTTGTTTGCGAGCAACTGCGAGAACTAATCTGCTCTGCGGTCACTGACTGACACCTGGGCGAGAAGATAACGACAAAGATTATCGTCTTATGAATATAATAATATTTTACGCAATCAGACGGGCTCTGCTAAATTGTGAGCATAAGAATTTTTTTTGTGATCCAAGTAGGTGATTCCGAATATTAAACTGCAAGTGAGGAAGGATGAAGCAAATGTAGAGTGCAGCTGTTTGAAACTCAGAAGATGAGTGGGAGTACAGAGGAACAGAGGGTGGGAAAGAGCAGCGCTGTGAGGGATGAACAAATAGTTCAGCTCGCTAAACTCCACTAACATGCTCTGGTTCTCACAGAATGTTTGGCGGGAAGGCAACAGTGAGGAAACGACATGACTTTAACTATCCATCACAATAACACTTACTGCAGGCCTGTAGCACAATTTCATGGGAATCCAGACAGTTTAATAAACTACCACTTGACTCTTTCGGTATCACACACACTCTATATCACTAAGCACATTTTTAATAACAAGTCAGCGGGCTGCTGTACTAGATGACCACTAACTGGTAAAATAAACAAGAGCCCTGGTGTCGGATTGATACTCAGTACTGGCCAATCTTATCTAAGACAGACATAAATGTGTCTAATTTTTCAAAAAATAAAAACGTTTGATGCCATCAGAATAATTTGACATATCCTGTAATCACAGAAACAATCTATGCATAGTGGCAATCAATTGTTAAATTGATATGTCATGTTCTGCTGCTATAAAACAACGTACCTGTTTCCAGGTTTTCTGCAGGACAGATTGACACAGAGTTCTAGGTGACTATTAATCTAACAAAGGGGAACAAGCTAACTAGCTAATTAGTTCACCAGCACCACCAGCACCACCAGCACAACACTGAGAAAATATCCCTGACCTCCTTCTGGACTTTTAACTGTTGGCAGTGGTTGGTATTGGTAGTGGTTGACGGGAGAGTCCAGTGGCTCTAGTAAAACAGCAACATTATGTGGAAATTTAACTGAATTCCTCAGCTGATATAGCTACTGTACTAGGAGAAGTTTTAGTGACTGGTATCTGTTCTAACAGCATTACAGTAAAACACAAAAAATTGCATAATTTTGCCTTCAAGGTTCCACAGCAAAGCGTTAATCTTAATGAACTGGAATCATCCAAATATAAAGGGATTTTTTTTTTTAACAGAAATTTGATTTTTTTAATAAACATACAATGAGGAAAACACATCTCCAAGGCAAACCCCTCGAATCCAGCGTGTCTGACCTGTCTGCAGGCTGTTGTGCTGGGAGCGGTTAACCGGGGACTCCTGGGCCACGGCCCCCGTCCTGTTGCCCACAGCATTGGACATCCAGTTGTAAAAGCTGACGGAGGAGGGCTCCGACAGCAGTGGGTGCTCGGTCAGCATGTCCGTCCCTAAGCTGTTTCCTGAGCCCCACAAGGAAGAGATTGAGAGCGTGTTACATCATGGAACGGACTACAAAAAGACTGGACATCACACAGATACCGACTGCTGCTCACGGATAACTTTCATCTTGCATCATAGAGGCGCATGTGGTTACTGTAAATTTGGGGATTATAAAAGTTAAGACAAAGATCAAAGATCAGGTTTGTACAATTTTCAAGCTCTCACACCACACACACACACGCACACACTCTCTCTCTCATAGTCATGGTTTTATACTACAATGAGGAATAAAAACATGTAGATATGCTTTTCTTTTTACACTTTCTGTTTTCCTGTTTAGTTCCCTCTCGGCGGCATTTTGTGTGATAGTGTTGAAAAAGCGTGACTGGATTTCTGCTTTTATGAAACAAGCGACATCAGCAGGGGTTGCAGGATGTTAAGAGCTGGAAACAAAGTAAATAACTCAGCGCACTGACTCTGCATATTCGTTCCCTGTGGGCTTGTGCTCGAGGAGGGACCAAGCTGTAAATCTATTTTGGTTCGTTATTATTCCCACTATTGAACGGTAGAGGTCAGGCTTACAGCAACAATGACGAGTAGACTTTTACATGTTGTAATAAAATTCGACTGTATTCTGTGGTTACCAGAACCTTCCACACGGTAGTTAGCAGCAGTGCGGCACAACAGCAGTCCGGGGCGAGAGTACCTGTACGAGTGAGGGAGCTGCTCTTGGCTGCAGTGGCAGCAGACGGTTCGTTCCTCTGGGGCATGCCCTCCAGCAGGTTGTGCAGACTCCGAAAGCTGCCTGTCAGATTGCTTAGGAGGCTCTCCTTCCTGGGGCTGTCCTTGGCTGGCAGGCCGGCGCGGCTCACGTGGGCGGGTGAGTCAGCTGCTGTGTCACCGCTGGTGTAGCTCAGAGACTGGTATGGATGGGAGCCCTGGGTATGACAAATGTACAGATTACTGTGAGAAAGTCATGTTCTCCCCATACTACTGCCTGTGGCTTTTTATATTTTAAAGATCAGTGGATACATAGTGACTGCCATGATCCAGTATGGAAATAGTCCATAGATGAGGTAATACTGTTTTGACAAAAGAGCTGCATGGCCTCCAAAGACCCTGAGATGGTATTATAAAAGTAGATAAAAAAACACATTGCACTTTAATTTGGCAGCTCTGATCCCTTCTGGATTTCCAACAGTGGAATCACCTTCACATCGCAGTCAGGACAGCACAGTCTGCTGTGAAATGTCACTTGTACTTTGCTTTAAAAGTACTCCATAACGTTCACATTAGAAGTTTTTTAGGATTGCAACTAGTGATTTCCTTCACTATCTATAATTTTGCTGATTATATTCTTAATTATTGACAAAATCAAATAATTTCCAAATTAAAATAATGAACTATTATTTTGGCATTTCTGCTTAAAAAATGAAAATTGTTTCTATCAAAACAATAAATCATCTAAATATGTCAACTATACTGTTTTTGATTTAGTGTATTTGGATTTTATTTTTGCCATTTTGGGCACGGTGTTGTTCATGCACTCCGGGAAAGTAAAAGAATATTACACAAACAAGAATATATGTATACATTGCATTTTATTGCTCTAGGTATATTTGCACAATCTCATGCAACCCAATATGGATTTATAAAAGTTAACTGGGACACAAAAATACACAAAGTATTACCTTGATCCTGAGTCCGGACTCGTTGTGTGTATGGGACTTGGACAATTTCCTCATGATCTCCACTCCGCTGACGGGACCAGAGTTTGCTTCTTTCGGCGGGGGGCGACTGCATGCTCCCTCCAGCAACATGGTGTGTTCACTCACTGTGGCTTCACAATAATAACATAAAATAAAACTTCTAGAAGTACCATATGATTTAAAAGTTAAATCTGAAGATTCACACTATGTCATTCATGTCTACACCTCGTCTCTGCTGACAAGTGATAGCGGCCTGTTTATTTCTGTGCAAACACTGAGAAGTAGAGGTTAGGAGCTTCGCAGTCCATCTGTGCTAACAAATGGGTGGGTCGAAATGATCTTAGCACACTGAAAGCTCTAAGTTCCCACCTGCGTCAAACTCAAATTCAGCTCCGTCTGCGCTGGTGTCACTCTGCAGCGCAGCACCGTTGTCCAGGCCCAGGATGGTCTCGCCAAGGCTCTGCTGAGGCTCCTTGGGTTTGGTAAGCTGGTTGGGCCTCATCAGACCAATAGCCTTGAAGCCCTGAGTAACCACAATGAATTTCATCCATTGTCTGGCCAGAGCAACCAGACCTTTCTTCAATGTCACAAGAGCTGGAACCCCGTCATTCTGGGATGGGAAGGAGAAGAGGAAAGAACTGGATTAATGCCACAGGTAAGTGATTAATTAAAATAGCGAAGAGGAGCCAAGAGCCCTTACGGCCACTTCAAATAATTGCAAGCTGTTGTCAAAATGACACCATATACATTTTAGTAGTCATTAAACTATACAGGGTCAAGTTGGAGAGTTTCCTAAAATTGATGCAATGGAAAAGGAGAGATGGAAGGCCTGGTACTGACCATGGTAGCCTCCTCTATGACAGAGTAGTCCGCCTGCTGCAGATAGCGGTGAAGGATGTTACAGAGCATACAGGAGGGGTTCTCATGCAGGTAGCGAGCTCGTTTAGTCACGCGGTTGTACTTGCTCCGGATGGGGATGTGGATGCTCTTTTTCTGTTGGGCAGAGAGAGAAAGATGTAAAAGGAGAGTTTCAAACTAGTGCACATAAAATCAAGTTCAACAACATGTTTGGTGTTAAACTCCTTTGCATTAACAAGCTGTTAAAATAAATTCTAGTTTGATAAAATGCTACTTCATGAGTGCAGTCCGAGGATACTGGGCATTCTTTATATGTGATCACTTGTTTGTGTCTACAGATATATTGCTGACCTCAAGAGCTTCTGTCATGATGCAGCCCATGACGGCACACACGCGCAGTGTGCCCTCCATGTCCAGCTTACGCAGAGAAGATTTGAGCTGGTCGATGGGAACTAACCAGGCTCCAATGGCAGGCGTCGCTGTGCTGAGCAGATTCAACTGCCTGTAAACAAAACAGGGAATCAGAGGATCTTCAATCGTCCTTTAATAAATATTGATCAATATATCCTAAAACATATTTATACTGCTTTGTTTTTTTCCCCTGTTTCAGACGATATGCTAATGGCTGTAACATGTGTCTTACCATAATGTCAACAGCTTTTGCAATGTTTTCCGTCACAATTGATAAGAAATAGATTTTTGATGCCTTATTCTCAACTGCAGACACCAGGAACATGGTGCACTGGGTTAGATGAGTTATAATATAACTCAAAACTTAGAATGTACCTGCCAGTTTGATGACCTGTTAGGCTGACAGGTCTGCACCAGTAGCAAAGATGACATCGGTTGACAGCATTGCCAGAGGCACACAGGACAGGATTCTCATAAAAAAAACCTCTCCAATAGATAATATTGTACTTATCACACTTTATTGCCTTCACACCAAGTGACGCTTAAAGTGAACAATTCAACTCCATGTTGAAATATATCAGAATTTTCCTTTCCCATGAATTTTTTGAAAGATGTCAGTGGGGTCGTACCTGGAGATGGCCTGTGAAGGTGAACGCACATTGGTGGGAGCAGCAAAACTAAACCAGATCTCCCTGATGGTCAGCTTCATGCTGCTGGAGTCGGGAGGCGGGGGCATGAGGGGGAGGTCTTTCTTCAGGTCGTCTGACTCCACCCCTTCATCCTACAGAGCGCAAGAGACCAGGGTTTAACAGGTGGATGAGACTGACCGGAATAGATGTTATCCTCTAACTGGAGCCACAACACATCACTGTTTGTCTGATTACAGCTTTAATTTGCCATCATGACTTATTTTCAAGATAAGAGTGGATCTTTCCCAGTTTGATTACTTTAATCCCTTTCTTCTCCCTCTGATTAGGCCTAACGTGATTATTCTAAATTCATTTTTTGATAACACATCTGAACCAGTCTTAATGAACTAATCTTGTGAGAGCAAGACAATTACTCAAATCTGAATCAAAGACTGGCAATAGGCAGTGACGTGCACGTTGCAAAATACAAATGCAGAAAATAAAGACAAAAACACAAAAATAACACACAAGCTGAGACTGACCACACATATACATTTTTTCAGTAGAGTGCAGTAGAGCTTTGATTCTCGGTCAACAAACTCACATCCACCTGCACTTGCTGTGCCACTTAGGAGCTTGTAAACTTGCCCTAAGTCACAATTTAATACAGTAAGCTAACACGTGCAGATGAAATGAAGAAGAAATCGGCTTAAAGAGAATTAATTTTGCCCTCACATAAGAGATAGTTTGAGGTCAATGTCATCTGAGCTAAAAAGGCTTTCATGTGTTTGGCGACCTCAGGAAAATCAGATAAAAGATGATGTGGAGCTCACCTCTGCAACAGACTACAACACTCATATGCCCCGTTAGGAATTCAGATATCAACTGAAAAATCTGAGGATGGGATCGGGATGCATTTTGTTTTGCCACTTCACATTAGCATAGAGAGCATTTCTCAGTACGTCACCTGGTCGTCTGAGTCCGAGTGCTCGTTGGCATCAGAGGCAGGGCTCATCGCATCGTGTGGCAGGTTGTCATCAGAGACGTCAGTGCTGTAACCGCTGCCCGTCTGGGAGCCCGTCGATCCATTGGACTTGCACATACCCGTCTTCCCCCCAGTGTCTGAGCGTCCCATCACACCAAATGAATTGTAAAGAATGGCTCCTGACTGACGGCCCCCTGAAACACAAAGTTACACGGTCACAAATCTGTACACACATTCCCAGCATCCCTCTTGAGGAGACTTTGATTTGTTCATATCCCTGTGTCTCAATGTACAGAGTCTGTGATGTTTAACCTTTGACCGTGAGGTTCTCGATGCCACACTCAAACATGATCCAGCCCCATTTCTCGAGAGACGCAGCTGAGCGGCCGAGATCGCCTGCTGTGGCCTGGCTATCGGTTTCATCCACCAGTGAAAACTCCTCCATTTCCTCCAGGCCAAACAGCACTTTGGACTTCTCAAAAGGGATTGCTGTGATGGCACATGTGCCAATGTCTACAAAAGGAGAAGAAACAATGCATCTGTTTGTATACTACCCTGCCTTTTTAAAACATTTTACAGAAACGTGCTTTGGGAGAGGAAAAAAATATTTTAAAGGGAGAATTTTAAAATAACTTTATGGAACACAAAATGTACAAAAAGTCAGAGGGTCTAAATTCTTTAGCTTGGTACTGTAGGTCAAGTAAGGGCACTTTGCACCCTGTCTAGAGACAACTTGCGCAGCACATTAACAAGGAGGCTGTAGGTCATGTAAAAGGTTATTGAACCACTTCAAAAAGTGCCACATGAGATCAAACAGGGCTTTCATTCTCCTTAACCAACCTGTGGAGTCAAGGCCTCGCAGCTGGCTGTGGATACGGTGGATGTTGAGCCTGGCAGCAATCTCTTTGCCTTTCTCGATGCCGGCGTTGGAGCGCAGCGAGCCGGAAGACTGAGGCTGCATTTTGGTGGCTGAGGCATACTTCTCCAACATGACTGATGGTCGGCCATGTTCTGTGGTGTTGGGTGTCTCCTCTACAATACCCCTGAAAAGAGCAGGAACGAAAATGTGGGTTTGTATTGGAGCTTAACTGCTGTTGTGGAGGCAGAGAAACATGATTGTGTACTCTGAACACAGTTGTTTGATGAGAGTTATTTCTGGATAGAAGAATAAAACTCTATGTTAAATATTCCCAAAGATTTGGTGAATGGTACCAGCATTATACCAGCAGGTATGTTAAAGCCTGTAAAACAGGAATAGCAAACGTGTCACAGTATTATGCACAGTAGTTGAGGTGTTACCTGTTCATTCTGAACTGGGTGGCGATCCTGTCGAAGCACAGCGCCACCAGAGACACATGTGTGACGCACTTATTGGAGCAAGACGGTGACCCCTCCTCTACAGAAGCCTGCAAGAGGCAGAGGTTCACCTGCAGGAAAAGAGAACAAAACAAAACAAAACTGAACACAACCCAACCGTGCTGTAAAATATTGTTGTCTAAAAAATAACTTACAAAATCCAATGCTATGGACATAAATAATAGCAATACCTACAAGGAGCTCTTTAAAAAGACAAAAATTACTGTTCTTCAGGGATGCATACAGTAATAAACAGATTATTCATGCTGTGTGTGAGGCGATTTTCCACAAATGCAAGATTTTTGGGGTATTTCTCTATATGAAGATATACAGAGGATATAGGAAAATCAAGTCAAACAGACAGTGGCGCATTGTATATTCAGTTTTTAAAATGTAAAGTGATGTACAGCAAAGCTCATGATTCTGTGCTTGCTCTTGAACCTCAGAGTGCAGTTTGAGGAACACTGCTGGCCTCTCATTATTCGGGGTCATGGCTCTTACCTTGGGGATGGAGACGTTGGCTTGGAGGCCCTTGATTTTCACATTATCTGGTTTGACGGACAGGTCTGTCTGGCCATGGGAGATGTTGAGGGAGCCGGGGGTCGTGCCCTCTGTCTTGGATAGCTTGTGCTCCTGCTTGCCTGTTTGGCTCTGTGTGGATCAGTCATTGGGCAACAAAGCCACGTTTTAAGTGGGAAGCTGATTTTCTTTTTTTTTGTCAAATCTGGTTTCAATCAACTAATTGAGTGATTTGCAGTAAGCTGTATGTCAACATTCAAAAATCTCTATTATGATAAATAAATATTAACATATCAAACTATATGGCTCTCTTCTGTGCCTTGT
This sequence comes from Lateolabrax maculatus, assembly GCA_031216445.1. Taxonomy (NCBI): domain Eukaryota; kingdom Metazoa; phylum Chordata; class Actinopteri; order Acropomatiformes; family Lateolabracidae; genus Lateolabrax; species Lateolabrax maculatus. Next base: position 7,992,222 of record CM062205.1, on the reverse strand, counting down.
TGTACTTACAGACTCAGTGACAGTGGACTTGCTGATCTGATAAGCTTCATTGAGGACTTTCCCATGCAGGTCATCCAGAATCCCTGCAGGATGACGGATACTGGCAAAGTGGACCATGGATTCAATGTACCTGAAAGAGACCGAACAGACAGCTGTAATAAAACTAAAAAATAGGGCTTCATAGGGCTATAAATATTTTGTTTTATTTAGTTGATATGTGTAAAACACACAGAATTTACAAACCCAGACTGTTAAGGCATTAGCAGAACTGATCGCCCTTTCCAAGTATAATCAAATTTACCGGGTCAGTGCTTGGAGGCTGGCCACTCTTCAACCTTTTAGCTACAGTTCAACCATCTCCACACTGCACTAGCCAAGAGCTAAGTGCTTGTAAGACTGTCGTGAACCCAGCACTGTTTGATATTGGCAAACTAAAAATTCACACTGGCAGACAACCAAGACCGAGACCAGACTCTGAAGCACTGTCAGCGGAATTTTAGATCCAACATGCATGGGGATTAATTTGTCTTAAGGTCAAATCTTCAGGCTAAAAATAACCCTAAACTGAGATGTGTCATGTGTAGTGTGAGAAAGACTTTGATAGATCAGGTTATTTTTTGTTTTAAGGATGATGTGGTCAATAAAAGCAGCATGACAAGCAGGCCAAAAACAAACAATATTCTAAAATCAGGACCTGGTGAGTGCTTAAACAACACACAGATAAAAAAAATAAAAAAATAAAAACTCCATGAAGGACAGTTACTACCTGTCCAGGGATTCAGCCACAAGCGGCGTGAGCACCACGTTGACGGCTCCCTTCACCTCTACGATGGCAGTGGTCCTGGTCTGAGCTAAGGGCTGCTCCAGAGTCCAGTCATCAGTCGTCGTGTCCTCATCTGTGTTCTCCATGGCCCTCTTATCCAGTGGGGTGTACGGTGTGCTGTGAAGGTACAAAGAGACGCTCTCTGGTCATTCATTACATTTTAATTATAGAACACACAGCATAGGTTGTTACTTGAAAGGACTACGTGAAGCAATTCATCAGTTGGGTGCTGTTGAGTATTCTAGATACACAAATACAAAAAACACACTTTCGTGAGTATGTAGATATTCATTGTAAATTCAGAGTATAAAATTGGTGAAAACCTGTTGTTCTCTCCCATCAGCTGAACCCCTCTGTCCAGTAGAGAGCTGGCTGACAGGCCCTGCTTAATTACCTGCAATGAAAAAGGAAACGTTACACCCCAAAACTGATGTACTGGGTGTTTTAGGAATGTTCATATACCATTTAACCATTTTAAACAGCCAATACCAAGATACAATTCTGAAGTTTAACTACAGTATCGCATGCTGAAGGAGCTAATAACCTTGCTACATGCAGACAAAGACCGTTAGTTACTAGTCAAAGACCTTAAAGCTGGGGACAGAGAGCTGGTCAAAGGAGGCGGAACTCTCCTCGCTGGTGGGTGTGTCCAGATCTAGGGGGCGGTGCAGGGAAGACTTGGAGGTCCTCTTATTGGTGGGCTGCTTGACAGACCAATTTGAAACCTGGCAGAGGTGAGGCAATGAGTGTTGATTGGACAAAAAAGATATCACAGTGAGAATAAAAACAGGCACACTTTCAGTGTTAGCTTTCAGATTTTAGATTTTTTCGAAGACCGGGAGCATACTGTAAGGATTTGTTTCGATCACTGAAGGACCCAGGATTTGCACATATATGGCGTAACGTGAGAGATGATACCTGGTAGTGCGCTAGGTAGCTCTGGTAGCACGCCATGACGTGGGGCTGGCGGGTTACAGGTCCAGGTTCAGCCGTCTTCTCTGCCTCCACCGAGCTCTCCTCCTCCATGGCCAGGGCTGACACGAAGGAGGCCTGGGATGTGTGGCTGGGCAGGGGCTGGGGCGGCAGCGGGGGCAGCATCGGGGGCAGGGGCAGGGGACGTGGCTCAGTGATCAGCTCCCCGTTGAGAACGTAGGTGAGGGGACCCTCGACACTGTGGTAGATGGAGCTCCGACTGGGGGGGGGGGGGGGATATTTACACATGGGCATCAAATGAATACGTCATGGTGTGGTTTAAGCCAGTTATAGCCAAAAAGCTGCACTTGAATGACACTGCTGTCACTGTCATGTTACCCTAACCCCTTAACCCTTTTTGAGTCTTCTGTTTCATAATTCTGCTACATATTTCCCTCTAATGGCAACACAGCTGCAGTCATGTCAACAATGTTGACATCAACCACCTTATTAAATAGGATGCCTGCCAGAATCTATGGCACCTCTTTTCTATATATAACTTCATGTTTTCGAATTCAGCCTTATGCTTCCACAGGCTTGTGCCACTTGAAACCTTTCATGAGACTAAATTGATTATTTGTGTTTGTGTGGTCGGCTGTATCAATCATAAAGCGTGTTGAAATCAATGTGAGAACATTTTGGATAATAGAAAAATGACAAGGTAGTTGCACAACAAGACGGAAATCCAATTTGCCAAACACACCAGCAGTAAGCGGCTGCCCATGGATCAAACATCTCATCTGCTATAACCCTTCTGGATCACATCCGTCCTTGCATGATCGAATCAAAGTAATAAATGAAAGCTGCGACGTGTTCAGCTTCGGGGCATGTTGCTAAACACAATGAAATGCAAAACTTGTTGGGTATTAAACATAAAAATGTCATAACACCGTTAATGTATTCCTGCGTGTTGTGCCATGAAGACATTTTACAATCATTGCAAAGATGTCAGTGTGAGTCATCAGAGGTTGCCTAACGCAATTGTTTACTGCCTGTTTTCATTCCAATCAAGACCTTGCTGTTACAGTAACTCCAATACATTAGTTTTTGTTTTCAAAAGGCAGAAGTTCTCTATAATGTTTCAACTATATTCAACTACCATGAAACTCAAAAAAGGCAAAACATACATTTTATTGCCTTATTCAAATGTAGTTTGAATATAGAGTATGCTTTTGTAAATCTTGAAATTGTGATATCAAAGTAGGACCCCTTAAAGGGATCTGACAAATTGGACACAAATAATGTAAAAAATCTTACTCCTGCATTTATCACAATCTTAAAATGTAAATCAGAATTCAAAAATCCTCCAGAATGGCCCCTTTAACATTATTTTAAGTGGTAACACTTCAAGCACTGTGACAAGGTCAGAACTTGCTAGACGGGTCATTAATTCATCTGCTCTTACAGATGAGAAATGAGAGACTCTTTGATGTTACTGTGAGCTGTGAGCTGTCTAGACTCTATCATCACCTTAATCCCATGCTTAACCTTGCACTTGATGTGACCATCCACCCAGTCCGCTCTCAAATTTTCACAACCCTTTTAACTTTGAGAACTTTTGTGGTTCCACTTGCAGAATATTCCACGCTCTATTTTCTAAAGAACGTTATAATACAAGCAGACCTGTAGTTATCCATGTGATACGGGGGCTGCTGTGGCTGCTGCATCTGCTGCCTCCTCTTCTTCTTGCGGCCTGGGTACGTCCCTGGACCCTCATCAGCACTGCTGATCGGCTCAAAGTCCTCAGCGGCGGAGAAGTAGGCTTCGCTGTCAGCCACAGACATGCTGGAGTCTGCTGAGCGGTACTGGTGGAAGGTGTTGGAATCCGCTGAGGGCGTGAAGGGGAAGGAGCCGTAGCTCCTGCGCTGACGTGGTGAGTCAAGTACGTTCTCGTCGCTGCGGGAAACCTCGCTGCTAAACTGGACGCCTCCGGACAGAACTGGTGGAGGTTTGTCGGTGAAGACGGCGGCGGACAGGCTCTTGGTGCTGCCCAGTCGGCCCGAGTGTACAGAGGACTGGCGCTTAATGGGGGAGCAGAGGGGTGAGCGCACTGAAGTGCGGTCCTGGGAGCTGTTGGGTGAGACCGGTGAGACCTCTGGGACCTCCCCTAGGGTGCTGCACATAAAGACGAATAAAGAACATTTGGAAGGCATTACTGACTGTGTAAGGACATTAAAATGATATGATCACATTAAAAGAGTAGCTACACCCAGACTTCTAGTGGTTCCGTTGTGCTCCGACTGCTTATATTTATGTGTCAGTACTTTCAGTCACTGTGGATGTTACTCACTCAGCAGGGCTTTTGCCGTTCATGGGGAACATGCGCTCCTCCGTGCTTGGCGAGGGAGTGTCCCTCTCTCCAGCCAGCAGGGGCAACGCCGCACTAGAGGAACTATTTTCTTCAGAGGAGGAGGCAGAGCTGTGAGAGCGTTGGGGCACCTGGAGACTGAGGTGCTGCTGACCACGCCTCTCAGGCAGCTCAGGAGGTAGGCACGGCGAGTGTGTGTCCGTCTTTAGTCCTACAACTCTCCCTAAGACAACATACATGTGGTTTAGTAACTGATATTTCTAGACATTTACATTTACATTTACATTTCATCTCTATTCAGTGTTTTGCGACCCATACTTACAGTACATTCTGTTTTTTAATAAGAAGCTGGTCACACTTAAGTTAACTGATTCGGCAGACAAGATAAGCTCAATATATTAGCATATAATATAAAATATTCTTATGTAATGAACTCCCAGGGGTCTCCGTATGGGAAGGGTAGCTGTTTTAGTAATAAATTAAACATTGTGGATATTAACTATTCTTATTTTTGCTTGGAATTCACACAAAAAAAAACCCTCGAGCAACTCAATATTACGAAATTTATATTAAATCTTTTTGCAAATCCATACCATCCATTTTGGGTGTTTCCTTGGTAATAATCCACTCCCCTGGCTGTAGCAAAGACTGGCCGTAAGACATGTCTGTGTCTGTGCTGGAGGAAGAGAACGCGGACGAGGAGGAGGGTGTCATCTCTTCGAGCTTGAAGAAGTCCAGGCCCATGTTGGTACCTCCAAAGAACCTGCAGCCTCCGAGGCAGCCGCAGCGGTTCCTGCAGCGCTTGGTGCGAATGCCAGCCTCTTCTGGCCAAAGGAACCAGAGTCTGAGGAGAGAAGACGATCAGAGAGACTGATTAAGAAACTAGCAAATACAAACAGGATTTGGGGTAGTGGGGTCGCTGGAAGACGTCTGTGACATTTTGTCCAGTCTTGCACACAAACCAGGCACTTGTAGATAAAATATCCTTAATCAACATCTAATAATCATTCATTACCTCCTTCACTGTTTCCAGAACTTGGTTTCATGAATCATGAATGTACATACTTTGCCATTTCTCAACCCACAGTGCATTTAGCTGAAGTTATAAGATCACATTTGTTTAGATACATCTACTTTACGAGCCGAGCATCTTCTGACTGTATCAGTGATTCATTATACAGAGGTGTGACACAGCGAGTGAGTCATTTCCACTTTGAAAAGAAGTCCCAGCATTTACATTTTTATAAACAGTATTTTAACATCAGCAGTGATGAAACCAAAGGGTGCTGCTACCTGTAAGCAAAATTCAAAAATGAAATAAAAGGTGAACAACAGCAACAAGTGATATAAACAGAAAATGCCACAATTTTGAAAGGATGCTCTGGGGTAGCTGAGGGACAAATGTGGGAAGTCACACACACACACACACACACACACACACACACACACACACACACACACACACACACGTGTTTTCTACCTCTTGGTCTGAGCATCATGTAGCTCCAGAAAATGTCTCTGGACTTCACATTTGGCTGGGTGGTCAGCGGCCAGGGCGATGTCTGCTGTGATGAGGTTCAGGTTGACTGAACCCGCCTCCAGCCAGACAGAGCGTCGCAGCAAAGGGGGCTGACCGAGACCTGGCGGCTGACCCGGACCCTGACCCTGTCCAGCCGGCTGCAGCCTGGTCGCCTCGCTGTGCTGCTGCTGCTCAATGTACTGCCGGATGTTTACGTCCTGCACCACAGCGCTGATGCCCTCTCCCACCGCCTGGTTGTGCAGGTTGCAGTTGGCTACGCGAATGATAGCCGTCTGCGGTGGGAGAAAGAAAAGGAAAATTAGAAAATCTTTACACATACCTTACACAACAATATAACATCATATTTATAAACTGAAACAGAGTTAAATTGTCAGAAAAAAATATTTTTACTTAAAAATACAATAGAAAAATGGTTGGTGCTAATTACCTTGATGTTGGCAGCACAGCCATGCTCCACGATGAAGAGGTCAACTCCATCCATGGCCAGTCGGGTCATGGTGTACTTCAGCTCCTCTGATGTGCGACAGTGACCCGGCAGGCAGCTCATCTGAAAGACCACCATCATTTAGTACCAAAAACTTTTTAAGTGGCTGCAAGGAAGCCATCTCCAATTTAGTCTGGCTGTGCTTTACATTCCGCTACATAGCCTGTAGCCACAGCTGCTCAGTTGTCAGAAACTAATGAGGGTGCTCAGGCAGAATTTTTAAAAATATCCTTGTTAGTATTCATATACAAACAAGATGTTTTGGGAAACATACTTGTTTTCTTTCAACTTTATTTCACACATCATGGTGTGGTGTGCGTATGCTATGTATGGCTGAGTAGATCAATAGTTTTGTGTTCGAGGCTGTTGTTCAGTTTCTCCAACTGAGTAAAAGTGTGTTTTTCTGAGTCATGCATCATTAGAGAAAGGTTCACAGTGGACTGCTTTTATTATCTGATGCCATTTGCACATTTCCTTTCACACTGGACAGTTCTGCCCAACATTCAAATCTCACAAAAAAAAAGCTGTCAGCCATAATGAGCTAATTTAGTAGCTTCCAGCGCGAGAGTCAGACACACGGACAGCTACAGCAGACTGAAAGTGTGAGAGATGAGGCTCAGACCATGTGCAGCGTTTCATGGTATACTGCCTGTTCGTACCTTGGCATCGCAGATGCGACGGTCAGCGCCATGCTGGCATATGACAGAGGGCTTGGGTTGTTCCAGCTGGAACTCTCGGGACACCCCGTGGAAAAGGAAATTCTCACCCCACTCGATCATACTGGCCACCTAATGATCACATACACACACAGACACATTAGTACTTCGTAACATTAAAAAATACACTTACTGCAGGAACAAATGCAGAGAATAAAAAACAAGAGTGAAATGAATGTTTCACAAATTCACAAAAGTTGTTGCAGGGCTATTTTTGGATCATATTACACACACTCACACTCTCACTGGCAACTCAGCTAAAGATCCATGATGTGATCATAATCTAAGGCTGCACACATCTCAGATCACTATTTTACTTTAGCCAATAAAACACGCACACACACACACACACACACACACACACACACACACACACACACACACAGACACAGACACAGACACAGACACAGACACACACCTGTGGAACGGTGACCCTGCCGGTGAGACCCCCAGCCTGCATGTCGATGAGCCAGGCGTATTCCAGTGTGTCAGTGCCCAGGGGGAGGCCCTGAGCGGAGAACATGGCATGGGCCCTCATCTGCAGGCCAGACAGGCTCAGGTGGCCGTCCCTCAACACCCCGTCCGCTGTGGGACGCTGTGGGCAAAAGGACGGAGTCACACACACATAAATACTTTTAATCTTACGTCAAAGCCTTGTAAGGTAAACCCACAGAAACTCAATTTTCATCTAAAGTGAAATTCATTCTATAATACCACTGCATGTGCCATAGAAAAAGAGCTTGTTATCTCACTGGAGGAGAGAGATGAGGGGTTCCGATTCTTTGTCCAGGATTAGGGAAAGATATTCACTCTGAGCAGAAAATAGGATCCAACTCATGGCTAAAGCTTAGGAATTCTGTTTGGTTATACAATATCTAGTTGCTTAAGCAAACATGTGCCTGATGAAAAGCGTGTTTCACATTATGCAAGACTCACCCGCAAGCTTTATTCAGGGTATTTTCTAAAGGACTGAGTCACACCTTCAGTTACCAGATTACAGAGTAGTTGTTTGTGTGTGAATTGTTTAGCCTTTTCACAAGTGAGATGTGCTGCATAGTTTAGTTAGTTTATATTACTGTGCTTGATTACACCTTGCTTAGACTTCTAAATGAACAGATGACTGTAGGGGCCAACAAGTCCCTTTTACCCTGAGGATCATTTTGCAAAAGAATTTCTAGACACAAACAATTTCCTCCAGATGAAATATAAATCTAGGTGATGACGGAGTCGAAATAAGATGTGCATGTGTAGTTGTGTTTCTGACCTGGTAGTTGTCACTGATGAAGATGTGAATGGGAGACAGGAGCAGCTGAAGCATCGTCTCCTTGTAACCCTTTTTCATCTCAAAACACAGCCGCTCCAGGAAGCCGGATGGACCTTCGGGACCCTCGCTGCTGCAGTGCTGGAGGCACGGAGAAAAGTAGAAAACATGTAGACTCATACATCAAGTTGTTTTCATAAACATAAACACACAACTATAAAAGCATGGCCAGCAGGTTTAAATAAAAAAATAATTTTTTGCAAGAAATGGTAAATAAAATGGACTTTCGACTCTTTACTTGAATGTGTGTGTACATGCTGCCTGTGAAGGAATTTTCCTTCTTGTATGTTAAACTTCCCTCTTATAGGTTAAAGGTAACTTAAGACAGTGCTTCACAGGTCAGGTCAACTGCCTGTCTCTGTTCGCCTGTCTCACTCTGTGTGCCAGACAAGGCCGAGTTGGCTCTGGCATCTGGTAAACCAAGGTCTGCTAGATATCTTCTGTTTTCAGTGTTAGACACAACAGGCTGGTGCCTGGTTGTTGACGCTGGATAAGAGAGACTGTAGAGAGGCTATGCTGTTGCTAGGGCAGAAATGGTTGACGTCTTTCCCTGTTTGGATCTGATATCCAATAGAGTCCTCACACATGACAGACTGAGTTAGGAATAACCCTATTTGGATATAGTGGAACTTATCAGTTCTGGGGAGGGTTAAATACTGAGCTTCAGGACACCATCTTCAGATTTGGGTAGCAGTACGCTGTGATTCACACGTGGTGTTTCCCTTTTCTCCTCGATCGAGCTTTAATAAATATTCCTGTGGAAGACATCCCGGTCTCCTGAAACTTCTTGTTAGAGTGAACCAGCTCTAAGATTTCCCTCACACTGCCTACATACTGCAAATAGTTTATTCATGTTTTTCTCTTCTCATATGTTCAGTTTTTTTTTTTTTACAAATTGCATAGTGGTTTTCATCAATTTATATACATCAAATTTATATTGTACATATTTATTTTCTTTAGTTTCCATGTCTCATACATTTGTTCACATTTTCATCATTTTTATTTCACATTGTAATGATCGAAAGTTTCATAATCTTTAATAATAACCCATTTGCTGTACTACACTGATCTCGCTCTCTCTCTCCTTTTTAAAAAAATAAACCATTAAACTGGACTTCGCATCGGTCATTAGTTTTACCATTGGCAGTCGGCCGTGGACTTTGTACAGGTTGATGTACACTGTGATGTCCCAGGGGCGCAGATCCAGGGGATGGATGTCTGAGGTTTCCTTCTGTTCGCTGTCCTCCATTCCCAGAGGAGACCAGCCGAGGCCAGAGGAGGTGGCGGTGGACAGCACAGGGCTGGACACTGCTTCCTCAAAGTCCGTGTACATGTCGTCCTCACCAAAATAGTTCTCCTGTGGGAGCAGATGAAAGGGAGGTTAGGAGGCTGTTTGATAGATTGTAGACTTCTAATTGATTAATTACACCAATTACGCACCAATTGGTGTTTTCGTTGCTATCCAAAATCTACATTGAACATCCTCACTATTAAATTAAACTACTAATTACACTGAGTGCAAAACACCAACACACAGTGACTGATTACCAAAGGGTGTCGCCAAAATCTAGAATTACAAACAGACTCTGGGATTTCCGTACCTTGATGGAGATCAGTGCTCGGAGCAAAGGCCCATAGAGGATGATCTGAGAGTCTGGGGACATTTCCATCTCCACGTGGAGTCTGTCGGGGGGGAGCTCGGAGGGGTCAGCGGGCACCCGGCTGTGGGCAGCTGAAGCAGACGTGGAGGTGTAGCGAGGTGCGGCGCTGTGGGGTACTGAGGTGTGTTCTGGGGGCCGCAGAGCTGACAGCATGGATTCCTCCATCTCAGACACTTCGGACACAAATCGCAGGTTAGACAAGTTAGACAACAGCATGTAAAATAAATAAAACAGCTCGGTAAGACACAGGGAAGGAGACTGAGGGAAGATTTTAAAGATAGTTAACATTTCTTACACAGTCCACAGTCTCATGGTTGGTTTAGAGCGAACAACAAAGAATTGATACTAAAGCAGTGAGCTTACAAGACTGTTTGAGTTGCTCATCAGCCTTCTGGGGATAAATGGGGTGCCAGGTGTAGTCAATGATGAGCAAGAAGTTGGGTACACTCCAGCAATCCACCCAGCCGGCTCTGATGTAAGGAAAGAAAAACATGTACGCTCATTGCACAGTCGTAATGTTGAGTTTATCATCATTTCAAGTGGATTTTCCAGTCCATTGTTCGCTTTATGAACCGTTCAATTCGAGGACATACAGTGGAGGCGAGAGACGGCAAATGGGTCGCGCCTGATTTCCCTGCAGCACAGAGTGCACCGGTCCAGACAGGATTCGATCGTAACCCCCTAGGGGGTAAGTGGGTCTCTCACAGTGCTACATCAGTATAGTCTGGCCCAGGGCTATACATAATAAATGATCTGGATGTTGCGTTATCATGTACAGAGTGTACAATGCATGCGCTACCCAACAAGCAAAGGTTCTCCAGCAGCTCTTTGAACGTTCACTGACCTTTAGGGTGGTGCTTACAATATGAAAAGAGAGCCTGATTTGCAACATTCTTCAAAAGGGATTCAGACTAAGATGGATGTATTGCAGTTCTACACATAATAATAAAAAAAAAGGAAATGGAAATAGACTGGCATATCTAAACATTAAAAAGTTAGTCTAAAACATTTTTCAAACAACTAAGGACGCTAAATAGGATCCTGCCTGAACAATTCAAAATGTTAAAAAAGCCCTAAGAAAATCTACAGCAGCAGCAACTATTAAACCAACAAATGCATAAAAATCGAAGTGGGTTTAAAGTGAGTGGTGTATTTACTTGAAATTACCACCTACTACCTTGGCAACACTTCTACCTAAGCACTGATGTGATTCAGTGTTACAATGATGAATCATCCTGCTCTTTGCTAACACTCACTTTTTGCCCACAACTAGAGAGAGATCATTCCCAGGTTTAACTCACTCTGCGTGGGTGATGTTTCTCCAGCGGGACTTGGTGGGCTTGGGAGGGGGGGCACCTTGGTTCTCCCCTGGCATGAACATGTCCGGGGGCAGCTTGACGTTCTGGTAGTCTTTGGCCAGGGTGAGGAGGGGGTAGCGGCTCGGGTGGCACTCCGGCAGGGACAGTCGCATGTCTGTGTCCTCTGCCTGAGGAGGACAAAGAACACACGCGCTCATGCACCCACACATATTCATAGCTGGTGTCAAAGTATTCACGTCTATGGACGCATAGAAAATACATCTGAATCTATAAAAGCAGCATATAACCAATATGAAAATACACAGTATGTGCAGTGCTGTAAGAACATATTCCAGACAGAAAATAATCCTCACAATTAAATACAGAAATAAAAAATGAAAATTTACTTTTGAACAAATCATAGCTACTTAAAGCATGACTCACCTTCAAGCTGAAGCGGGTATGGCAGGTGGTTGGAACAAACTCATTGAAAGGCAAAGTGAAGTCTATATTGAGTGTCTCGCCGCATGCCGCCAGGTACACTATGGAAGATCAATAATGCAATTGATTAGTCTGCCCTGCTCTGCTCTGGGATTAAGTGGAGTATATGGTGTACAATACATCGTGACTTAAGTCGAAGTAGCCTGCCATGGACATCAGCTTCCAGCGTGAAAGAGGCATTAAGGTAGCGATTGCTTTCAAGTTTCATGTAACTGCACTCTTAGCAGCAGATATTATTTCTGCATCAAAGATTTCAAAAGATAGAAAAGATATTTAATACTTCTTTTCCACCAGGTGCCTTAATTTTAGCTAAAACTTCAACAGGTCATAACAAAAACACTTCTTTAGTAAAATTATTAATCAACAATTAATAATTTTTAATTGTTGATTAATAATTTTTATTTAAGTAGAATAAGTAGAGATTCAATTCAGTGTGACTCTGTCAATTAAGTTGCATCGAGAAGAGCATCTTTCTTACCATTCTCCTGCTGCTTGGTGGAACAGTCAATCCAGTTGTGCTGGTTTGCCGCCCAAATCATCTCAAACTGGTGGAAAAGGACCTTGAACTTCCAGGAATAGGGCACAAAAGAGTAAATGTCTGGGGCGCTGTCACTCGCCCAGTCCTGGATCAAATCTAAAAAGAAAGAAGGAAGAGTGATGAAGTGGAAAAAATGGGAAGTTAGTTTTATACATTTCACCATTAACATGCAAAACGCTAAAAGGCTAATGATCTGATCTGCTGACTGATTATCGGGCAAAGGAATGTACTGTCCTTCGCCCTGACGGTTTGCTGGAGGACTCACCGGTGAAGAAATTTTTCTGGGCATAGATGAAGTGGTATGTGGCCTTGTACACCTCGATCTCACACTGCCACGACTGAGGCATGTTCCACACCCGAGGGTAGCTGGCTATGACATGAAACTGAAATAAAAGGCAGAGGTAGGATGCAATTTCACTCACGCAGGGCACTTACTATGTATACGGACGTTTGACATTTCGTTTGCTCAACCTTCTCTCATGTCTTAAGTCGACAGAGAAGTGATTTCTCCAATTTCTGTCCAAAAAGTCAACTGAAAAGCTTCTTGTGTAATTGCCTGCTACTTACAGCCAGCATCTCAGCCTCCAAAAGAGTCCTGTACTGCATACTGCTGGTGGTGTCCACGTGAAGCAGCTGGCCTTTGATGGTAGGAGAGTAGCCTGAGGGCAGAGGAGAGAGTCAGAAAAGCAGGGCCATCAATTCTCAAAGCCCAAACCTAGGGCTGAGTTCAAGCAAGTAATGTAATTTACCAGCAAAGCTTGAAGAGCTACTGATGTTACCTACATTTCTGGGGACAGAGGAGAGCATTGACTGATGACTGACAAAATATTATCAGCTAAGTCAGATAAATTATTACAAACATTTCACAAACTATCAGTGTTGAGAATGTCAGTGTTCCCTGGATATGGCTTTCAATGTAATTTCTTGTGGTTTTACTTGATCTTTAGTCTGTATTACAGTATAATGAAGGGAAAACTTCCATATTGAATTATAGTGCACTTAGTGGAGAGTGTTACACCGAACGTACTCAATGGAGTCTCGTGTAGAAAAAGTTTGTCACAGATTGCACAGACACCCAGCAAACAGCAACCAAAGAACAGTGGAGAACTTTTAAAGAAAGAGGTTTCCTCTGTCTACAATTCACAGCGGTGGTACATCAACGCACACATATCATTTAAGAGTATCCTATATGCGTATAACATGTAAATATATTTACTTTACTATTTACTTCGGTCTTGATTTTGAATTTGACCCAACCCTCTCTGATCTGAACTGATTTATACTTCACCTAAGTAGTCCTGAATATGGCCACGCTGGGATCCTGACCTATATGTGCAAATGTAGCCCTCTATGTAACCTGATTAACGAAGGCTCAGCCCTCTGAGAAACATTGATTTCTCAATACAATACAACTTTTTGCATCAAAGAGATATTTTACATTGTGATTTATTATGAACAATGACTTCCACATTGCTCACTATGGCAACAAGAACACATGTTCACGAAGGACAGGGCCTTAATTAAATCTAAATTTAAACCTTCAATAACTGATTTTTCTTGGCCACTCGGGGGTAGTGAAAACAACTTTAGAACACAACACTGACACATCATCAGTTGGCAAACAGTTGCATATTTGCAAGGGGTGGGGGAAAATTGATTATAAGATGTATCGCGATGCTCTCTTGAAAACTCAATAATCTGAAATTTAAAACTTTCGACATTATGATCGCCTGTAACAATTTTGTAAGACCGGGCTGTACTATCCTTACAGCTGCTGCTGATGGTTAAAAGTAATGGACGTATGTGAATCATAATGTGGATAAAATCCAACCACCACGAAGCTGAAGGGGAAAAGGGACCAGGACAAGAGCAACATTGTATACAAGTTGTGTATTTAATAAAATATAATGGAAGCAAATGAATCTGTTTATTTTAATTATGGATCATTACAAATACGCTATAGTAAGTCACAGTGAGAAAAATAAATTGCGTACAAAACAAAATTTTAGCCCTCTGAATCAGAATTGAATCAAATCAAATCAAATCATATCATGAGATTCCTGAAGATTCCCACATCTTATATTTACACATCCAGCAGTTACGGAGCAACATTATCATTCATTTGGAGTTGTGTTTGTGTCCACCTGATGAGTCCAATATTCCCTCTCTTTTTGCCCTGTTTTTGGTCTCCACCAACTCCTGAGGGAAATATTTCAATCTTTAGCTGCTTCACCAGCAAGCTTTCGAACTGTGTCTGTCTGCTTTTTGGTGCTGAGCAGGTAGTGTACAGTGGGTTTTTAGAACATTTTCACTGTAAACAGCTGCCTGCTGCGACAGAAAACGTAATATGAGAGCAATAAGAGTAAACCAAAACTGTAAAGTTGTGGGACAGCTAAACACATTGTCATCTGATACATTGTTATTATTATTAAATATCAATTAAATCCCACTTATAATTAATATTTATTTATATTGACAAAGAAACTATTTTATAAATGTCAATGGAAGTAAATGTCAAATAAATAAAGATCCAAATTTGTTATGGCGTGAATTCTCATTCGACAACGCAATTCTAAGCTGCGTAACATGGGTGTAGTTTGGCAATTAGTCAGTGCAACAGACTACCACATGGTGGGAAAACTTTTGGAGTTGACATGTGCTTCTATATGAACAAGATTTGTCCTTAAGTCCGTGGGACATCTGCCACTGCTCACATTTTGGACTTCTGGCCTTTATAACAAACACACTCACCGTTCTCTCCTACAGTCATGGGGATGTTGACTTCCAGGTAAGAGCCTGCACCTACATTCACATGTATGGCATTGGTTTCCTAAAACAGGGATGAATGCAGAGCACAGGGGAAGAGAGAGTGAGATAAAAGTAATAAAAGCTGTCAAATTATTAGAGAGGGTGCCTTACTGCATTACAAATAAAAGAAAGTCACCTAATCTGAACAAAAATATGTTCAAAAGAGGTAAAAAATGGCAATCTTCCCTGACTCAAGCCATTTTATGTTTTTATTCAACATGCATTTATGTTGGTATTTAGTATGCACTTCACATTCTTAGCTTTGTGAAAATCCCTGCACTGCTCTAAGATGAAAATTTGAAAAAGCATAAAACATGAAGCAATATCAATAGCTAAAACATGGTGAGGAATAAAGACAAAGACAAGTGGAGCAGCAGGGAGAGGAAGAAGGATCACACAGGTTGGAAAGAAAGAAAGAAAAAAAGGGGTGAAAAAGAAAGCACACAAGAACAAGAGTCACCCTGTTTTTGGTAAAAAGCAGATCGATGGTGGCGTCAGCAATGATGTTCATGCGGAGCTCGAAGGCCTGGATCTGCCGTGGTTTTCCCGGCTGGGCAACCTCGGTCACTTTCATGGCCTGGTAGTCAGCCGGCAGGAAGAACTTCCACAGACAGTCCCTGAGAACGGTGAGAGGTCATGTAAAAGAGAGATCGCATCTGTACAGCTCCACTCTAAAGCCTTAAAACACGAATTTGACCAGAACAGCACTTATATTACATCTGTATCTGTATTGATATGCTTTCTAAGTATTTACAACATATAAGAATGGTGCTAAATTTACCAACTGAATGTAATTTACAAATGTAATCATCGTAAGTAAATTGGCTCCAGTTTAACAGCTCACAGAGGAGGTTCTATAGTGGTGCAGCCTTGTGCTGATTTGTGTTTTAATATTTGCTGAGAAGTTTTGATTTGTTGTTGATTTATACCAAATTACTCAACAAGTCCCGCTATTAATGCAATATACAGTGAATTGTGGTAAGATTTAATGTTGGAATTTTCTCTCTGATAAAACACAGTGTGTGTGTTTGTGCATGATCATCACTCACCTCTGACGATCTGCCCAAGGGCCGTAGTTGAAGTCGGTTCCTTTTCCACAGACGATGTCCAGACCCCAACATGGAGGCAGGTCTTGAAGCTTATCGCCCTCGCTGCACGTCTCTGCCTCCTCCACGCCCTCCTGCTCCACAGGCACCAGACCTGCACACACACACACACACACAAACATCCAAAAACACATTTCAAGTCCCAGATGACTCTGACAACTAATCCTGAACAAAAACACACAACTGTACAAAAAAAGCCTTGCGGACAATCTTGAAACTACTTTACTACAACTCTTTTCGTAATCTTCTTGCCAACAATTGATCATGTTCATATTGTTCTGCTATAAACAACGACAACTTTCCACTTCTGTTTTTTTTGGTTAACATTTGTGAGTGTGTGTGGGTGTGTGTGCATACCGGGTTCATCCTTGTAATAATAGATGTCAACATCGTTGGACTGCATGACCACAAAGCCTTCCCCCATCAGTCTTGGAGGTCTAGATGAGCGGACAAGGACACAGGTGAGAGGTGAGAGGTGAGAGGCATAGTACAGACGTCATGCCTATTGTACTTGTATTACAAACTAGAAGTAGGGTCACAGCAGGTAAGCAGGTACCTGAAAGTTACTAAAGTATAATTTCAATATTCAGTCTACATTGAAGCTTGATTCTGGCATGAAGACGCAGTTTCATGATATTAATGCAGTGGCTTCCCTCTTTCATATTTTTTGCTTCATCTGAAAGGACATTCCAACACGCGTCAAGGACTGTTGGAGGTTGAAATTACTGATGGCTTATCCAAAAGCGCTACAGCGGCCAAGTTTTTATTGAGAGTGACTCCTTAATTACCGAAGGTTAACAGAGTTTTATTCTCCATGTCGGGTAATTCAGCTGAAGTGCTGATAATTGTTTATGACCGATGTCGCTAATAGGAGGACGGTTTCTATTTTAAGCGGCACAGCTTTTCTAGCTGTAACGGCACTGGTTTAGCGGCCCAGGAAACTCACAGACCCACTGCATGTGTTGAAAATCACCTCACGTGACACTTTGCAGCTGATCAAATGTGTGCATTCCAATAAGCACTGTGACTTGAGTGAGTCGGCGAGTGGGTTAAAAACACACAAGGAGAGAGACAAGAGGCAACAGGCGGAGAAATAAGGAAGTCAGAGAAAATTCCAGCCCAAATTTAAAATCCTGGCAGAACAAGCTCGAGCTCACTTCTCTCACTGAGCAAGATAAAGCGGGGGAGTGGGACATAAGAGGGAAAGAAAGGGAAAAGGAGGTGTGAACACTGTGTTGAGATTGTTTATTATTAAAATTGGTTAAGACTCTTAAATCAACAATACAAGGCTACTTCAATATATATGGCACTGAATCATAACGCAAGTTAGACATTATGATGTTTCAGACCTTTGCTTGAGGAGATTTTCTCTTACTGGACTTATTTGAATTTAAATTGGTTCATGGTATCCCTGCTTATGATGCAGTACATTTAAACTGCCAGGTAAAAAATTACAGAAGGGAGAAGAGATGCCTCATTCAAATACTCGGCCAACATTTTTGGTATTAAAATGGTCAATTGCCCAATTCAGATACATAAATCCTTATCTTTATTCTATATCCAACAGTGTATATCTTTAAGAAAGCTGACGCAGAGCACAGTCCTCCATTAGATGCAGAAAAAAGTACTTGTTTTAAGCAAAAAACTAAAAAGATTATTCAAATAACTTATTTTAAATTAACTCCTTACAAATGTGGCAGAAAAGCTAATTTTGTATTTTTATTTTGTACAAACAAGCAGAGAAATATAGAGCAAGTCCTCTGCTGGTGTTTCACAGCATACATTACATACATATTGCAGGATAAATAAGAAGAAACACAGAGAGAGCAGTGTACAGAATTATCCATTTTAAACTGTATAATGATCTCATTTTCTACAGTCATCATGGTATGCCAAAAAGATTTTGAAGCTACTATTCTTCAGGCAAAAGCTTTATCTCTAAAAACATTTTGGTACTGAAGACATGAGTTGAAAAATGATGTTTACGACTTTCAAAAATTGCTTTGAATAAATAAAAGGGTCTGCTGCATTATTTAATCTCTTTGGTATTACTTCAATATGAATTTAACCCTTGAATCTAAACAGCCTTTGAAAGGGGTGATTTCAAAACAAACACTCAAATTAAATGAAATCAGTAAAGGACTTGGACTTACTCGTCATTCTGCATGCCAAGGTAGCGTGGACTGGGAACCAGCATGACGCGTACATTCTCCAGCGAGCCTTTGACGATGTGCATGAACTGATCCAGGTGGCTGGAGGGAGGCTTGGTGGCGTATGTCAGGAAGGCGTCCTCGAAGTTCACACACAGAGTCTGGGGGAGGTGGTGGTTCCCAAACGCCAAACGGCCCTACAGAAGAGCAAACACACGCACGCAATAAAGGAGTGAGGTTTAAACACTTTAACAGTGTTCTGTTTCATTCAGAATCACTTGTTTTTCTAAACAGATGTTTTAAGCTGGTTCAAAAACTGTCATGCTTCCTTTCTTAGACCTCCGACCAAATTCAATGCAATCTTTGTTGAATTTGCAAGGTACTTACGGTGCTGATGTTGACTTTGATGACAGGAATGAGGGAGCGCCAAGATGACGTGGGGTCCGGACTCTCTGCTTTGATGTTCACACTAAACGGGGACCAGAAGACATTGTCTTACAACAATTTAAGAGTGCTACATTTTCAGTCAGTAAAGTTAATTTGGCTGTCAGTGGGGAATGACAATAGCTCTCCTCTGTGCCTACACTTCCAGTGCATTTGGTGAAGACGGACAGAAACAGGAGCGCATTTGTGCAGCTTTTCCAGATTGCTTGTCATCAAAACATTCATTCATCAATGATCTATGATGGGAAATTGCTGATTCCTGCTTTTCTGCAGTTTTCTTTACCACTCAAATTTGAGGATTAGGCGTTTTACCCAATGACATTTTTAAGATAAGACAACTGCAGAAGCAAGATACTGTACTCAGCAACAAGGAGCTTTGTATTTATTAAAGAATCATTTTTCAAGTAACTCTTACTTAACAAACTTCAAATAATGTTAAAGTTTGATTTTCCCACTAAGCAACCGCAACATTTAAAACAAGGAAAAGCTGTTTGATGAGATGGTACCTTTCTAGGGTCTTGTTTCTGTCCTCTCGTCCCCTCTCTTCGTCCTTTTTGGGTGTTATGAGTGTGGGATCCAGTCCGAAAGTCTCTTGCAGTTGGGCGTAGAGGTCGGTCCGGTTGTAGACGTGAAATTCAAAGCCGTTAACTGTCACGTAAAGCCTGGTCTCTGCCTTGGGGTCTGACGACAAGACACAGAGAGGAAACTCAGAGCTAGTGTTTCTTTTCATAACTGGCTGACAATTGTTTATAATGGAACTTTAGCAGTATTAAGTTATATTAAATTTACATTATATTACTATTTAATAGTCAAATGATGTCTGCAGAGATAAAGAAAAGAACTCTAAATCTAAAGAAAGCTCATTAAAGCTGCATTAATTACTGTAGCTAACAAACTCGTAAACTAAGCTCCTCTTTGATCATACGTCACTCCACTCACCGTGCTGTTTCTGTTTCGGGTTATACATTTTCCACCAACGAAATATGAGGAAGCCATCCTGTATCCTGTAACATAGAAAAGAAAAAGAATCAATCAAGTAAGCAAGCTCTAGGATTCTAGAGGAAGCAAACAACGCAGAACAGGTCGGGTTACCTGATGGACATGTCTTGGTTGATGTAGTAGACATCTCTGAACATGACTTTCCCCGACAGCACAGAGAAGGAGAAGGAGCCTGTGGAGGGGGTCGAACACATTGTGTTACAGACACAAAAGAGTTGAAGTATAATGTTCCCATTGTATAAAGTTCTATGGATTTAGATTTGATGTCAGTGGTTTGAGTTCGAGCCAACAAACCAGCTAATTAAAACGTTAAACAAAAGATGTAATGAGATGGTTGTGTAAGCTGGTAGAACAATAAAAACAGTCAGGGAGTTGCTGGGATATTTAATCACCTTGTCTCCCTATTATCATTGAGAAAAACATAATCTTAATTAGGATCTAATTGTACAACAAGTAGGTCAGAGTCTGTCAGAGAGAAAAATGAGCAAGAAAGCTCAACATCATTAATCCTTTTTGGCTCATAACAGGTCTTCCTCTGTTTCAATTACTGTACGCCAAGAGAGTGACAGCACCTGAACTATAATCACACCGGCTGACACGTCGTCATGTTTGCAGTGTTTTTGACTTTTGCCTCTGACGGGCTAAAGACATGGTGTGTAACTCAGCCAAGATCCTCTTACTAGCAAACTTGTTTTGGTCAATGGCTTCTTGTGAATCTACGCAGGAATGTTTACTCATCTCAGGCCTGACAAGACAAGCTTTCAGAATGCTTTCAAACGGCTTCCGCAAAATAAATTCCAAACTGTGCTGTTTGTTAAGAAGGTTTTGCTCTTGTGCGTCTGTTTATTTCCAAACACTGGTGCCCTTACGAGGCTTTTTGAATATTCCAACAAGCTCTACAGAACTTTGACTCAATTCAAATATATAAAAAATACATTAAAAAAAAAAACAGTACAATTTTAAAAATAGATTAGTGAGCACACAAGTGACCGCTCACTTTGTAGCGACACATGTTGGCAAAGAGAAGTTAAGTAAGCCAAGCCTTCATATAAAATCTTAATGCTGCCTTGGTTATCCTTCTTGCACTCAGCTGCAGGTTTCTGTCTGTCAACACAGACAGCTGAGAATTTGTCAATTCCCTGACAAAATGTCCGATACAGACATGTCTCATTACAGAGTAGGCATCACTACGACATAATCTGGCTTCTTTTCTGGAGTGTACAGCATTTAAGGCTTAAATATCTGCTCTTTTCGTAAAGACATGAATGTGTTTTTGGAAAAAACAAATCGCTTGTTAAAAAATGATGGAATAGGATTTATGGCCTCAAGGTGCTTTATAAATTAAGTTCTGTATCGCTTATGTAAAGAAATTCAATCTGGTGTTGGTTGCAGTTTGCAGTTCAGACTCTATGGAGATGATCACTAAGAGAAGCCGGCTCATCATGAAATATTCAGTAGACTGAGTTAACGCCTTGAACCAAAAGCTTTGGCAGCGTTCCCTCCTCCCAATTCATCACTGTGTGACAGAGCCCCTGATTCACACACCAATATGAATGTAGCCATCCTTGTAGAGTCTGTTGATGATGAGGGTGAGGATGAGGCCAATGTTGCGGGAGTTGTAATAAGTTAAATAGATGATCCATCCACAGGATAGAATGGTGGCTGAAAGACAGAAACACAACGTGATCAAGTTTGTTAATACAAGGAATAATACAAGACAGTGTTTATTTCCTGATGCTTGGAACAGCTTCTTTACATCAGTGATGTAGGCCTACACCTACAAATATGATCTCTAATGCTGATTTTGCCTCTGTTAAGTCAAACTCTTTAAGTATACATGAGAATTATATTGTTGTTTATAAGGTCAACAAACCGAGGTTGGTCTTTTGAATATAATGTGTCAGGTGCTGCTTTTCCTGACATGACACGTCAGTACAGAGAAATAACAGCAGCATTACGGCAGTCACACCAGTGATACATTTAGAAAGATGAAATTAATATAGTCACTTCTTATTCTTTCATACATGGGCTGACAGCTGGGTTTTTACTGCTGCACTAAAGGATTTGTTAGATTTTTTTAAAGAATTCTTTTCTGCTTGAAGATGTTGCAGTCTTACAAAGAAAGCTTCAGTCGGTGAGCCGTGCAATACCGTTGGCCTACCTAGAGCGGCACCTGCACTGAGCAATAATTGGAATTTATCACTTGTCATACCTTAACAGAATTAAATCACAATTAAATGCTAATACAGTCAGCTTGATTAAAGTATTAAAAGAAAATACTAATTAAAATCTTTCATGAAATGAGATCTTAAATACATTATGGAATATTACAGAGCTTCATCATACTTCACACTGTGCACCACAGACTTCAGTTTATTCAACATAATTGCACATATGTCAAAAGAACTTATTATAAACTAGTATTGAAGAAATATATCGAGCTTACCACTTTGTCAATTGTGTCCCTTTTATTTTCCAAATGAACCACGACTATGCCCTCAATACTGAACCCTCCATTAGCATGTTTATAATGGTTATGAAAGCCATAGATGGTGATTTAAGTAGGTGTAGAGAACTTCAAATGTCAATATTTGTACCTGGCAGGCAGGATAACAGGAAAAATCTTCCACAATAGTTAAGACCAAAAGAAGCAATAGCACATCTTCTATGAAACAGCTAAGCCACTAAAATTCAGTACAGATTACTTTAAGTCTCAAGAAAATATCCATAGATCTGCACAGTCTTCCCACAGTAAAGATCCAGAGCAGAGCACTTACCAACGAGGAGCCAGATGAAGTTCGAGTTGTGCTTGGTCAGAAAGTCATCCAGATCCACGAAGCTGGGGAAAGTGCTTTCATTGTTTTTGGAAACATGCCCATCCATGGCTACAGGCTCTCAGTCTGATGTCTAAAACTGCACCACAGCAAAGAAAGACAGAGACAAAGTTTTACAAGACAATGTATTTGAAACATTTTTAATGCACCAATGGTTCCTGCATAAGTTTTCAAAGAAGAGACGGTTACCTAAAACCAAATTCTTAAATCAAAAAATGGTGGAATTGAAAGGTATACAAATAAAAAGACATGGTGGGGAAAAAAACACCTATTTACAACAAAACTGAAAAGATTAAAAGAAAACTATACAAGGTGATCACTGTATAAAATATAATCAAGTCAGTTGTAAAAAAGTTTTATTAGGGCCCGAGCGCCGAACTGGCACGAAGCCCTATTGAAATTCGAAAAATTATTATTATTAGGGCCCGAGCTGCCAACAGGCGTGAAGGCCCTATTGAAATGCAAGTGTTTATTATTATTATTTATGCAAGTTAATCGTTTTTTAGAAGCCTTAAACATGCTCGGAAAGTTGTTAAACTTTGCACATGAATCAGACCTGGCGAAAATGTAGGTATTTTATGGGTGTCGGACATGGGGTTGGCAAAATGGCTCACTAGCGCCCCCTAAACTTAAGCCCCTCATGTAGGTTTAACGTACATGTACGAAATTTGGTAAGCACACGTATCATGGCTAGACGCACCAAAAAGTCTCATGGAGCCATACCCTAAAACAAACAGGAAGTCAGATATTTTTACTTTTATGTCCAAATTGTCCAATTTGTACTACAGCGAATTTATCCAAGACAGTTTATCTGATCTGCTTCAATTTTGGTCAGATTACAAAAAAGACCTTAACGGTGCACTGTTGGAAAATTTCTAAGTTTTCATCATATGGCGTGGCCGTGGTGGGGTCTCAAAGTTCGGTGTTTCGCCACTAAACAGGAAGTGGCTTGTAATGTCACTATACATAGTCAGATTTGATTCCAACTTCCCATGTTTGAAAAGAGTCCCGTCCTGAACACGTGTACATGTCAAACTTGACTCAAAGTTAGAGCGCCACTGACAACAGAAAATGTCAAGTTTTATACTTTGATGTACTCCTCCAAGTGCTTTGACCACATCCACCTCAATTGTGATCAAATATCGCCTTAAGACCTTGATGAAGCTTCATTGTGAAAACTGTGAGTTTTCATCGTAGGGAAGTCGCCTTGGCGGGGCGGAGAATTTCGATGCTTCGCTATGAAAAATCAAACAGTTGTCAATCGCCCCCACGTGGTCACATCTTTTCCAGATATTAAACTTCTGACACCCCCTGTGAATTATATATTACCAAATATCATGTTGTCATTACAACAACATAACTTTTCAACGGTTTGACATACAGATGGTTTTGGCTATTAAACTAAAACAATACCACTAACATGAAAGCTATATTTATCAATTGCAAAAGGAAAGAAGGTAAACACTATAATCTCATCGGTACGGTTCAAGTCATGTACATTCATGAATGGCTCAGGAGGATAAACACACGTCTGCTGATCAGAATGTCCCGGTTCAATGCCACTCAAAACACATTGCAAGACACTGCATCATGGTAGTGTGAAGAGTAACGCTACCGTTTCTATGGAAGCCGCATTTTACACAGAAAGCCACACATCTTAAATATCTTTCTCACACCCCCAACATGACCACATTTACGTACAAGATAAGAATCTTTGACATTTTACCACCTGCAAACAACAGGAAACAAAGCTTATTAAACTTCCGACACCCCCTGTGAATTACACATTACCAAATATCATGTTGTCATTACATACAACATAGCTTTTCAATAGTTTGACATACAGATGGTTTTGGCTATTAAACTAAAACAATACCACTACACCACATTTACGTACAAGATAAGAATCTTTGACATTTTACCCCCTGCAGACAACAGGAGGTAAGCCTTATGTGACAGTGTTCCTCCACTTTCCATGAAATTCTCCCTGTGTGCAGTACACATGAAATCCGGTCACGAGGCCGCGGCCGCAACACGCCCCGACGTGCGCACTGTCGCGAGGGCCCGCACATCGCTGCTTGCAGCTTTAATTTTAAGTTATATTTGCTTGAAAATAAATCCAAAAGTAACAGTGATTTGGATTAAATAGGTGTTTAAATCATAAATCAAATAAAAGCAAGTAAATAATTATTTGAATCATAAATAAAATAAAGTAATATGGTAATAAAGGTCATTTTGCAAGGGAGGAATAGAAAAAAATGGTTGGATGAAGAGCTGTGGTCAAAAGGTACATTAATTATTTCAAATCAATTTCCATATGGTGCCAACATATTTATAAAATAGACTAGGTTGCCTTAGTATATAACAGTATCATACAATTATTGGAACAGTTGCTTAAGATCATTTGTATAGTGTCCAACCCCTTAATAAGAGTTGAGCACAGGGAACTTGCAATGCGTAACACCGTGTGATCATAATTAGCTACATGTACTTCATGTACATGTAGGCTGGGTTTGGTGACATGGACTTTGCTTCTACAGGAGGGATTATTTTATTTTGTTAGTGTGTGGCAGGGGGCTGGTGGAAGGGTGCTGAGCTTGAGTGTGTGGCTACAAGTGTATGCTGTGTTCTCAGTGAGTCAGCCCATGCTTAGGAGTCAAAAGCTTGAATACTGTTACACACACACACACACACACACACACACACAAACACAAACACAAATCCTCATCTAATCCACCTTAAATGACGTTGCCTCTAAAACCACTGAGATGTAACTAAACCCGGCGCTCTACCTTACAGAAAACACTGTTTCAAAGTTTGTCTTTTTGACAGATGCTTATACTTTGAGATACAAAATGATTATCTGTTAAATCTGACATTCTGTAATTTAATAGAAAGATGTAGATCTCACAGGGAACTTGACACCAGCTACCTGCCAGATGCTAATCCAATTCTGGCTGAGGCTCCTGGGTTTGTTTACTATGTCAAATTAAGTAGCGGGCAAATCCTCATTTCGGTAGTCAACTTTACTTAAAGGAACTTAAACAGTGTTTGTATGAGTTTTTGCCATCACATGCACAATTACTTCAGCTAAAAGTCACCTGATGTATGGAGGTGTATGCGTCTCTTGTCTACGACCTAACCTTGATTCAGTCCATCTGAACGGATCACAGCTCAGATATTGTTGTAAAGTCAGGTTTTGAGTTATACCTTACATGAGTTATAGTGAGATATGAGCACAGCTTGTGCTGCCATCCAAGAAAGATCAGTGTTGTCAGTGACTCATCGCAGTTACATATAAGCTGAATGTTTTCAGTTTTGGTTTAGAGGTAATGGGGGAAGATCATTTCTGTCAGCTAAAGCAACTAACTATCCAGTTTTAGTTAGCTACCACAGCTGTTCCCAAACTTTTTCATGTTATCGACCGCCCCAAAAGTTACTGTACACATCAGACCAAACACTGCACCTGTCAACAAGCTTAAATGAGGGAAGTTTTGGGAAGTAACTGTAACAGAGGACAAACAAACACACCAGAACAGCTACTGGTGGATTATGTACTTATGCTACTTATTAGTGAATAAGAAAATTATCCATTTTGCAACATTGTCTGGCAACCACTGCACAAACATGGAAACATTTCACAGGCACACACACAATCACAACATGTAGTGCTGTTGCTCTAAGCGCTGCCTATCCTTGGTCTAAACAGCAGAACTAAATGGATGGACTAGACATCAATACTAGTCTGTAGCAAAGCTGTCCAGCAGATTCAGCCCGGCCAAACTGCACCGAAACTCTGGCCATTCATTTAAATCCGACTCTGCTTGTCAGCAGAAGACACACCTTGTTGAATACGACCTGAGACCTTTTTGGAACAGCAGTTTAACCAAATCAAACCCAACATTTAATCCAAATACCTTAGGGCTGCCGTTTGGGTGTTGTATGTTGCTTAACGTTCAACAAGAGGCTGAGGACGACATGAGAACAGGAACTTCTACAGGCTTTGTTTACATGTTGAACCGGCGGAGATAACCTGATACGAATTTCTACCTTGTTGTAACACTATGTGTTAGGCTAAAGTTTAACATGGCCCGGCCTAATGCCGACTGCCAAAAGACAGAAACGATTCACCTGATTCAGATGTAACGTGGAACCCGGCGCCACAACGTTACCCAACACCAACCGCACACCGCGCCAGCTAATCCCAGGTCCTTAGTAATTTCCTGAGCATTATCCTCAGCTGTAGCAACAAAGACGAACTGTTTCCCGAAGTGTTTCACTTCATTGTTTTGGGGGGGAGGGGGCATTTGTACCGTGACTACAAGGTGCTGCTGAGCCGTCCGGAGCAGCCAGCCGGCTGCTGCACTAACGACGTTTTCGCTTGTGGTTAATGCGGTTATGAAGCTAAACGCTAAATATCATAACGTTAGCACTGAGGCTAGCGAGCTAATGACAGCAGGCCGCACCCAACAACTTCTCCTTTCTCCCACTGTGAAAACAAGTCACCCGGCGACGGTCAAATACCTTGCTGTCCTCGATAAAGCATGTGGTTTCATCTTTGCTCCGGTTATTCGGGAGTTGCTGTCCGTTTGTCGCGTCAGACATGGGGCTCAGCTAGCATCCTCTGGTGAATATTTACCTGGCAGACGGCCAGTTCACGTCTCTTCCGGGTCTGTGGAGGGCGGTCACACAACCGACCAATAGGAGCAATGACAAGTTAGAGGCCGACCAATCAGAGGCGAGCCTCAGCCAGGCCACGCACACACTGTTGACAGGCAGTTTTTTCCACCAATCAACACGAATGTTTTTATAGTAGTGGGATTTGAGCAGTGCTGTTTTGATGCTGTATTGCTGCAGTTACATACAATATTATCTGATATTTGCCTACATGTTTATTTCTTTAATTCTCTGTTTATTAAAGTTTCCTTGAGTATAATAAACAAAAACAACAGCATTATAAAATCATACGAAAACATAAAATTAAACTAATTTATACACAGAAATAAAGGTGTTTTATCAGCCTGTAATTTTTCAGTGTTAGATTAAAAGTATTCCGCAAAGAGATATCCACTCATTTGGACTGTAGAGCAAGCTCTTTCCTGCATAAACCAAGAGGGGATTCAATATTTAATGTGGAACTTTTTTTCAAGGTAACATGCTGAAATATTTCCCTTATTCAGTGAATATGAGAGAGAGGGGTTTCCGATTTAAATTCTTTTTCAGCAAAACAAGGCCTCTCACCAGTATTAAAAAATGTATGGTCCACTGACATTGCATCCCCAAATATATCCTATTCAAGATAAGACTACCAATAGTGTTGTCTCCTGTCATCAGACTAAAACAGAAAGTGTAATTTGTAGGCATTAGCTCTAAATCAGCTTAAACCAACACTTTATATTAAGCCTGTTCCACATTCTGTTGTTGTAGATATTTCATTTAAATCTTAATTTAATCTGTTTGACAATATTTATTATGTTTAGCAACACATTTCCTAAGGCTAATCCTGTCTCCTAGTATCTTATTCAAATTAATCATCAACAATTTCTCTTCATTTCTTCTGCCATTTTAATATTTGTGTATGTTAGTTTTGTAAATAGGCCCATCATTCTTTCACAATGTTCTTTGGATGAAAAATAGTATTCCATTTACACCTTATAAGGATACATCAAACTCAATAGGGGAGAACTCAAAACCCCAAAATGTCAACCTCATGGTGGCGCTACATGAGGGAGTACCTGGGTGGTTAGGATTCATCCTCTGGTAGCCATGAATGTTGTGCAAATCCATCCAGTAGATGTTGAGATAGTTCACAGGATACGTGGAAACTTTGACCTGCTGGTGGCACTAGAGGAAATAGTCAGGGGATCCCCAAAGGCAGTAGGATTCATCCTCTGGAGACCAATTTATGTCAATCCATCCAATAGTTGCTGAGATATTGCAGTCTGGCTTAAACGTATGCCAACATATTCCAGTTGAATCATACCTACAAACAACTTCACCTCACATGTTAACTGCTTCTATACTCCCTGAAATAAAACATCACACAAAATTAGTCGACAGAATGGTTTGAATCTTAAAGTAGCCGTCTCTGTGATCTTTTTGGCCTTGGAGCCAAAAGGAACGAATACAAGAGGCTGTTTGATTTCCTGTTCTATTCAAAAACAATCTTACGTCAAAACACCAGAAACAGTTTAGGGTATCAACTTCCCTGTTATCTCTAAGAATTGCCAGAACTCTAGGGTACTGTTTAATGTAAGAAGAGGCTGTTGTCATGCCCTCCTCCAGTCACAACAACAAAGCCTCCCCAAAGAACACGGAGGAGTCGTTTTACTGAAAAGGTGCCAAGCATCGGGCTCAAAGCTTTTCCCTGCCAATCACGCTTTCCCCTCAAGACCAACCTATTTTGGCTTTGGCTTTAAAAGAAACTATTTTTCACATGACTTATTTTGTCGTATGAATGTTTTTTAAACTAAATTCCTGAAGGAGGTCCTTGGTACAGTCGCTACAGATATTCCATTCGTAATTAACAGCCTCACATTTGGTTCACTCCCCTCGTTTTGAATATGCAACGGTTCAAGGCCCTCTAGAGGACACCTAATTAGAATTGTCTTGCTTGAGGCAATTATACTTTAGTCTTAAATCTGCCTTTTTTCAACCAGTGGTTTAGAGACAGCAGTGTCCTTGCAGATTATATCATTTATGGATAAATGATATAATCATTAAGCACATCTCTGAGAGACTGCTGTCAGGTTGTAACGGACTTCACAGTTCATGAACTCAGTTAAAGTTACTCATTATTTCTGCCTCACTGATAAATCCACTATTTTACTGTATTCTTTTCAATTTAATAATAATATGCCAGAGCCCCACAGACCAACGTTATTATAATGTTATTCAGCTATATCCAGAAAGGTGGTTAGTCCCAGATATACATTATCTCCCAAATGGGTTTGATGGTGTGTATCTGATTGATTAATCTGATGTATACACCATGTTCTCAGGGCTTATTTAGCGACATCGCCACTTTCGATGCATACTGCATACGTCCACTTGGTTTCAACATTACATCTATTTCCACCATGACACACTCAACCCTGCGCCGGATGTTATAACTTGATTCATCAACTATTTGATGTCAAGACATCAAGTACCGAATGTCTAATAACTTTCAGCTGTAAAAGAAAAAATATATATAATACATTTGGCACACTTCCATTAGTTCCATTAACCTTGTCAAGTGGTAGACAGCCAAAATTGAGCTTGCCAGTAGAAATCAGAGTGACGTTTGAGTAAGATCTTCTTTTCATCAGCAGTGCTGTAAACGTTGGTGGCAATTCTGAGGGCCCAGCTAGAGAGGATGCACATAAATTCCAGTTACAAGGGTCAGCATCCCTAATTCTACACTAAAAATAACCCATATGATAGAGAGGGGTTGCAGATTTCAGTCTATCTCAGTTAAACCTCAGTAAAGGCCTCTGGCCAATAATAAAAAAAAGTAATGTCCACTGAAATTGCATCCCCAGATATAGCCTATCCAAGGGACTGCAAATATCTCTACCAGTATTGGATTGGACAGAAGCGCCCAGAAGTTGAACCTTAATTGCATTGATGATCCGAGGACTTTTCCTCGAGTGGCACTATGAGGTTGACATTTGTGGTTTTGAATGAAATGTCTTGACAATTATTGGATGTAGTGTCATGAAATCTGACACAGACATTCATGTACTTCTGAGGATGAATTGTAATAACTTTTCATCCAGTGCCACAATCACGTTAAAACGTTCATTGTCCAGTACTTGTTTATGACCAAATACCTGCAAAATATAATATAATATTGCCATGAGTCTCAGCTTTATTTTGTGTTTAGTACTAATTAGTAAATATTAGCATGTTAACACATTAAACTAAGATGGCGAACATAATTATAGCTGCTAAATATCAGCCTCATTTGGCTCAAAACACGACTGTGTCTAAGTACAGCCTCACAGAGCTGGGAGCGTGACTGTTACTCCTGTTATCAGTTGTCAAGCACATAAACATTTGTTTGAATTGAGAACAGCGTAAAAAATATTCATATACATATTAAATGTAGAAGTTTTTATTATTCATTGCTGCGTCTGCACGAGTTAACAAAAGTTCAATGTTAGAAAAACATCACAAACAAAGTACAGGGCAGGAAGCAAAATGGTTAAATGTAGAAAAGAGAACTTGTCGGTCATTCAATGTATTTCTGATAAACATGGTTTTGATAGTGTCACCAAGTGGGAACAAATGCTCCGATTTCAACATGATATGTAAATTTGGGGAAAATTGAGGAGGGCACAACATTATCAACTCAAAGGTAAAACAATTTGCATTTTCAGAAGCAATACAAAAAAAGCACATTAACCAGATGGCTTTACTTTAAGACTACAGCAAATGTATGTTCTGAGTAAATATGGATAAACCGTACAGCAAATAGCCGTGTTGTTGCTGTGGGAGAAAAACATCAGTGCAAATCCATTTTACACTCAACTGGGAGAGTGCATTTAATGATGACGCTCACTGTCAGCTGCACACACAAATCTGCATTGTCAGGGAGATTGTGATAAGATTTCATTGCTTGCTGCAGTGCGTTTGTCTCTTTCTTTAATGAAATCCCTGTGCTTCACGATTACTCACAACCTTGTTGTAATGTCACTTGATCTGAAGCAAGCAACAAGTTCAAAAGGTTCAAAGGCCAACCAAGGTTGTTGTATAACACAGGCAGTGAAGAAACTATAAACTCATGTTTTAATAAATATAACTTTTAATTAAATTGCAAGTGTCCTGGTGGGCACATCAGCCAATTTTAACACCATGAATTAATACAGACCCTCTGTTAACAGAAGGCATAAAATACATGAATAATTCATTCCACAGAGAATAATTTAAAGTCTTCTAAAAACATTAAACTCACATTATGCTTACAGTTGATCGAGGCACTATATCAAAACGTTAATTCTAATGGCTCGTAACAGCAGTAACAATCAGTCTTGACATCTTGCCTTGTATTGATCAAGAAACAAAAGAAAGGCAAAATGTTCGTTTTTTTTTTTCATTTCAGCAAAGCACAAACAAATAATCAGGCTGATGGTAGTCTCGTCTACACATGTGCATGCATTCATGCGACAAAAAAACCAAACACAACGCGTCAAAATGTCTGTTTCTGTTAACAGTCCAATACATAAAGTGCAGGTGAAGAATGGAGTCAAAAGCTCGTGAGTATGTCTCGTTCCTGCATGCTGGTGTAAAATGGCTTCCCAAACACAAACGAGTGCAGTCCCGCCCTCAGCTTCTCAGCGAAGGCCATTACGATGTTCAGGTCTCCTTCCACTGTCAGATCCAGGTCCGTTTTTAAATTGCGCAAGGACCTAAATGGCTTCTTCCCTTTCTGCCTGTGTAGGGAGGAGGAGGAGAAGCGTTTTAGTGTAACTGTGGGCAACCCGCAATAGTCAGGATCTGAGGGTTTGCATTAGCATCTAGTTGGGTTGCAGCTGTGCACAGGAATGCCATGTCACTATGAATTATGTATGCTGCTACAGGATCGCAACCGAGCATAAACAATCTTGTCAAGGCACCTGTAAAATAGTATGCCCTTAGACCTCAGGCTGTTAGCAGCACCATAAACAAGACCGCTTTTATGCTTTCGCACGAGCACACAAATAATGGTTTTGCTTGTGTGGTTAATGTTGTCTCTGGAGTAAGATATATTCAGGCATTAACTATGTATGGGTAGAAATGGCATGGAAAATGACATCTCCGGAACCATTTGAAGCATTTTAGATATTGGAGGAAAAATCAAAAATCAACATAATGTTATGTAACATCATGGTAATGTTTTCTGTCATATTTAGTCAGAAACGAAATCTATTAAATATCTGTATTATAATTTATATTAATCAATAAATCACTGCATATTGCAATTTTAAGAAATCCAAAAGAATTCAAAATGATTGTGTATTTCCTCTTTGTGATCTATAACTAAACATATCAAGCAGTCACGGTTCCCCAGTAGAATTCACTCAATCACTTGTGCATATCTGTCATTTTCTTCACTCTCATAATACAGATACCCTTTATGTTTCATAATGTGTGATGTGGTGGTTCTAAGGTAAAACACTTGTGCTGTTTCTGTTTTCTCTTCCCCCGTGAAATTTTAAATATTTATAACCATAGTATACTTTAAAGAAATCTCCTCTTTGTGCACTTTAAAATGTGCATCTTCTCTTGGGGATTAGCCAGCATTTAAGAATAAATATTTCCAAAATTAGAGCTCCACAACACTGAGCCTGGAGTTTGTTTTAAATGTAATAGTTTTTTACACATCCAGCAGATACGTAGTAACATTTGCATTAATTTGGAGTTGCTTTTCTGGCCTCCTGATGAATGCAAGTCCACTATCCACCCTTCTTTTAGCTCCGAGGGAAATATCTGGCTCTTGAGCTGTTAAACACTCCACTATGTTCACTTCCTAGTCTCTAACTTTGTCTGCTTTTGGTGCTTAATAAGCTATAGGTTTATCAGAGCTTTTTCACTGAAAACAGCTGCCTATTGCAGCTGGAAACGATGCTGATGAGAGCTGTGAGAGTGAATCAAAACAATTAAGTAAAAATCAAAACAACGAGCTGAAAGACGCTACAACGCAGAGTTAATTGATCATTTTCTATTGGTTTGTCACTACAAGCAACACTTTTCACATTAACATAGTCAACTGATCCCTTGTTAATATAAAAACTATCTAGCTTTACATTTTTTATATGGTGATACAATATGACTGCAGTTTTTGAAAGACCAAAACACAAAAACAGATGGAACTGATTTTTCTTGTGAGCCATGTCATCAAGTTTGTATTAGTACTAGTTTGTCTTAGTGTCTTAAAAGCGTGGATATGAGAAACTCGAACGATTATTTATGTTTACATTTTAGGAATATGTTTATCAACAGTTAAAAGTTGAATAAGAGTCTGAAATCCATCAACATCAGTACCAAACAGAAGGAAATAGTACCAACGTTAGGCGTTGCAAAGATTCCTGGTTGCTTAAATACTTGTGCACAATAGAGAAGCACAACCCAGTCTTCAAATATCTTTTGTAAACAGGACAAAAGC
Source organism: Lateolabrax maculatus (assembly GCA_031216445.1). Taxonomy (NCBI): domain Eukaryota; kingdom Metazoa; phylum Chordata; class Actinopteri; order Acropomatiformes; family Lateolabracidae; genus Lateolabrax; species Lateolabrax maculatus. The sequence goes on along the minus strand of CM062205.1, from coordinate 7,958,591 downwards.
CAAATGATGTAGAAGCAGAAGAACAAATGGCGAGGAGCGACTGCTGTCCCTAAAGGAGTGGGAAGGTCAGTCCACTGTTGGGGAGCACAGAAGGACATGAGTCAAGCCCAGATGGAGGGATGACCAGGTCGCCACAGGGTGGGAGGCATAAAAAAAAAAACCTGAAGACACATCGGGCTGCAGTGTCTCAGATGAATTGTTGGGGCTTAAGGAGGTGCTTCTGGAGCCGAGCCAGAAGGTGGTTACTGTAACCCTGCTGGGACTAGAGCGTGACTAGAGGTTCAATCATTTCTAGTTCTTTCACAAGGAACTGAACAAGGTCCCCACAGAGGAGAATAATTAGTAGTGCTGGTTTCTAACTTGTTTTATCGTTTAGTGAATTTACTGGTAACTGTCTAAGTGAGTCACGCATTAATGCAAAGTGCTGTGAGGCCATCATAAGCCACCAGGTCACCTTGCGACCTGGCATACAGTCTCATTTCTGCGCCCGAGAGGGGGCCAGAGAAATGAGAATTTCTTGTCAGTGATCAAATGGTGATCATAAAAACATCATTTAGTGTTTTGATGATGATGATTATGGGGGTGGAAGTCATCTCGGGCGCAGCTCCATAGTCTCTAAGAAGTTGAGCTGTGGTGACCGGGAAGGCGATGGCATGTGCTTTGCATCATTTTCCGGCTCAGCACATTATTCACGAACACTTGTGCTATGTCGATGGGGAAGCTGTCATTCTGGGAGGAATCTGAGGATTGATCACCCTGCGCAGATCGACAACCAGCTGCCTCTTCCCAGTTCCTTCCCGACACCAATCACCATCATAAACCAGATCGGTGAGTCTGACTCACCATCAAACAGGCTATATTTCCTTCACGTCATTTAAATTATCTTTTGGCATAAACAAACTAGGGCTGCAACTAACAAATTATTTTCATCATTGATTGATTCATCTGCTGATATTTTATGGGGGATTATTGATTATTAGCTATAAAATGTCAGAAAACTATAAAAGCTGCCCATCTTAAGTTTCTAGAGCCCAAAGTAATCAAATTTCTCGTTTTGTAAGACCAACAGTCCAAAACCCAAAAGAGATTCAATTTTCAATGATGCAAAACAAAGAAAAGCAAATCCAATATTTGAATAGCCAAAAAATGTCAAATTGTCAAATGTCAAAGTCAAGTAACTTGATCTCCAAATTTGTTACACATTATCAGCGAATGATTCTAGCACCATTACAAGTCTGATTCTGTTTTGCATAACTTCAGCAGTACGAAGGGAGCTACACTTTTACAGTCCACTTTCACTTCCCCACTGACTGTATAACTTCTAGTCTGTTCATCTTTAGTTAACCAGAAAAGGGTCTCCAAGGGCGCACTTGTCTCCAGCGTCCTCTGTGGCTTTTTTCTGTTACTATCAAATGGCAAATCCTTTTCGGCTGAACTGAAGGACAGACTTTTTGTGTGCTCCTCACCACATACATATACATTAGGAGGCATGTCCCTTTCAAAAAGGGCAAAAATGGAAGAGGGGAATATTAAAATAATTCAAATGCCTCTTTTTTCACCAGACAGGAAAGTGCTAACCTCGCCCCTGTGTGTGTGTGTGTGTGTGTGTGTGTGTGTGTGTGTGTGATGTTATATGTAATCTCTACATCTTTCCAGTCTCAGACGGGACAAACAGTTGTTGCCAACTCAGCACCACTGTTGGCTGGAAACACACACACACACACACACACACACACACACACACACACACACGCTACAGTGCTAAATAAAAAGTGTTGCATGTTCTGGCAAGTTTTATGCATTTACGGTTTCTCTATTGTTACATTAGAAGTCTTAAAAATTGCCAATACAAATTTTAAAAAAGTAAACATTTTGTATGTACTTTGTGTATTCAAGTGATTATAAATTAGTCTACTATTAGAGCAGGATCAGTGGAAAATTGTAATCTTGTAGAATGCCTTTTTAATTATTAACATTAACTATCCCACATACCAGCTGCTATTACAAACCAACAGCATGCAGATATCATCAGACTCGCATCACGATCATACTTGTCTGCTCGTTCAGAACAGGGCGGGCAGGACGGTGGCTGCGTTCTTTGCACAACCTCCTCTGTAAAAGCGAGTCTGCACAGTCACCTGGCCGCATATTCAGGCTCTGTTGTGTTTCTTGACACACTGCTCTTTGTCTACATTTAAGTGTCTCCCCCTCTCTGCGTCCAAAACAATGTTTTGGTTTAGAACTCTGAGGGTGTGCGCTCACCCTGCACGCCTCTGTGTTCCCCCTCCTGTCCACCTACCACGTGAGATTCGTTCCAGCCGAGTCCTCGCCCTAGACTAACAGATGTTTTCGCGACTGGGGTTAATCTCGTCAGTTCGCTATCATTTCGTGTTTGATCATTTTGTCCCTCTGAGCTTGCTGTACCTTCACCCCTGTGCAACAAAACCCTGGGGGGATGCAAAAAAAACAAAAAAAAACCTGACATGACAATCTTTACTAATTTGGGGAAGTGAGTTACGTCAGGCCACAGACTACAAGGCTTTGGGGTATTTCTGGCTGAGTGCCCTGTGGGGGGCCCCAGTAGTGATCAGAGGTGATGTCGCTATCACAGCAAGGTCAGTAGGCAGACTCAAGGCAGAAACGAGAGAATAATCAGCTCTGACATTTAGATTTTTGTGAGTTTTTCTGTGGAGCAGTGGGCCAGAGTGTAGCGGCCTGTTGCCGCACAATAATCCTTTTTGTTATTTGGATTAAAGTCTTATTAGCGACAGGTCTTACGTTTCGTCCTCGATGTACTTGAGCAGCGTGAGGGCCTTCCTGTGGAGCAGCAGCAGGAACTGGGCCAGATAGGTGCTCCGCAGGGACAGGCCTGGCTTCAGCATGAACACCTGGGTACGACACAGGATGTCAATTAGTAGTCCAGGCTACGGCTCCGCTGGAAAAGGCTGGAATAATACACCCCCACCACCAGCCCCTCCTCTGTGCTAACCTTGAGAAAGAAACATATTGCTGTTGTCTTGAGAAAAACTTGTAACCGCAACTCTAGGAGCACTTTCATAGGAACGGGTGATGGGTTGTGACCCCTTGGGAATAAATGTGACTGTTTTGTGTCTTCGGGCTCTAGAGACTACATCAGTGAGGTGGGAGCACATCATTCAAGTGTTTGCTGCTGCCAGTTACAAGGCCTGGTCTGTGTTCAATGGCATTGTACATCAGACTAAATATGAAAATGCATCTGCCACACAAGAGTATACACTGCTGTTGAAAACAGGGTTGGTTAGAGTCAGGAATAGGGAGTCAAAAACACCAGAAAATACCACATTCCCATTCTTGATTTTGCAGTGCTTAACAAGTATCAGCTGGTTTAATCGTCACTCAGAGCTGACAAACTGTGAAACATGATTCTTTCTGAGTCAAGCATTTATGAACTTTATATCACTGCAACTATTAAAGCAGAACAGTATATAACTAAACTAGGCAAGGAAGAGTGTGACAGATCTGTGACATCTAATGTAATATGCCTTAACTTGGTGTTGAAGAACATTTGTATACTGACTCCAATCCAATTAAAACCGAACCAATTTCAATTCTTTGTTTATTTATTTTTTTACTGAAACGTATTGTTACTATCTCAGATAGAAACCATTTACATACCGCCCACAGAACACAGCAGGTATGGAAGGACAATGTAAGAGAGTAAATTTGAGCAATTTGCATATTCCTAACATATTCCTATAGTGAGCAAAAAACAAAAAAAGGTGTGACTTGGCCTTTGAAACTTGCTATTTGATTTAAATGTTAAATGGCTGCATATATCTTTTATAGAAAGCCCTTTACAATTTGCCTCTCATTCAGTGGCATTCGAGTTACCATGCGAGGTGTTTAGTTTTCACCCAAGGACACAAAGCATTTTATACACAGTTCTCTAACATGGGCGGTATAGTGTTTGGCTCAATGTATCATTTAAGACTTCAAGAGTGTTGCTACTCTTATTTTGGATGATGAAGTAAATGTTTATGGGTGGTCCTTAATGTTGGCAGACTCTTGTTTCATAGTGCAGTGGGTATGCTTCTTCCTCCCTTTATGATTATGGGAGTAGTTTTTCTTTAATTTATTTTTTTATGTTTTCCTTCTAAATGATGATAATGAGACTAGTAAGCAGGGTTATTGTTATGTTATTTATGATGTCCCTGTTGTTGTTGTTTGGTTACTATTTTTGTCAATATGTTGCAGGGTTTACTTTTTCTTTTTGTATTTCTCCTGACTTGGTTAGGAGTGTTTTTTTGGGCTGTTTTTCATTAAAACAATAAATAAGAATATGCCAAGAAGTGTTGCTATTTTCTTACCTCATCTATAAATGACTTCACCAAAGTGTCTTTATGCACGACATCTTGGAATATATTCCTAAGAAAAAAGGCATAGTGGGTGTGATATTTTTTAAAACACAGTGTAAAAAAAGTGCATTTTATAAAGTGCATTAAAAATGCAGAAATATAACTTTCATGCAACCCACAAACACAACAGACAGTGTGCGCGCGTGGCTTACAGGTCAGGTGTGAAGGTTTCGTCAGTGTGAATGACCGTGTCTGGGGCAATGTCCTCCTCGCTGTCTGTCTTCCAGAGCGCGCTGAGCTCGGACCGCATGTAGCGCCGCTGGTTGTACGTGTGCTCGTGGCACGGCGGCATCTGCTTGACTGTGTTGATGTCGACGTCGATGTGTGTGGTCGGGTAAGGCGAGTAGAGCACCTGGCGGAAGGGCAGGACGAAGCTGCCTGTGGAGTCCTGGGAACAGAAAAAGAAAAAGGGAGGAGGAAAGCCCATATCGACAACCTGTCAACCCTCAGGAAATCTTACAACCTGGTCTGATTATTTTTGTATGTGATGTGCAAGAGCATGTTTGTATTATTCTGCTTAGTGTGTAGGACTTTTTTCCACCCCGCACTTTAGTGTCTATCTTGTTCCACACTGCGACTTGTGTGGGTGTCTATAAGAAGATCCTGCAGGAGCTCTGTATGTGTACCATACTGACTCTTTATGACTGAATTAACAAGCTCTACCAGGTTTTCTGCTGTTTCTTGTGCTGTTCTCATTCTGTTCTTCTGCCTATGTACAAAATCCTCAGTTCTACATTTGAATGTGCACAGACTACACCAAGAACAAAAGGAAGCATTTGGAACGCATTTAGATGATGGCAGTGTCTTAATTTGCACATTGCAGTTGGATGATTAAAAATAAAAACCTTATGAAGACCACAGAACAAACGCTGAATGTATTAAAACAGATTTGAATCTTATGCAGTTTAGTAATAAAAATATCTCACTGCAACAATTTCAGGTTGGAGACAGAAATCAGGTCAGAACAAACAGACTGGGCAACATCAAACAAGCAGGCAAAACAGAACAAGAACCAGGCTCTGATTCAAATCACACCGTACGGTATAATGAGAGGGAACTGGTGGCTACCTTGAGCAGACCCTGAACGAACAGGCCTGTGTCATATTTGAAGGAAGACTCAACCTTGCAGAGGCGAGAGCACTTCCTCTCAGCCGGGGGGAGGAAGAGGCAAAGAGTCCGCACAATCTGCAAAATAACAGTCAGATTTCAACACTTTCTGATAATTCAAACAATGTATTCAATTGCTTTCAGGTGAAGAAAAAACAGGTTTGGGCATATTTTTGTAGCAAAATCTCTAAAACGTGACATAATTGCAAAAAATTTGCCATTATATGGGGTATGCAAATGTATGCAAGCATGCTGTAGTGTTTCCCTTTTGAATGCACAGAAAATAAATGGCCTTTTGTTTTTACCTTGATTTTTGCTGGTTGTTAAGATTAAAAAAAGTGGTGGATTCCTGCACACTGTCAGCACAAAATGTATTTAAAAAGCTGGGTCTCAGCACAAAGTTTACTAAAAAAGCCACATTTTGGTTACTGACCTTAATCTGGCATTAGGCTGGAGGCTAGTTGTTAGATACAAATAGAAGACTTGAATTAGTCAGTGTGCAGTTCCGGCCTAAATCCAATAAAACTCCAAATTAAAGCTGTGTACTCCTTTAATATTCACTGGGCAAAATGTTAGTAGCGGTTTTCTGCTGTAGATCTCCTAAACAAACAGTATAGGGTTTACAGTACAAGTTTTCCTTCTCGGTTAGAACGTCCAACTTGTCTTGTCTAATTCCAGTATCTGCCCGTTTTGAGTAGCTTAAGTGCTTTGTCATATAATTTCCATCTTTTTTGGAACCAGCTGCAGCAGTAACTGTGCTGCCAAGCCCAGACAGACATTCAAAATACTGACACAAGCAGTAAGAGACGGAAAGAGTGCACGAGGGGCTCATTAAGCTCAAAACAACAGCACAACACACACACTTCAAAACATTTTAAATTATGTAGCTGCACTGCATATTTCTTCTGTGTGCAGCCACTAATCCGGCAAATTTACCTTATTTACTTTCTCTGGGTTGCTTCCAACCACTATTGAACAGCCGCAAGTCTGCAGATGAGAGCTGATGGCCCTGAACCACAGAGACAAAGACATGCAAATTAGAGCCAATTAGCGTCATTAACATTGCTCTAATTATTAATGACAGCTTTTAGGAATAATGATTGAGACAGAGGAACGGGGTCCGGAAAACATTTATGAAGCTTTACACAGAGGAGGAATTAAGGTGGTAACAGGCTCTGGACCAGTGGAAAGCTACACCTGACCAGTAATGCTAAAATTGGTCTTTTTACTCATGTAGTTTGGTTTATATTCTGACCTTGTGAATATATTCGTATGAATTAAATAAGTCCATTACACATCTTAAGTCATCAATCCATTGCTCACAACCACTTTGCCTGATTACTTTTAAAACTTACATTACCTCAAATCTTCAGCTAGTCTGTCACTCTCCTCATCACCTATAAATATCTCTAAGATTCAAGTAAATGTATTCCTTGTTTACAGATGCTCCACAGTATGCTGAACTAATCCCGTTCACCTCCGAGCAATTGGGAGCTTCATTGGCAGAATGGACTTTCCGGACTCTCAACACAAACGGCGATTTAGCTTCCTCCCTTCCTCTCCGGAGGGAAATTCGGCTAAGTGGAGAGCCATTACTCATCATCGGAAGGCTGATGGGTGTTAAACGGGCATTGTTCATCATCTGTCTCCATTTGCCTGTACCGGGGTGCTTACTTGTGGAGGAAATCCTCGTGGCAGCTGTCCCCGATGTCATCATCATTCAGCACGGTGTCTTTTATCTACTCAGCGGGAGCGAAGCAAATGAGTCATTTTTAAAATTGGTCTCAACAAAAGACAAAAGTGCTGATGGGCACGTTTGCAGGCAATGTGATGAAAATAAGATGCAAAGACGCCATCGTGTAACAGTATATGGAATGTCAAGTAAGATTCTAGGGAGCTTCTTTGTGCTGATTTCTCTTCTTTTTGTTGCATTTGCATATAAGAGGGGAACAAATGTGTTGAATTACAATGGGTGGTAATGTACGCTGAAACAAGGGAAATAATTAATTAACTGAAATTTACTTAAGTTGGAGACAAGGGTGGTTTTCATATGCTATTGTACTCAAATCAGTCAGTTTAGTTGATAAGCTTGTAACTTAATTATTAGTACTACTATTATTAGTAGTACTATTATTCACAAAGCCTTTTCCCAAGGCTTTACATTGCTGTTGTTCATCGTTCAGTATTCGAAGTATGAGAGGATGAGGTTATGTGTGTGTATGTGTGTGTGCTGCTCACATCTATATCTTCTGGCACACTGTGTGTCTTCATGGAGGCCAACAGCTCCATGATGGGGACAATCTCCAGGCTCAGCACTGAGATGATGTTGTAGCCCTGAAGTCAAAGCAAAGTAGAAACAGTTCATTCGAGCACTCTGCACAAATACTGAAGCCAGACGACTGAGGGGGCCCACGACATAAGGGTTCGGTAATAAAATACATCTTGAAAATGAACTTTTGAGGTTAATTAGCAACAATCTATGATTTTTCATTCAGCAACAAAAGTTGAATTACTCAAATGTTAAAACAAGCAGCAGTACAAAAACTTTGCCTAAATAAAACCCAATCGAAAATCTGGGTAAAATAACGATTTGAACCTGGAAATGTCTGACCAGAGATTGTTATTCTGACCAGATGTTTGAGGCCAGCTCTGGGTACTTGACAGTTTTCGACACCAAGTTGAAAAGATACATAAAGATACAGTTTGGTTGGTGCCAAAAACGTTATCGATCGATATCCAGCCCTAAGGCCAGTAAGCAGTATTGGTCAGCAATAAGAACTCTGGCAACTAGCACTCTGACAACCAGCAGTCAAAAGGAAAAAACAGCAAAAACATTTACTCTGTCAGGCAGTCTGACAAGAGAAACGCCGTCCAAAAGGTAGAACTGACAAACAGGAATGCGACGAACATATGCAGAACACAGGAGTTTGATAAATATGCCCCCACTTTTACAGCAGTGTCTGCAGTGCTGTTTTTTTGAAGTGTTGTGTGTCATGCTATTTTGTCTACCTCCATTATTACCTGCTCACCAGCTCTCTATATAGGAGCTCTCAGACCTAATTAGCTAACGTATTCCTCTGTGTTGGGAGACTGTAACTTTATTATTCTGCCAGTGTTGTTGCAATCCCAAATGGGTAAAACAGAGGTGATGGACTACTTAATACCCCGTTAAAAATAAGGAGCTACGGGCTAGATCAGGTTTTACAAGTTTAAAGGGTAATGATTTGCCTACACTCAATTGTAAACTTGTAAACGCTAAGCGTACGTCCACGAGTGAGAAGTCTAGGGATCAGCTGGAATGGCAGGGTACCTTCTGCATCCAAATGCGTCCCTTGCGGATGACATGCTTCAGCCTCTCCACGCAGATGGTGTGCAGAGGCAGGTAGAAGGCCAGCTCGGTCTGAGGCAGGATGATGGACAAGGCACACGTGTTCTTGTCCCCCTTCAGCTCGCCGTCGAAGATGAGGGACACTATGATGACGCCCTTCTCGGCCAGGACAAAGAACTTCACATCCACGGCGCCACACTCGGCGCTGCGCAGAATCTCCCCATTAAGGGTGTGATTGGCCAAAAACGTGACCTCTCCGTCGCTGAGGAACATCAACTGGTCACCCTTTGGGGTCCAGATGTGGCGCACCCGCGGGCCCAGGATGTTGTCCCAGTAGGCAAAGGTGGCGGCCAGGAGCGGGCATTCTCCGTCGACTGCGACCTCCGACTTTGCCACGGCAGGGGACTGGGGTGGACAGCCAGAAGACATCGGAGGGGCCTGGACACGGCGCCGTCTGCCCGAGTGTAAAAGTGAATGATACCAAACCTACATCATAAACACAGAAAACAACAGCTGTGTTTACAGTAAAGTGCACCATAGTCAACACAGTTTCATGCAAATTCTTGGTAAAAAGTAGAATCCACTTCGATTGAAAAGGTCTCTAAAGCAATCTCATTTTCCACTTGTAATTTAATAATGATTCAGCTCACATAGTAAGAGAAATGTAATAAACCTGAGGCTCTGAGTGGAAATGAAAGTGATCTGGTTGGGTTGTTGTTTCAGTCAGCTGACACTTCCAAAAGCAACTTTTCTTTCTCCAAACCTCCTGCTTGACAAACACGAAAAATCTGTCTGTTAATCTTATACTTAATTGAGTTGTAAAAGGCTAAACTTGACGCCTCTGTCAGTCTTTACTGTGGAATTCGGCATTCCTACATAAGGTGCTTACACTTCATTTGTGTACAATTTCTTGTCGTACAGCTCACTATGGCGCTCTCTCCCCACATTAGTCGTTTTACTGACAGACACGACGTATCAGACATATTGAGTTATGTATAACGCTAAGTAAGACGTGCACCTGCTACTTGACTGATCACATCTATGCCGAATTCACCGGCAGCTCCTGTTGATTTAAGGTTTGTCTGTGTCGTGTTGCCAGGCAGCTGTGTGTATCCGCAGCAAGCAATGCGGCTTTATACTGACAGCTTTCACAAGCGAATTTGGTGTTACATGTTTAACGTTACACAATTCACAACAGCACGTCGGCAGCCTTAACCTTCACCTTAGTTTTACGTACAGTGAACTTAAAATGAGCCTGGAGGCAGATTCGGTGAGAAGTGAGTGTTTATAATCGGTCAATGTAGTGTAGTAACGTTAGGCTAACTAGCGTCAGCCAAGCTGCCGCTCACAGAGCTCAGGACGGACACCGCCACGACTCACCGGTTCGGTCTGTTCGTCACACCACAGCGTTTCTAGAGGAAGAGTTTCAAAAGCTCCCGAAAAGCCATCGTTGCGTTTTCGCCCGTCATTGCCGTAGCGTGTGACACTTCAGGGGCGATAACTAACCGTGACTAACCCCCGCCGCTGCAGCCTTGGTACGCACTTCCTGGTACGTCAGCGCCACGTCACACGCCGGCGGCGCCGCACAGCGTCCTCTAGCGAGCGAGACAAGGCGGTGGACAGCGAGGACAGTGATGTCATTTTTAGTCCAGGGGGCCACCTGCAGAAAATGAGTTATTAAAATTCATTTACATGGGGCCTGGTCATACAGATGGATGTGTCCGCGGGAAAGACACTCTGCGTTTGCATTTTGATTTCACATGCAGGAGGTGCTGTGAGTCCAAATTAATGGAACCCCACTTCAGTCCTGGAGACCTAATGCTGCTTTTTTTTTTTTTTTTATTATTATTTCCCCTTCAGTCATACCACTTTAATATGCATTCATCTCCCAAGAGTACCTGGCTGCACACCTCCACCAGGGGAACCTCGTGTGTCAGCAGAGGCGAACATGATTGTTATTTTTCTTATTTCGCTGATATTTTCCAAATTACACGGATGTTATACGCCCTCGTGGGCTCATCCACTGCAGAAAAATGTTCATACATCAACAGAAGAGAGCATGCGGAGGGAGGCAATGGGTGAGAGTGTGTGCAGTGAGGCCCTCCCTCTCTGAACCACTGGGGGACCACAGGTACCTTCACACTGGAGACACACTTGAGCTTAAACCCAACTCACAACGGTGTTCCTAATGGTCTCAGTAAGACACTAATGGGACGGCTGAAGGTTATTGGCTCTAAATGGCTCATCAGTAATTCAGAGACTGAGTTGCTCCTGCAAACAATCAGGCCCATTTGTGTTGAAAATGGTATACTCAGTTGTGCCGCCGTCCAAAACAGTTTTGGTGGCACCATGTCATTTTAAGAAATGTGCTTATTGGCCTTCTTGCCCGGCAATCTCAGGATGGCGACAATATTCTAGCAAGTCATTGCTTCTTCATCAAAAACACAAATTGTCACTTTTATACTTCATTTCATTATTATTATTATATTTTGCACAAATTAAACAAATAAGGTATTATGTCAAAGTGAGCTTTACAGATGCCGGTCGGCCAACTTTGTAGCTGTTCCCCCCTATTTTCAGTCTTAATGCTAAGCTACGCTTACAGGCTGCTGGCTGCAGCTTTGTATTTAACGTAAATACACGCGAGTGGTTTCAGTCTTCTCAAACGTTTTTCTGTGTCCTGTCCATGACCGAAGTTCTGTGAGCCACACGAAGAGCGAGGCGGTGAACGCTCTTTTTTCTCTCTACAGAGCTCAGCAGCAACAATATGTGGACAGTTGGCCAACAAGTCAGTAGAAAAAAGTTGGCTCCTGCTGAAGTTTTCAAGGTCACTGACCATCTACAGCCACTCCAAACTGTTCACCTCCTGGCCACCCTACTGATGTGATTGCACTCTGTGAACAGCATTGCACCTTTATTACTGCAGCAGAGGTGAGAAGCTTCCCTCTTCTCTATTTTTCAGGGACGAAGGGGGTAAAAAAATTTAAAAAAATCACCTATGGCATATTAGTAGAACCATTTTTAATATTAATTTCACATGTTATTAAATTCTTTTTGGTAATTTACTCTTGGTGGATTGTCTATAAATCAAAGGCTGTTGTTATCATGTCTTCTATTATCTCTGCCCTGATGAAGGTTTTTAACCATAATCATGCCCGATTAAAAGGATTGTAATGTTCCTCATCACCTTGCTTCACATAAAAGTACCTGGTGATCATTTCCCTCCTTGTTATCATTCTTTTGATCTTCAAAAGCACCGTCAGGGTCCTGAATCTCAATTCATGACAAATTGATTGAGCACTTGACTTTTTGTATCTCTTTTGAATTTGAAATTCGACAAATGCCATTTTTAGAACACTTATCTCCATTGTTTGGATCAAGGGAAGAATAAAAGTCATTTTTTCTGTTTTTTCGGGTTAATCCTGCCTCATTACACCTGCCATGCCACCTCCTGTGTGTTGCTTTGTAACAATGTAACATGATGACAAGGTGGCAAAAATACACTACATATTAGATTTACCTTTTCAGGCACTTTGTGGCTGCAGACCACCAAAAAAATGCAATCAGACTCTCTAACCACCCACAGTCACAACAGACCCGAACAATAACTAACTTATTGGCAGCGTTAGCACACTGTAATGGTGTTACTTTGTTCCTTGCAGGTTTTTCGTTCACCAGGACCAAGGCTTGGACAATCATGCATGTCGCCCACAATATCTGTAAGTACCACTTTTGGAGGTCTGTTGCATCCCACGTGCTTCAGTGGGTGCTAACTCCAGTGTTATATTCACATATTTGGATCTTTATCATCGCTCTAAATACTTGGATGCACAACAAAAACTCTACCTACACAATCTTGCTCCGAAATGTAGGGATATCTTTCTCTCTAAACAGTGTTGTAGGTACCTCATATACTATTACATAGGCTTTAAAGGAATAGTTCAACATCCTGGGAATACACTTATTTGCTTTGTTTGCCCAGAGTTAAATGAGAAGATGGATACCGCTCTCATATTTGTCATAAATATGAAGATGAAAGCTGCCTGTAGACGTTAGCTCAGTATAAGACTGGCCTCTCCATGCACCCTCAACACCTTTCAGCATCCTGTCTTAACTCCTGGATTTACTCTTTGTCTGCAAAGCATTATACCAACTCCTTTAACTTTTCAGCCTCTCTGATTTCATTAGAAATGAGCCTGTCAGTGTAGAATCCCTTTTCCATTTGACAGTAGAAAGGCTTTATTTTAATTTTGCACGACTCCACTTTCATCCAGGCTCATCATTCAACTCGGTGAGCAGACTTTTTATGCAGTAGTACTGTTGTATCCAGCTGTCATTGTTATCTATATGTGCCCTAACGAGTGGGAGGCAAGTCTGTCTGCGCTGCGTATTTCCCGTTTACGAATCATTCACAATAATTGTGAAAAAAAGAAAACACTAGTCATTTATCTAAAGCAGGCAGTAGTCCTGGCTCCACGTGATGCCTTTTTGTCACGACAATCCCTCACTAAATGAAACCTTTTCTTTCACAGTTATACACATAATGAGCTGTATAGTTGTGAATCCAACAGTTGGAAATGCTCTGGTTAATGATTCTACAAGGGGCTTGTTTTAGACTACAGTACATCTGACACAGCACTGAATGTACTGTATATTCCTACTGTTGACTTATCATATTAATAGAGTGTCTGGGTATTTCATTTATTTAAAGTAACTAGTGCATCAGTCACCATAAACATATATAGCAAATGGCCGTCCAGCTAATTACTTTTTCAGCCATGCCAGTGTCGGCCCGATGGTCTGGACTGAAATATCGCAACAACTGTAAGCTGTATTTCTATGAAATTCATCCATGGCCCCCAGAGGATAATGATATTGGTGGTCCTCTGATTTTTTATTGTAATAACTTTGATGATCCATTAGCTTTTGCTGGTGTCATCATCAAGTCAAATTTTTAATTTGTCTAATTTTTGTTACATTTGTTTATGACCATCTTGTGCAACTGCAACTTCTCAGCAAAATCAGAAAAGGCCATCGTGGTAATTATGTGGCATCCTTTTAACTGGCAACCTGCCTTCTTTTGAAAATGATACAAAGGCTTTGTGATAACACTAAATAGCATTTCAAGTTCATTTCCATTAACCATTTTAAATCCAAATAAATGACATCTTATTATTGGCTTTAAGGTAAGAATGCTAATTTTCTAGTCTTGATGGAGACAGTCAAGTAATTTAGTAGCATCTCGGTAAGTCATTTAAAATGGATCTGTAATGTGTTTGGCACGGTAAATACCTCATGAATTGCTAATTTAATTTGGATTTAACACAATTTCATTTGGAATTTTAAGTACAAAGAGCTAAATTGGACGACTGAGACGTGATTTGTGCTAAAAGCTCTGAGGTTATGGAGTCTGTGGCTGCGTCTCTATATCTGTGGTTCACTTCATTAGCCTCAGTGTTTTTGCTCAGGGAGACGTGATTGAGAGCAGTGACAGCACAGCATCTCCTTTCATCTGACATTAAACAGACAGACGGGCTCCTGTTTCCGCCCAGGCCGGCAGCCTGATGCCCACTGCCAGCATCCATTAGGATCGGTTTAACATCAGTCCCTTCCCCACTAACCTACATGGCCACGAGAAATGGGGCAAAACTGCCCTCAGAGCAGCCTCCGGGGCCTCCATGTATCCTAGCTTCCCTCATTCTGCCACCCGGCTCTACTCTCCTTGTGAAATAACCTCCTATTATCAGTCACATACCCTGGATTAGATCTGAAAATATCACACATATTGGTGGTAAAGCTTGACATACTGAGTAAATGCTGTTTTGGGCACGATGACATATAAGATTAGACGCCATAAAAAACTGACATGAATACACATTGCAAATAGAGAGGGAATGAGAACAAAACGGATGCAGATGAATCACGTAAGTATGATCCCAAAGTCTGTCACGCTCAAGATCACGTTCAGTAAAGGCTGATCCTGCCAATTCCAATTACGGCTCATTTTTTAATAAGGGCATAGTATGGACAGGCTACAGGGCCGTAATAAGCCGATCCCTTTATATGATTTCAAAGCAGGCTCCAGATTTGACACAAGACACAACAACAACGATCTGTGTTGCCATTCAAAAGAGGGAACTTCAAAGAACCTCATTTTCTCTTGCCCAGCTTCACTGTGGCTCGGTGCCACAGGCCAATCATTATAATGAGTGAAAAAAAAAATGTACTTAGGAATAGACTGCTCAACAGACTGCAAGCTACTGTACAGAACGTTTCAAATACTGTTTCAAAGACTGATCTCATGATGTTAGGATGATCAAGAACAGGAGCTTTAACGGGAGTTGATGTACTTGCTGCCTGAGTAGCAGCACTAGTAGATATCAATGAGTGCAGATTGGTCAAAAGATCATAATCAGAAATGAATATAATATAATGCACTGTATTAGGAGCATGTGTGAATCATATAAAGAATATTTAGCTTCTCTGGGCTAAATTGTAAGTGTAATCAGGAATAATTTATCTAATAATATCAAACTATCAAACGTTCCATTACATTAACATTAAAAAACTTAGTATTAATACAGACTTTCCCTAAAATCTACCAGAACACCCAAAATGTAATCACTACAAGTTAGAAAATGCAAAGCTTTCTGAAGATAATTGACTTGCACTTGCTGCTGGAAAAATTTGAAATACTGTAGTTGAAACACTGAAACAGTTGATGTAGTTGAAGTGGAAGCGGAAATACAAATACTGAAAGAGGTTGAAATCGGAATGCTAGAAGAAGTTTAAGTTTCAGCTCAAGTGTAAGAACTAAATTAATTGAGGTGTCATTTTAATTGTAAAAGTAACAAAGTATCAGTTGAGGTGCAAGTTTTTTTTTGTTAAAAGGTGAAGACCTGAGACTTGAAAGGGTTTGAAGTGTTAGTCAAATTGTAAGCACTAGAAGGACTTTTCAGGAAAGTCAGATAAAGAAAAAGAGATGAAAGGGTTGAAGATTCAGTTCAAACCCTGAAAGGAGTTGAAATGTCAGCTGATAAATTGAGCAAGAAGTTTCAGTTGAAATGGTTTCCTGAATGAAATGAATGGCAGTTCACGTGGTCTGCTGAAGTAAAAGTAGTAAATTGAACAATGGAAGTTGAGGTTAGAAGAGCTCAAGAAGCTTTTGTTTGATCTTGTTGTTCAAACCTGAGACTGAGAAAGCATTGGAAGTGTCAGTTGTAATGTAAGAATTGAAATGAAGTTTAAATTTCAGCTGAAGAGGGTTAAATCAGCTGAAATGCCACAAGACGTGTAAGTAGTGAAAGCAGTTGAAAAGTAATTTGAGGGGCAAGAGATGAAAGCAGTTGAAATGTCAGAATACTACAAATCTGCTTGTGACAATGGACATTTAGCGGATCAGTAAAAGTGTAAGTAATGAATGCCCTTACACTTTATGATGCTGAGGAACTGGAGCTTTAATAGAGGTATCAGAATATGAATATTAGAATACAATATACAGTATTATGAGTGTAAATTATAGGAAGAATATTTAGTTTTCACAGGTTGCTAAATGTTAAGCATTGTAAGGGTTTGCACAAGGAATGTCCTCAGCAGACAGGAATCAGTGGCTGCTTCTCTAAATGGAGACTACAATGTGTATTGAAAGCCCAAGAATTAAAAGCTTTTATTCTGTACTGACAATCTGAATAGTTAAAACCTGGTGACAGGTTTCACCTTGAACCAGCCTTCATCAGGGTCTCAATGACAACAGTGTACCCAGGAACTTCTTTGATTTTTTTAAGCTTCACTTCAGGTTTGATCAATTTCCACTTCAAATGCATTCTCATGGTCTGGGAGAAAGTGGTTGTTATAGGCTTCCTTAATGTCACATATAGCTGTCTGTCTTTTCACCTGTGCTGCTGTGTGAACTGTGCCTTTCTGGCTCAAAGGCACCGGTTATTATCCAGCCCAGACCTACTGTCAGTGTTTGTGTTGGGATTTCATGCCTCACATGTGCTCATCATGCTTTATTTGTCATACTGTAAGCCGTGAGCCCTTTGAACACCTGCCTCTGCTCTATCCCATTATATAATTTGTTTACACTGGTGTTTTCTGGTCACCCAAATATGCAAATATGCATTTACACGCTAAGTTGAGTATCTGTGGCTAACATTTGCTTATTCCATCTCCCTGGACGTGATGATGCATGATGAAAAGGCTATGTACATGCTCTTTTTTTTAGCTGTTTTTCAAAGCTGCCTCTCTGGCTAGGAATCCCACACTCAACGGGACGTCGTTTTTTTCCCGGCCTTCCAGCATCATTCTAAGCTCCTCGCTGTAAGTTTTCCCAGTCTGCCCTTGTATCTGCTTGAGAATCTACTTAAACACCCGTTGCAGCATCGGTCTTGCAATACACTACCTCTACTAGCAGCCCGCTGTTTTTTTAAGGGTGTTGCTTTGTCCCTCGCAGGTTTTCTTGGGTCAACACCAAAGCTTCCACAATCCCTTTGAACTTGTTTTCCAGTTCCCTGTGTCCAAGTGCCAGCGGCACTCAGTGGGGCTGCTTTACTGAGAACTCAGACCCAAACAGTCAGGTGCAGAATCAACTTTTTTGCTAGATCTTTTTCTATTACTTATATAGATTTTGGTTGCTGTACACAACACTGTGTAGCCGTATCTAACATGTACGGTATATTTCCTTTAGCCCATGTCATAGGAATTTCATCCATGTTGGGTGACTCAACACCTCACATTAGATTTACATCTAATGTGCTAATGTCATGCCACTGTGCGGTGCCAATGCACAGAGAAGAGAGTGTTTTATGTAGCAAGGCCGATTCTGCTTTTCTCCTTTTTATTAACTCTAACCATGATCTTTCCCTAACATCAACGTAGTGTTTTAGCGAGAATTTTTGGCGTTTGGAGAACTGTTGGTGTTGGACGTTGTCATTGAACATCAATCCTCCAGGATCTATGTATTTATCTATGTGGGATAGGGTTGGCTTTCATTCAAGCTTTGTTATTTCTCAGTCATTTATTATCAGTGATATTTACACCACAAACTCACCAAGCTGACTCATGTTCCTGACTAACAAAGCGGTCTCACGCGTTGAGATTTTTCTTTAGGGGCTCGTTCACGCCCTGTTGCTCTTATTGTCATTGCGCCTTCAGACACTGCTGAGTGTCAACCCCGGGTGTTACTTCTGCAGATTTAAATTCCTCTAGACATCTTTCCTATACTGCTTAGACATTAAGGGACTCCCAGTCATTTCCAAACAGTGACAGTCTTTGGAAGGAAGCCAAGCGGAGACAGCCGTCTGGGCTTCCCGTGCGTCTTTTATCCCGGATCAAACAATCAAACAGACAACATGAAACATGCAGCACCGGTATTCTTCTGCTTATTGCTCCCTTTTTGGGAAAGAGCTGAACAGGCTATAATGATTATTCAGGCTGCTTCTCTCTCCAGACGTGCTTGAAGTGACATTCTGCCGTCTGCAGGCTCGGTCCAACTCCTCTCGCAGCACCTGCTGAGACAGGGATGTATATATTTAGGAGCAGAGCAGGTGATCCTTGTTACCCCAAATGCACTGCCGCTCTTTAGCTCATCATTTAATCTGGCAAGCGGGCACCTTTTTAAATAGTCATAGCGGTTGTCATATTGTCCATAAATTGCCAGACAGAAGGGAGGTATATTCACCCCTGCAACTAACAGTGATGCACTAACGATTATCAGCGTGCGCTGTGTGGAAATGAGCCAAAAGCTGTTTGTGCCGCGAGCTTCCTGCTACCTCAGAGCTCTACCCACCCAACACTGTTGCATTTATTTGATTTTAACCTCAGGTATTTCAGGGCTTAGAGCTGAGAAAATGTAAACTTTCATCAGCGGATTACTCATGGTTTTATCTCCTCCACTTATGCCTTTCATTCTGTTGGTAATTGCATTTACCCCCCCAGGTCCCCGTCATTCATTCGGTCTAATTAGCTCTCCTGACCCCCTAAGCATGGCTGTGACCTCCTCATCCCGCCAAGGTGCTGACTTCTGCCTCATCACTCTGACTGCTGGCTGACATGCGACCAGCGCTAAACAGAGGATGGAGTCTTGGGCCAAATACGTGCAATTAGGACAAGGTGTCTGCAGCCCTTTCTGTTCTTTCTTAAAGATTGCGTTTATGTCAATTAATGAAAAGCACATTTGTTGTAGGTGTCCCATCTAAAGTCTAAGCAGGCGGCATGTGGGCCGCATATTTGTGTTCCAACAGACTTGTAGTACGTGGGATTGGGGTAAAGCTAACTGCCGTTGGCCAGCCCTCCAGAATGCACCAAATTAATTGGTGACTCACTGACAAGAACACTGCCACGAAAAGACGATTGTCTTGCAAGAGCAAATTTCAGTTGAACAATGGGCCTATTTAAAGCTGACTGGGAGGCTTGTTGTATGGAGAATTAATGTTTGAATTAATCAGCACCTAGCTTTGCTTTTTCTTCCTCTGTGATTTAGTATCTGCGGGAGGAAACGGGGCAGGGAGTCATAACTCACAAATGAATCATTTATAATCATTCATCTCACTTGCTGGCCAACTGCAGCGCAACCGTAAAAAATGAATTAACACGCCCTGATAAGATACGCCGTTATGTAAATAACGATTCCTTCCATCACTTAAAATGAAGCTGCCCCCTGACTGGGCCGGCGTTCACATGGCTTGCAAGTGAAGCCCAGAGGACATCTCTATAACTGTATGAATTTAATTCTCCATGGCCTCAGCAGAAACCACACTGTAGGCCTCCAGGCAGCCAACTGTAATTGTTCATACACATGTAACACTCTGCAGGGAGGGAGTCTTCATAAGCTCCCGGCCCAGGCTAACACAACTCAGGGGAGAAGTCTGTAAAAATGACGTCACACTGAACAATTCAATCCACACCCGGGGGTGGGGGGGGGGTCGACTGCCGATGTGTGGTATGCTTCTTTTCTGTTATTGCTCTCATCTTTCACACTGCGCCCCTCGCTGACACTCGCCACAAGCTGTGTTTTAATGGGGCGGTTCCGCGGAGATGAGATGAGTGGTGCTCAACTTTGACCAGAGCAGGGGGGTTAAATGATGGTGAGTGCGCTCTCACCATCCCTGTCAAATGAGAATATAATTCACTGCTCCCTGGGATGAAAGCATCATTACATTTCCACAGAAAAAGGAAAAAGGAAGCTGCACTAAATGTCCCAAAGCGTCTTTTTATGTTTCAGTTTTTATGTGCGATTTCAATTTGCCCGTTAAAAAGCCTGAGTGGGAATGTTGGAAAAAGTCTGAGGTTCAACTGGAGCTCTTTGATCACGCCATCTCGCTGCGCCCTCTTTGAATTACTGTCACCAGCGGTTTATTCTACTGCAGCCAACACCTTTATGTCCACCTTTATTTTAATTTTTACTTGCGTGATTTTCTTTTTATACACATTTTATACACTGCTTGGCTGTAATCGCTGCGCACATGACAAATAAAGAACTTGTAACTTGTTACTCCTGTATTCACACATCAACCGTAGTGGATGGAAAAGCAATGGACCTCTCCCCCTCCAACAGCAAAGGTGTGATGTGGTTTATAGGGAATATAAACTATTCTAATCTGATAATTCTGATGAACAGCATCAAGTGAGACCAGATTTTAGAGGTGGCGTAAATCTGCGCTAATGCACACATGACTCCAAGTGACTGGTCATACCAGACCAAGGAGCAATAGCAGCAATGTCCTTGAGTGTATTCAATTGAGGCAGTATGTGTAATATTGCTTATACATGTAACATTTTTATTTGCAAGAGGAATAATGTGTTATTTCTTCTTGCAAAAGTCACATAAAAGCCCCGTGACTGTTTTCATCTTTTTCCTAAAATCATCCGACACTTGCCTCCTTGTGATTCACTGCTGTGGAGATATACAATATCTGTGGATACTTCAGATGAAGACATTTCCAGCTCTGTGAAAGATGCCAAGCTGCAGCTTTAGGAGCTGTAAACATAATTATAAATCTGGGGCTCCATCTGTTTTACTTGTCTAAGTTTTTACACCATTAAGTGTACAATTACTTCTGGTCTGATTAAGGGCCATTATTAAAAAACACGACACTGAAAACTATAGGTGAAGTAAGTTTCAAAATGCTTTTCTTGCTTTTTATTTCTTAGTGGTATGCGAAGTGATAGGTCAATAAGTGGAGTATTTAATCTCTTGCAGTTTTTTTTATCAAGAGTGATGAGAATAGTGATTAATGCACCCAATGTATCTGCAGCAATGTACTGTAAATGCAAAGAAGGCTGCACTCCTTTGTTGATGGATGGTCCGACGGGTATTAGTTCCACTATGTGGCAGCTTCTATTGCAACAGCGTAACAGCAGCACCATCAAAACCAACAGGCTATAACATTACACTTTCACAGCTCCTCACCGAGGGCCTTCCGGGGTCCTGTGAGGCGTGAACCTGCCACTTCTTCAGTCCAGCTCGGTTAGCGACTGACCTTTCATTATCGCCCGTATATTATCAGTGAGCCCCAGGGCGAAGTGGAAAAGCCACTGCACCAAACTCCAATATTTTTTTATTGATTCAGGTTGCTGTGAAGCGTGCATCAAAAAAAGCACAGACGTCTCGAGAAACCAGACAGTGAAACGTAGCGCGATAATGATTGGTAACACGAGTGAGGCTGGGGCATCCTCTCAAGTTTGGCTACAAGGACGTAGTAAAGAAAGAATCAGCGGTAAGTTGTAACAAGGTGCTGGTAAATTCATTTACATTAAATTTTAATATAAGGTTTTATGTGAACATCATCATACTAGGGACACAAATAACAGCCAAAGTTAAAGTTCGGATTCATACTAGAAGCTAATCTGCTCCATCTTGACTGTGAGGATTTCACAGTGAATCCTGAGTGAAGCACATGGCGTCACCTTTGTCCGCTCAGCTTTTCATGCTCTTTGAAGAGGCTGCGAGGTGGTGACAGATTCCTTATGAATAGCCTTTATGATGTGTGAAATGATTCATTTAGGGGGTGCGTGGCCCTGAGCGCCGACACCTCTTCTTGGGCCCAACCAAACACTCCTGAAGTTTTTTATTTCACTTAAAATGTTGGCGTCATATATATGTACCGCAATAAATGATGGTGTAGGTTTAAATCACAGCCATAAAACGAAACTAATGATATGGTGTTTCTTTGCCAGATCACTGAGCAACCTTTCACATTCTAATATAAATTACACACTGTTAGCCGCTTGTATGAGCTCGAATCATTAAAAGAACTGGTTCGGAAATCCTCCATCTGTGAGAGATACGATGTGAGGAAACTAATGGATAGATTACATTTCCTCTCCATTGTTTACAGCACTCTCTCGGTAAAAGGGAAACTGCAACGGAAACAATAAAAGCCTATTGGAGGGACTTTGATCTTGTCTTCCTAACAGTACAGCAGCAGCCTGGATGTTCCCCACGAGCCTTCGCGCACAAAAGACAGAAAGTCTTTTTACCATTAACGTGATAGCATCAAGTGCTGTCTGAAAAAGGCGCTTTCTGTTAGAGCAGGATGCCAAATTAGCATTTCCTTTTTATCTGATTGTCAGGTGAGGGAGCGACTCCACGCAGCTGTTGAGACGTCTTTTTCAGTGAAGCATTTGGCCAGGAGGAGAGTACTCTGATATGACCGCAGGTAGGCCACGCGGGTTTTCACCTTAAATAGGCGTCAGATCATGTCCTGTGGTAGCCTACATGACATACATACATGCTGCAGCTCAGAGTGTCCCCATTCTGATGTTTGTCCCTCACGTGTCCCAGTTTCGATGTTCTTTTCTGATTAGTGTGAACAGCAAAAAGCTGCGTGGAGTCTGCGGCGTGGGTTTTCCAATTCCCACCCGGAACACGTGGAAATGTGGGGCGCAAACAGATCCCAGGGCGCGCAACCTCGCGCAGCTGGGATCTGAACGCATACGGCCACGAGTGTGTGTGTGTGTGTGTGAGAAGGTCAGCATGCCAACAGTGACACAATGACAATGTTAACATGCTGATGTTCACCATGTCCACCATCTTAGTTTAGCGTGTTAGCACGCTAACATTTGCAAATTAGCACTAAACACAATGTAGAGCTGAGTCTGATGGGAATTGTCATTAGTTTCGCAGGCACTTGGTCATAAAGTATTTGCCGAATTGAAATTTTGAACTGTCAGTGTTCCCCAAAGTTGTTGCCATTCATTGTGAGGGAAACATTAACGTCTGTATCAAATTTCATGGCAATCCATCCAGTAGTTGTAGAGGTGTTCACCAAAGTCATTAGGATTGATCCTCTGGGGACTATGAATGTTTGTACCAAATGTCATGGCCAACCCTCAAAAACCAAAGTGGTGGGCCAATGGACCAACCGACCAACATTGGCGTCCCAAGAGTGTGGTTTAAAATTCAGATAAGAGAAGTCGTTTGGCCTTGAAGGTCTGCAGTGTGGACATGAGTGGCTACTTTGAAGGCAACAGACAACAATGCCCCAGCTCTATGTTTTTGCTGTTCCGCCATGTTGGGTACTGAACACCGCTCCTGATGTGAGAGTGTAATGAACATCTGTAACAGCTAAAAATTTCTGGACAGGACATGGACTGAGCCGTCAGAATATTCTACAAAAATGCAAGGAGGATACAGTAATATCCAAGTCAAATCGCCCCTGTAATATAATACTGACCACATGAGTAAAAATGCCATAAATACTGAGTAGTTACAACAAAATGTTTACTATATGATGATATAAATAAAAGTTAAAAAAATAAAATGAACACATACTTAATAACAGAGAAATATGGGTTATATGAACATTTTTAAATATCATAAGTGATATTATAATTTAGGCAAAAGGATTTAAAAGGAAACATCACTGTAAAGTCAGTAAACTACTGGAAATCCAATTTGAGGGGTATGATTAAGATTTATTTCCTTTTGAAAATATACCCATAAATTTGTCATATGAAAACAATTTTACAACCTTGAACATTTTATCACAACAGGATCACACAAGTTAACACCCACGTCCCTGCATTACAAAGAATTGCCCTTAATTGTTTTACTGTTTTTTTTTCCCCATAGACATTTAAAACATTTTCAACAAAAAAACTAAACAATACAAGATTCCACTACAACTTTCAAATTGCCATCTATTAAACACCCAGTGCTCCAGGGAAGAATCCGGACACGCTTCAAGTGGTGCGATCAAAGAAAAATGAGAGGGGGGAAATTCAACCCATAAATCTGTGAAGCTCAACTTTGTCTTGTCCCAAAGAGGGCACCGGCCAGTAAATCTGCCATTGTGTCTGGCCACAGACTCTTTTATATCACATCAAGGGATTTGTCTGGCAGGAAAATCTGCCCATGATTTATTATGTTATAAAATGGGTTTAACATGCCATCTCTATAGCTAAAAGCTTTTCCAGAGTAATAACAGCACTGACCACTGCTATTTCTCAGGAAAAGTGTCTAGTGTTGTTGGAAAGTGAGCCCTATGGTAAAGATAAAGCTCAGACTTCCATTGTAACTACTGTGTGTGTGTGTGTTTCACATTTCCTTGAGTTTAGAAAAATCCCCATCTAATGTTGGAGTCATTCCAAGGGGGACCATGACCTATTTCAAAATTTATGCAGCATTTCTCTTAAGTATAATAATTGTGATTTTGCATACAAACATAGATAATCCTCTGTTTTACTCAACAGTGACAATACTGTTGTTACAATGACCGAACAAGGACAAAGGCCTGAAAAAAAAAAATACTTTGGACCCTATCATTCGTTTTAATTGTTTCATCCGACAAGAAAGGCAATGCGTGCACATGCACAAAGAAACGCAAAAATGCAACATGCCCACACCGATGCACTCACACATACACGCACACGCACACACATGAACACAGCACACGCCTTTCATACTGCAGCTAATATGGGTATTAGACAATTTGATCCTGACATGTTGCAGCGATGATAGGTCCACTGCCACGCGAAGATGTCCCTGGTCGCTCCCAGCGGCTCCCTCCTTCACCTTGATGTCATGGTGAGTCGACAACATCATTACTCATCACATCACCACTGAAACACATGCCTAGTGCAGCACTATATCACTCCCATATTGATATGTTGGTTATAGTATTATATTCAATGTACTGTATGAGAACATTATTTCATATAAACACGTCCACGGTTTCATATATCACTTTTATATTCACATGCCCACTTTATCACTACATCACCGTCATATTGACACCCACTATATTAGTACATCACTTTCGTTTGTCACAAATCCACTGTGTCATAGAAAAAACACTTTTTCAGCTGATATGTGGACATTTTGTTGTTTTATACTTTGTTATCGTATGTGTCGGTCTGTGCGTTTTTTCAAATCATTTTCATGTTGACCCGTCGTGGGCCACTTGTTTCTGTCACCTCTGCTGCTGCACCGTTGGATTTTCGAGGGACATACTCAATATCAAAGTTGCTCTTGTGACGGCCTTTCCCTCGGCTCCAGGCGAACAGAAGCAGGAAGCAGAATATGACCACACCTAGGAAGGACAGGCAGCCCATGGCTGTGGATATAATGATAGTCTTAATGTCTATAGGGACTGTCATGTTGTACAGTACTGTCCCATTCCCCCATGTGCTGTTAGAGTCTGTCAGATAGTTTGAGCTCCTGTTGCTATGGTGAGATCTGTCCCCAATGCCCAGGCTTTTCACAGCTAAAGAGGCCGACAGGCTAGCGTTGCCAGCAGGGTTACTGGCAATACACAAATACACCCCGCTGTCGTGCAGCTCCGCTGTCTTGATCTCCAGGGTACCATCTGGTTGGACTTCCACCCTACCACTGCTCTTGGCTGTGATGTAGCGTCTGTGGGGTGTAATCCACACCACTGAGGGCCGCGGTGCTCCCTCTGCCATGCAGCTCAGGCGAGCAGGCTGACCCTCATCAGTCATCAGCAGCTGGGTCGTGTTGGGTCCAATCCGTGGTTTGGTGCAGGTCATGTACCTGGAGACCAGAGGCTCCTTGAGGTCACGGAGAGTCTTCCCCAGGAGGTGCTCAGGGGCGCTGCACTCGGGCTGGACATCCAGAATCTGCAGAGAGGGGGGCTTGTGGCTATTGAGCAGCCAAAGCAATCTGCAGTCGCACACTAATGGGTTGCCACCCAGACAGAGCCTCTGGAGGATGTCTGGCGAGGCAAACACTCCCCTCTCCAGAGAGTCCAGGCGGTTCTGTGACACATCCAGTAGCTGCAAAGATTTGAGGCCCAAAAATGCAAAGGGCTCGATAGAAACCAGATGAGCCCCTTGCAGCCGGAGCTCCAGCAGGTGTGGGAGCTGGCCCAGCTCTCCCTGATGAATGTGCTGGATGCGGCAGTAGGACAAGTTGAGATGTGTGAGGTAGGGCAAGTTGCGCAATGCTGCGCCGGGGAAGGCAGAAAGGTTAGTGTTGGTTATGAACAATGTTGTGAGGTTGAGGCCGTGCAGTGACAGGGGAGGCAGTGTGTCCAGCCAGGGCCAGTAATCAATCTCTAGTAGACGGAGACGCGATAATCTCTTAAAGGAGAAAGGTTTTAGAAAACCAATGCTCAAGTAGCGCATGTGCAGTTCGACCAGGCTGTGCAGATGTCCCAGAGCATCAGTAGGGACCACGGTCAGATTGGAACGTTCCAGGGTCAGACTCTGGAGTCCAAGTAGTCCCGTGAAGGCCCGCTGAGAGACGAAAACCAGTTCGTTGTCGCCCACCTCCAGGGACGTCAACTTGCGCAGATCTTGGAAGGCATGATCCAGGAGAACCACCAGCCGGTTGTGGCTGAGGTCAAGGCGGGTGAGGTTGGTCAGCCCTGACAGCACGCCGGCGGGAACCAGCTGGAGCAAGTTGCTGCGAAAGTTGAGCGAGCGGAGAGCGAGCTGAGAACGAAATGATCCGGGCTCGACCACGCTGATGAGATTGTCGCTAAGGTCCAGGTCCTCCAGCTGCTGGAATGAAGAGAAGTTGTCTGGCGTGATGATGCGTAGCTTGTTCTTACTGAGGTCCAAAACGCGCGTCTCAATGGGGATGCCTTCCGGGATGGTGGGCAGGCGCTTGCGGTGGCAACTCACCGACTTGCTTTGGGCAGAGCACTCGCATCGGGCGGGGCAGCTCAGAGCCGGGCTGGCCAGGAGAAGCAGCAAGGCCCCGCCCAGGAAGAGGTGGCAGTGGTGCAGGGCTGGGTGTCGCATGTCTCTTTTACCCACGTTGCCCTCGGTCATGGCACAGCTTCTTGTCCATACAGAGCACCATCACGAACAAGCCCTGCAAGACACAACGCACGAACAAAAAAATGTGTTAGAATACTCTCCACTCGACTCGCCGTCTGCTTCCCCCGTCTTTTTACATTTTCAACCTTTTACACTTCATGTCTCTTTAAACTGCCAAGCTTTTCCTCCCTTAATGTACTGTCCCTTTTCCTGGCAAGGTGGTTATAATGTAATTAAACCAACAGCAGGGCAAGACACAGCAAGAGAAATATCAGCTGCAGAAAAATGTGAACGTTCATCACCGTGTTAGCACAAAAGGTTGCAGGGTAACTGGGGATGTTTCATGAGGATGGAAGATGTTTCAGCCCGACGGGGAGAAATGACCCTCGTTAGAGTGCAGTGAGGCTAAACGCCCATGAGGATTTGTTGTTGCTGCATGCGTGTGACTGTGTGTTTTGCATCGGCGATAATGGCGTGTGTGTGTGTGTGTGTCCGTGTATGAGGGGGTGGCTTGGTGAATGGATTAGGTGGCAAGTTTTCAAACTAAAATACAAACTAAATAGGAAGTGAAATGGCAGCTTATGTTTGCTTCTATAAGTGAACGTGCAGAGTTTACAGCAGCGCTTGCCAGGCACACAAAACCCCAGTAGGATGAATGGAAACAAATAATCAACGTACTGAGTCATCTCACTGGCTCATTGTTTCATTTGTTTCTATATTTATCACTATAATGTTGTGTTTACACGTGGCATTTTTATATAGAGAATGCATATATCTCATATTTAATAATAATAAAAAAATACAAAGAGTGAAGACACGAACTGTGAAAAATAACAGATGCATACATTTACATAATCCCCACAACAGTTTCTATTTGCCTCATTGCTCTGTTAGTTTCTGTTTACTGCTTGTTGCTGCAAATTACTGCTTCTTTATATTCTACATGTATACATTTAGTTTTTTGCTGTATTACTTTTGTTCCTGAGATGACCAGGCTTTTTCAAAGCAGTCAGCAGTTTTATCTTATGTTAAAACCATTTGATGTTTTATGTTTGATTTAAAAAAAAAATGTATACAGTGTGCAAACATTACTCATTGCTCGTCTTTTTAGCAAACACAGATCAAATTTATTTGAGGTATATAATTTATCCTTTTAGGATGGACAGTATTTTAGAATATTGGGAAATTTACTGGTGAAATTTCCAGTGAAATTGTTTGACTTGATTTGCGAGTGGTGTTCTTATTCTTCGGTTTTGGTCATTTCCTTTACATTTTGTCAATTTCCTCAGTGAAACGTGGCTCTAATTCCCAGCCGGCTTACAGAAGGCTTTTTACTGGAGGGGGAGATAACGGCATTGTAACGAGGGGAAGGATGCAGAGTTCAACTGTAAAACATAATGTTCTCTGAGAGCCGTGCCTCTTCGCAGCTTGGAAAGACACACAGCTTGACAGAAAAAACACCTTCCAGCAGCCACAGGTTGTTGAATTGACAGATGGCTAAGTAGACAGAGAGGCTGACCATAATTGCCTTATTACCAGTAGTATCTGCATTCTACGCATGGCTATCTTTGCCAATTAGATGTGCAAAACGTAAGACGCATCTGTGAGCAGTGGAAATTTGAATGCGATCTTGAAGCCAAAGAAAAACGCCAGAAATATGAAAGGTGCCGTTAAAAAGCTTTTGACTGCCTGCAGAGCTCTTGTCAATAACAGCAAAGCGAAATCCTGTCAAGGTAAGAGGATGATGAGCACGCAGACAGACACATACCTTACTTTGATAGTGAGGTGAGTGACATTCAGAAAATAGCCGAGATGAGGCAGAAGGCGCCGGAGAGCGCGCGCACTCACTCTTCTCCTTACCCACAGCACTCACCCTTCCGCCCGGCTCAGCAGCTGCACAGCTCGCATCTCCATATCCCCCCCCCCCCACCTTTCCCTCTTCTCTCTATCGCTGTTTTATCTCTCCGTCCTCCTGTTCACACATCTTCCACCTAACTCCTTCTCTCTCCCCGGTCCTGTCTGGCCTGGCAAAAGCTCCAGTCCGTTCATCAGTCCCTGCAGGCTGGGTTTTTATCGATCGCAGCGCAGAAACATCAGATGCCAGGAATGTAGCCTTTAACAAAGAGCAGGCCGTTGCCACAGCAACCACAAACCCTGACTCCCATCCGCTCTATGTAGTCTGCCAATCAAATTAATGAAAAAAGGAAGGAATAGAGTAAGGAGGGTGACATTTTTTCATATTCCTTTAGTCCTCCCATTGAGAGAACACACAAATTGAATATATTCCTGGAAATTCAGTTTCATTGGTATAGCGGAGCCTAGTTTAAGGTGTTTGCAATCTGTCATTCTGGCCGCCTTGCTATTTGTCGACCTGTCTTGTTGCCCATCCATCTGGTGCTCTGGTAACTATCTCTGTCTGTCTACCTTATTATCCGTCCGCAAGCCTGCTTCTGTCTTTGTGTATTTATCAGTCTGCCTTTACCCGTCAGCCTCTGTTCCTCTCTGCCTCCCTGTTTAATAATTACAGTCCAGTTGTCTGTTGCTGCAGTGGGGAACTGGTCTGGTGATCTGTCGGAGAGTTGTGGTGTCAGGCAGCACGCAGTCTTGCCGCGGCTCCGCTCAGAGAGTTGGTGCGAACACACGACAGCCTTGTAAGTTATTTAAGATCAGATCAGAAAAGGCACATGGTAAAATGGCTTTTTTTTGACTTTATGCTTTCTGAGGAGTTAAACCTTAAAAGAAAAAACAAGTTCTGCTTTTCTGACAGGCCACTGAAAAAAATCCAATTCCTTAACTGTAAATGTACTCAATTTAAAAAAAAATTCAGCATTTCAAAGCTGTAATCCTCCTAAAATATCTGACATATTTAAGGTAAATATCATAAATCAAAATCTGTCCAGAACCAGGTTTCACAGGGCAGACATTTATAAAATAAAGATGATTCCCCAAAGACAGTAAATCATGTCCCTGGATTAAAATACTACTTCAGCACTTGTACAAGTGCATAACCTTGAAAAATGATGTAGCTTTGATTGTGATGAAGACCAGCAGTCTGTTTGATGTCCCAATCCATATCTGGCATATGGATCCTGCTGTCCTCCAACTGCTGTATGTTTTCAGGTCTTCAGTTATTTGCCTTTGAGACAAGTTTCCCCCACCACATAATGACTGAATGAGTAGTTGACAAGGGCTGACGGAATGTAATATAATATAATAGCATGTGATCTTTTCTAGTATCTGTTCTGTTGGAAGCATGTGGTTTCAAGGAACACAAAATCGTGGGGAAACAAATATCAACGAAAAGCAGTTTTACAATGGCAGCCACCATTGCTGTCGCTATTTAGCATCACCAGCTCACTTCCTCAAACACACAATTGCTGAAAAGAATGGTGGCCTCTGCAGCTCATATTTTCTTTTGTGTTACGCAGCACCTGTTCAGAATTAGCCGGAGATTTAGTAGCTTGTTTCGACGAGGCCTGTTTTTCCAGCAAAATAGAGCTAAAGCTTTTCAGATTTCCTCGCAATGGCAGGTGGTGGAAAGGGTGAAAGGCAGATGGGGAAAAACACAAACACCTCCAACATGTGAATTAGGACGTGAGTAAGACCAGGAAGCTGCTGGGTTCGTGGGAAATGTGGTCCCACATTTAAGAAACACTGTAAGGGAACAATTACAAGAAACATAACAAAATCTGTCATTGATTTGCGCTCATCAGACCAGATAATCACATCTAAATGGCACATTTTCAGATTTATAAAAGTAGGACTTTTATCATCTTTTAAAGCTGCACCAATATTGTTTTATATTAACAATGAAGAAAATGACTCTGTGTCAAGTATTAGCTAACATATTCGCAATATCAACTTTATAAGGTGATAATATAATTATAAATATATATTATGTCGGCAAAATAATATTTTAATTTACAGACTTGAAGTTATCTATGGCACATCACTGGCATATGACTCTATACTCTGAGTGGCCTATTTCTATATGTCTCTGATAGCCTGACCCAGGCTGACCTCGGTGGCACACATATATTACTGTTGTGGTCATTTCTTAACTCCCTTCGAGCCTAGCCATATTTTTAGAACCACTCGGAGCCAACCGTGTCATAGGCAGGATTGAAAACATACAAGATCCCACAGAATTCTGGGTAAATGGTAATAGTGAAGGGGGTCATTGAGAAGGGCAGCCTACAGGGTTGAGCGTTTTGGGATTTGGTTCTGAATTGGATTAGAGTCAGTGAAACTGTAGAAAATCTGACAGCCGAAAAGGAGCTGTAGGGTGATGCATGAGTCACTGTGAGAGTGAGAGCGAAAGAGAGAAGAGGGAAAAAATAAAGAGAGCGGAGTATAACATGAAGCAGAAATACACGAAGAAATGAGGAAACGCCATGCTTACGAGATTGGATAAAACTCTTGTTTGCTTGGGCTGACTGTGATTTCTAATGTGATTTTAACCGAGCAAAGCTAGAGAAACTGATTACAGCTCTTCCAGGAGATCTCCGTAATGCTCAGGCAATGCTCGGAGCACATGTTGATTTTAATCTGTGGTCCTATCTGTCAAAATGAGTACCATTAAATCCCTGTTCATTATCACACCACTTTCCAAAACTGCAGCCTTTGACAGGAGCAGAGCAAACGCATTTTATACTGAGAAGGACTTAATTGGTTCCCTGTACCAATAAATATTTTAAACGACTGTATATTACAGTATTGATCGCCACAAAATTATCTCTGAATTAATAATGAATTTTATTGACGAAATGTGTGCCTGACACTTTTATTTTTGCATTTAGGTGTCCATTAAATCAATGCTTTGTGTTGTGAGAAGTACCATCTGCAGTGCTGCAACTTTAAGATAATGTTATTAGCATGGTTATCCCGATGTGTGTGGTTGCAGAGGTATATAACATTAAAGGCTTGGGCAGTTTTTTTGTGGTTGCCGTGTGTAATAATCCCGACTATAAATCCTCTCTCCTCTTCCCACAGCCTTTCAAGCATGAGGCTTTGAATTCATTTAAATGGCTGCAATTATTTTGCACCCAGCTCTGTGGAAAGAAGCCAGTGTTATTTTCCTCAACATAAATCTTATTCAGCTCACTACTACTACAAGTTTAATATGCATTTTACACTTATCTGCTCATTTAAAAAAAAAGAAGCATGCGTTTCTTTTAAATTTTCATTTGTCACGGGAGTCATAAAAAGTGCACAGTATTCATTCATCTATATGTTCACCTACTGTTTTTCCATTAAATATAGGCCCGACTCTTCTGCTTTGCTCATTTCCAGATATAATAGTGGCATGAATAATGTAATTATTTCACGAGAGAGTTCACATGTAGGAGATTATTGCCGCAGTGTGAGCATGCAACATAACATACTCTGCATGATAATTGACCTGAAACGACACATTGTTAAACCCATCCTCCTTTTTGCATCTTCATGTCGATGTTGACGCACAAACAAGTGTGCATGCAAATTGCGTTCACGCTAAACAGTGTTTTGCATGGAATTTGATGCTGATTGAAAGAGGGACCTTGTTGTGATTCAGTGAATTAACAAAACATGAGGGGTACGTATTGCATTCATCAAGTTGTCTGATGAAACTAAAAGAAAATCCCAGTTGTTTGCCCCTTTTAGGTCCATACCATTAGAGGGAAGATGTAGAGAAAGAGGGGCGGAGGAGCTGCAGGACTTTTGAGCTTTAAGACATTTGAGATGTGGATTGTGCAAAAGCACCAGGAAGCCTCTGTGATACTTTGTACTTTCGGTCTAGCCAGAGCTCAGTTTAATGATAATTCACTGTGTATTCACCACAAATACTAACAAGCCAAACGCATTTTCTATTCTGGGAATTGTGACACTCTGCACACCCCCTGACCACCCTGCAGAGTGCAAAATGTCAGCTGAGTTTTCGGGAAGCTGTTGGGAAATCGGAAGTTGAACCGTGTTCTTCTCAGCTAATTAGTGCTTGTGCATTCAAACTCTGCCAATTAAACAGCTCCTTTCTGCACCAGTGGCCATGTGTCCTCTGAAGCGGTGCCTTGTTGAGCCATCAACAGCGTATCCTGTCTTCCACCGTGTGGCTTGCTGTACGTCTGCTGTGCTGCAGGCTCGCAAGGGATGTTGCTTTACCCGGCAGTCTCTTGATTTAGAAAAGTCCAGTTAATACTTAGTCACTGTTTGCTCATACTGATAGACAGAGGGAGGGACTGCATGGTGCTTCTAAACTATCGCCTCCAGAACAGAATCAAAGAGCACAAACACTCTGTAGCAGAACCTGCATGCTGTGAACATGAATAATGTGAACGTTGCGTTCCTCCACCAGCTGAATAATGTCCCAACAGCATGTGCCTTTTCTTGTTCGTCACACTTAAACGTTGAAATTCAAATTTAACCCTAATCAGATATGCTTGTTTCATGTCTCATGTCTGAATAAGTTTCCGTTTATAAGGGAACTAGACTAAACCTACTACACTGGACCATTTCCTCAACACTTTTGTCAGCAACACGACACAAATCTGGATTAAATGCTGTCAGATTAAAGGCAGCAGCAGCACATTAAATACGTGTTCGCCTTATTAGGATCACTGTAAAAAAAACAGAATAGTTACCTCATATAACAATCAAACCAGCAACCTTCCTTCCGAAATTTTCAGTTTTCATGCATTCCAACCACTTGGATCTAATCCAGCACAGTGCTTTACATAGAGTGTGTGAGCTAATAAGAGTCCCAATATAAAGCTGCTCTAATAATTTTTTTATATCGACCATGTATCAAGTGAGGAAGCCACAGAGAATTATCACCCAACTCTGCAGCTCTGCGGAGCACTTCGATGTCTTTCTGTTCTTTGTTCTGGTTTTATGGCCTGCAACTTTACTGTTTTAGTTCAGTCTCACAGTTCTCATCAGCGTTGTAGGTAGGTAGCTGTTTTCAGCAAAAAAGCCATAAAACCTACTGTACACTACCTGCCCAGCACCAAATGTTAGTTAGATGTTAAGTTACAAGCATACAAGCATAGTGAAGCATGTCACAGCTAAAGAGGCAGATATTTCCCTCACAAGTTGGTGGAGACCAAAACAGAGCTAAAAGGAGAGTGTCAGTGTAATATGTCAGTGTTGTCTTTACAGCTTGTCGCACGGCCCCAAACCGGCCAACTCTATCACGGCAGGTTTGACGTCTCGCCATTTTATGCTCCTGATGGTCATTAATTAAGGCTTCAACAACAAAATGTGTTTAAAGCTCCATTGCTGATGCAACCTTTGAGAGAACAGCAAAAAAAATGCACCACATATCGCACAAGCTCTTATCAACGATATTTTCATGTCTGAATAAAGCCGTAACAAACATTTACGTAATGAAAATCAACCTCCTACTGACCAAAAGCAATTACTTTCAACTTTCTGCAACAACAGCCACTTTAGAGAATGTTTGGGACAGTTTTTGATGCACTAATCTACAGTAGTAAATACATGAATCAAGAGCTTTAACTAATAAATTAAAAAGTCTGCACTTTTAACATCATTAACAACTGGCCTTTGCTACAGATGCTCTGATGCATTCTTCCAAAAGCTAAAGGATCAAAAAAGTCCATTAAGGTCCTCTATCATTAATTAATGAACTAGTTAAGTAGCTAATCTATTTGCTGCTTACCAAATGATTCCAATTGAGTTTTCCCCCCCAAACATGAACATGCACACACACCAGTCTGTAGCTAATGGTACTGTAAATTGCTTATCAATATTCACACTACATTGTACATTTATCCTTTAGGCCACTTTATATTCTACCTCAGCAACGTTGCCACTGAAGGACAGTCACACAGTAATCACATTGTGTGAAATGATTGCTTGAAAAGACGCCATTGCTTCATTTCAATGGCTGCTTAGGTTTCCTCCAAAAGGAATAATCCGATTTTCCACGGTGTGTCGACTGGCATTACGTTCCCCTACCTATCTTTGCAAGTGTTCTCGTGGAATAGCAGATTTTTTTCTCACCCTCCGTTTCTTGTTGTTGCTTATAAATCAGAGTGTTACTTGAAGGACACTCGCCATATTAGGTTTCTGTCTAATTTTAGTCTTGGGAGGTAGAACTCATCCATTTTTCATGGTATATGCATACCACCACTGACTCATAGGCCCCTTCCCCATTCACCAAAAGGAGATTTGTCTTAGCATATTACAGCCCTTTTTTTCTGCACCCATTCTAATAATGTTATCTTCTACAAACAAGTTCCATGTAATGTGTTTCAAAACGGCGTTATCGTTTAGTTCCAAGTTTCAGCAGTTTGTAGGAGTGCCATCTGAGGCTCACTGCAGCTGAGGTAGGGGTGAGGATTATTTTCTGTTAAGCTTGTGTGAAATCCTAACAACCATATTAAAAACACTAAAAAAAGCCCACATACAAGGTTTTACTTAACCGGAGAGAATCTACACACAATTTAACGTGATTTTCTTTTTCAATAGGCTGAGAAACTCCAGTGGCTACCTTCAAAACTTTGTCTCTTTCAATTTCAGATGACGCCAAACCACAACGGCAAAGAGACGTTGCTACTTTAAAAGGTCAAGTGTTGACTTACATCTATTCCTTACCTCTAAAAATAAAAGGGGAAAAGGAGCCTGTTGATGTTAGACGGTCTCTTGTTGTCAACATTTTAATGTATGCCACAAAACTCAGGGGATGCATTTGTACTGTCCTAGTAGGGGCCTGTTGCAATTATATGGTGCCCATATTGATCCCAAGTATTGATTAAAGTCCGTCCTTGATTTTAAGATTCAGCAGACGCTTCTCTGGATTTCAGAGGAAATGAGAACAATGGAAAGGACTCTCATTTGAAAACAGCAAGGAACCTCATAAACAAGGCATTCTTATTTACTTTAGGAAAGGAAACATAAATGACTAACTAAATCTTGTGTCTCTGTTGTGTTCATAAGAGTCAATAAGAGCAGCTGGATTCAGTTATTGAGAAAGATAACAGGCAAATATAATGTAATAGCCTTTTAAAAATTGACTTTTATAGTAGATATTGAAAAGAATCAAGTTTAACCCATGACAGCACTAATACATGAATATCCTGCTCCATGTATTCAGGTATTGGTACAATGTGAGTTTCTGTCCAAAATAGTTATTATTTTTCACAGTTTCAACATTAAAGGAATAGTTCAACATTTTGGGAAATATGCTTATTTACTTTCTTACTGTTCAAAATGAAGCTGGAGCTAGGAGTGCCTGAAGCCAGGTTGCCCTGGCAATCAGTGGAGACTCCAGCAAGTCACTGCTTCTGGCCAAGAAATAGTCCCTCACATAATCCCCCATGAAATCACGAATTGTCATTTGTATTCCTCAGTTTTTGTAAAAATTAAACAAACAAGATATAACATGTTAATTAGTGATATTTAGAGGTGTTATAATTATAAATAAATAAATGCAAAATATGTATATTTGTTTTTTCTCAAAAAAATTTCAATTGAGATGAATAAATTGCCTTTAAAGCCCAGTGTATCATATATGATACAAACACAAAGGTGTATATGAAAATTATGCTTGCATTTCTTTTAAAAGGTTATATAAACACAACAATTTTCTGATATTTAATGTATCAGGTTTTACAGGATTAATAGTCAGACACGAGAGGGGTATTGATCCTTTCCCGAACTGTCAACCTACTCCTTAAATTTGATCCGTTTTCTACCTGCGTGCTCTACAATCAAAGATATTTTTAGACCATTTTTGTCAGATCTTTCAGGCTCATTCTTTCCCAGCTCCAGGCCTCTCATTCAGTCAGAAAACATGATTCATCTCTGTGAATGAGAGGCCCACAGTTCACAATACCATCGTTGCATCTGAGCGCTAATAATTAGGTGATTAATTCTTGCATTTTGAAAAGAAGCCTCAGATTCATTTTGCAGATTCAAAAATCATGCGAGGGGACATGTTCTACTCTTCTGCACACTGCCTCTGGGTCTCTGCATGCCTAATTTCCATCATCTCCTCTTAAAACAATTTTTTTGAAACTGATGGTAAACATTATCGGTGGTTATGTTAGGTATCAGAAACCAACAAGGATAATATAATTTTTACTAGCTTTAAAAATCTGTCATTTCCAATTAGCTGTCAAAGGATTTCTGATTATAATATGCTCTCATTCCCAATTCTTTTCTCTTGGAACTTCCACTCCTTTCGTTCCCTGCAAAGTCTCCTCTACTTACGCGCTGTGTCAGCATGGGACCTGATATTTCCTCTGTATTCAGCTCCACATTTCTAGGAAGTAATTTGGCCTGTTAGCAATTATTAATAACAAGAATCTGATGAAAGCCTGAATGCCGGGTGGATCTCTGGAGCAGCTAGTTTTTCAGACAGATGTTTGAACTCATGTGGACGTTTTGTGCCAAAGCCGCAACATGTTCTCACTGACTTCAAATCAGTTTATATTTAGACAAATAAGCTCCAGCAGCTTCACTTGCATGTAAGGCATCTTACAGTAACTACATTTCGAAATGACGCAACGCCAACTAAACGTTTTGTGAGTGGAAAATCTAACTTGATTGAAGTTGATTTGAAAACTTAATCTATTTCTTCACTGAAAAAATACAAAATTAACCCTAAAACTCACTCTGCTGATCACATGTAGTCATCACATGTATTTGTACGTTTTTGGCTTAGAATCCAAAGATTTTTACGACGAAAAACACAGGACAGCAGTAAATATTGGCTGTGTTAATGTCTCAGTGTGAACTTTCTCCCAGACCCTCCCACCATTTTCCTAGAGAGCCGTCTAGTTAGCGTCATCTCTTTTTTTTTTTACATCAGACCAGATCAGCGAGGGATTAGGCAGTCCTCGCTGGCACTGAATAACATGGGAGGATTAGCACTTTCGCCTGTCACCAAATCATTCTGACGGATTAGCAATCTCCGCCGTCACTCCTGAGAATTCACTCCGGCTCCGAAAGAATTCAAGTCCCTGTGACAGCCAAGGTGACATTGGAGGGAGAGGGAAACAGTCCTTTTCATCAACCCTTCTCTGACAGAGCGTGGCGCCACACTCAGCACGGACAATGTCGGCGTGACGGACGTTTAGTGGGAGTTGTTCAGGATCAGCATCGGCACTCAGGTGGGCTTACGTAACGAGGAATGAGTGAATCAGCCACAGATCAAGGGTCGCTTTTGTCAGCAAGTTCACATTCAAAACACTCCAAAATCCATAATACTGCATCTGTGAGGGTTGCTGTGGTTTCCTACCAGTGACTACTTTTCAAAATTCAATTCCTGACTCCATCAATTCAGGCACAAATGCTCCCTCCTCAGTGGAGTTTCAACATTCTCATCTTCAATTTCTCAATTGGTTGGACATATTTAGACTAATTGCAAAATAATCTATGTCTTGAGGCCATTCCTTTTAGAGGGCCCTCTGTCAAAATCTTTATTTTGTCTCTCTTGCTGTACTTGATGTGAACTTTGAGGTGACATGTGACGGGGGGGATTAATAGGAGTCTGACAAAACATTTTTGCCCTGGGGCCTCTAACAGGTTAATCCTGCCATGGCTCAACACATTTCACTCCAACAAGCTTAAAAGCCTTGTCCCCTAGCCAATAAACAAAAGCCAAATCAGTTTTTATTATTAAGTATTTTGCAAGGTGATTACTGCTCAGGTTACCTCATCACCAGATGTTTCTGTTCGCCGTATTTTCTCAGAGGTTTGCGTTATGTCTTTCAGAAATAACACGTATGAATCACACTCTTATAGAGGTGCAAAGGGAGGAGGTGCTGGTTCCCGAAGTGTAGACACACAAGACTCCAACGGTTAATGTCACAATTCTACATGTCAGTCTCTCTACAAATGCAACTGCTTAATTTTTTGCACAATAACTAAATTTGTTTGTTGTTTTTCAAATCATTCAAAAAATGCCATGCCACCTGTTTGGTTAAGGTTTGATTCAGGTACTGTACTGGCCAGCAGTAAAGCTCAATAACGACGTAATTCCCCTAATGTATCTCTTTTTTTTAGGTGTGGCTGTTGTCGCAATAAAAGCACTGACTGCAGTACACTGTTTGTGGATTTCTAACTACAGTTGTGACAGAAGCCCGAGGCTCACTGTGACTGAGATGGAAGCTCCAGCTCCTGTGATTTGTTTACGCCAGAGTGTGGAGCCATAGACTTAATGTAACAGCATCAAATTAGTCGGTGAGTGAGCTTACTGGATGCTTTCGCAGGATATTACCCTGCCTTTTACACCTGCCACATAATTGGATGCGTGCAAACATATCAGAGACTGGCAAATGTGAACCCTTTCAGCAACTGGTGTGGGTTTGGACCAGTTAAATGTTCGCTAAATGCACTGAAATCCCAGGCTAACTCATATTCACATGCATGCATAAATATTCCAAAACATTATGCAGTCAGATATCCACTTGAAAGCCTTGTGACTAAGTGTGAAGGAAGATTTCTACCACTGCATAAAGACTAGAGTTCATACTGTCTCTGCTGGAAGGAAGAATGGTTTAGATAGAGCTTCTATTATATGTTTAAACAGCGTTTCCCTCATGTAGTCATCTAAACGACTGGTATCCTAAAAGGCAAATCTCCTGGGGAAGCTAGTTTAAAGACCATCCAGTTGAGAAAGTAGCACAGAAAATCATTTAGCGCGGCTCCTTTTTGGCAAAGTGAAGCCATGTATTTTTATGCTTGTGCAGACTCTGTCTATATGCAGTGGCTAAGCTGTCCTAACATTTTGAATCTTACAAATTGTACCATTCAAGAAAAGCCAAGCATATGCCAGAAAATCAATACAGAGAAGCTGAGGACAAAGGGGCCTCTGTAGCAAAGCCCGTGTCTTACACAGGATGGAGAACTACTGGTGGCACGCATCCATTAGCACCTCATCTATTTTCTATCAATGAAACACAGAGGAGCAGAGTAAACAGTGGCAGCTGCTCCAGCTACCAGACATTTCTAAGCGGTGGATACTACCTTTTTCTGGTATTATTTCAGATCTGGACTTTAAT
Organism: Lateolabrax maculatus; assembly: GCA_031216445.1. Taxonomy (NCBI): domain Eukaryota; kingdom Metazoa; phylum Chordata; class Actinopteri; order Acropomatiformes; family Lateolabracidae; genus Lateolabrax; species Lateolabrax maculatus. The sequence goes on along the minus strand of CM062205.1, from coordinate 7,918,530 downwards.
CCATTTGTAATCCAGTTTTTTTCATTTCTTCAGGCACAATACAGATCACTGTATCGGCGATCTCAGGCCAGAAGAAGATGTGTGCTGTGCAGAGGAATTCTGAGTTTTTCTTTTTTGCTTACAAAGCATTGGATTTGTTTGCCCTTCACATAAATATCTTGGAAAATTGGGCCATTTTACTAGACAAAACAACTGAATATTCCTATATATTTGTTTTTGTGCCGCACTCTTATGAGCGTAAGACTACGGTAAGGAGCACTTACATTAGAAAGCTGCACAATAGAGAGATATTAACATTGATGGTCATTGTGCCATTTTCATGCTGGTTTGTGGCAAAAAAAAATACTCCAGAAATGTAAGCAACTTTTTGGGGATGAAAAGCGTGTAAAAGAGACCAAGAGATATTGATTTTGGAGAGATGAGTGGCTTTGCAAATTATTGTCAAAATATGGCAAAGCCCAGTGATTGAGCCACTGTCCATTTGGAAATGCTGAGTGCACTTAGCACATGTCTTGGCAACCTGAGTGCACCCGGCTTGTTCCCTCTCCTTTAATGATCCATTAAAACTGATAAGCGGCCGGAAACATTACAACCACTTAGTTGCTCACAGAAATAGTATTCTTAGTTTTCAGAGAGCGATCAGCAACAAATTGCTTAATTAATTCCCTTCAAGCTTTTATAGCTCAACAAGCCATGTCCTGTTTGATTGGTGGCAATAGAGCGCGCATGCAGATTTTTTATTTTCCTTTTGAAATTAGCCTCAATCAATTGAACCCCAATGCAATGCAGCCACAAGATATTTTTAATACAGGACAAGAGCACAGCATTTTTCAAATGCTGTGTTCTGCACTGACATGTAAAACCCAGCTGAATGCCACTATGATCATGTCGTATCTCTGGAAGAAGTTAAAAGACATTCTGTGAAATGAAAATAAAACTTACTGTATGAAGTATGAAGTAGACGAGACAGCTTAAAGGAGAGTGGGTACAACAACAGATAGACTCACAATAGAAAATTCCTAATGCATTTAACAGAATAATGACATACCGTGCAACACTGGAAATGTCTGAGGGTGCAATTCTCTCGTGAAAATTCGAACTTCTGGATAATTTAAGTGAAATAAAACTAATTGTACTTAGGTAAAATACTCCAGCAATCATGGTGAGTTACTGAGCAAACTATGTCTGCAAACAGCGGAGAGAGGGCTCAGCCAAAAACATCCAACGTAATCTTCCCAGTTTATAAAGTTGTTTGTACATTGGAATTTTTTAGTCAAAATTTGAATCTACTCTCTCTACTAAAACACCATTAAACGATTTAAATTTAAAGTTGTAGTCCCTAAGATTTTCATATCAAGTCCAATTTTTGATGGGGTTAGCAAATGTGAATTGCATGTACTGCAAGAAATACAAACAGCTGGGCATTTTTAAGAGGAAATATATTTGCGACAGCACAAGTATAACTACAGCATTTCATAAATAAGTCATTAGATTTTCATCATGGCCAACAACTGAAATGGCAAACAACTAGGGAAATGGAAATAAGCTCTCTGGAAGTCCTTTCCTTCCCACCATCATTGATAAATATGTCACTTTGAACGGAACTTATTAAGACTCTTATTAACTCTCATTTCAACCAGTAACCCCAGGTGTCACTAAGTCAACCAGAACTGAAATCTTAAGGAATATGACAATACATGAACATCTTAGCTGTTCCAAAATTACAAAGTCATCTAAAGTATATGAATAAGCATTTTGCTTCTGCAAAGACAAAGCCAAGTGATATATCAGTGGAATAAGGGCTAAAAAGCAATAATAGCAACAAGCAAAAAGATTGTTGCCCCCAAGCAATATAACTCTTGAGCAGTAAAGCACCTTTGAAAACCTATAACACCTGTAAATAATTACCTGTTAACACTCCTGTTTAACCCCAAATTTAGGGCTGAAACTGATAAAGTTAACAGGTTTATGATGCAGCAATTAAAACGTGTCAAACTACAAAAAATAGAATCTAATTACATGGTTCTTATGGTGTTTACACAATACAGCCCAGAGGGAGGAGTGTGTCTTCACCGTGGACACTTGTCACCTGCAATTACATTAGCACCTATAAACCTATATATGACACTGGATTTCACTTCCCTCACTGAAACGTAGGGACATAAAACATTGCTGCATAGAGTGCAAGCATTTTAGGAACAAGTGGAAAGACAGCTCTTGGTATTATTTTACAGAAAGATGTATGCAATATTACCAACTGACAATTTGCTTTTTTGGCACCTTGCTAAGAGTAACACATGCTGTTTATAGACTCTATCAGAGTTTCACGAAGTATGAGCTGTCTATTTCTGTGAGAGTGTGATGCGGAGTGCGAATTAAGGGACAGTCTTCTTCTGCAGTGGATCCAACAGTCCTATGCTAATTAATCCCCAAAGCAGCTGACAAACACAGTGAGAAGGACTGCCTGCACATTTTGCAAGATTAGGGAAAAGCGACACATTCAGGATGTTGTCTCATCAAATGGTCACTGTCCCAACAGCAGCGCTCCGTTACCTACTTACCTACTCCAAAGTGTGACATTCAGATTGCTCCGAAAAATATTTGTTCTGGAAGAACCGGCACCCCTTACACACTTTATGCTGCTTAGTGCACATTCCTATAGTCAGACACTTGCATTTCCTCCAGTGAGTTTGCCAGCTGGATTGCGAGAATCTTACAGCATTACAACAAGTGCACTTATTTTGGCAAACCGGCGTAAACATCTAATTACCCGAACTTCGCAGAGCTTGCAGTAATGCTGCACTCAGCAAGATGTTTGTGTACAATCTCAGCCATCTTATTTCAATGTGGAGTGGCAACATCATTTGGTTGTTGAAAGTTTACAGATGTCAAATCTTCCTTAAAATTGAATAATTAAATATTTTATATCATTAATTTGATTTCTCTTTTTTTCAGGTGTGCTCGGCATTCATAACTTGGTGACAGAATCACACACTTCACAATCATTACTTTATGTTTGCAAAAGGAATTTGGCAGTTCAAATAACTGATGATTAAATTAAAGTGTTAAAGATAGTTTTAGTTGTAATTCAATCGAACAAGACTTTTTAGATACATTTTTTTCTAATTTGAGAATTTTAACACCCCCTTAAAACAACAGAGATGCTGGATCAGAGGTGAGGTGAAACAGCCCCCTCCCCAAAAAACAAACAAACAAACAAACATAACACAAAACAAACACATGGCTTGGCTATAGTTTCACTTTTTATCTGCTGAGGTTTTGAGATGTCTGCTGCTGAGATTTCAGCCGCCACTGCAATACATTGGAGGTGAATGGAATTTGTATGTAAGAAGTGAATTCTGCTGCTCCTTTGTCATCCTCCTCCTCTCTGCCCGCCTCACACTGTAAATATGTTTTCTGCACAGTCAGATGAAGCGAAAATTATTGATGAAAAGTCATCTGTGGCTGTCACCAGCACCTTGGATGTATTTCAGGCAAACGTCAGTGCAAACTTTTCTGCAACAAAAGCTCCAGAGTCACATTCCTCGCTGCACGGAGCCGGTAAACACTTTAGAAAATATTACAGGTCACATTAACTGGGAGGCACATCCTCATTACCGGTAATTATGTAAAACTTTCAAAGTTAACTTAACTCTTTGGTCACTTTCCACGGGGGAACCAAGACAATGCCAGATGCTAGGGACAATCTGTCGCTGGTTCTCGCCTGGAGTCCTTTGCACATGTGGTGCATGCACATTCCAACAGTGAAGATGCAGTCAGTCAGTCAGTCAGTCAGCACAAAAGGTCATGTAGTGTATCTGAGCAGCACACTTATTATTCTAACCATGTGTCTATATATTTCACAACACCTGTTTAGAACCTGTATTTAATATACTCAAATTTATATTTATTCAAATCAAACACTCAACTAAAGCTTAATGGATACGTCCAAAATTGTAATTACCCTGACCGAGAGGCAGCTCTGCACACTACCTCTGTTTCACAGCTCTTGCAGGGGATGTGACGCTGATGCTGTCATCCCAAAAAGCCACCGAAGCTGTGGCGTTGGCGGTCAACCAGCCACATGGTCCCACGGCAAGGAGTGTGCTCTCAGACAGAGGATCAGCCAGAGGGCTGGCGTCCACACAACGGGGCAGCTGATAGGCCACAGGCTCCACAACTGGTAACACGCCAGCCCGGCGCCACACTGTCAGTTTAATGGCCTTTGTGCTCTTTGAGGTGCTCTGCAACGATGAGGGGGTGAGCGCATTACAGCTCGCCGGGCCAACCGTATCACCAGGGCGGTTACTACGGTGGGGCAGGCGTTTCCCTGGGAGCGCTGCTCGGATCCCTGCCTGAATAAACAACCTGTTTGTATCGGCCCTCACTGTTTTTATTTGTGCCATTACTGAGCACTCCAGCAAAGCCATCCCGCATCCTGACACAGAGGTGAATAAAGCCATATTGACCATCTTAGATTGGAACAATATTTGTTCCGAGATGTGCAACAGCAGGCAGTCTCGTCCCCTCTATCATACATGACAGGCAATCAGCAGCTGTTTTTATTACCGCGCATATGATGTCAGGAAATCAGTAAGATTTGTGCTTGTCTATCACCCGGTGTCATTTATTACACTCTGGGTGGGCCGGGAAGCCTAACAAGTAAAGTATCTATTTATACTGGAGTTTTATTTTTGCTGGTGATAAAAAATTGATGTTGCATGATAATAACCATGTTGTAGATGTTGCCTTAGCTTTATTTCACAGGGTAATGAAATGCTTAAGTGCGTGGCTCGTGATGTTTAATTTATCTTGCAGCAGCAAACACACCAGAATGCAACAGACCAAATACATGATGGAGAAAAAAATGAGAGAGAAAACTCTCAATATTAGCCTTGCGGTTCTTGCACACTCGTATTAAATTTCAGGTTGTACTGAAAGATGGTAATATTCAGAATTCAGGACAGTGGGAGATCTAACTTGTCTTTACATTATATATATATTATATATATTGAGTCAAAACATCATTTAGATTCTACAACCACTCTCACTTTCATTGCCTGTATGAAGTTCACTTTATTTTACGCTCTGCCATTGTTGCACTTTAAATGACATTCCAAAATGCCTCCCTGTTGACTCTTGGCATCATTTCCGCTCTGTTATCCAATTCAGTACGGTCTTTATAACCTTTCCTTGCTCATTTCTGTCCCCCTTTGTTTTAGTTTCTTAAACCCCTCTGGGCTTTTATTTCTATCACCTGCACAGTGTGTAATCTATTCCCCTCTTATTTGTTTCAATCATTTTCACCGTATATGTGGCTTAAGTAAATTTGCAGTAGCAGAGATGGAGGGAGGCGGCGGGAGAGAGGTCGGAGGAGCTAATGATAGAATATGGGCCAGATGCAGGCGGAACTCCTGGAGATGCAGGGTTGCGAGCCCTCACTGTTGAAATAAATACCAAAATGGAAAGAGATGAGGGCGGGAGGGCCGGCAGGTACTCTGACATTCTGATATCAAATCTGGCTCGTGGCTTATGTCACATTTAATTCCTTTCTTCTCCTGTCGGTTTCCACAATAGTCTGCCTGCTGCAAACCCCAGTGAAACAACAAATATCATGCAGAATATAATACATTTTTTCTGGCTTTATAAAAAGTTGGACTTTTTGATATAAAATATGTTGGCAACTCTTTTAACCAGGGTCCTCTTTAATACTTGTTAGATGTTAAAGAAGCCGAAGTCAACAACTGTCTAAGCTCAGGTATTATTTCTTTGTTGGAAAGTATTATTAATAATAAAACTGGGAGTTCTGTGGATTGACAGTGTTTCTGGAAAAACAATCTGATGTTACATTTTTCATTTATGAAATATCATTTTCAGTGCTATCTCAGTGAGCAATATCTCAAACCAGAGAGTGCTAAAAAATATGTTTTTTTCCTGTAATTTGGATGAACTCGACGTTGAAGTTTCTTGTGTTAAACTGTATTTCAGTGTACAAGAAATGACTGCATTAAGACTATAGATTGATACTATTTTGGCTGCTTTCTAGAAGCAGCAAGCAAGTTTCGGAAACAGACAACGTTACATAACCACCACAAAGCCAGTGCTTATTGCTTTCTAGCTAATGCTAAATGAACTACTCTAAAAAAGTTTGGCCGGGGAACCAAACGAATCTACAGCTCATGTTTTATTTGCTCTGGAAGATCCGTCTGGCCCCTCTCCCATTCAAACTGATTTCTCAAGAACTGGTATGTGGCGAGCCAATCACAAGCATTTATCTAGTAGGAGGCGGGTTTAATACGATGACTGACAGAGAGGAGCGCTGTTGAGGTATCTTTGTAAATATCCAAGATGGCTTGTTTATTCCCCGGCCGGCTGCAGCGGCAGTATAAACGGACTGGATGGTAAATTTTTCTCTAACAGAAGAACCAACAACTGCACTTAAACTTTATGTTGATGAGAAATATGTGTTTGTCGTACTTCGGACAGGACGTATCGTACGACTGAAAGGCATTTCATTGCTCTGATTGGTTGTCTCCGTCCGTCGATAAATAGAAGAAAAAAATAGAAATAGAAAATGAACTGAGACGTTCCAGAGTAATACTCACTTGCGAATCAGTCTGCCGATGCCAGGCTATAAAAATATTGAATAAAGTCCAAATTAAAGTGGTCTATTAAAAACCACACTTTTTTAGGTTGCGAAAATTCTGGGATTTTCTGCCACCCAAGAGAAACATGAGCTCTCACAGAACTTGAATAAAAAGCCCTGAGCATAAAATTCACGGGGGAGAAAAATTCTCCCTTAAACTACACTGCTGTGTTAATGAATGTACTGCTTAAAAAAGGACACCCAGCTCCTTTTACAGACTGTGCTCTTAAATAATCTAGAAAGAGGCTTCTGAGGAACAACTTATGTCAACCTTCCTCCATGTTACAAAGCCAGAGGAAGGGAAGGCCCGCTCCAACCTGAGAACGCCATTGTGCTGAAAGCCTTTTCCCATTTCTTACAGGAGCGTGTCCTCCAGAGACCTGCCTGTTGCTTCGTTTTCTCATTTCTCAATGGGAAGGATGTGCAATATTATGTGCTCTTGACATTGCTGAGAGCTGAGCATCTTTATATAGAGCAGCAAGAGTGACAGACACTTAAAAACATTTTGACTTTTAACACCTCAAAGATGTTTTCAGTCAGTCGGAGTCGGGGCAACCGGGAGCTGCTTCCCCTGGTGGGTTCTGCAGAGAGGCACAGGGTCCACGCTGGCTGACATTAAGGTAACAAGTAACCTGATTAGTAACTAATGACATGTGTAGGGACACTGTGTGAGTTACAAAATGTCTAAATCACTGTTGTCACAGATTGTCTGATATAAATACGCTGATCTTTTAAAAATGCTACACACACTGTAGGGTTTTTATAAAATTAGCCAAATCGCATCCCATCTGTACATCAGCAAGCTCCGACCCTGATCTGGGTCCATGGTCAGCTGTGGTCCTGTGTGTGAGCTTGTATACACAGTAGGTTGACACCAATACAGTATATTGATTTTCTGATGAATGGCCCCAATACTACAGGCTTTCATTAAGAATCAGCTTCATACTGTTGTCTTCAGTAATGGATATATGATGCAGTTTGACTGATCACATATTTATTTTTAAATGGATCAATACTAAGCTGGTTGTTTGTGGGGGGACAGCAGCCTGAATTGATTTTTAAGTACCATTTCAGATGGATTACATGACCATGAATATGCTATTGTTATGATTATTATTATGATCTTTATGGTTATAATTATGGCAATGGGCTTGTCCATTATTGTGATTATTGTTATGGTTAGTATTATAATTGTGATGATGGTGATGTTTAAGATTATGATTATTTCAAAGCTTTCAGCAGTGTTCCTGTTTTAGAGTTGTTTCCACGCTGCCAAAAATGGATTGTCTTTGTTTCTCAAGGAATTCCAGAAATGTCCTCCTTCACATTCACACATTAATTTTTGATATCAAATATCTGCAGAAAATAATAGCTGCTGGCAGCTTTAGAGGCGATTGGGGCTCCGCTGTCGAAAAACCCATATGGGTCGAGCCCTTGTGTGTATTTATGTGTGAGAGAAAGAGCAAAGGAGCAAGAGTGTGTGTGTGTGTGTGTGTGTGTGTGTGGAGGGGGGGGTGCGCAACATACCTCAGCAAAAAATAGGCTTTTTGAGTGTCGGAGCATAATTCTGCTCTTGTGAATTTCCCACGCACGGCCATTACATTTTAATCATGCAGAGGAGACAGGGGAACCTTGAGTTTGCTGAAACTGACGCCTACAGAAACCTGCATCTGCAATGCTAATCACACTCCAGCAAAGGGCCCCGCAGACTAGCCTTGTCTTCCCTGTCAAACTCAAAAATTCGTCTCCAATAACAACCGAGCACTCCATAGCTCGCTGCATCGCTAATGTGTTGCTACATCTGGAGAGAGCCCCCACTGTCCTGCCCAATCTGTATTCAGAATAAGAGCGCGGACGTTAAGAGAGCCAGCACACATGACTGCTACACACGACTGTGCGGTCTCGTTTTACTCCCATGACGATGCATGTGCGGTGTTTCTATTTTTGCTGCCCTGTGATGTTAATGTGATGTATGTTCTCGGTGCTTTTATCTTAATTTAGTCCCTTCATCTGCCACCTCTTTTGCATAACAGTTAAATTAAGTATGCATGTAATCACAAACATTCTCAGATTTGTAAAATTACATTCTCACACAGTTTTTAGCCATTTTGGCAGAGCAGGTGGTATCAGAAACCAGAGGCGCACCCTGTGTTTGTGACTATTTTGAGACTACTCTCAGAGAGCTCTTAACGTCACCTAAAGAACAGTTTAGTAGTGGTTTCATTCCTGCAATTTGAAGCATTTCTGTAATTCCACATTTGAGAACTTTTCTCTTGCATCCACTTGTTGCAGCCACTTCATCCTTTTGCTTAAGAAACCCATAAGCTACATAAAAGTCCTCCTACGTTCTGCACTTAACAGGTTTTCTTAAGAGCTGAGATCTGTGCCTCCTAGATAGCTTTTATTTTTTACTACGCTTTAATCTTTATTGGGAAAGTTCTTAGAAGACATCATATTTCTATTTTTTGAATTTCACCACCAGGGCCAGATCTTAGTACTCGAAAGCTTTGTAGATATGACTCTCTGGGTGTGATCACACGTCTTTGCGAAGAGCGTCCTTTTCAATGAAAGTAAAGCTTTTTGTCGTATGCTTGTCTGCTGCTGTGCACTTGGCATTGTTCTGCTCCAGATGACTCGCAGTATATTTTTGGAAGTCTGCTTTGAGGAAGGCAAGTTGGAAAACAGCTCGACTCTGAGCTGTTGGTTACTTCAATGCTGTCCATTCACGTTAAAAGACAGAAGGGGCTTCTGCACTGACTCATACACACTAACAAACATGATGGGTCCCTTGCTGCTTTCAGACCTGATGACCCCAAGGCTTGGTTTGCACAATTTACACAGGAACCTGGAGGAAAAGACCTGAATTAATGATATACTCTCAAGGAATGCTGCTGAATCTGAATGCAATACACCGCAAAGCACAAACAATGCATTGTCTACTGTTTTTTGCAGCCTTGGAGAACATTGTCCGCTGAAAATCGCTTTTCTCTTGCTTTTTTTTTCAAGACTGAACTCTGGTTTTTGCATATTTCAGTGCTACAATTCAGATCTTCTTTACATTAGTGCAGTGAAGTCCCTATTGTTATCCATGATGAAAAAAATCAAGCAGGTATCTTCAGACAAATATTTGGGGGGAATAATAGACCATCTGTCATCCTGGAAAGACCACACTGAATTTGGTTGCAAAAAGATAAAACAAAGAATTTAATGTCCGTACACTGTTAAAATAATATTGTCAAGAAACTTGCTCTGTCTTGGCAGCCCATCACATTTTGTTTGTCACCAAGGTACCTTATCAATACAAGGTAAAGCAATTAAAAACAATTTTGGACTAATGCTGACCAGTGTTTCCCATTCATTGATTTGTTTGTGGCAGATCGCCACAATTTCCCCATGGACCGCCACATACTGATTTTCTTTTTTTCTATTCTTACTATTTAAAATGGGTATAATCGTATTATATTGTAGAGCTGCATGGAGTGCATTGCTTCGCTCAGCCCCCCCCCTCGCCCCTCTGTCTCTCTCACCAACACAGTGACAACAGACCCGTCTGTGAATACCCCCTCTTCTCCATGCACACTCAAAACGTGATCATATGCGGGATGAAAAATTGTTGTTGGTTTCCCCCACGGAGAAAACATCTGGCCGAATTCCCGAACAATAAATCTAAACTAACGAATGGTTAGTATGTAAATGTATGTTTCTTCACACAATGCTCTCAAGACCCAACTCTTCAAATGCGTTATTAGTAAGAAAGATAGCTATAAATTAATGTTTCTAATACTGCTGCGTTGTCGAGGTTAGCACGCTGCACATAGCTGCTAGCTGCCCCCCCCCACCCCCACCCCACACACATCAGAATTTGACTCAGAAGACAATTATTAAAGCAATTAAACATGTGTGTGTGAATTTGCCAAGTCCTTGCATTAATTATGGCACTGTGCAGCAGCCAGCTGTTCTGATGTTGTTCTAGCAGTTGATTGCAGCACAATGACTTAAATACATGCCCTAATGGCCTAAGAATAGAGGTGTACCACAGGATAAGAGACATAAATAAATAAACAGTATATACAGCTCTAATTTGTCTGAATACAAAAAAGCTTGCTCTCTAATTGAGCTAGTTCATGCCATTCTTACTTTAATTGCTAAAATGACGGCAGCAGTAGATTACTGCTTTGTAGGCCTCAGGCATGTCAGTAGTGTTACCTTACCCTGCATTAACACCATATGAGAAAGACTGTAGATACAAGTGGATAAAAATTCTTCTTATATGTAAAATTCATGAGACAACCTTTGAAAAACACAAGCTGTGAATTACTGGAATTCACTATGTAATAATAACAAGCTTAACTTTTGTGTAAGTAGACGAGAGAATCAGATTGCATCATTTCTGAAAAATCTGGTTTCACTTGAACGAGGCCAGTGTTTGTGATGGACCCCAATTTTTGCCCCTTTTCAAAACAGGGATCACTGCTCCTGCCACATCCCTGGCTCCAGTCAAGTTTGGGACTTAGATGCCTATAACGTCTCTCCCTTCATTTCCTGTAATAGCTTTATTTTCAGCTCGATACTAAAAAAAAAACCATGAGGTCACACTTGTTGCTGCAACATGTGGCATGTGTCCCTTTACAATAAAGATCAATATTGAGGATATAGTTTACATAATCAGGTCATGAGCTTTCGCGTTCATGACTAAATTCTGACATGTGGCTTCCCTTGGGATTTCTGGATGTTTTGGGACAGTTAATGGTTCGCTGTGGGTGTGTTTTATGGATGAAGCCAGAAGCAAATAGCGGTGAATCGGTGAAAGAAAACAGAGCTAAGCACTCAAACAGTGGGCATTGCTGTTTTTTCACATTATTGGCACAAGAGGCGGAAAAAAGTGCCAAGAAGATGTCAACTCATTAGTTTGCTCATCGTGAGGAGTGATAAACGCGGGGGGTGGGTCGGGGGGGGGGTTGAAAATTGACCAGTGAGGCTGTGGAGGTCAAGATTTTGATCACGGTTACAGTGGCAAACTGAAGACACATTAAGGAAGTTATGAAGAAAAAGATGATGAAGAGGAAAAAAAGTCATGGGAAAAAAAACGAACACTTGGCAATGTCGGTGCAACCCTCCCATATGACACGAACGCAGCCGTGACAAGTTAGTTCCAAGCGAACAGAGGAGGTAGCGTGAGGAAGGAAGCCTGCCAGGAGAAGACAGCACAGGGAAGGAGAAAAACAAACAAAAGGAGGGGGGGGGGGGGGGGGCACTCCCACCTTCACCCTCTTCCCTCCATTATCTCCTTTTCCCATCCCCCTCTCACCCTTAACGAGGGATAGTTTTCTCCTCGCCTCTCATCTCTCTCTTCCTCCCCTCCGCTCCTCACCGTCTCCGGGGACCAAACACACCCCTGTCAGGTTGCCATGGAAACGCCTCACACACACTCTCTCCCTCGCAGACACACACTCTCTTCCTCTCCGTCTCTGTCTCTCTCTCTCTCTGTCCCTATCTTGCAGCGGTAACGCCTGTATCCTCTCTCTCCTCCATTAGCATCCCTCTTGCTTGGAGACAGCAGGAGCGGCCGTTTGACAAAGTCCCCGCGCCTGAATCTATTCCTCACAAGAAAGAAAAAAAAGACTTATAAAAACCTACTTTTATATTCCAGATTTATGGCCACAAGCTGTAGGAATTTGGCCGGTGTGATAAATTATTTGACACAGCCCACCAAACTGTTGTTCCTGAACGCCCCCTTTTATTTTTAGATAGGGCAAATACAAATGCATTTCTGGCAACCCCCCCCCCCCCCCCCCCCCCCTCGAACTTTGCTCCCCATTATAAAGATAAGAACAAGCAGATTCAATTTGCACACAATTACTGTAGCCATGCCATACCCAATTAATGACCCAGGGAAGTCAGACAAGAGACAGGAGCCGAGTCCCCTGGCTGGAGCAGAACTCATTTATAATTCAGTCTTATTTCTCATACTTAAGCTCAGGATAGAAGTGTGTAAAGTGTGGGTTTTTTGGCGAGCACTCATCCGCATGAAAGGGTAGATCTACACTATATCTCAACCCCGCAGGCTTTTAGGGATCTGGTCCACTCTGGGGGGGGTGGGGGGGGGGGGAGTACAATAAAAAGGACTGTGTTCCTCTGCTGCGGGTCCGCTTTGACTCACAGCAGAGCACCAGCCGGCAAACTTCATGGGGTGCATGTGTCATCCCCTGCTGCGCGGCCCGGGGGGGGGGCGGGTTTATCCACCTTGTGAAGTGTGCCCGGTGCAATCTCTTTGGTGCAACAATCTCCATTTGGTAGGGGGGGGGGGGGGGCAACTACAGTCATATCCACAGGCGTCACCGAACCACTCACCTCCGGATCAGACACAATTTTTTTGAAATTCCAACACCACTCAATTAATGTTCCCTTTCCACCCCACTGTGCTGGGGGGGGGGGGGGTGTTCCTCCACCCAAACTCACACAGTGAATGCAGCACATTTCTCCCTCCCCCTCAACACCTACATGACACTGAGGCTTTTTATCTCCATTCATCTCCACAGACGTCACGGGGGACCTCATCACTTCTCCTGTTCTCGTTTATTTCATTATTTCCTGAGATGACCGGAATCCTCCCGGATCCTCACACCTCTCCCCCTGATGGGGACTACGCCTATCCTCCGCTGATGAAACCAAGTGTCAATCTCTTCTTTCCCCCCTCTCTCTCCCTCTCTCTCTCCCTCTCTCTCCGTCTCTGCCGGTTAACAGTGAGTCGTGCGAGGGAGAAAGATTCATCCTCCCATCATCTGGGCAACAGATTGGCGGCTCCGGAGCCCGGCGGGGGCCCGGGGATCCGCGGCCGGCCGGCGGTGTGTGAAGTGCGGCGGCTCTCACCTTGTACCTGCGCCTCCACAGCTGGATCCTCCGCGTCCGCTCACATCACTGACCCGGGACGCTGTCCCTGTCCCCCCCCCACCCACCCCGGCTCTGTCTCCCGGGACGAGGAAAAAAGAGAAGAGAGGAAGAAAACCGCCTTCGTGAAAAGTCCGTCTGCCTTTTAGTTTTTTTTTCTTTCTTTTTTTTAGTAAGTGTTCTTTGAAAAGCTGGTTTTCTCTCCGCGGCTCATCCTTCCTGACGGCGGCTCCGCTCAACGAGAACCGCGCGGGCTGACGGAGGGATGGAGAGAGGTAGAGAGAGAGAGAGAGGGAGAGAGAGAGAGGGAGGGAGGGAGAGAGAGGGAGGGAGGGAGAGAGAGAGAGGGAGAGAGGGAGGGAGGGAGAGAGAGAGAGAGAGAGAGAGAGAGAGAGAGAGAGAGAGAGAGAGAGGCGCGTCAAGCCACAGCCAGGCTGAGGCGGGCTGCGCCTTCAGAGTAAAAGCCTGAACTAAAACGCTTTAACAAGCTCCAACACAACAAGGAGTGACGAAAGACGAGGCGGCTGACGTCACGCACGTGGCTGACGTCACGCACACGCACCGCACAGAAGAAAGGATGGACACTTTTTTTTTTTCCCCCAATCCAGGGAGCTTGTCACCTGCCGCTGTCCTGTGGAGGGAAGGGGATCAATGGATAAGCTGAGGATATGAGTTCAGTCTTTAAATGTGTTTGGAAGAAAACTGAGACAAATTATTTCATGACATGCGTCTCATAAGGACTCAGCGGTCTTCTTTCAGCAGGATTTTCCTCCTTGTTTTCACATGATATGCAGTACATGATTTTATAAACCAACCTGCACACGCAAACCTTTAATGATCAAAAGTGGCCGATTTAACTGTCTTAGGTTTTTTATCTATTGATCGTGTGTCAAGTTATTTATTGCCTGTATTCATCCATCTATTTATTTAGTCATTTTCAATAAAGTCAGTATTCATACAGGTCCTCCATACAGAAGGGCATCTGACCAAAGCTGGACAAATCAACACACTCTGGCCGTCCATAAGGCAAATTAAATCTACAGATGTACTGGATTTTAATGTTCAAGAGGCCCACTTCTTTAGTATTATGAGTGTCTCGATGACCATTTTATGCCAGATTCTCTCACTATAGATAGGACACAAAACAGCCCATTTTTACAATAATGCGACGCACAAGAAGAAAAAGACGAAGACATGACATCCTGTGTGTGTCACATTAGCATCAACTCAGAGGCTTCTCATAGACAACCGGCACTGATCAATTCTCTAATCAATTTTCTGTTGAAAGAAATGCATGATTATATCGGAGGTGGACAATGCTGACTTCAAGATAAGCTTATCTGGGTTTTTCGAGCAGGTCGTTATCCGGCTCATATGTCAGCCAAAGCCCAATCACATCTAGAAGCAGGATCTGATTTCACACCTAGAGAGCAGCAGCCCTGTCACCTTAAACTGCCTTTACAACCAGTGTCCAGGGAAAACATCTATACAAGACAAAAATGCATTCTCTTACTGTGATTTCATAAGGTTTCTTTTTACATACAAGTCTGTAATGATTTTTGTAATGCTTTATTTTGAAAGTTCATATGGGAAGTTGTATTCATATTCTGGCTGGCTTGTCCATGGGATGGTGGGAATCCAGTCTTCCAAGTTAATCAGTCTGCTATTACCAGTGAGCAGCAGTTCACAGCATGGGGCAAAAAAGAGAGGAGCGCCTGTGGGATCTATTTTGTTTCTACCTCCACTCCCCCTTTTTGATTTCTTCTTTCTTTCTCACTCTGCTCTGTGTGACTTTTAATCCGAGATCTGCTTTCATCCATTCTTACCCTTTATCCTTGTTACTCATACACACCACACTTCCCCCTTATTTTTTTCTTATTTTAATCTTCTGTGACATACTCTCCCCTTTAACTAAGTCACGGGGGATCCCCGACTCACATGTGGCGTAATGAAGATATGAGATGTGTGGAGAGTGTTTCCTTCTATCCCTATGAGGACTGAATGTGCTCACAAAGACAGTAAGGAATGAGAGAAAATGGTTCATCATATATAGCCTACAGATTTAGATTGTGAGTGAATATTTGATGTAGGATTAGGTTAGAGATTAGTGAGTTATGGTCAGGAAGGAGTTACTGTGGCATGTGGTGGTTAATCCATAACAAGTTCCTAACAAAATTCTGTAAATGTGTGTTCAGACAGAACGTGAGCCGAATTTTAGAGGCGAACGCGTGCAAAGTCACCAGAGGGAGGCAAGTAGTCGCGATTGGATGCAAATTTCGCCAAGCTAAGGCGAAGACGTGCCAACTTCGGTGAACAACATGTGTGGAAAGTTTGCACGTCTCCTCTGCCTTTATGAATCTAATTCATGACTGAATACAATGAATGGATGATATTTAACAGTGCAGTCGAGGTTTTACTACTATCCTTCAGGCGTGGGAATGAGGACTAAAATGGAAGGTCCTCACAAGTACAGAAAGACAACCATATAGTGTGTGTGTGTGTCGGAGGGTGGCAGGAGTATTGATTCCCCTGTCCTCATTAGCATGTACCTGTGGGGCTAATGTCTCTATGGGGTTCTGGCTAGACAACCTAACACTCCATATCTCTCGTCGTGGTGAAAGACTGGCCTGCCACTCCCCTCCTGCGCCGCCTGACACTCTGGACTGAGAGGGAGACCAAAATAGAAGCAGCCAAGACAGAACCAGAGACCAGAGAGGAACAGACACAGTTCTGCCGTCTGTGACAACCATGCCGAGGACGGAATAAAGCGTAACCTGAAAAGTCTGCGCGGTTTTTATTGCTCCATGAATCATTCCGCTTCCATTACTCATGATGTTAACGTCAAATATTTCCTCACCCAGTTTGATGCATTGTCCTTGCCTCAGCTTTTCTCTTGTAAAGCAACTTTAATTGCATTAACTTGTATTAGATTTAGCAGGCTCTATAACAAAACATTTCATTTGATGGATCGAACATTACTGAAACACCCCAATTAAAAATGGGAAAACAAAACAATCACATTAAATAAGAGGGATTAATCCCTCCATTAGCTTTTTTTTTTTTGGACAATCCTTTGATTTAACTTGCAGTTTATTGTCAAGTGACATTTTGTTCCCCATAGAAACATCTCTGCGATACTAAAAATCAATTAAAATAGAGTGTGCTAAATAGAGTACATAAAATGTTAATAAAAAGATAGTTACAAAGAATATTTTCTGTTATTTGCTGTGTGTATTTGTTGTTTCAGTATTCCTGCATTTTGATTCATGATGCCAGTGTCTCCATGTACTGATGTGTGTAGTATTGTCATGAAATCTCTGTTGAACTGCCATGCCTGAAATATTTATCATGGTAACATATCGTATATAGATGAGCTGATGGCCTGCACTTCACTCCTCCTGCTGCACTGGTAGACAAGGATTTTTCCTTTTTCGTCTTTGCAATCTTTGCAGTTTCTGCATGGCTCTAAGAAAGGCAATGTCGGCCTAGTTTAAATGTTTCTTAAAGCCAATTTAGTTCTTGTACATCCTCCATATTTTAAAATTGATATCTTAGAATATATATTTTTGCCTATCAACAAAAAATAAAGGCAATAGAAAGACAATAGCCCTGGTTTGTGTATGGTAAGAATTAACATAAATTGTCTAAGTATTCTCCTCATGTGTGCACAATTGCAGACTCTTGCCAAAATGTAGAGAATGTTTTCTTGACTGATGGCAAATAATGACAGACGCAAGACTATAATTATAAGCGACTTGCATTTTGACATTTTGGATTGATAAACAGAAAATATTATTTCACTGTAGTAATATCCCGAGTGATTAAAACATAGGGTACGTGACATTTCAATTTTCTTTTTCCTTATCCAACTCCAAAGGTCAGATGAGGAGACTGTAAACTTAATTTGAGACTGACAGCACTTTCATAAATAGAGAGCCCACGCTGCCAGACCTGGATGACAGTAATTACGCCTTATGAAGTAAAAGTCACTTTTGCAATCATCCAATTTGTCCTGAATTAATACCTGTAATAATTAATATCTGTTTGTCTCACCCGCTCGTTCCAGCGGACTCACTGTGAGGGAGATGGGCCTCATACATGAAGCCAAAAATTGGGAGAATTAAAAGGCGGACGTGAAAAAAGACCTAAAATGCTCCCAATTCCTGCTGGATGAGCATCTCCCCTGAATTACCCATGCATGCTGAGGGTGAAGGTCCCAGAGCAAGAAAATGGTTAACAAAAAAAGGCC
Source organism: Lateolabrax maculatus (assembly GCA_031216445.1). Classification (NCBI taxonomy): domain Eukaryota; kingdom Metazoa; phylum Chordata; class Actinopteri; order Acropomatiformes; family Lateolabracidae; genus Lateolabrax; species Lateolabrax maculatus. The sequence goes on along the minus strand of CM062205.1, from coordinate 7,900,747 downwards.
CATCTGGTAAAAAAAAAATAAATGGAAAAGAGGGGTTGTTAAAGTATAATAAAAATACAAAAACTAAGAAAATACGAGTCCTTCTTGTGTAACTTAAAGGCAAAGGAAGTAATGAACCTACTCAAAATGATCTATGGTGAGTACGTAGCGACTCACATGGCCGCAGGTCGGTTCCACGGGTCCCAGAGCTCGGTGGCGGTGGAGCCTCTGGGTCGCAGGCATCTGGCTTACATGACAAATGTCGCCTGTGCTCAGGCAGCGGTTGTGCAGAAAGGCAGAAACAACTGGGACAGGAGGCGCACCGTTTGGTCTCACCTGCCAGGGCTGGAAGAAAAACAATCACACCATCCTGACGCCGCGATGCCAAAGGTGCTCTGGGCCCGAGCGAGCCCTGGGACGACACTCTGTGTGCAATGCTGGTGTCATGACGGGGTACTCAGTACAGTGCTGCTCCCCCGGTACTGACGGAGCGATGCCGGAGCACAGCAGTGTTGTGGACAGCTTGGGGAATTCATTCCTCCCCTTGCGGACGAAACTGTCAATATGCACCACTAACTGTCCATCTGCCCTCCACTGAGATGGTGGCGCGTCCCCAGCTGACGCCCGAGCAGCGTCCTGGTGATCCTGTGAACTACAGGTGTGTGTGTGTGTGTGGGGGGGATTGTGTGAGTCCTCTGATGATAGGTCGCGTGACAGCTCGCCTTTAAACAAAGCTGTCCAGGGGTTGAATCAGGTTGTGTATCGCCGCTCTGAGCAGTCGGAATATCTGCTTAAAGGTCATTCTCCAAAGTGAATACACAATACAGAGATGTTTGGTTGGGTCTGGCTTGCTTTTGGGTAAAAAGTCAAATGTTATTTGACATTTGGAAATAGCTGCACACTGTACATTTAAAATGAAATAATTGAAATTGTTTTCATGGGTCTGGAGGGGGCTGAACCCATGGTCAGGGTCTTTTTTTTTTTTTTTACATTTTGGGAAATACACTTATTTGCTGTCTTGGAGAGAGATAGATGAGAATATCGGTAAGATACGTATGCTAAATATGCAGCTGGAGCCAGCAGCTGGTTATTTGAGCTTAGCATTAAGACAGGATACAGGGCGAACAGCTGGCCTGGCTCGGTCCAAAGGTTAAATAAAAATCAATTCACCAGAACTTCTAAAGCTCGCTAATTCACACGTTATATACACTGCTTGTTCAAAAGCTGTAGTGCAAAGATGACAGCGTGCAGTGGAGTGACTTTCTGGAGTCTTGTCGTCACCGTGAGGTTGCCAGGCAACCAGCGGAGACTCCAGGTAGTCAATGGTCCTGGTAGGATAGAGTAGGATTTCTTACAGGATTTTGGACTGAGCCAGGCTGGATGTTTCCAGTCTTTATGCTAAGGTAAGCGAACCACTTGACTTGAATATATACAGTATATACCACCTATATATACACGTACAAATACATATATATATGAGTGTGTGTACAAAATACTATGTGGGGGGGAAGCAGAAGCTGCAGTTACTGGATATCATTTTAATCCACCTAACATTGAAGATAGAAAACGTCTCTTCCTCTACAACACAAGCTTTTTCACCAGCTGCACAATTTTAAGACTTAGCCTATAGGGAAAGAGAGGCAGTGTGGTTTAAGGTACAGGGGAAGTGGAGTATTAACCACTTTATCACTGGTCAAGCGCCCTGTGACTTAACAGCACCCGCAAGAAACACCGCAACATCTATTCCTTTTCACTGGGCTGTGCGAGGCAAATTGGTCAGGAGAGAGCAGCAGAACCCGGCGACCGCTCGCGATAACACAAGTAATTAAATCATATTACCACCGATACCTGCTTAATGAGAAACACGGAGACAGTGATCAGAGGATGAGGATTCAGAGCACAGAGCTAGAAACAGGTTATTAATGGGTTGACATGGCAGCAGACAGACTGGGTGTGAGCCTCATGTAAATAACACATTTCATGATAACTAGCAAATTTAAAGCGTGTTAAATGTTTTGTCTACTAGGTAAAATAATGAGTTTACAGGACAACAAGACACTAAAATGAACATACAAAATAAAATAATCCTTATTTAGCTTCCCTTCCCTGCAAGGCAGTGCTGCTAATTACTTTAAGTGTTCATTATCCTGAGTTATGCTCAAAATATTGTATAATTTCAGCTGTAGCCGTGTATTCAAGCAAGATTCTGTACTGTACATGCCTCAGAGGAGCAATTAAACAAAAAACAAAACCAATTTATTGTGCACATTAAACCCACAAAACCCAATCCTTTATACAGTCTTGCACAAATGCACCCGTTCGGTAATTACTGAGAGATAACAACCGTGAAAAAGTGACAAGTGGCTCCGAGGCGAGCGCTGAATAGTCGGGAGGCTGCAATCTGCTGGTGAGCGCGGGCCAAGTGCACAAAGGCAGCAACTGACTGCAAAGTACTCGAGGCATCAAAAACTGTGTTGTCAAATAGCTGTGACGTCTCTAACACTAGGTATTATAAAAATAGAAACAATTTTGTTTTTTACTGTACATGTAACTGCCTCTCACTAGACTCAATTCAAGACAGCTGCAGTCTACAGGTTTTATGCGTGTCTGTCGATTTAAATGTATAATTTATTTGATCTGTTCCAATAAAGGCAAACAAAGCTCGGTGCAACACTACCGTTGTGTTAAGGTTAGGGTCTCCCTCTGGGGACGCCCATGATAAATATGCAGTCTGTGCACTCATGCACTAGCAATAGCACTCATTGACATACTGGTACTGGAAAGAAGACCTACATCTACAAAAAGAAGGCTATTTTTTGAAGGATATCCATGACTTTTTCCACAACAGCAGCAATAATATTGCTGGAGTCCTTACAGGATAGTAGTGGCCCAGAGGTAAGATAATCCATAAAACTGTAGCAGACCACATAATGTGCTTTCCATCTTTTTACTGCATGCATGCAGTGCAGTCTTAGTACCTTAAAGTATCATTTCTTCATCTTCTACTAACTTTGACAACTTTGTTTTCTGTAAATTTCTTGAGTTGCATCTCAAAGGTTTTTTTTTGACTATTTTAAGCCTAATTCTTCAATACATAATAACTGTTTACAGTTTTGTCACAGAATACTGTTTTAATATGTGTCTTTTGTTTTTCTTAGATATTTCTGCAGCTGTCTCACCACCACCTGCAATTAGTTTTCATCTTTTTGCAGCTGAGAGTGCCTTATTTATTTCTTCTGTGCATTGGATTGTGTGAACACACTACACACTCAGAACTTAATTAGTGCTAGTCTGTAGGATGGAATCGAGTCAATTGTATGTAATGGTGGGCCACACACATAATCTTGACTTGAAATGTACTTGGATGTCATTTCAACCAGTGACATCTAGGGGATTTCACTGATTAGTTAATAGCTGTTTTAATTGGTAAAATCACCTGTTTAAAGCTGCTCTAATATGTTGGTATCAACAATGGATCAAATGACTGTGTCGTCACCCAGTTCCCCTGAGCTCGACATCGGATTTTTGAAACCCCCAGATATTCAGTATCAGCCTCAAAAAATCCAGCATCGCTTACTCAACCAGTGGCAGCCATGCCCTTTGTCTTTTACATCGCCAGTGGATGTGGGGGGGTACATAACAAACTGCTCTGAAATTAAATGTTCACCTCACTGAATCATGACGAACAAATTAAATATGACTAAATCTCTCGAGCTCATTTGTCACAGATGAATGAGTGCGGGAGTGAACGGGGGGGCTATTATTACCAGCCAATTTAATACATAACTGCAGGTTCAAACACCATGAAACCTTACAAAAGGCTACACTAATTATCCCCAGTTTGTGTGGCAGTTGTGACCTAAGCGTCCAAACTTACATGAATGCACAGCTTAAATTAATGAGAAAGCCTATTGATTGAATATCTTCAAGCTGTTTGGAAAGTGCTCAATCTCACTGACTGACCCTCTTGTTTTCGTAGAAATAACCTTCTACGTTTTTTCTCCCTCACTTTCTTTCCAAAGCTGTGGTTTTCTGTCCCGCGGTTTCACCGACCTGCTGCTTTTCACTCCAGCCGTCTAATGGAGGGCTAGTTGACACCAGCGATGGTGGTATAACTATAAGTAATTGCCCGAGCTGCTGTTACCCACCTGGTAAGATAGATAACCAGCAGCACTGTGGGTCCTGAGGACTGAGAACCACTGTTTTAAAGAAACACATCACTGTGTTAATTAACACAATGCATACTAAATGTCAATTTTTCAATTAGCAAAGGAGAGAAGAAAAGGGCAAAGTGGTTTGTAGCGATGATTAAATGAGCGAAAGCCAGATTCTGAGAGTCACAAAATGACCACACACCACAGCAGATAGGAGGCTTGAGGGAATAGTCTGACATTTTGGGAACTACACTTTCACTCCCTTTCTTGCGTCGAGAAACATCACTCTGCTGTCCGTACGTTTGATACGAAGCTACAGCTACGAGTCGGCTTAATTTAGCACAAATCCGTGGTCCCTTAAAAACCACAATGACATTTTTTTTGCATGAATTAAACAAATGAGATATAATGTGTTATTTGGTGAGCTTTACAGGTGCTGGTAGATACTTTTTTTTGGTCGCTTTGGACAGACATAGGCTAGTTTTTAAATCTTTTCATCTAACTCTAGGTAAGAAAGCAATTTTTTGAATATACATATTTTTTTGTATATCTCAAAAATTCCATGGCCGGGTACTAAAACTTGAGGTTTTCAAAGTTTCGGACATTTTCAACAGCTCAGAGCGAGTATTAAAGCAGGACACAGAGATGGAAAGTTGCTCGTGGGACCAGAGGGCTCCCTGAGCCCCGAGGACACGTGAAAGTTCAGAGAAATAACAAGGTGCTCCGAGATGTGCCCTAAGGGTAATCGATAAAACGTTCAAATCAATGGTACAGGGCACTGGGAGCATGCAAAGTTAACATGGGGATAATATGATGTTTCGTTTCAGTCAGGAGGCTTTAAGTACAGCACATACGCTGCCTCACACAGGTGTACAGGGAGTCTGGATCAATACTTCGAACCCCATTATGTGTGCAATGACTGCTGTACAACTGCACCATTGTGTTCCGTGCCTGTGCCGTGAAAGTGTCCCGTGGGTCCTTCGATATGTTAAGCGTATGTGCGCGGCCTTTAAACGTAATCCAAGCATTCTTGATCACAAGGCGGCAAAGCAGGCTAACTGCCTCGATAACCCTCTTCGTTCATTTAATCTGGGTTAACAAATCCCACCATTGATCCTTATACTACTGGGAGAGACATGAGCGCCCGAATGGACCCTGGGGACATTGATCAGCCATATCCTTAATGGTAAGCTGATAATGCAGTGAGCTTTACAAATGACCGTGGCTTAGGCGCTTTAGTTGCGAGGGTATTGCACAGTGTCATCTCATGATTATAGCTGCTGGCGACATACGCCGCCCGCAGTAAACATTTCTTTGGTATTAAACGTGTAATCTCATTCCTGCACTGTTTCTAGACATTACTGTACACCCACTGCACTGGCAGTCACAGCAACACACAAAATGCTGATGTTGGATGCGTTCGTTGGTAGTCTGAAATCCCCTCTTCGCCTCTGAACTCACACAATACATTTTTTCAGCTTGTGTTCCTGCCAAAGTTGATTTCCTTTCCCATGAATTGTGAGCTGCCACCATCGAAGCCCCAGATAGGAAATACCCAGACAGACAGACAAGACCACAGTGTAATCCACACAACAGTGAGCCCCTAAATCACTGCCTTTTCAGATGGAAGCCTGCAGGATGTAGACTTTCGGCTGTAAACAAATCCATCCCTGTACTGCCTACTGGCCTTAAAAACGCCAGTTTAAAGTTAAATGGGGCTGCAGCTCCCTCCAGTGTAAAGTGATGGACAGCAGTGAAATGATTACCTATTAAAACCTGCCTGGAGCCACGGCATCAACAGAAATGCTCAGTGCAGCCCTAAAAGGAATCAGCTGGATAGAGTTAAAGCTCTAAAACAGATTACCTTAGCAATATTTTATCTTTTGGAAGTCTATCCTGATTGTGTCCTTTATTTTTCGTATTTCCCCTGCTGCATTATCTCCGATTGGATTGGACCAGTTGTCTCACATCAGAGGGTTTGGGGTTTTGATAAGTGTCTCTGATTGGAAAACAAAGAGGCCCTGCGGCTACTGGGGCCGACAGGAGACTGAGAAACTGTGCTGGATTCAATTTACCCCATTGACTGCATTCATTGCTGCCAAGGTTAGTCTGTAACCCCATTTAATAAAGTGACCGTGTCGGTGGCCTTGTGTTTACCTGTCTGCACGGACTGGGACATTTGGTTCTGTTACTATTCACAACGGAAAGATAAAAACATTATATTCATCTGTGTTGGTGGACAGTTTTCAGTATACACAATATGTGACTGTTCAGAAACTTTTCATAACTTTAGAAATAATACACCGTTTAATTGTTTTTTTATGTCACGGCACTAAACAGATGAATCAATTTTCTGATATCCAGTCCCCATTCTAAATGCATACCAGTCACAAAGGATGAGACGCATAGAGAAGCACATTGGTTATCAGATATTTGTCATAGTTTAATATTTACTCTACAAACAACAAACTGTAACATTTTGATTAGTGAGAGACCAGACCAAACATCTTAAAAATGTAATTTATTGTATTGAAACTGAAATGTTATGGAATCTAGCCACGGCTAGTTTCTGCTGTATTATTTTAACGTTGAACTTAAAGAGTGTGTACTCCTTTTTATAAGTCTGTATTCATATTGGTAACAACTTATATATCATTTGCATTGATTATAGTTATGGTGGCAGTCAACTCTTTTGTCAGTTGTCTTTTATTCTGAGGCACTTTGTGGTGTCTGCTCTAGCATGGTGCTATAAACATACATTTTACATACTACTGTTTATCATTTCAATGCGTGCATGCAAAGGACCTCACGATAGATTAGTTGGCCTTTAAAGGTTACCACCACAAGCATGCCATAACGTCAAGGACCGGCCTAATGAAGCTCCTACAGTCAGTTAACGCTTCAAGGATCTAGTTGTGGATGCTTCGCCTGCTGGCTTAAAGAATGCCAATCCTTGAGAACGTGATGACATTTGTCATGTTATAGTGACTTTTTTTTTTTTTTTTTTTTTTTTAAAAAGGTGCCAATGAACTGAGATGGGAAGCCATGTTGCCCAAAGTAACCTTTTCTTTCAAAGCTCTTTTTATACTGACATTTTCAGGGATCTCGGGATGATGGGGTGGGGGTGGGTTGGTTTGAATTTTACACTTCCACACCGGCTAGGGCGATTGGTGAACACTGAGGTTCTTGGAAGCTAAGGGAGGGACTTTCGTGTTATTCTGAGATTGATCGCGTCCCCTTTAGTATTTTCATTTCTTGTGTGATGTGGACCATCAGTAGAGAACTATTGGATGATATACTATAAATGTCCCCAACAACTAAAAGTCAGTATCCTACAATACAGCGCCACTGCAAGATAAAAAGAAAAATCATTTATAACAAGGAATGTACCAATTACAGGTTGCAAAAAAGTATTACACAATTTCACAACTAATAATTGCAAAACCAACGTTTTAATTATATTAAACACTCAAATGAATATGAGTCATGAAATACTTTAAAAAGGTTGATTACGTGAACAGTTCAAGGCAAAAAGGCATAAAACAAAGGCTAATATTCTAATTATATGCAGGCAAATTAATAATAAATTAAAAGGGATTAATGTCATTAAGGATTACAGCAAACCAACGATGCTGTAGAAAATGGGAGAGAAATGTACATTTTTTTGCATTTCAGGATTCCCTGAATTAAAAAAAAAAAAAAAAATCAACACAATTATTTTTAGTAGAGTATACAGCACTCTAAATGTCATCCACTATTAATACCTCTCATTGTTAGTGTTTTGGAAGATGTTCGTCTGTTCCATGGTTTTTTTTTTTCCCCTGTGATTCAAGTCCTGGGCAGGTTATGGAAACATTTGGCATTTAGTCTTGGACTGGGTTTCGTCTTCCAGATTGCATTCCGCAGAGTCTTTGCAGCAAAGTAAACGTATGCACCAACAACAAATAAGACAAGAACATGAAAGAGGCACGTAGGACACTTCTCAAACAACAAATTTGTTCTTGGTGGTTGAACCGCTTTTGGTGGCCGTGTCTGCATGAGACTGGTAGCCAATAGACATCTTCAAGGGAAGCCCCAAGCGCTCCTTGTAAACTCTCCTGTTGACGGGAAAATGACACCATGAGAGGAAGCAGAGAACGTCATCGCCTGTGTTTATGAATGTAAATTACTTTCAGGCATACTGAGGACCCTCCTCACCCTATGTGTGTCACAGCTTCCCGGTTCTCATAGTCTGATGTCCAGACGGCTATTTTATCTCCTTTTGTGCGGATGTTGACCACGGCTCCACAGACCTGATCGCTGTAGTCGTCAAAGGCTTCTCCGACTAAGCACAGGAGCTGGTGAAGGGATGGAGAGGAGTAAAAGCTATTAAAAATGAAAAAAAATTTGAAATCCTTCTATATAAACATAGAAAGGACCAATAATCCAAACTCCTTTCATAAAATTTGTTATGTGAAGAATGTCGGAAAAACAACTAATTTTACAGGAATAGGAAATCTTCTTAGCAAAGTAAAAGATGGGGAAAAAACCAAGCCAGGCGGCTGTAAAGTAACAAAAATGTAATTATTCTGACAGTCAGTACAAACCATCTAACATGAAAGATGGCGCAGGGCTTCTTTCTTGCTTACCAGCTGGAGTGCTGCTAAGCAGTGGAGCGCTCAGTGCTGCCACCGGTGGCCAGAAGAAGTATAAATGAGATTAACGTTTTAATCACTAATATTACTACAACACACCTTCTGTCTACCAATGGCAGCACTGCAGTCTCCTTGGTTTTTTTTCCAGCTTATAGTTCGCTAATAAGACGCACTACAATCAAATGAATTTGAATTTCCCATAAAAAAAAACTTTAAACTTTAAAACTGCTCTTAAATTTTAAGAGCAGATCTGTAACTGAAACGTCTATGCTCAGAGAAATACCACTGCAGGTCCTAGACCAGGGCTGAACATCACCCTTCACAACAACTGGTTACGTAGCTCAACAACAGTTAATTTGAAACTCTCCAAAAATCATTAAAAAAAAGTTTTGTTTCCAGCTTAACATTTGGTAAAACAAACAGTGAGACTGTCATTGAAAAACAAGTGAGCCCTTTCAGCCCACAAGTGCAGTGGTTTACTGTATTGACAGTACAGTAAGTGCTGTTTGCTGACTGACGAGTCATAGCTTGCTACATGTCTGTATCGTTGTCAGTGACCTTTAGAGCAGCAGGGGAGCTCAGCACAACAATGCGTGGACTGCAGACTTGGCGACAAGCAAGCCAATTTCCAGTGGCTCTCATTTGACGGTGCTGCGACTCCTCATCAGCAGCTCAGCATACAGTCATGGCAATAGTATTTATTTATTTATTTTTTTTTTTTTAAGATATCGAAGAACATTTTGTTGCGCCAAAGGATGATGACAACACTACAACAATCTGATCCGTGGCTCACTTCGGTTTTGAAAAGGTATGAGAGAATGTAAGCAGTCATTTCAGCAGTGTGACAAATGTAATGACAGAGTAGTGAATTTACTACTTTGGGAAGGGGCTCAAGACACGATTAATGGTTTCTCTCATTTGAGTAACAACACTGCACGGGGACACAGCCAAACCTACAGTCTCCAGCCAGAAGCGGTCCAGGTCTAATCTCCTCTGCTGCTTGTTGAGTGTGATCAGCCAGCGCCCACCACGCTTGTTCCTCTCGTCCTCCCACATGGGTTCAATGCCGTCCTGCAGCAGTGGTTCAAATTGTCAACACACATCACAGACCACTGCACCAAAACATCAAAACCCGCCTTTGCAAGTGAGGTTTCAGCACGAGTTCAACATTGCCTGCAAAGAAACACATCTTTTCCAACTCTCCAATGATCACAGCAATTCACAGAGATTCTTTAAATCTGGTTTAAGGTTTGCAGCTGGAATACTAAAAAGGTGGCAAGAACTCAACATGTGTCCAGTGAGGATTAAATATATTTGGTGAGCATCTGTCTCTCAAGTTGCATTTCTACCCTTCTGCTACATTCTCTAAGATTTCAAAAATTGTGTAAAACCTAACTCATACAGATGCTCCCCTGCTATGAGTTTACTAGTTAGCCTTCACCACAGGTGATCCTGCTACTGATTTCAGTAAAAGCACACTGGATCAAAGACTGCAGTCATATTTGATTTCTATTTTTCCACTCATTATCAGCACCTGTCTCAAACAGTATAATACAGTTTTCTGGAAGAGCTTTGAGTTGGTGGAATCCTGCCTTCTTTGTTTGTCCACCTTCCAGTAATGATGCTGTCGTTTTGACTAAAAGTCTTTGTGCCGACAATTCAGTCAGGTATTGTTCTGTTTGCAGCAGCTTTATTTGTCTATTTATTTTGCTATTGTAAAAATCTTGCAATTTGCTTTATTTGAAAAGCTGCTGACAAAACATTTTTATTACATTTTCGATTCCATGCCAGCTTGAAACAACATTTTGAAACCCACAATTTTTCAAATAACTGCCAGGATTACTTTTTCTTCTTGCACTTCAAGTGTGTATGATTATCAGCTGCAATAAAACAAGACCTTTGTAGATATAGTTGAACACACAAAACTAGCAATTGTTGAAACTTGTTTAAAATAATAACACAAAATTGTTTTAACTACACTCTGTATTTGAACTCCTTACTCTGTGTACATTTACATAAAGAGTAAATAAATCCAACATACCTTAAAAAGGGAGTAATCACAGCCTGACATGAGGTTGCTTGACAACTGGATATGGTTGTAGAGACTAAAATGAGGAGAGAAGAGCGTTAACAAACATGCATGCTATCAGTATTTCAAAACGCAGTACACTGTCGTGACATTTTACTGCTTTAGTCACTCAGTGGAAGGACAGGAAAGCAAAAGGACTCAGAGAGATTTATTGCTCCTTACGCCCAGAAATCTTCAACTGTGTCAAATTTAGAGATGAGTCGCAGGTTGGCCTGCCATGTTTTGCTCTTGTCGTTCTTGAAGAACCACAGAGACCATCTGTTGGGTGAAAACAGAGAAAAAGGAATTTGCATAAATGTAACAAAGCCCCTAATTAAACAAGAAGTAAACAAAAGTAACCAAAAGCCATTGAGCTTCGGAGCAAATGAGCGACGTATGGATGCACCTGGGTGCTGCAGACACTAACTGTTCGGTAAATCAAGCCGTCACTCTCTTGGTCCAATTAATTGTGACGCCGTGTCAAACTTGTTCACCGCTGAATCCTCTTATGGCTCGGCAACTGCCTTAAGCTGTTTGGACCGAGCAATAATAAAGAAAACTGTGGCTGTTGACAGTATTATAAAGCCGTGTTCTGTCAGTGGGTTTGGAAGGTGTTTTTTTAAAATGAGAGCAGAGTCTAAATAAATGGCAGAAAAGGACAGAATTAGTCAACCGATACAAATTGAATTCACTTGAGTTGCACTGTACATGCACAAGAGAACGTCTGATAGGCAAATATGACAATCCAACAGTCGGTAGGCTTCAGTTTATGGCACATTGGTGTATTCCTTGTTAACTTCTCTGGTAAAATATTTGAATGTTTGATTATAGGCCATAATCTGAAGCGGCAACCCTGTAAAGAAATATGCAGGTCAAAAAAAGGAATGAATACTATTAGGCTAATGTTATTGAACTGTATGGAAAGTCGTGTTTGATACTGTGCTCATTTATCCAAACAAATGAAAAACAAGACGGCATTTACGTCATTTTGCACCACTTTAATGTTGATTTGGGGGGGATATTTGGGGGGATATTTTGCCATTGGGCTTCAACCCATGTCTTTCAAACCTCACAACTGGGCTGCGAAACACCACGTGTGTTTAGGGTCCAACTTTTCCTTTAGCTGACTGGCTTTCTGTCGAGTTTGGTGTTTCTATTTGACCCTTTTGGACATAAATATCCTTGTGGAATTGAAATATGTATAAAAATATTCAAACGTTGCTTATTTGTATTCAGCACAGAAGGGAGTTGGAACCTATTTGAGTGTGGATTGCGAGGAAAACACCGAAGCACTCTGGACAGTTCACCAGACCATCACAGTCCTACTGTGGGGAAATAAAGTCTTCAATCCAGCACACTGCTTTTGTCTGGACTGTGAGAGAAAAATCCACTTTAAAATGAAAACACACAGACAGGACCCAGGACCACAAGTAACACTGCTAACCACTGAGTCATTAACTACAGGAACAATATTATCAATCATTATATTATACATAATAATCCTTATATATTATATTATACATAATAATCCTTATATATTATATTATACATAATAATCCTTTATCATTTATTTTTCACATCATTTTACTTTTGGAAGGGTCAAGTTGAAATAGATTTAAGTAACTACTCAGTGTATTTGGAAAGCAAACATCTTTAAATGTGGAAAAAAAAGAGTATTTTGTACTTTTATTTATTTATTTATGTTACTCAGCTTCCTCCTGTTGAACACAGTACTTAGTGTTTTTGCTGTATGGTCATTTCAAGTCTCGCTTTCACTTCTATATGAGCCGTCCATTCATTTCGGGTAATTGAACTTAGCCTAGAGATCAAACCATTGTGTGACGCATAAGTTAACAATCTTTTCCTTGACGTTGATGGTTTTTTCCGGCTCCATGTTTATACAGAAGAAAGTGGAAAAATGCTGACAGGGACGTCTTCAAATGTTATTTCAGACCAACAGTACAAAACCCAGATATTCCATTTACAATTACATAACACTGAGAAAAGCAGCACATGCTCATATCTAAGAAGCTGGAATCAGCAAATATGCGGGGTTTCTGCTTGATTTGCATAGAATTTTGTTTTTAGTTTTCTCTTGATCCACTTATTGACTAGCTAATGAAACGTGTAAATCCAATAATGTTGAACAGCTGTTAAAAGTTTTGTAAAGGCAAAGGGAAATACTAAAAATTATGAAAAAAAGTTATATTTTCTCACCCTTAAACCATGCCCCCACATTAAAACGGCTCCTGCTCCAGTGGGTTTACAACATGCAGCCTAAATTTAAAATAACAGTAGTATAAAGAACTGCAAGCTCTTTGATACCAGAGTGACTATGATCACTGCTTTAGAGAGTGACCACTAGACATTACACCCATTACATCACTTCGTCGGATCAAATTTTTGTGTCTGAAGGCTTGCCTCAATTAAACAGCCTGTCTCAAATGACAGGTAACAGGCAGACCCTTACTTGTTCTGCAGGGGGTGTTTGATGTAGGCCTCTGGGCTCACAATCTCCTGTCCGCTCTCCTCAGCTCCATCTTCATCAGGCTGGGGTGTACTTGGGTTGATTTCCTAAGAGAAAAAAATAAAAAATAAATGCAAATTGTCAGAGGCAAAATGCATGTGTAAGGGGTTTCTATTCCCAGTGCAAATGATCGTACTCTCTAGAGTAGTTTCTAACTGGATGAATGCTCCTGTAACAGTAGCATGGCGTCTAATCGACGTAATAACTTTCCAGTTGTTGGTTACATAGATGAACCCTTCAGCCACGGCGACAACTGCACGGTGGCACAAAACAAATACAAGGCGCAGTTCACCCATTACACAGCGGTGTCGTTTCTCGTCTCAAACGGGTTAAGTAAACTTTAATAATAAATTCCGTGACGGGGGCGTTGACAGTGAAACCGGAGACGAACATCTGGTACACGTTTCACCGCGACGTGAGGCCACACTCCGGCTAACTCCGCTGCTAACTTTACAAAAGTCTCCGGCTCGTTGTTCGGCACGGACAGCAGCGCGTCGCAAAGACGTTTGCTGGTAAAAAAAAACGGAGGCAACACACGCCACGACACTTCCCTCCCCGTGACCCATCCGCCACTTTTAATAAGTCGCCGCTTCGGCAACTTTCGAGGCGGACACCGACCGTCCGGCGTCGGCTAAGTGATCGTTACCCCGAGCCACCGGAGCAGGTAACGCTGCCGTGTGGAGGGCGGCACGCTGCTCTGTCAAACTATTCCCGAGAGTTCACATTTGAGCTACAAAACTGACATTTCCATCTGGTGGATTAATTTAGATGCCGAATTTATCGGTGGTGTGTAATAATCACACCCGTCTTGTTTAATTGTCGCTCGGGTGGGTAGTTTGGACGTTTGACCTAGAAGTTGTCAAACCGGCCCATTTTGCAATGGGACGCGGTCGTCTTCGCAGAGGTGAACGGCACGTCGGTTAGCCATAACGTCAGCCTTAAAGTTGGGAGATCTCCACTCACAGGCATTCCTCTTTAACGCCTCGGTTGGGTCGTGGCACAGAGGACCGACTCAAAACTAGCCCCGACAGCACGTGTGGCCGCAGCAGCGGCCGGTTCCCTCCCGGCGACCGACGTCTAAACCACCGCGCTCACTCTGAAAGTCACATCGCCCCGCGATCAACGCAACGAGCCCCCCAAACGTTTTCATATGTTCTTTAGAGAAAGTGCTCACCGGTTCGGCGGTCGCCATCTTACAAATCTCCGTTAGGAAAGTTTCTGTTGATTGGACGGAGCTGCGCAACGTGACGGCGCCGCCGCCGCGCATGCGCCGCGCTCCCTCCCCGCTGGCCGGCCGCTTCCTCCGCGGCTCCACCCCTCCGTCCCCCGGCAGACGAAGGCATGGCGAGCACCGAGGCTAGAAGGGAGTGTGAGACGGAGGGCTGCAGCAAGGACGCCAAACTCCAGTGCCCCACGTGTATCAAGCTCGGCATCCAGGGCTCCTATTTCTGCTCGCAGGTACCGCCGCCGTCCCGCCGCTCGCGGTCCAAACGCCGGCCCGCGGCCCCGCGCCGAGGCCCCGTGTCTTCTATCACGAGGCTGCTAACTGTCAGGCTAGGGTAACTGTTGTGCGGTGTGTGTGTGTGTGTGTGTGTGTGTGAGCGCTCGGTAAACCGGTGATAACGGGTTTGCTCGCCGATACCCGGTGGCTCCTGGCCGGGTGAGGGCGTGAGGGCAGCCGCGGGTGAATAATGCAGCAGCCGTGATCTGTGACCGGTGCTTCCTCCCTAACAGCAGGCCGAGGAGGAGGGGACGGTCGGCTAACTGACGGCTCGCTAGCTGGAGTGTGACTGACACAGCGTCCCTGGTCACAATCAAAAAAAATTAGGAATAATAAAAAAAAAAAAAAAGCCCACAGGTTGTCAAACTGTGTGTGAAACGGTGTGCGTGGCGAAGGGACGGAGCTGGAGGGGGGTGATGGCCGGGTTGTGAGGCGCTACAGAGACGGCGCTGCGTGACAGATCACCTGGAGCCACGATGTTTGACCCTCGTCCGGGTGTTTTTCTCCTGCGAGACCAAAACCCCACGCCACTCATCTGTCAGCTCAAGTTTCCTTAGAAGTTCTCATTGACAAGTCTTCATGATCAATGGCTGATTATGACTATTCCCTTAAGTGCTCAATACACGCCACTCTCCACTTAGTATGCTGACGTTCAGTTTATGTTGAGCAGACTTTCTTTGGACAGTTTGAGTTCTGGTTGTCTGACTTAAAGGGCTTGTGACAATGCGTGAATCACATGTGAGAGTTGATATCTTATTGAAACAGTTTCTTACTAATGTTTCTTGCAGCAGACACTACATTGGAAAATGTCTCTGCCGTTAAAGCATTAAGCAACAGCAGTTGCCCACCTCTGCTTCAAGTAGATCTAATGCAATGTTCTTTGAGTCAAAAGCTTTATAAATAGTTAGGTGTGGTGGCAGTTAAAAAGATCTTGTGGTGCCATGGCATTTGACCCTAGGGTTTTTGTGCAGTGACTGCAGTTTTGGCTGTGCAACCTGATCCTGCTCTCACTATTCCCTGTCTGTCTCTGTGGTGAACTGTCCAATGAAGGCACACACACCACTGAAATTAGCAATAAATGGTAGAGTGATTGTGTCAAGGAGCCATACACAGACATTTGGGAAGGTCTCTACCTCTAGGGCACTTCCTATGTTGCAATATCTGTCACATGTTTTTGTAAAGTTGGATTTAATTGCGTTGTGCGTTGGCACAATGTCAGTGACCCTGCATGTGACTGCCAGACATTAGCTAAGTGTACCTCTGAGCACAGATTTCACTGTATCAGTAATATATATGCATAAATCTGTCCCCCTTCTGCGTGCCCATTTAAAGTTTCTTTCATTGTATTCATTTCCAGGAATGTTTCAAAGGGAGCTGGGTGTCTCACAAGTTGCTGCACAAAAAAGCAAGTATGTATTACTAATCGCTGTCAGTTCTGTACTTTGTTAACGTCAGTATCTGTGGTGGACTCATTCACAGCATATGAATAAGTTGCATGTTATTTTCATAGACAAGTTGTGGTTTTCGAATCCAACAACTGAACCTATATGTGGTCTTCAATTAGAGCTTGTTACAAAAGTCGAGAGCAGGTGATGTCCTCTGCATGTGAACTGACACAGTGGTGCCAGATGCTTCAGAGACGTTGTGCTGTGTTTTGACAGAGGAGGACAAGAACCAGAATGAATCTAAGAACTGTGTGGAGAAGGACATCAACACAGACCCATGGCCGGGCTACCGCTACACAGGAAAACTACGCCCTCATTACCCACTGGTAAGCTCTTGCTGTTCAAAAACGCTATAATTTCACATATTTTGCCATGTATGATTCATTAAATGAAAAATGGAAAGAAGTCCCAAGTGCAGACATGCATAAGCGATGACATGCTTAATGGTGCTAAACTAATTTGCAAATCTAGTCACCCTTTTTCTTATCATTTACCACTAACTTCTGTAACCATGGCAGCAACTGGGAAGAGAGAGGTTTAATATAACCTTTTTTCAATGTTTAACCACAATTTTTTTTATGGCAACTGCATTTGTGACACTATTCAGCCCTCTGTTAGCTGAGGGGATGTCAGTTCACGCAGACAGGATTCAGGCTTTGGACATTGCATGAACTCCCGCTAAGCAGAGGTGATAAACAGTCACTGCAACATACACATATTTTAAACCGTGGATAATTCCAAAACAGGGTCATGTACTGAAACCTGTTGGTGCAAACAATTTTATAACACTGAAATGCCTCTTAAAAAGAATGGGGGGGGCAGCACTTGGGGGGAAAGAAACAGACACTGAGATGAACAGGAAATGCTGTAGGTATTTTCTTATTTATGTGCTGATTTATGTGAGGTCCATGACCTTATGTTTCTGTCCTGCTCTTGGTCTCTGGTGTAGACTCCCATGAGGCCCGTGCCCGGTGACATCCAAAGACCTGACTACTCTGATCATCCCAGAGGTAACCATGCTTCTTTCTTAATGAAATATATTTTCCACTTGGGAAGCTTTACTGTCTTGTTTGATATTCAGGTTTTTTTTGACATGGTAAAATGCAGAAAACAGACTATACTCTATAGGAACATCACCAAATCAATGCTATCAAGTGTAACAATTGTTTTCCTGGAAGCACAGCCATAAAAGGTGGGCATCACGAGAGACACTTTGTCTTATGTAATAATGCAAAAGTCATCCAACAATCTGAGATTATAAGTATAAGAAGTATTTACAATCCCCCAATTCTACCTTACACCACTGGCACAGTTGCCCCGCGACATTTACCCTGCAGTGCTTATGGTTTGTTTTGCCCCCGCCAGCTGTAGGATGTAAGAATGATGATGTTGGTCAGTCTGTCCCTCCATCTGTTATGTCACGGTTATTCCTGGTTCCCAGAGGACGATTATTAATGATTTTAGTAACACTTCATTGTTGACTCTGGTGCCACCTCTGCCCAACAACTGAGAACCAATCAAGTTTTGTTGCCCACCGGCAGATGGAAGAGTGCCCGATCACACCTCCGAGATCCGTCGATTTTTGAAATTACTTCAACATAACAGTTAGCCATTGATGGCATAGATTTGATAACACATGAGTGCACGTTCTGAGGTGCAAGCTGTTGAAGGCCTGTCTCAGTGCGTTACAACAGTCTGGACAAAGCGGTCATCCATGCATGTGTTTTTATATAACCTTTTTGCATGAATACACAGATAAGCTGATATGTATTGTGCTGTTGGCTTAAGAACTCTACACAAACAGGATAGTCTGAGCGTCGACACGCCTGTAGGCAATGCTGAAGACAGAACTTAATGAAGAACAAGAGCAGTGAAAACCACTCACTACTAAGCTCTTAAACATTTGTTCTTCATTTAGCCAACATGAACAAAATAATGCCATGACACTGCTTTTTTATCATAATCTTCCTAAAAAAAATACAATGTGGTGGTGTCACTCCCAACCAGCTGTCTGCAAATAAGTCCATGAATCTGAATCTTTTATAATGTGATTTGAGCAAGTGGCTGAAAGCTGTATTCAGCGACAGAACGAGAATGTGCATGCTCAGTGGGATTGGTAGTAGTAGTATAATTTAATTTGATAGAGTTAATTTGATTCAGTATTCACACACAGCATATAGTACTTTAAAAAAATTGATTGCTAAGGTGTTGTATCATTATAATTTTATTGAATTGTTCAGTTCCTCTTTTTGTATTTTATTACTCAAGAGTCATTCCGTTTTATGTAGGTACCTTTCTCCTCATGACGTTTATTTCAAAACTGATATTTTAAATCTGAAACTGGAATTGATTTTGCTGTTACACAGCCCAATAATATCTCACTATTTGCCAGTATTGGTTTTAGATTTTATTGCAGGGGAAAGTAAACCTGTAACCTGGCTTATTTATGTCCATTTCTCTGGGCAAGTCATTCACTGTGCAACCATGGCAACCCCTACATCCTTGTCATCTGACTGCATAGATCCATGCTCAGGTAGTCATGGTTACAGTCTTCTCTCATTCTCCTGTGATGCCTTCTCAGGGACTGAAGAACAATTGTTACAGGCTAATGTATTTTAATGTAGCACTATCACTGAGCTGTCAAAGTCAAATCCGGAGCTGCTTTAAAAAAAGATAACAAATAAAATGGTGATTATTGCCACTAATGAGCCTATAATGAAGTGGACCTTACCATTATGAAGACATTATAATGTGCACATTGTGATATTTTTCTCATACTTTGCTTCTTTTCTGAGCAGCTGTATCAAAGCACAAGTAAGTCCAGTTGATTGTTAGATTCACACTGCAAGCTCTTCAGGTCAAAAGCAGGGCTGTACTTGTACATACAAACAAACCTGTCTAAAGTCTGTGTTGCTAGGCAACTGTTCATTCTGCAATCATCTTGTTGAGCTGATAAATTATAGATCAGCAAATTGTAGATTGCTCCAGTGCTTTGACCAACATGCATTTAAATACTGTCCTCATGCACCTTTCAATCCGGGAATAATATTCAGATTTTGTTCAACCTATAGTTGAATTGGAGGCAGTCTAATTTGTGGCCAAGCTAACTGCTCTGGCACCTGTGCCTCGGTTCTTCTCCAGATAACAGCAACAGTCCTGCTTTGTTCCTCTGAGTCGGCAGTGTGAGCGTCATTAGAGTCTCTGCTCAGGTGCCGATGCTGTAGCTTATTCTCTGCAGGAGCAGCTAGTTAGCAGTAGTATCACAGCACTGTGAGACACTTTCATTGTTGTTAGAAATTTGAGATTTAGAAAGAATGTCATAACAAAAGATTTTCTGCCATATGTGTATACTGTGTAATAAAAATTTTACATCACAAGTACGGCTGAGTTGAATTAATTGTGTGCTCTGTTGAAGCTGCCAGGAGTCAGACACCACAGAAGGTAAAAGTGAATAACAAGGGCGGATACAACAGATTGATAACATCCACAGGGTATACTCTTAATAAAAAATGCTTTGGGTATTGGTTGAAATAGCAAGAGTTACAGTGTTAGGATGATGATGCCTTGTGCCTCCTCACGTCCAGATGACTTATTGTCAACTGTCACTTATGATGTAGAAAACAAATCGGTTAGCTGTATGAAAATCCAGCTGTGATGGTCCAAATTGATGCCTCGTCTAAAAAATTGATAGACTTACGACAGCTTCTTTGCAAGGTCCTATTTGATCAGCTTCACCGACTATTGACATGTGAATGATGCCAGTTGTCTGTCCTTGTTTCCCTCACACAGGGATATCCGAGTCTGAGCAGTTTCTGAAGGGGACATCGCAGATCAAGATCCTGTCTCCTGAAGACATTGAAGGCATGAGAATAGTGTGCAAGGTAACAGTCCTTTGTGGTCATGCTGCTTCCATGGTTTGCATTGTTAATGTTCCATTCAATGTGCTTTGGTTTGACGTATATGGTATTTGCAGCTGGCACGAGAAGTCCTGGACATTGCAGCCTTGATGGTGAAACCAGGTGTTACAACAGAAGAAATCGACCACGCTGTGCATCTGGTACATACACACAAACACAGTCACACAAGTTATAAAGGCAGTGTCCTCTCTTACAAAGTACTCAAAGGAGCCTTAACACAAACACACAATATGATTCATTGTTGTGAACACGTTTGACGAAGCGGACTTATACAAATGCAAGGCGTCACACATTTTTTTTCTTCCTCCCCAAATACACGGCCATCCCTGTTTGTCCTTACGGGAAAACAGCTTATCAACATACATTTCTGTTAGCCACTTGTGGTTATTGACGTTTGTGGTTTTGAGTCCAGTGTCTCAACAACTATTGGATGGATTGCCATGACATTTTGAGCAGACATCCATTCCCCCCTCAGGGTGAATTGTGATATCTTTGGTGATCCCATAACTTTTTATCCAGCACTGTCATCAGGTCAAACTCTGAATCTGTCCATTACTTTTGCAAAACGGATGACATTCCCATCAGCTGTACTTTTCGTTTAGTGCTGATTACCAAATGTTTGCATGCAAACCTAAAACGGTGAACGTGGTAAACCTCACACCTGCCAAACACAAGCATGTTTGCATGTTGACATTAGCATTTAGTTCAAAGCTGGTGTGGCTGTAGACTCTTAGTCTTGTTTAAAGCTGTTTAATAATTTCTGTGGAACAGACGCTGCTAATGAATAAAGGAACAGTGAGTTCCCTAATGTAAAGAGCTCCTTGTTCTGGAACATCAAGTCAACTTCAGTTACATTTTTACATATTGATTTGAAGGCAAACACACTGTCATGCCCGCCTAATCTAACACATTCAACACACAGAGGATGGTGATGAAAAATTACTATGGACAGACCTGACCGACTGTATTAAGCTGTAAGGCGGGAGGGGGAAAGGGACTCTCATTTCTTGTCTCCCTCACTCTCTATAACCAACATGCTTTGTCTGTTCAGGCTTGTACAGCAAGGAACTGCTACCCCTCCCCCCTCAACTACTACAACTTTCCCAAATCCTGCTGCACGTCTGTCAATGAAGTCATCTGCCATGGCATCCCAGACAGAAGACTACTACAAGAAGGAGACATCCTCAACGGTACGCTCATTGCACTTCACATAACATGATTTTGGGACCCTAGCACCAGCTTCTAACAGTTGTTTTTCTCGTATCCGTGGCTGCTTTAGTGTTTTATCTTTTTGTTTGTTATACTTGGCATTTACAGTTATGGTACCAGTTTTTTTTTTTTTTTAACTTTCATGATCATCTTGTACATTTTTTGTTAGAAATCCCTCTTAACAAGGCTATCATGGACCTTTCCTTTAAAATTTTAGGGAAAAACAGCCACATTTTCTCACTTTTTCATATTTTCAATGTTAACCCAAGTCCTAGGAATAGTTAAACCAAGTTTGGATGCAGGGAAATGTTTTATTAAAGAGAACGGCGGGGGAATGAAATTCGTCCTCCTTGACAAATGGTTGTACCAGCATCCTGAAATGGTGTCAGCGGGAGTTTGGCCAATTTTAGCCTCTTTATGAATATTTCTGCTAAGGCGACGTCTTCCATCCGCCACTCCCCTCAGAGTGTCTGATGGAGTACTTGCCAGCAACTCATCTCTCGCTGCGTGTTCCGACAAGACAAATTGTTTCATTAACCTTTACCAGTGGGGATTTCCTAGTTGCATTCTGTGCTGTCTATATTTCTCCCTAAGTGGTGAAAGTCTCAATCCGCCCAACTAGCAATTCCAATTTCATCAGCAATTTTAAAAAAGGGACATTTTGTTTGGCCTTGTAAATGGGTGGATGTTTTCATAAAATCCATGTTTCCCCCAATACCTACCATTATATTTCAGGTTACTCAAAACAGTACTTTTGTTGTGTTAAACATAATAGAATCTCGTTTGTTATCTAACACAATGGCTCTTACATATTCATCATCTTACTCTTACACAGTGGACATCACCGTCTACCACAACGGTTTCCACGGTGACCTCAATGAAACCTTCTATGTCGGAGAGGTGGATGAAGAAGCAAAGAAACTGGTTCAGACCACATATGAATGCCTTATGCAATCCATCGACTCGGGTAGGAATTCCAGCTCGATTTTCTTTCATTTTATTGATAACTGCAGAAAATTGCACTTTGTTTAGACTTTTGTACAGTCACACATTGTATGGCAGTTGGGCTCGGGATGGGGTGGGGGGTCAGTTTTACAGATGTCAGTATCAGCATATATGTCGGCCCACAAGTAAGAAGAAATTGCAGTACAAAAATGTTAAAGATGTGTTTGAATTCATTTAGACATTGTCGTCATTACATAGTTTATCCACCAGAAAGCACTGACATTTGAGAGCAAGTTGAGATTAAATGTTCATTTTTGAGTTTATAAACATTGTTTTTCTTGTTTCTGACCGGTTTACAAGCTCAAGAATGAACTTTTAAGTCACAATGTTTAAGCTAACATGGATGAAAAGTCCAAGGCTCATAACCCTCATGCTTACTTTTTCTTTTTTTGTTTTACAGTGAAGCCTGGCATTCGCTATAGAGAATTAGGTAACATCATCCAGAAGCACGCTCAGGCCAACGGCTTCTCTGTGGTGCGGAGCTACTGTGGCCACGGCATCCACAGACTTTTCCACACCGCTCCCAATGTGCCACATTATGCCAGTGAGTAGTCGCACAGCTGCCATCGCACACGTTTGACATCTCTGAAAGTTCTGACATGTTCTCCTACAACGTGATGATTTTTATATTCATTAATTTCCCAGAAAACAAAGCAGTTGGAGTTATGAAGCCTGGCCACGTGTTCACCATTGAGCCCATGATATGTGAAGGTGAGTGTAACTACCTTTGAATGAATAATGTGGACAACAATTATGATAATTATGAAGATGATGATGATAATTTGAATTGACATAAATATAACCTTATATTTTTATATTTGGCCTTTTAATTGAGCAATTTACAAAAGTTGTAGCAATTTTATAAAACAAATATATAAAGGGTAAAGTGTTATACCAAAAATTTAACCGTCTTAAAGTTTGTGGTGTTAAGGTATTATAAGAGCCAAAAGCTTCACTTTTATACTCAAAGCTAGACTTACTTAGGTCATTACAGTCTGAAGAGTCTGTTTAATTGATGGTGTGTAAGCCAAAGCCGCGTGTGCGTGCATGTGAACGTCTCAGGTGGCTGGCAAGACGAGACATGGCCCGATGGCTGGACGGCGGTGACCAGAGACGGGAAGCGCTCGGCTCAGTTCGAACACACCCTGCTGGTGACGGACACCGGCTGCGAGATCCTCACCCGCCGCCCGGAGGACAATGGTCGCGCCCATTTCCTGAGCCAAGTGTAGGCTGGACTCGAACGCACCACGGACTGGACTTTCAAGACAAAGACACCCAGCACCTCTGGGTCGCACACACACACACACACACGCACACACACACACACACACACACACACACACACACACACACACCACACACACACACACACACACACTCTCTCTCTCAAACAAGAGGCACCACTCCTAGAGCTCAGTTTAACTGTGGCTCTCATTGTTCTTTGAATTAAATATCGGTTCCTCAAATTAAATGGAAGTACTTGAATGTGTCTTATATCAAACGTGGATCGCTTTATTAGTGAAAACTGTATCTCCTGAAGGAAATATGAAAGTATTTATTAGGTTTTGGTCTTGCTTAGTGGTCGGCCTTTAACACCAGGCCTGTTTTGACCTCTGGGTCATATCACCCAGAGTTATTACTGGCTGGCTAGTTGTTGTCTGTGGTGTGTGGAGCTCAGGGCAAATCCAACTAGTACTCCGTGCTTCACTTCTCTCTCTTAGCCTGTAAACTTAATCCGACTTGATATGAATTTCCCAGAGATGGACTAAAAAGAATCAGCAATACTAGAGACAGAGGAGGGTTCCAGGGAACTGGGGCAACAAGTCTCACAAACTCAATAACTAGCAACTCAAAACTTATTTTAGATGTAGAAAATAACACAAGGCTGACAAACGCATCTTAACTTCAAATCTAACTATAATCATCCTCGGGCAGCCATATTGGATATCTTCAGTTCTTATGATGCAGAGAATGACAGCAGACATATTTAAAGGAGTAGTTTATTATTTTAGGGCACACACTTAGATGAGAAAATCAATACCGCTCCCTAACTGTCCCTTCAGTATGTAGCCACGACCAGGTGACGCTTATTTTAGTTTAACCTGGCTCTTTTCAAAATTAAAATAATCTACCTACCAGCACCTCAAAAGCTCATTAATTTAACACATTCAACCCGTACTAAAAAAACAAAAACATTTGTTGTTTTTACGGGGGATTATGTGTGCAGAGATAATCTGGCACATAATCCTTGATAAAACCACAATTTTTACATGAGATATAACATGTTAATTAGTGAGCTTTAGAGGGTGCTGGCAGGTGGATTTTGTTACGTTCGAACAGAACCGGACGAACGTAGACAAGCCTTTTCCGGTGTTTACTCTCAGATAAAATAAGTCGTTTCATATTTAATGGACAGATATGAGAGTTGTGTTCATCTTTTCATCCGATCTTCAGCGAAAAAGCAAAAAAAAAATGTTGATCTCATTTCTGTACTGGTTTTTGAAAGGAAAATAGTCAGTTGATTATTTTTTATTTATTTTTTGCTTCGTGCCAGCCTGTTAAACTAAGCTAATCACAGTGTCAGGACACCTATCACCGTCTTATTTACCTGTGCAGCAGAAGCACTCTAACTCCATTGTTATATCCTGAATGTGGCTATTATTAGTGTCAGTTTTCCAGTTGAGGACGTCAGCCGTGGTTGCTAGGAGAAATGTGACGCAATCACAGAGCATCTACAATAGATATCCAGACTGAGAATAACGACATCGAGCACAACGTCGCTCAAGTGCTGAACTTGTTAATCCTGCTTGGAGGAACACTCTTCTAGTGTCTTGTGTTTCCAATAGCCCCGGTGTAGCAAATTGAGCCTTAATGTGTGAGTCTAGGAATTAAAACCCGCCAGTTATCAAGAGGCACGTTAACTGATGTTTCCCCTTATCGACAGTCACCATTTACCTTGATGTCGGGGTTTTCCTGGTGTGAGCAGCATTCATTATTTCTACATTTTCAGAGGACTAATGTGATCACAGTTTCTCTGCCATCTTTGTATTTCTTCTAATGGAGTAATAAATGACTCTTGTGTAGCTCTGCTGTGTGGGTGAGTTTGTCCTTGAATAGATGGTGATCTAAATCCCGAAAGCGGTTTAATCCACCAGGCCTTTATTACTGGAAATTACTTTCTGGGAACCTTAAAGCCTTTTTGAACTCAGTGGAGTACGATAGTCATTTGAGATTTGATTTGGACAAGTTACGCTGGCGTGACTATCAGCAAATATTTAACTTCATGAAGTTACAAACAAGGTTGTATTTGCTTCTGTAATCATACTTTGCTTCTGTAATCTGACTGAAGGTCCATAAACATAACTTAATTCAAATTTCGTGGTAGATACAAAATAGTGGTTCAGTTCCAGTGTGAACAGCTGTGATTCAGCAGAAATGAATTACTCAGACTGCTGTGACGTTATAAATCAGGACCGCCACAGCACATCAATGAATATTTGACTAGGCTATTTATATATTTTTTTGGCAGTGGCCATTTTGACTTGTCATAACAGGAAAGGCACAGGTGTAATTACCAGGTTCAGTGCAAAACTCATACTTCATTCTTCCCTTGCATACAGAGCGCAAAATACTAAATCACATCTCATTCCCTGTCCTCAACACAGACACCTCACGTTTCAATACCTGCTCCTAAACATACAGGTTACATTACCCTAATAAACAGCATTGTAACATAATTGCTAATTCATCCCAGCTGACATTCATTTGTCAGAATGTACTAAGAGTGTGGTTTAATGTTATATGCTTCCTAGTATCGCTGTATTACTTCAGTTTATTGTAGTTTAGATGATTAAAGGAATAGTTCAACATTTTGGGGAAATACGCTTATTTGCTTTCTGTTGGAGAGTTGTACAGGATTGATGGGGTGGGGGGGGGGGGGGGGGGTCATCAGCAGGGGGCAGAGTTCAATAAGGACACAGCTCTGGGGAAGAAACTATTCCTCAGTCTGCTGGTCCTTGTCCGGAAGCTCCTGAAGCGCCTGCCTGAGGGCAGGAGGGAGAATTGTCTGTGTGCAGGGTGGGAGGAGTCCTTCAGAATCCTGCGAGCTTGACGCAGACAGCGTTTTTTCTGGACTTCAATGGCTGGATGTGGAGTTCCTGTGATGCGTTGGGCAGCTTTCACCACCCGCTGCAGTCCCTTGCGCTCCGCAACAGAGCAGCTCCCATACCAGACTGACACAGTTGGTTAGGATGCTCTCAATCACGCAGTGGTAAAAGTTCACCAGGATGGCTGAAGACAGATGGTTCTTCAGAGTCCTCAGGGAAGAAGAGGCGCTGGTGAGCTTTCTTGACAAGGCTGGAGATGTTGGTGGTCCAGGACAGGTCTTCCGAGATGTGGGTCCCCAGGAACTTGAAGCTGGAGACCTGCTCAACGTCCATCCCGTCGATGTGGATGGGGGCATGCGTTCTTCTTTTCTCCTTCCTGAAGTCCACGATGAGCTCCTTGGTTTTGTTGGTGTTAAGGAGCAGGTTATTTTTGGCGCACCATGTGGCCAGGTGCTGTACCTCTTCCCTGTAGGCTATCTCATCGTTGTTGCTGATGAGACCAATCACCGTGGTGTCGTCTGCGAACTTGATGGAGTCGGATCCTTGCACAGGTCTGCAGTCGTAGGTGACCTAACATGTTGTGGTCTGTTAGTCAAAGTCCATAGTCCAGTTGCAGAGGGAGGTGTTGGTGCCCAGGTCTCCAAGTTTAGTAATTAACTTAGCGGGGATGAGAGTGTTGAAAGCTGAGCTGAAGTCAGCAAACAGCAATCGTGCATAGGTGTTGGTGTTGTCCAGGTGTGTGAGCACAGAGCGCAGTGCTGTGGAAACTGCATCGTCTATGCCCCTATTGCTGCGGTAGGCAAACTGGTGTGGGTCTATAGATTCTAGGTTCTACAGATTCCTTCAAAGTCTGACTGCAGCATTTACTGCAGTAAATCAAAGGCATTCTTAATCCACATCAGCTCAAGTTTTTTTTCCCCCTCATTGGAGTTTGTAGAATCATAAGGGAATAAAATGCATGTGACAAACACACCGTGTTGTGATGCTGTTATGAACCTACTGCTAGGTGATGACAAGTAAACAAAATAAAATAATTATCAGCCAAAGTAATTGTTCAACACTGTATCATCATCAATCATGGTCAGGTATCAGTTTGACCAGTTCCTAGGCCTCTATTATGCATGCTGCTCTTTGGCTCTCTGCCCTTTCTTGGAAACTAAATGAAATGAGGCCATCATTAATGTTAATGATTACATGTGTGATTTTCCTGCTAGGACAAGTCAAAATGTGTCCTTTGGAAAAGGCCCACTGAATATCTGAAATGAACCCAATCAAGCTTACAGGCCCACAGTTCATTATTGCGTGTCTTCGTTGTCCTTCATCTGTCTGCCATCAGAAATGCTGAGGAGGAGAAATTACTTTTTGCTCCTGGGTTTTTCCATCGCAGGGTGTAAAACTGAGCTGTTGGGAAACACGGCTGTTGACACGTTTTGCCTAACTAAGTATGGCATAGCTGAGCACAAGGCGTCATAGTAGTTCTCCAGTCAGTTCCACTCTGAGTCAACATTTTTGGAGAGGAAAGTGCGTCGCCCGAGCTCGGAGAGACTCGAGAATCTTCATTGATTAACAACGGCATCTGGTTGTTTGTGGCTGTAACCCCTCATTATTTATTCTGTCTAGATCAAAGAGGATTTCTGAATAATCTTGTTTTGCCTTCACACAAGGTTCTCTCTGTGTGTATGTGTGTTCCTTCGGGGGGTGGGAAAAGCTGATCAAAGAGTTGTCTGACTGAGCATTGTTGAAATAAAACAGACTTGAACGGGGAATTGAAAGATTGTTTATTAAGCTGAGAAGAGTAGACATGGAGTGGGATCATGGGTTTTCTGTGCTCCTCTGCATCTAGAACTGAAGGACGACGCGAATGCTGAAAGATGAGAGTGTGATTAGATTGTGGATATCAGATTCTTTCAAGGCTTAAAATGCAGGATTGGCTGAAGCTGTACTCATATTTGAAGAAAGGCCCCTCTAGGCACAAATTATTATAAAATATCACACGTCTCATCAGCTTTGTCCTCAACAGAGGGCGGCAGTGACGCAGAAGGTCTTTACTGGGCAAAGCCCGGAGGGACTAGAGACTCCAGACCCCCCCCATACATTAGCATAACAAACAACTTTAAAAATGCAAGGCTTACCATTTCCCAGCATGCATGAGATCAAAACCATCAGAGATCTTCTCAAAGGGCAGAGTGTGAGTCACGAATTCATCCACTTTGAGCCTCTTGTTCATGTACTCCTCCACCAGTTTGGGAACGCTGTCGACACTCTTGTATCCTGGGGAAGCAAAAGGAAAGTAGCGATGCACGTTTCATTAAGCGGTTGCACATTTTAATGCTTTTTTTGTCTATACATGCTGGGGTACAAAAAGATACAGACAGGCTGTGGGCAGGGCAGAATACTGAATGGGACTCCCTCACTTCTCAGAAAAAAGTGATACCATTGTTTCCAAAGTACAAGAGTGCATATCTGCATGTGATAAAATTTTTTCGGTGGGATAAAAATTGAGCCCTGAATCCTTTCATATTACAATAGAGCCTTTTTTTTTTTTTTTTTTAAAAGGGTAAGATGTTTGTACATTGTACACTACTTTTCAGTAACAATCCAACAGTGCAATGCATCAAAGTTTATAGTTGTGTGTTCTTATAATAAATCCATGTGTGAAACTACACTTGCAAGTGAAATCTCAATTTGCTGCTCACTATGAAATCAACTATCAAGTGTCTACTATATGGGGGGTAGTGAGTGAGATACTGATTTTGGACACAGCGATAACGCTTTAAAGACCATCTTGAACCAGCTCAGTCAACATCTCAAAACAAAAATCATTCTCACAGCAACTAGCGTGTTACCTCCAAAAGCAGTGCCTTTCCAGGTGCGTCCCGTCACCAGCTGGAAGGGCCGGGTGGAGATCTCTTGTCCGGCTGCTGCCACCCCGATGATGACGCTGGTGCCCCAGCCTTTATGGCAGGCCTCCAGGGCTGCCCTCTGCCGCCGAGAGACAATATCATGTGCTCAGTTGCTACTTTGTGAAAGACAAGCTTTTAAATGTATACCTGCTATGTCACAAACGACTGTCTTCATTCTAAAAATACTGGTATCAGTCTTTATAAAGCTCTGTTAATCCATATTTATGACTCATGTCATGTGGTTACTCAGCATGCAGAGATGAATTACGCATTATGAGAGCTGGTCATTTATACGGGATTTTTATTTCCCCTCTCACCATGATTCCCACGTTGCCCACACATTCAAAGGAGTAGTCCACACCTCCATCTGTCATCTCCACTAGGACCTCTTGGATTGGCTTGCTGTGGTCCTTTGGGTTCACCAGTTGTGTGGCACCGAACTCCCGAGCAGTTTTAAACTTGTCAGGGTTGAGGTCGACCCCAATAATCCTGGTGGCCCCAGCTGCTTTACAGCCCATGATGGCTGCGAGGCCCAGCGCTCCTAGGCCGAAGACTGCGCAGGTCGAGCCAGCCTCCACCTGCAGGGTGAGGGACAGGAGAGGCAAGTACTGGTCAGCGGCTATTAATTTAGACAAAAACAATTAATCCTTATCAGTACCAAATTTCATGACAATAAGTCACATATGTAACCTCCTAGTGGTCCTAAAGGAAAAGTAAGAAGGTCATTAGCATAGTACATCCTCTGGGGACCACGGATATTTGTACCAAATGTTTGTACAGGTTCATCCAGTAGATGTTGAGATATTTCACTAAGGAAGTTTCCTCTAGCGCCGCTATCTAGCGTCAATATTTTATTGACGCTAGATAGCGGCGCTAGAGGAAAAGTCAGGGGATGACCAAAGTCAGTGGGCTTCATCCTCTGGGAGCCATGACCAAACAATAATTGTACTGGTTATGATGACTTATCAGAGTGACGTCAGGGGAGGAGGCTGGCTCACCTTGGCTGTGTTTAGAGCAGCTCCGTAACCAGTGGTGATGCCACAGCCCAGCAGACACACCTTGTCCAGAGGGGCCCTGGGGTCCACTTTGGCCAGGGAGATCTCAGCCACCACAGTGTACTCGGAGAATGTGCTACAGCCCATGAAGTGGAAGAGGCTCTTGCCTTTGCAGGAGAAACGGGTTGTCCCATCTGGCATCAAGCCTCTGCCCTGAGTGAGCCTGGAGAACAAGCACAGATCTGACAACTGCTCCGCTGCCCAGGGCAAGATTTTCATGTTAGAAGCTGATCTGCACAGTTGCGCGGTGCTTTAAAGCAGGACATCTACCTGATCTTTTGACACAAGTTGGTTTTGGGATTCTTACAGAACTTGCATTCTCCACACTGTGGGACATACAAGGGTATGACGGTGTCCCCTAAGGCACAAACAGAGAGTTATACTGGAGCATTTACATTACATGCAGCAATCTTTTATGTCAGGAAAGAAGAGGGAAAGAGAAAAGTGGGAGAACCTGGTCGGAACTTGGTGACTCCCTCTCCGGCGCTCTCCACGATGCCGGCCCCCTCGTGGCCCAGCACCACAGGGAAAACTCCCTCGGGGTCGGAGCCACTTAGTGTGTAGGAGTCAGTGTGACAGATCCCTGTGGCCACAATCTGAAATAAAAGGACTGTCATGTGACCCACGCTCGGTCAATTTAAAACCTCACATGCTCTTATCTGAGGATGAACGACTGCTGTAATGTGGGGAAATTAATCTGTTCATGAATCAAGAGTATTATTTAAATCCTCTGCTTAATTAGTAGAGGATTAGCACTATTTGTATCTCTGATGTGATAAATTCTTTAAGTAGAGGTAATATCACTGTTGTAAAGATTGTATTTAAAATTTAAAAAAAAAAGAGCAAACCTTTAGTAAATGTGAGTGTCAACACACACACACACACACACACACACACGCCAACATTCATTACCTTGAGGCGAACTTCCCCACTTCTAGGCGGTGCCACCTCCACCTCCTCCATCACCAGAGGTTTCCCAGCCTCCCATGCTACCGCAGCCTTGCACCGGATCACCTACAACACAAGATCCGAGAGCTTCAGCTGGCCCTGCATCGCTCATGGTAACAACTCTCTGGACATTTAACCCATTCAACGCAAGAGCGGAGAACAGCCTTGGATGGATGAAAACACATTCTTTTCTTTTACTGTAGACTATAGAAAACAGAATTAGGTCAGTTTATTATCAGTTACTGAACTCTGTTTCTCCACAGGCTGAATGTAACAGACATGATAAAAATAACTGTCTTCAAGATAAACTATGACCCAACCCCCCCCGTCCCCCTTGTGAAGACATGTTGCAACAACTAGCACTTGTACAAATACTAGTCCTCCTAAAGACATATACAACTCTCCAATGACTTTTTGTCTATTATAGATTGTGAAACATAGTGCAAAGTGACTGTTTCAAATTGTAACTCGTGTCCCTAGCAGATTCAACTCCCCACCCTTGATGTCCTTCCTCTAGTACTGTAAACACTCCCGTTGCTCCGTAAACACTGGACTGAGCAGAGGGAAAAGCCCTGGCAATCCTAGCATCGTTTCTTTTGTGTGTACAACAGCCCAAATCCATTCAAACATTCACAGAAATGCTTCATTCTGATATAATCGCACGTGAGGTGAAGTCTGCGTGCTTACCTTCCCAGCAGTTGCCATATTGTTTCACAACCGGACTCTCACTCTCAAGGTTAGGTAAGACTGCAGAGTGCTTATGGAAGTTTAGGCCAATCACAAAGAAGGGCAAGAATACACAGGATAGGTCCTGTGTGGGCTGTGGGCTGTGTCCAAACACTTTCTGCTGAACTTTCCACTTCCTGCAATGCTCTTGTCTTCCCTCCTGTCTTAACAGAAATTCAGATAATATAATTAGAATTAAGGGAAAATAGACAAATTCTCTTTAATCCCCCTACAAAAATACAAAGAAAAAATCCACAACATTTACAATAAGCCATTACTTTTACACTATTTATTTTTATATAAATAAATAAAAATAAATAAATGTATTCCATAAGTGGTTATTGTAGAATTGTCAAGAATCAGTCAAATCCAATCTTACCTAGCTCTGATGATTGTACTATATCTATTTTCCAGTTGGTATGTTTGGTAGAAGATGATTCCTGTATCTTCGAAACATGGGAATAGTTCACAATTAAGAGCTGGACAGGAACATTTACTGGGTAAGATCACATTTGACCTGCAATAGGTTTGTTTGAAATGTTGACAATGTTTGGTTCATGTTTGGTTAACGGGTGTGTTAGGGTTGGTTATGGTCCTGTAGGAATCATAACCAATCACATCGGCTCCTCCCATTGTTTCAAAATGTTGCATGCTTTACTCGAGAGGACGCACTGAGCGTTTACAGAGGCTGCGAGGCCAGAACAGTTTCACATTTTGAAAGTCCAGAGGTAGTCAGGGTTTCTGTGCATAATGGCACACGATTTTATATGGAATGGAATACGACAATGCTTGAGATGGTAAAACTGCAGTTATAAATATACAATTAACAGAAGAAAATGTTCTATGTTCTGCTCATTGACTAAATATTTTAGATGTGACTGAGTCCATATGTAACAACAAGCCTCACAGGGGTTGGATCAACACCTATAATGTGTTCAGTGAGCCTTATTAACTACTGTTGTACATGATTTCCTATTTGGCCAGTCATGATTAAATCACAACCTGGTTATGATTTTGTCGGTGTACATATGGACCTGTAGGAAAACTAAAAATGTGAGGTTGTTCCTACTTTTGCCAGACAATTTAGAAACATGACATATACACAATTGTTATACTATAGCCTGTGTTATTCATTTTTAGCCACTATTACTACTTGAGCAATATTTAAATCAAGGTAACCTAAGTAAATGTAGTGGTGGAAACCTAAATGAGGATGCTGCTTAATCAGCTATTCTTTTCCCAAGATTACGATAAAGATCTTGGGATATTTGGATTTAAAAATATAAATTTCAACCATGGCCGCTCTCAGCTTCAGCAGAAAACAGAGCAATCATTACCGTAATTTCTTCACCATAAAACCTCAGTGGCCAACATCAGCCGTTATTATATGTACTTATATGGTTTCATATCTTTTCATTTCATGTGCCTGTTTAACTGCAATATCCTATCCTTTATTATAAATTCTTTGAGAAACGAGCAGAAGCACTGCTCTGGGACAAATTGTGGAGCCCATCCTAGCAGAATAAACAATGTTATCTGCCAAGTTAGGCAAACATTTATATAATTAGTCTGGTTTGAGTAAATCTGAGCTACAATATTTAACTGACACTCAACACAGTTTAATAAAGCATTCAGGGACACACGACAGTACTGTAGACCCGTAAATGCTGTTCCTTTGACATACAACACAATAAAACCAGAACACCACAGTTCCATTTATTTATTTAGACCCTTTATTTTGCTCTCAAGACTTTGACGTGTTTAGCTTTTGCTTATGTGCATGCTGCAGATGATTCTCACAATCTGCACATAATTCATTTAGTGTTGATTATTTTCCAAATCAGGCATGCATATAGTGCATAATTTGATAGATCTCTTTATTGTGGCTCTTTGTATTATGACAGATGCTATTTGCACCCTGGTGTCAGTAGCCAACAATACTATTTGACTCAATCACACATCTCCTAGGTGAGAGTCTGAAGACAAACCTATTCCTCCACCACAGCCTCCATCCAACTCTGACTTTGTCGTAATTCATACTACATCAGCAGAGCTGGGTGTGAATAGCCTAACAGGTCCTAAGTGGCTATTGTCACCCAGGTGCAAACAAACACTTGTATTATTTGTATGAAAATTACATATATTCTGAGATTTTGTGTAATAGTGGTGAATATAGTTACTGAATAACTTTGGGGTCATACTCTGGAGAAACATTCAGCACCGTCCGGATGCTGTGGAACAAAAGTGAAAGAGAAATAAGCAGACCTGCACCTATTCATTTATCTGTATTGTTGTTCATGAATGGTGGAGAAAGTGTAGGAGTGTAAACCTACCATTTGCCGTGCTTCATCAGTTCAATGGTGTCATTGACCTGGTCCAAAGGCATGTTGTGAGTGATGAACTCGTCCAGCTTCAGCTTCTTGTCCAGGTAGGCTTTGACCATCTGCGGCACGCCATCCCTACTCTTAAAGCCTATGAGACAAAATAAGAGCAAAATCCTCTCCAAAATACAACTAGAGATGCATTAGTCAGTGGTAATGGTCCCATTTGTGTCACCTCCAAACAGGGCGCCCTTCCATGTGCGTCCACCGATGAGCTGAATGGGTCGGGCAGAAAAGTCTTCCAAGTCTGTCCAGCCAACAATAACGCTGACACCCCAACCTTGCACACAAGACTCCAGGGCACTGCGCTGCATGGAGAGACA
The DNA here is from genome assembly GCA_031216445.1 of Lateolabrax maculatus. Taxonomy (NCBI): domain Eukaryota; kingdom Metazoa; phylum Chordata; class Actinopteri; order Acropomatiformes; family Lateolabracidae; genus Lateolabrax; species Lateolabrax maculatus. The sequence continues at coordinate 7,865,866 of CM062205.1, read as the reverse complement.
GCACAAAGTCAGTGGGCTTGTAACCAAAGGGGTGCACGTCCAAATCTCTGGACCAGCTGAGGAAATGTGGGCTGGGTAACTTTTCATGAATGACTCAGCTCTTCTTCAGTAACCACTGCTGGAAGAGAGCAAGTGAGCTCAGTTGACTCCAATTAGAATAAAGGTTATTGTTTTAATAGTTAAGTAAAACCTCTTCATTATATTCTTGAACCAGATTAAATCAAATCCCTTTATCGTGACTCCCACAGCATTAACATCAAATCTTTACACAAACTTCTACTGTATCCGCCTCACCATGACTCCCACGTTCCCGACACATTCCAGGGAGAAGTCCACTCCTCCGTCGGTCATCTCAGACAGCACTTGGCTGATGGGTTTACTGTGATCCTTGGGGTTCACGAAGTCGGTCGCGCCGAACACCTTGGCCTTCTCAAACTTATCTGGATTGATGTCAACGGCGATAATCTTCTTGGCTCCTGCAGCCTTGCAGCCCATGACTGCAGCCAAACCCACAGCTCCCAAACCGAACACAGCACATGTGGAGCCCGGTTCCACCTAAAGTAGAAAAAGACTTTAGTCAACATGAAACTTTAGGCTGGACTTTTTAATGCGCTATACAGTAAAAAAAATCAATGGAAAGGTTTTGTATCCCATAATAAGTGATTTCAGAGGCTTTCTAAACTGGATAGGACTTGCCAAATGTATAGGCACTTAACCCAAAATGTCATTTCACTATAATAAGTCACATTCAGAGCACAGAGACACCAGGAAGAAAAAAAAAAAAAAAAAAAAAAAAAAAAAACCCCACGAGGGAAATTTACAGGGACAAAGACACCAACCATGAACAATGAGGAACAGACAAAAGGACACCCAGGAACATATGCACACAGACAGCTAATCACCAGAACAAGAAACAGCTGTGTAAGTAGGTACTGGGGAAAGAAGACCTGGTGAAACTAATCAGGGCGTGGAAGACAATTACCAAAAGGCAGTAAACACAATGGCAGGAACTGAGGATAACTAGAAACAAGACCAGAAAAGCAACTACAAAATAAAACCAGAAACACTGAATTTCCACACACACACACACACACACACACACACACACACACACACACACACACACACACACACACGGAATTTGCTGATGACATGATCATGACAGCGAGTTATCTGAAACAGTCAAACCTTAGCAGTATTAACTGCTGCTCCGTATCCTGTGCAGACCCCACAGCCGAGGAGACAGACTTTGTCCAGAGGGGCAGCAGGGTCGATCTTAGCCACAGCGATCTGTCTAACCACGGTGTACTCAGAGAAGGTACTGGTTCCTGAAAACTGCAGCACCTTCTTCCCCTTACAGGTAAACCTGGACTCTGCTGGTGCCATCAAATCTGTAGGAATACTGGACCTGAACAAGATACATTTGACGTTAAAAGCCAAAAACTAAATTTGAGTGCTGCTTTTGGGCTATTTGAGTTCACAGAATACTTGCTATATGCTCAGAATGAAAAAATAAAAGTCTACACTATTTGGCCTCCAGTATTGTCAGACATTACCTAATGTTGTTACAGTGTTATACATGTTGAACTAGAATTACTGCCTCTCAGTTGTTCTCCACCAACAAGTCAAGTTGCAGTTTACATCCATGTCTGTCCAGACTCATTACATCTAGTGAATTAGTGAAATTTTTACAGAGTAGTGCAAGTTCACTGAGAGAAAAATTAAAAAAAAATAAGTCAACCTCCTTGTTTGTGTTCACATGCTTGGCCAATAAAGTTTATTCTGATAGAACAAAGTTGTAGATTATAGTAGACAATGCTTCACATATGGAAGTTTCTGTAAAGATGCTACAACTTAGATTAGTGTCACACCAATTCAGGATCTGACCAAATGTGAAATATGGTGACACTCTCCCCTCCTGATCCTGAGTTATAGCCTTGAATAATGGCCATAGAAGTGTTTTTGCAGATCATCATGATGTCACAGGGAAGTTGACTTTTTGAAAACAATTCCTCGAGGCACGGATCCCCGATCCCCCCCCCCGCCTCAGCGCTGTGTTTCTGTCACTATTCATAACCATATGAACTCATCCATAAATTAAATGAAAAGAATAAAGATAAAATGGAGTGGATGGCAGGAGATGAGCTCACCACGCCTTCGCACAGTGGTTGGTCTTTGGGCTCTTACAGAAGAGACATTCCCTACACTGGCAGAGGAACAGAGGGATAACCTTGTCTCCTGAAATACAAAAACAATGTTGTCATTTGACAGTCCAGAAAAAAATAAAAAAAATTGACTGAATGGCACAGATAGGCCTGAGTTAACTTTCCTTCATACACTTCCATTAATACCCCAAATTGTCATTTACAATTCTGTTAATGTGCAGATTAAACAGCTGTCATTGTTTCAAAAAGTTTCAATGACTTAACATGTAATTTGTTTGAATAAATTTGAACGTAACCCATACCTTATCCCCCATCTACGGTGTAAACCCAAAATATTGTCACACAATGCTTCGATATCATGATTATCCAATAAGCACAGTTTAGTTTATTTTCTCTTTTTTACTGTCTGTTGCCCTTATAGACTTTGCATTTTGAAGTTAAACAATCAGAATATAAAATGTTTTCCAATGTTCAACTAGCTGTTTCCAGTCTTTATGTTAAGCTCAGCTCAACACGATGAGACGTGCCGTTTTTTCGATAGTGAGATTAGAAGATTAATAAACACATATTCCAAACTCTTGTACCATTTGAAACATACCTGGCTGAAGTTCAGTGACTCCAGGCCCGACGCTCTCTACGATCCCGGCTGCCTCGTGGCCGAGGACTGTCGGGAAGCCGTCTTTATTCATGTTCTCCAAAAGGTGGTACAGGTCAGAATGGCACACTGCAGTCGCCACAATCTGCACCGAAGACAGTCACCAAACAATGAAAACACAAAGATGAAGACCGTGTTCACTCTCGTGACAAAGTGAGGCTGCTGCAGAGAAGAGTGACAGAAACAAGTGCAGTAACACCGTGAGTACGTGTGTGTTCTATAAAGTGGACGTCTCTCACCTTGATGCGGACCTCGTTGGCCTGGGGTGGAGCCACGTCAATCTCCTCAATCACCAGGGGCTTGTTGGGCTCCCAGGCCACCGCTGCCTTGCACTTGATGACCTAGAGGGCAGTGACACCCCATCTCATTTTAGAAAGGGTTTCTAAAAATCAACTGATAGGCCACATTGCAAAAATATAATATCAAACAAACAGGAGAGAGTTGCTAGAATTGAAGTTACAGGAGAGTTAGTATGTGGCAGGGAAAAAAAGAGCAGACAAGAGAATGACTACTAGGAATTTGCTGACATGTTCAGTATTGCCAAGCAGCAATGGCTTGGCAAGAAAACAGACCGAGCAAGTTTACTTGTATAGCACTTCTCAAATACTGAGTCAATTCAGAATGCTTTACATAATACATAAAGCAATGTTGTCAGTTTCACATTTACTGTAAAAGGCAACATGTTGCATTGGCATGAACCAGGATATTATGTTGCAATCCCTTGTACAATAATTAAAAGGCAAACACTCATTTACAGGCTGATAAGCCACATTGGATTACAAATTAATGTAGGGCTGGCAAATAAACCACTGAGTAAATCAGTTATGTTTCTTCTGTGAATTCCTATGCATTTTTTTAACATGATTGAATCTTGGGCTGCCACTTTTGTTTTTTTTGGCTTACTAGTCCCCCCCCCCCCCCCCATCTTTGCCAAAGTCAACAATCAACAGTTGCGCGAAACTGTCTGGATTCAAACTGCCTGCCAAGTCAAAACAGGACAGGAAAGTAAGAAATTAAATGAGGGTATTTTATGGTTAAGCTACCCTAAAACTCTCTGTAACACCCTTCACTCCAGCCTCTGAATCAGCCTGCACGCAACACAGATGCACATTATACATAAATACACAGGCGTGTAAATCATCATGTGACAGGCGACCTTCATGCACAAAAAAAAACTAATACAAAAAAAGTCACATGAATGAGTGCCTTTACTTACCTTACCAGCTGAGGCCATTTTGGCTGCAAAAGATAAGAGTAAACAGGCGAGAGAGGAGTTAAGGACTGTAGCTGCAGGACAGAACAAGAGATCCCGGACTTCAGGTTTATATACTGCGGCAGTGAAAAACAGTTTGGCAGACACTCAGATGGGCAGGGACTTCTTCGTTCAGTTCCTTGAGTAGTCAACAGATGTGGAGCCTGCGTGGAACAAGCAGGTAGCAGCCACTATAAAAAGGAATATAAATCTCCTCGATCATTTTCAAGTCACCAGACGTACCTATTGAGACTTATTGAAAGAGAAGTAGAACAGGCTTTAAAAAAAAAAAAAAAAAAAAGGAATAGTTTGACACATTGGGAAATATGCATTTTCTTTCTTGCTGAGTGAGAGAAGATGGAAACCACTCCCATGTCTGTACAGTAAACAGCTGCTGTTCAGTTTAGCATTAAGTTAGCCACGCTCTGTTCAGCACATATCTCCTCATAAAATGCTTCGCAAAAAGGATTTAGGATCAAGAAATATAGTTTGGGGGTTTCTCATTACTTTTCTTCCCAACATTTATTTCAGGCTACTGCCATTATTAACGATTGTATGCTGGATGACTTTTTTCAGTCAACATCACGTTCCATCAGCATTTGTTACTTTTTCCCTCCCCAACCAGAAATAAACTTCAACCACAATTTAATTCTTAAAAGTGTAAATTATACTGATCATGAAACATACCAACTCCACCAAATATCCAGCAAAAAACATCCCTCAACCACCATGATAATGCCCTGGATAAGCACTCTGTTTACAAGTCAGAGATACCTGCAGACTCATTTCAATGGAGGCAAAGGTGTCTTCTGTGGATAATTGCACTACGTCAGCACTTGGTCATTAGCTGCATCAGTTTCTGATCTGTATCATGATCATCATATTATTGCTCTGGGTTTATGACGTCCTGTAAAACAACAATTTTTCCAATGCGTTTAGATAGTTGGGAATAAAGAAGTCACAAGCTGAATGAGTAAATATTAACTGCAATTAGTTACATGACATTTAATATTTCAGGGTATTAATGAGATTTCTGAAACCGGCTTGAAATCTGGCTTGAAATAGTAAAAATGCATATATGATAACAGCTAAGTTTGCTGTTTAGACCATTTCTAAAGACTGTAGGCGTTGACCATCACATTTTGATTGACACCTTGGTCCAACAATCTCAGAGGCATGGCATCCAGTGCTAAGGTACCAGAGGGTAGGCATTATGCTTGCTCAGTACATTGTCTGCACATTGTAAACACAAGCTACATTTTTGCTTTCTACTCCACACTAAACCTTGCATTTTAGTGGCCATTTGTCCTACATTTTATGCCAATTGACTTTTCCAAGAAAATGTTCACACTTTGTTTTGAACTGTTGGTGATGAAATAAAATCTCAGATTCAAAAGGTTCTACTAAAAATGTATTTCAGCCTGGTTGCTTGAGTGTATTGTGTGTTGAATATTGTCTCACATTACAAGCAAAGAAAAAAAACATTCCGCTAAATTCCACAGATTTTCAGTCTGGATCAGCGCTGAAAACTGTGGAATTGAGTTGCTGCTCAGGGCGGCGGATGGCACTGACTTGTGCCCGGCAGCTCTTGCCTTACTGAGCCGAGTCAGCGGGGTTCATTCTGCCAGATTGTACTTTAATGGCTCAGAGAAATTGCAAGTGTGACCCCAGAAGCACGACACACAGACAAACAAGTTGAGGTAAAAGTTCTTGTTTACTTGAATCAAAAGGCAAGCAAGGGTCAAACCAGGTAATCAGTCAGAACAGGCCAACTTACCCTGATAGGGGTCAGGCAGTGACTCATCAATCTGTGGAACAGGTAAATGTTCAAGCAGGCAAACCGAAAACAAAGGCTGGAAAGCTAGGGCGTATGAAAAATAGACAACCAGGGATTTAGAGTGGAGTTGGGCCCCTATATATACACAGCTAGGTTGATTAGGGAAATGGGAAACAGATGGGCATGTGGGCTGGGAAGGTCAGGTAATGGGAACACCGGGAAAAGGGTTAGAGGCGCACTGACAGTTTAATGAGAGTGAAGGTCCAGAAGAGCTCCTTATCAGAGAATACCACGATTCTTGGCGAGGAAATTCAGAGTTGCTAGAATAAATATAAAGCAATCAAATATAATTAAGCTGCCAAAGAAAGAAAAATATCTGTTGACATTCACATTTTGAAAGTTCCAGAGGCAGCCAGGTTTTCTGTCCGTGATAGCACATGATTTTATATGGAATCACAAAGATCCAAATGGGGAAATAGTTGCAGTTATAAATAACAGCTTTTATTATATGTAGTTATATGGTTTTCCTATCATTTCATTTAGTGGTTCCTATGACATGCAACGCAATAAAACCAGAACACAACCAAGGAAGCCACAGCTCACATTTGTTTACACCATTTATTTTGCTCTATAAACACTTTGACATGTTTAGCTTTTGCTTATATACACACTACAGATGATTCTCACAATCATATTCTGCACATAGTTCACTTAGTAGTAAGGGTGTCACGATCCTCCAAATCCACGATTTGGTTTGACTTTAAATTTTAAAGTGACGATTCCATTCGATTTTTAGATTTAAACTTACATTTTTTTCTTGATTCATAGAGAACACATCATTGGTTTTATGCCCTGACAACTATCATTTACTTTTTTTTTACAATTCTTATTTCAAGTGTAATATAACCACCATATATTTTGAATGTACCACACTAAGGCCATATGGTCAAATTGAAAAAATTCCTTCAGAGTATAGTAAAAATAAGCATCATCTGACCTGTTGACAATAACTGAACAGCTGCAGCTTGCACTTATGTATACAGGCAGCACAACGGCCTGACTGAAATGCACCGTGAAGGCACACTGTAGTGGATCTGCAATGCTCTGCTTATTGACACCTTCGGGTGCTGCTGTTGTCAATGATATGTTTGAAGTGTTACATTCAATTTGACACTAATCACTTTCCATCTCACTGTAACTAACCAGGAAAAAAGGCTAACCCAATCAGGCTTTTGATTTCAACAAATTTCTATTTAAAATCAAAATCAAGACAGCCCTATTAAGTATTGTTGATTATTCCAGGTCAGGTGTGTATATTATGCATCATTTGATAGATCTCTTTATTATGTGCATTGTATTATTTGTATGAATATTACTAGTGTATAGTTGTAAAATACTGAATTACTTTGGGGTCACTGAAAGCAACAGTGGTCTTACTCTGGAGAAACATTCAGCACCGTCCGGATGCTGTGGAACAAAAGTGAAAGAGAAATGAGCAGACCTGCACCTATTCATTTATCTGTATTGTTGTTCATGAATGGTGGAGAAAGTGTAGGAGTGTAAACCTACCATTTGCCGTGCTTCATCAGTTCAATGGCGTCATTAACCTGGTCCAAAGGCATGTTGTGAGTGATGAACTCGTCCAGCTTCAGCTTCTTGTCCAGGTAGGCTTTGACCATCTGCGGCACGCCATCCCTACTCTTAAAGCCTATGAGACAAAATAAGAGCAAAATAAGAGCAAAATCCTCTCCAGAATACAACTAGAGATGCATTAGTCAGTGGTAATGGTCCCATTTGTGTCACCTCCAAACAGGGCGCCCTTCCATGTGCGTCCACCGATGAGCTGAATGGGTCGGGCAGAAAAGTCTTCCAAGTCTGTCCAGCCAACAATAACGCTGACACCCCAACCTTGCACACAAGACTCCAGGGCACTGCGCTGCATGGAGAGACAGCACAAAGTCAGTGGGCTTGTAACCAAAGGGGTGCACGTCCAAATCTCTGGACCAGCTGAGGAAATGTGGGCTGGGTAACTTTTCATGAATGACTCAGCTCTTCTTCAATAACCACTGCTGGAAGAGAGCAAGTGAGCTCAGTTGACTCCAATTACAATAAAGGTTATTGTTTAAATAGTTAAGTAAAACCTCTTCATTATATTCTTGAACCAGATTAAATCAAATCCCTTTACCGTGACTCCCACAGCATTAACATCAAATCTTTACACAAACTTCTCTACTGTATCCGCCTCACCATGACTCCCACGTTCCCGACACATTCCAGGGAGAAGTCCACTCCTCCGTCGGTCATCTCAGACAGCACTTGGCTGATGGGTTTACTGTGATCCTTGGGGTTCACGAAGTCGGTCGCGCCGAACACCTTGGCCTTCTCAAACTTATCTGGATTGATGTCAACGGCGATAATCTTCTTGGCTCCTGCAGCCTTGCAGCCCATGACTGCAGCCAAACCCACAGCTCCCAAACCGAACACAGCACATGTGGAGCCCGGTTCCACCTAAAGTAGAAAAAGACTTTAGTCAACATGAAACTTTAGGCTGGACTTCTTAATGCTCCATGAGTGGTGTGGGAGCAATTTATCACAGCATGTATTAGCCTGCAGCAATACACGCTGGACTATGCCTAACAGTCAAACATGCAAACCTTAGCAGTATTAACTGCTGCTCCGTATCCTGTGCAGACCCCACAGCCGAGGAGACAGACTTTGTCCAGAGGGGCAGCAGGGTCGATCTTAGCCACAGCGATCTGTCTAACCACGGTGTACTCAGAGAAGGTACTGGTTCCCGTAAACTGCAGCACCTTCTTCCCCTTACAGGTCAACCTGGACTCTGCTGGTGCCATTGCACCGGGACGATCAGAGGACCTGACCAAGATCATTTTTTAACGTAAAAAGCCGGAAACAAAATTTGAGTGCTGCTCTTATGCTATTACAGGGTTCACTGAATACTTGCAATATGCTCAGAATGAAAAAACAAACAAAGATCTCAACTATCTGGCCCGTGGTATTTTCAGACATTACCTAAAGTCGCTACACTGATAGAGTCATGTTGACTAAAACACATCCTAGAGGATTGAAATGAAAAGTTGAGAATGAACAGAAAATGGAGTGGACGGCAGGAAATGAATGCTTATTGAGCTCACCACGCCTTCGCACAGTAGTTGGTCTTTGGGCTCTTACAGAAGCGACATTCTCTACACTGGCAGAGGAACAGAGGAATAACCTTGTCTCCTGAAAGACAAAAACAACGTTGCCATGTGACAGTCACAGTTGTTTTTACTTGCCTTATTCCATCATCCAATCAGCACGGCTTCCCTCACTAATGTGCTCATTAATTTTCCTTTATTAACTTAGTTTACTGAGACTGAGACTTCAAATGGTCTGTCGAACTTAAAAATTGTAAATCTTGAATTTGAACAGGTCACTACAGTTACAAAATAATAAAAAAATCCCCACGTTTGAATGAAAGTTTGTATTTCGAACAAAACAGCCATATTGGTCACTGTATTTCTGAACTTTGGGCCGAGCAAGGCTAGCTGTTTCCTTATGCCAAGCTTAAGATAAACATGATGTGAGACATACCAAGCTTCTCATCTCACTATCGGAAAGAAAATACATAAGCACATATTCCAAACTCTTGTACCATTCGAAAAACATACCTGGCTGAAGTTCAGTGACTCCAGGCCCGACGCTCTCTACGATCCCGGCTGCCTCGTGGCCGAGGACTGTCGGGAAGCCGTTTTTATTCATGTTCTCCAAAAGGTGGTACAGGTCAGAATGGCACACTGCAGTCGCCACAATCTGCACCGAAGACAGTCACCAAACAATGAAAACACAAAGATGAAGACTGTGTTCACTCTCAGTGGGTTTGGCAGTACTATCAACACTTTCGCGTTATTGACTTTTATTTAGTATTATTAAACATCACCAAATGAATCTTGAGAAGCACTAAGAAGGATTTTTATGTGACAATACATCTGTGACTACCAGCGTGTGACACTAGTGCACACTTTATAGAACACACCATGAGTACGTGTGTGTTCTATAAAGTGGACGTCTCTCACCTTGATGCGGACCTCGTTGGCCTGGGGCGGGGCCACCTCAATCTCCTCAATCACCAGGGGCTTGTTGGGCTCCCAGGCCACCGCTGCCTTGCACTTGATGACCTAGAGGGCAGTGACACCGCACCCACTGAATGTTTTTTCTATTAAATTCTCCTGCATTGCACGCAATTCTCAGTGAAGAAGGAGATCGGTAAAGCAGCAGTACTGTCAGCTTTTCACATTTACTGTAAAAAGCGACATGGTACATTTGCAAGAACCAGGATATAATATTGCAATCCTTTGTGCTATAATTAGAGGCAAACACTCATCTGAAGGCCCATTTCAATCTCAAATGAATGGCCACATTGGACAAAAGTATCAAACAAACCAATGGGTTTCACATCGTCCCAGCATTTTTTTGATTATATGTTAACAGCTAGTGGTTTCCGTGTCTCTGATACAGCTGCTTCTGGGAAAAACAAACAGCACGTGAAGAGCAACACAAGTTATTTGTACAGCACAAGTTCTATTATAGCAGTATAAATGAATGGAGGATTAGCAAGAAAACCACTGAGTAAATCAGTTGCCTCAGATTTGATAGATCTGATTTGCCTTGAAATCATATTCATGTGTGTATAAAAAGACAGCTGTGTCAAGCATATCATGTGACATAGGCAACAAGGGGACAAAAAAACTAATTCAAACGTCACATAAATATGAGTGCCCTTACTTACCTTACCAGCTGTGGCCATTTTTGCTGCACTGATAAGAGTAAACAGGTGAGAGAGGAGAACAGAGACGACTGTAGCTACAGTATAGGAGTTGGGAGGAGAGAACAAGAGATCTTGCACTTTGGATTTATATATTGCAGCAGTAACAGTAACAGTTTGGCAAACATTAAAAGGGGCAGGGACTAGTTATCAGTCCCTTGATTATGCAGGCAACATAACGTGGACCCCCACTTTCCCTCATCAGCCCTGCAGTATATATACCGGCCCATTTTTACATGGTTTGAACTGACTATAATAGAAGACACCTTTTTGGAGTATGTCATGTTTTTATTCTGTTGTTGCTTTGAACCCACCAGAAGTAAAACCTTTTTCCAAATTAGAACTTGCTCAGAAGATTGCCTACCATGCTACACTTTCAGAAAAAAAGTTACGAAAAAGCCCTATAAAAAGGTACAAGCGCTTGTCACTGGGGTGGCTAAGTAATATTTGTTAATTATCCTTTCTTTAGACAGGGAAATACCAAATTTACCAATACCAAATAGCTGTTTTCAATGGTGTTCTGTTAACTGTTTAACTGTATACTAATGATAATAGAATTATATATGTAGATCCATTTTAATCTGTAACTTTTTTGTGTGCTGTGGGTCATAAACTGTAGGCCACCAGCTAACCATTCACTGTACCTTTGTGAAAGGTACATGTGCCTTTCAGCAATACACTATCATGTGTACCTTTTTTACATGTAAAAAGTACTTGTTAGTACCTCACGGGAACATGATTGTACCTTTGAGGGTACATTTGTGAAATTTGTACCTTAAAGAGCAAAAATGTACCTTCACAGTGCCTTTATTTCTAATAAAGTGTACAGGTGAAAATGATTAGTCTACCATTAATGATTTCTGAGCCACTCAGTGATGGAAATGTTCCAGTTAACCCTTGTGTTGTCCTCTGGGTCGAGGTGATGTATCATATGTTTGTGTCATCCTTTTCCTTTATTCTGTTTCTTACTCTGTTCCTATTGTCAAGAAACAAACTAAAAACAAAAGATAACCGCTTCAAGAATCACAAATGTCATGCATAACAACATTTACATACACAGAAGGACATTTTCGGCCACCGGGTCACCTTGACCCAGAGGACAACACAAGGGTTAAGGACATAATATGATTCTACTTGGCATTGAAAGTATCTTAAAACTGAAAAAATAGACTTTTGAAAAATAACTATTTAATTGCTTAATGCTCCACTATGTTCACAAGTTGGCGTTTGTTCAGTGTTGGTTTTGGGATTCTTAGTGTCAGTGTGATACATCCCTGTGAGAACAGTCTGAAATAAAGCACTGAGATCTGATCCGTGCTGAAACCACTTAACTACTGATGCTATTATTATTATTATCATTGTTATTATTATTTGACATTGACACTGAACGGGGGGCCGGTGAGTGCAGGCTCAAATAGATTTGTGAGCATTTTGTTCAGGTGAAGATGCAAGCCGTTCTTGCACAATGTAAGTGCAAATATTTTCATAACATAACCAGAGTCAACGAAGAGTACAAAGTACTCTGGATCAGTATGTCCGTCTGCCAAACTGAAGTTACTGCTACATGCAACATTTGATTGGCTGTATGGAAATCTACCATCTACATAGACGGATAACTAACAATATTCTATCAAATGAATGCGAAACTAGGAGGTGCTGTCATGAAACAAAAAACAAAATTGAATATAAACTCTTTTTTTTCTTAAGGAGAACAGAGGGCATGTGATTACCAGAGCAGTTATGTATGCTGTAAAAGACAAAAAAAATGCAATTTGATTTCATTTCACCTTTAATAATGATTTCAACACTGCCCACCAACTACACCACACTGGTGTGAGAAAATATGACTGTTCCACTGACAAAAACAGTTCTGTCACACAATTCACCATGCAGTACAGATTATAGTTACATGGTACAGTTTTGTGACACACCACACAACGAAACCACAAAAACAAACAAGGAAGCCACAGATCCCCCCCTGCTTATGTGAACCCTGCAGATAATTCTTACAATCCGCACATAATTCCCTGAATAGTGTTGATTGTTCACGTCAGTCACGCATACTGTGCATATGTGATAGATCTCTTTATTGTGGGCATGAATATTGTGTTCAGACACAGCTGCAGGTCATTAAACAATTTGGGCATCCCTGAAAGCAACATAATGGTCTTTATTGTGGCGAAACACTCAGGACCGTCCGGATGCTGTGGAGCAAAAACAAGACAGAAATTAGCGGACTTGCACTGATTCATTCTTCATCCCTGTAGCTAGTTAGTGAAACCTGAATGGTGGAGAAAGTGTAGGAGTGTAAACCTACCATTTGCCGTGCTTCATCAGTTCAATGGCGTCATTGACCTGGTCCAAAGGCATGTTGTGAGTGATGAACTCGTCCAGCTTCAGCTTCTTGTCCAGGTAGGCTTTGACCATCTGCGGCACGCCATCCCTACTCTTAAAGCCTGAGCCACAGAGAACAAATACATAAATACATACATAAAATAATAGAAATTTGGAGTCATCTCTTAATAATACTCGAATGATTGCGGAGATCTCAACACCAGGTCCGCTTTAGCCCCCTTGATGTTTGAAAAAAACCTGCTCTGGGCACAGTTGGTTTCAGCTCATTTAGGTTAGACAGAAACTAAACCAAAATACTTTTAGGGATGATGGTTATAGTTCATTGTTCACCACGGTCTGTGCATTCATCTGCAGTACGCCCTTCTTATGTACCATATCTCCAATCTCTCCCCTGGCGTCTGCCCTCTGGCTGGCTCGTATTACGTAAGACAAACAATCAAAAATGACAAATGACAACCTGTGACCAGTGGGGATGATCATATTTGACTAGCAGGGGGGTCTCACCTCCAAACAGGGAGCCCTTCCATGTGCGCCCAGAGATGAGCTGAATGGGTCGGGCAGAAAAGTCGTACAAGTCTGTCCAGCCAACCAGCACGCTGACACCCCAACCTTTCACACAAGACTCCAAGGCAGCGCGCTAGATGGAGAAACAAAGTCAGTGGGCTTGTTACCGCAAGTCTTAAATCCCCAGAGCAGCTGAGAAAATGTGTGATTTTATAGTTACAATGATAACACTTGAGCCTTCTTCAGTCAATTTACATCAATCTTTATGCAAACTTCTACTGTATCCGCCTCACCATGACTCCCACGTTCCCGACACATTCCAGGGAGAAGTCCACTCCTCCGTCGGTCATCTCAGACAGCACTTGGCTGATGGGTTTACTGTGATCCTTGGGGTTCACGAAGTCGGTCGCGCCGAACACCTTGGCCTTCTCAAACTTATCTGGATTGATGTCAACGGCGATAATCTTCTTGGCTCCTGCAGCCTTGCAGCCCATGACTGCAGCCAAACCCACAGCTCCCAAACCGAACACAGCACATGTGGAGCCCGGTTCCACCTAAAGTAGAAAAAGACTTTAGTCAACGTGAAACTTTAGGCTGGACTTCTTAATGCTCCATGAGTGGTGTGGGAGCAATTTATCACAGCATGTATTAGCCTGCAGCAATACACGCTGGACTATGCCTAACAGTAAAACATGCAAACCTTAGCAGTATTAACTGCTGCTCCGTATCCTGTGCAGACCCCACAGCCGAGGAGACAGACTTTGTCCAGAGGGGCAGCAGGGTCGATCTTAGCCACAGCGATCTGGTTCATCACGGTGTACTCAGAGAAGGTACTGGTTCCCATAAACTGCAGCACCTTCTTCCCCTTACAGGTCAACCTGGACTCTGCTGGTGTCATTTCACCGGGACGATCAGAGGACCTGACCAAGATCATTTTTTGACGTAAAAAGCAGGAAACAAAATTTGAGTGCTGCTCTTATGCTATTACAGGGTTCACTGAATACTTGCAATATGCTCAGAATGAAAAAACAAATCACATGTAAGCCATCACATCATAAGAATCAACAGCCCTGGAGAGAGAAAATACAACTTAAGACTACAGTTTTTGCATTGCTCCATTTTTAGAGGGCGCAACGAGTATTACTTGACATGAGCGATATGCCATAAAATGACAAAATGAAAATCCAAACAATCCGTGCAGTGCCATCATTGTACACCACCTAAAGCTGCTCCGCTGACATAGTGAGCACTATGACACACGTGGAGACACAGTGCACAAAATGTTAAGGCTCACCATCCTTTCTCACACTGGTTGGTCTTGGGACTCTTACAGAAGCGACATTCTTTACACTGGGAGATGAACAGAGGAATCACCTTGTCTCCTGAAAGACAAACAAAGTGTTGCCATGTGACATTCAAACGAATCTTAGGCCAACTCACAAAACAACAAATCAAATACGAAACAGGTTTGTTGGGCTGAGTGGCACAAATATGCCTCGGCCTACACATTGAGGCAACACTGCTGTGAGCTTTAACTGACCTGGCTGAAATTCAGTGACTCCAGGCCCGACGCTCTCCACGATGCCACCTCCCTCATGCCCGAGGACTGCCGGGAAGCCGTTTTTATTCATACCCTCAAACAGATGATACAGGTCCGTGTGGCACAGCCCGGATGCCACAATCTGCGGTGCCGCATTTACAGTTTATTTACTTTTATGGTCATCATATAGTTTTATATGGATTTCTGACCAAAACACCCCTTATGAAGCTTCAGTGCTCTACTTGGGCCAGGTATGAACACCAGGGGGAAACCAACCAAGGATATCACTACATGGAGTGAAATCCAAAAAACAACTTCAGTAACCCTTCCCCAGAGTGCAGTAAGACGTCTCTGGGTATGTATGCGTCAGTCTTGAAAGTGGACGTCTCTCACCTTGATGCGGATCTCGTTGGCCTGGGGCGGGGCCACCTCAATCTCCTCAATCACCAGGGGCTTGTTGGGCTCCCAGGCCACCGCTGCCTTGCACTTGATGACCTAGAGGGCAGTGAAAGCACATGAAATCTCGCATTGCTGGGTGCTGCTCCAGTTAAACTATTCTATAAGATGGGTTTCTGGAAAGGCGCTATGGCAGTTACCTTCAAGCACCCATTCAAGTAGCATGTCCAATGTAAAGTTTTTTACATTAACCTGGCGTGCCTATACTAAAATACTATAATCTACTAAAGCGGCTCCGTCTAAAGCAAACACCAGATGAAAAGCAACAGTGTAAAGTCCACGAGTTATTTGGCAAACATAAATGTTAGTAAAACAATGTAATGGAATGTAGGTTCAGCAAATTTAGTATGCCTGTCACTGGGTAAACAATCATGTGTATCAGTTGCTGTCAGGTTTGATAACTGAAGTGATTTGCCATTTGTCTTTTTTTTATTCTATTGTGGAATTACAATCATTTTCTGGACTCCCACCATTATTGTTTTTTGGCCTACTAGCCCCTCGTCGTTGCCAATATCTACAGTTGCGCAATACCATCTGGATAGTTTCAAACTGTGTTCCAAGTCAAAATAGGACATGTGATATTTCACTGAGGCATAGGGGACAGAAAGAGAGATTTTATTTTCTATTATACATCTCTTTTGCAGCAAAAATCATATTTCTAAGCTGGTTTAAGAGGAGTAAACATGCATGCAGAGAATTACATTAAAACACCGCACATGAGAGCACTGAAGCACTTTTTTGTGCCAAGTATCACTTTGGTGTATGACCCCTATCCCTGCTGAATAAACATCACATAAACAGACATAAACGCACTCAAATGTGAAAACATTATGATCACTTAAGAATCCCATAATATTCAAGTAAAATATATTGATTTGAGTTTTCCTGCATTGTTTTCTGATGTTTAGTTTTATCACCTACTTGAATAAGAAAAAAACTCATTAAAACATCACAGTTGCACATATGAGTGCTCGCATATTGAATTATGCACCTACCTTGCCAGCTGTGGCCATTTTTGCAGCAAAAGCAAAAATGTGTCAAACAACGAGGGGCGAGTTGAGAAAGAAAGAGCTGCAGGACTGGAGAGGGAGAAGGGGAGAACTTGGGCCTGAGATTTAAATACTGCTGCAAGAAAAAAAAAAGCAGTTATGCGTAGCTGGTGGGCAGGGTCTTTCAGTGTTCTTCATTGTACTTTGGTTCATGGGCGTAGAGCTGCCGGAGCGCACTGGAAAGATGCTCGGCCACTTTTTTTCTCCAAGTGAGGAAACAGAATGGTAACACTTTACAACAAGGGGCACAAAAGTTTGAGTAGTTACCAGGGATCAAATGAGGAATGAATGAGGAACTAAACCATCAGTTCTTCAGTAACTCCTAATCAAATTTGATAGAATAGCTAATGGTAACTTAATTGAGAAACTGTTAGATTTTATGTTAATAAACCAATATGTAATTAACTGTTCATGGGTATCTGTGAAACCTTATAATGGCCCTTTACTTAATGCACAACCAAGTTTGTGCCTGGGCCACAGTCAACCAAATGGACCAGAGGTCAACATCGCAGCTATGCCAGGGCTGCAGCCACCTGAGGAGCTGCACACTCCAGAGCAACAAGTGGTTCAATTTCCCGAGCAGTGCGATCGTTCACCTGGAGAGACAGCAAAGTTCAGCCGGTGACATTCTCCCCAGAAGGACAATGCAGACAGTCAACACGGTCTACTGAAGATCAAACCAAGCACGCTAATTTATCATGTATACTCACTGTAGCTGGGGGAAACACTGTGGACATGTACATGCTTACTGCAGGTATTCACCAGATATAGGATTTTATTTTATCTAGAAATGTATTTGTAATTGTTCTGTTGATATACATTTAAAAAATTGATTTTCAATTGGCAAAGATCATGCACTCTTTTAACCATTTAGGCACACCTAGTGCACATAGATAAGACAGTATAGGATGTCTGATGCAATATTGGTAGTCCACAAGCTTATCTACGTGTGTTATAGAGGAGTCTTGAGAAAGCTGAAGAAGGCAATCCAAAATAGCTTTGTTTTTATTGTTTTAATGATCTACTGATACCATTGACATGGGTGACACTTTACATATTAATAATTTGCCGATATGTTGCTAATAGTGCATTTTTTCTATGATCAAATGCATGGCAATTAGTCGACACAGAGAACACATCCAGTGCTAAGTGTAAGTATTGTTGAAGACAAAAGTAGTAAAAGAAGTCAAATAAGACTGTAAAAATGAACAATCCAAGTTATGACATTTACCATAATCAGAATTCTTAGAAAATAATTTGCTTCAAAAGGCACTATATCAGAAAACAATTCTCTCTGATGTGTGGTGACTTGCACTCAACCGTTGATATGATTGCCTCTATTACTGGCACACTCGAGCACATTCAACAAAAGCTGCCAGTAATAGTGATAACCATCGCTCCCAGGTTACTCTATAGTAAACAAAATATTCTGAATAGCTCCTTTTCAATTAAACAATATAAACTTTGTACAAAACAATGGGACCATCTTCCATCAACAAATCTCATAGACCTTCAAAAAGGCGTGAAGGTATTTTTGCCTTTGTGCATTTCTGTTACAAAACCAAAGTGGTTTAATGGCTGAGACCATTAAGGGACCAAACAGATTATTGTTTGTCACAATAGTACATCTGGTTATTGTTCATCACTATTAATTCTTAAAAGGTACAATAAAGAACTAATTTATATAAAGACATTAGGCTGTATGGTCTCTCGGTTTTTCATCATTATATTTTAATATTAAAATATGTTCTAAATGCCTCATTTGATGACTTTCCCGTATGCAAACTTAAAAGGACATAAAAAGACATTCTGTATTTGTATGAGTAACATTGTAACTCTTTGCTTTTAGCTCATGGACAATCATTTGTTATCCCAAGACTCAGGTTTTGAGGAAAGTAAATAATATAAACATCTCCCATTACAGTAACAGATAAACATTAATATGAAGACTAGAAAAACAAGAAGAAAAAAAAAACAAAAAAAAAACTCCCTAGAGCCCAGACAGATATGTTAATTTTCTCCAGAATAAAGTGGATTGTTATGACAACATTCAAAAACATAAAAAATAAAAATAAAAAGTCACATCAAGCAGAACAGTGTATATCATTGAGCACCACTGGCTGTGGTGCAGAGCAGCTTCAATGACTAATTCCTACTGTACATGCATTAGTATGAGGAACCAGCGGTTACACGACACTTCACTCAGTGTGCATACATGCAAGTGTGAATGTATGCATGTGGGATTTTTTTATTAATTTATTTTTCTTGCTTTTTACAGCTGCCCTCTGTTAGGAGTGTTGTTGTCCCAAAGCTCAGTAGCACAACGTAAAGATAAACCAAGAGTTCAAAAGATAGGGGTGTACGTGGAAGAAAAGCAAGATGCTGCAACACACACATTAATACCTGAAACCATGCAAGCAAGCGCACCCACCCTCACTGCCCCTCCCTAGTCACACTGGATACAGTTATTCATCACTTTTGTGTCACAGCACAGAGATAGCACTTTGTTTTACAAGGCGTTAAAGCATTATCAGACACAAAGCATTGAGTTCATTACTAATAAGCACCCGAGTAATAGGGTAGAGGTGAAGGATATTACGAACAGCGCTGAATCACATCCAGAATAGTTTGATTTAACAGTTTAGATGTTCTTCTGTCTGACCTGGAAATATAAGTATCTAAATATATTATATAATATATATATTACATTGATGCCAGCGATGGTGACATCTAAAATACAGTAGCTGTAGGAACAACACGCCACCAAAATCAACATGTGAAAGACTATTAAAAATTCCCCATTCAATGTTCAATAGACGTTTCTTTCCGTTCCATTTTCAACAGCAGGGATTTACTCTGAATTACAATGTTGCTTTCTTAAGTTCTTAAATACGATAATGAAGTTAAATGCCTCTTTTTATAGTTTATCCACTATACAGCTGATACACTCTGCTGTATCCTTTTTAAGATTTTTGTACTATTTAAATTATATTCCATATGGTTTGTGTAGTGGGACTTGATAAAGCCATAATTCAGTTGAATTTTATCATATACTTAAAGGATGTCACTGAAAACTGCAAAATACTTCATTAGTTTCAATGTCAACCGAGATACAACAAAATGATCCAAATGGACTATTAAATTACTGAGCAAAAGATGCAATTAAACGTTTGGACGCCAGATTAATTAGCTGTCGAATGTTGCGCTACAAATAGTGCTTTGTGATTGTTGTTGCTATGCAGAAAAGGTTTTTTCTATGTGTGTGGGCAATGTAATCTCTTACACTACGATAACAAAGCAGATGATAGGTTCACTAGTACTTTGGATCCATTTCCATTTTGGCACTGTTGAACTGACCCAGAGCTTGTGTTAGTTAAGGGGAATAAGATGCTCAAGCTGTAGCTCATGACTTTTTGTTTTCATGAATTTTTAATGGCTTTTATGAATGCTAATTATACTAAGTAAATTAGCTTGCGTCTATGTTTAGCTCAGAAATTTAACCCGAAACCCCACCGGCCGGAATTTAAAAGGAATTAAATTTATATTAAATTAAAATTTGGATGAGAAGATCATAACCACTGTTGTGACTGTATGATAAATATGAAGCTGGAGCCAGCTTAGCATAAAGACTGGAAACAGGAGGAGGCGTTTGTTTAACTGGTCCATAAAACAACACTTTGTGGTTTTGTGGAGAGCTACAGGCTGTAACTATTTTGTCTTTGTGCCTGGCTAAGATATGCACCTGCCCGCTGTAGCTTTGTATTTACCATGCAGTGATGAGGGTGGTGTTGATCTTCTCATCTAACTCTAGGGAGAAAGAAAACAAGCACATTTTCCCAAAATCAAAAACATCTTAAATCATTAACGACATAATCCTTAAAATCCATTTCAATATGACAAACTGGCCGACGACCGACCGACCGACCGACAATGAAATCTGGTCACTCACATGGTCCTGTGCAAACAACGGAGCATCCATGGTCATCTGATATCGGTCTATGGCAAGTTTTGTTCTTTTGATTAATGTTCATAAAAATTAAGACCCAGTTAAAGTTCACTTTAGACTCATATTATGAAAAAAAATCCCAGCAACTCACAATTTGAGAGACATTTGGAAAGTTGAATTTTTTTTCGCTGCACATACACAACAGCAAGGCTTTACATGACGACTGCCAGAAGCACCGTGGAAATACACGCATACGACTAAAGACAAATATTCTTAGACACAAAATGATCAACATAAAAAGTTAAAGTACACAGGAAAAAGCAGGGGGACTGTTTTTCAGTATGTTCACCACAAGTTCCGAACGTTTAGGTAAGGCAAAGTAGAATTAGATGATAGTTTAAAGTGTTTTCCTTTTGTTGGTGGTTACATTATGGCAAGCTAGTGACAAGGGGCACCTGTGCACATCTCGGTCCTCGTGGAAGACTTGTGATCCGTCTTGACCCGTCCTGTCTTTTCTGGGGTTGTTCTGGTTCACGCCGCTTCAGGACAGGAGTGGTTCATCAGTCGTCAATGTCCTCATACACATTATTGTCAAAGGGCCGCGCCAAAGACGGCTGTATTCTGTGTCGGGAATACTTGAGCTGAAGAAGGTCTCCTACCTCACTGATGGCACTCAGCGCCTGCGGAGACATTTATACAATAAAAAGAGCTGTCACCACGAAGGGCAATATGTGGATATTTACAGCTGCACCAAGCATGATTTTTATGGAAAAATACTTGGGCTGAAACCACTAACTTTAAAGCTGCAGATTGACCCAATCTTTCCAATTTTTCATTCCTATTACTTGAGTGTGAGGTGAAGTCAACAGCAGGAGTCGATGAGTTCATACAGGTATGTCATCTAAACAGCAGCAAGTGTTTATTCTGGCTGAAACTCTTCACCCAAAAATATATGAGTCTTTAAAGTGAATGATTTCTTAATAATGTAATTAAAACTTTCTAAGGTTCAAACAGTTATATGGACAATATAATGCAATGAAACATTAACAGTACAACTTATGGGTTAAGGGCAATGTTACATATTACTAAAGGTAACAGATTTCAACAGAGGACAGTTACATTGTAGGCTCCTTATGGTGTTTTCAGATACACATACAAAAACAAAAATGTTTTGTCGGAGGAAGAAATTTTCCCTTCTTGTATGTTAAAGGTAAGTTAAGACAGCTTCCCAGCTCAGGTAAACTGCCTGTCTCTGTGCGCCTGATAGAGCCGAGTTGGCTCTGGCACCTGGTAGACCAAGGTCAGCTAGAAATCTTCTGTTTTTGGTTTTAGATTGAACAGGCTGGCGCCAACTTTGGAGCCGCTGGATGAAAGACTGCAGAGAGGGTATGCTGTTGCTGGGTAAACTAAGGTGGGCATAGTTCCTTGTTTAGATCCGATATCCAATAGAATCTTCACACATGCCAGGCTGAGATAGAAATAACCCTAATTGGAGGTAGCGAAACGGAGCAAGATGGGGAGGGTTAAATACTGAGCTTCAGGACACCATCTTCAGATTTTGGTAGCAGCAAACTGTGTTTCGCATATTGTTGTTGAGCAAATCCATTTTAACTTAAAGCTGCGCTCATTCATACTTTCGCCACTTGGGGGCAGCACGACAAGCTGTGAACACAACATTGAAAGTTGATGGGGTGAATGTGTTAAGAAAAAGTTGGCTTTTCAGTTGACCTGCAGAGATGGAGCAACATTATTATTCATTTGGAGTTGTGTTTGTCTGCTGCTGTGCAGGTTGCGTACAGTTGGTTTTTCAGTTGTTGTTGCTGAAAACAGCTGCCTTCTGCATCTGAAAACAAAGTTAATGGGGGCGTTGAGGCTGAACCAAAACGGTAAACTTGTGGGCTGGAAAACCAAAACAATCAGCTAAAATGCTAAAAAGCTCCATAGAGCTGAGCAGGTGATCATTCTCTGTGGGTTTGTTACTTTCCATGAGCGACTTCTTTCCCTCTGGGCTACACTCATTTGAATCATTGATATAAAAACATTGGTTAGTGCAGCTTTAACGTGATGTGTTTTTACATCAGTTTGTGGCACTTATAATAAATCTGTATCAATTCACCTCTATTCTTGTCTTTCCATTGAATTTGTATGCATTTATGCCAGGCCTACTGTTGCCATGCATTGTGTTTGAATGTAATTATTTGACGTTTGGCCACAGGATGCCCCCCAACCCCAAAAAAGTCTTCTTTGTCTGTTTACACTTCTGCAAGAAGTCAGTGTAGATTACTGTGATTCAGGGTTGATTCAATGTGGTCGGTGGAATAAGAAGTCTACAGAAGGACAATAAAATAGTTTAGGTTTATGTGTGTGTGTGTGTGTGTGTGTGTGTGTGTGTGTGTGCGTGTTTGAATGAGGGGGCAAAACTGCGAAAGCTCACCAGCAGATAAAAGAAACACACAAATCGACATGACACATCAAAGTACGAGAGGATGATACAGAGAGGAGGGCTAACAAAGAGATTTTAACATTATGACAGATAAAAGGACGACTGCACCACGATACTCCCACTCCCTGTCTTCACTTTCTAGAGCAAGAAAAAGAAGAGTGGATAACAGCCATTGGTACAGCAGCACTTCCTGTAGACACAGTGTGCATCTGGGCCAACTGAGCCACAAGGAAAACCCAATTAGACAGGACAAGGTTCATCCGCTGTATGAAATGTGCTGGATTTAATGTTAAAACACACACAGACGGAAGTTTAAGACGGTGACTGGAAGAGGAAGAGTGGGCAGGTCTGCACTGAATTCGATGTAGTAGAAGAGGAGCCCTCGTTGAGAGGAGTGGGCGGCTTTTTGATGTGTTTTGCCAAGAGCAATCAAAGCTGAACAGTCTGCCGAACAGTACGCAGAGCAACATAATGAGTAAAGAGCATGGTTAGAGTGGAGGTCTGAACTCTAAACACTGGGAATATACTGTGAATGCACCGCACATTAACCTGCGGAGTGATCCAGCTGACACTGTAGTTTTTGTTCATCCCAGGGTGACAGACTAGTCTTTTTAGCGGGCTCTGCCGCAGGTATGTCAGACACAGAGCTGGGAGAGATGCAGTGTGTCTGAAGTGCCTCAAAGACACACATCCAGAAGTAGACGTTTGGGGTCACAAGAGATCACACCTGTGTCCTTCCAATTACAGACACTTCTCCCCCCCGTTAGACTGCCCTTCTTCCCTCTAATTCATCATTATCTCTTGGTTTGAAGGTCACTACACCAACTTGGAAACAGACATTTTAAGGAGTACAACTCTGAACAAAAATCAGCCTCAGCTAGTATCATTCATTACCAGTACAGATAAGCCTGTTAGTAGCAAAATATTGCCATTTGCACCCTTATCTTCCTTCTGGACTCATCAACTATCTATCTAACAAGCTACATGCTTTACATGAACTTAATTTATTCACAAGTCATAGCTCTCTGGAATTATATTTAGCAAAAGCACAATGGAGAATTAGTCGGAACTGTCGGTCCCAAGCCTTTCTGAACAAAGCCGACTCCAGAGTGTGCTTTTCACTGAACAATTATGGCTTCGGCGAGACCTTTCCCCTGTGTGGGCAGAGTGCACTGAGATCTGGCACGCAAGACTAGTCAACAGCGATACACTTGCAGTCTAAAAATACTTTTTGAAGCAGGTTTTGCACTCTGAACACAAGGTAGCGAGTGTGTAGGACCTGGAGAAGATCATAGGTTAGCCCTCAGTCATCAATGTAACAAACACCTGCCAGTATTTTTTAGAGGCCATGATGTAGCGTTGCTTGTAAAAGCTTTTTTCCGTCTAAAGAAAACCACAAATTGTCCTGTTGATTGTAGATAAGGTCAGTAAATAAACTCATCAAACTAAGCATTATCTTGTTCTTTCTTTAAAAATTGAAAAAAATAGTTTGTTTAGTCATTAAACTATTTCTATGTTTTAATAATGTCCTTAAATTAAGATCTAATGGTTTACCCATTTGAAGTGACAAATCAGTCTAGTAAAGTATGTTGCTCAGTAGTGAAAGCAGTTAATTACCCTGTTGAGCATGTCTTTCGTGTGGGCGGCTGAGATGCAGAAGCGTGCCCGGGACTCGATGATGGGCGTAGCGGGGAAGCCCACGACCACCACCCCGATGTTCCTCTTCAACATCTCCCTGCCAAACGCTCTGGTGGGACAGACATGAGGAGACACAACAGGAACTGACATGAGGACAAACAACTCCTGTCCCGTGGTGTTCTTTATGCAGAGAAACTTCCACTGCTGTTCTGACAACTGAGCCATCTCCTTGACAACTAAGCAAACTCACCCTGCTGAGGAAGACCATTAGATGTGTTTAAAAGCACTAGAAAAAGCTGTTTTGTTTGGTCGAACTATTGTTCCTAAGGCCAAGGATGAACTTCCATGTTCAATATTCATTATAGAATAGAGCAATAATGTAATGTCCTCAACCTGAACCAGATATTGTCAGAATCCTAACACATCAATATCTGATATTAACATCATTCATCACGCATTGCTAGTCAAATCTCGGGGCTCACCCTATCTTGGCGGGCATGTAGAGCATCATGGGTACGACAGGTGAATCCTCGTTGCCGTAGATGATGAATCCCATTTCTCGAAGCCTCTTGCGGAAATAGACCGTGTTCTCTGCCAGCTGTCGCACACGCTTACAGCCTTGGGATGATAGGAAGAGAATTTGAAACGTGAGCAAATGCAATGAAAGTTCCACACTTCCATCTGATGATTGCAAAGGGATTTGCATCGTTAATGAACCCCTAGTTTATTTACAGTGTGCTCACCACTATTTACTAGGTCATTTACAAGTGAACATGTTACACATACAGCCTCATGTTATTAATTTATAGTTTGTGGATATTTATAGAGCTGTACTGAATGTCCTTAGTCTCTACTCAGTACAATTTAGTAAAAAAAAAAGAAAAGAAAGGGACTCTCCTTTCCAAATGAGATTTTCTTTACCAGATTTGAGCTTTCTGCTTGGGAAAGAAAAATCAAGAAAATAATTTACAGCTAGGTTGATGATGCTTTGACAAGAGGAAAAATGAAGGTTGACACGCAGCTGAAAAACAATCATGAAATGAGTGAGAGAAGAGAAAAACATCTGAGCATCCAGGCACCATGGAGAGATCAAGTTTTTAGATTCTCTGTAATGTTTTTCCCTTCTCCCACAGGAGATCAGGGGATTCACCGGGTTCTTTGAAAATCTGCATTTGCATCCAAAACAAGACTACAAACACTATCACATGCAGATTGTTGCAAAGGCGTGCAAATCCATAGTGTGTTTTTCTGGTTGTATAAATGATATGAATCTATTCCAGCAACAAATATAAAAACTGTTTTGGGGTTTTACCTAACTTAGATTTATCTGGACAGGCGTTACAATATTAGAGCCATATGCAAGACTCCACCAATCAAATGCCAGGCTGTCGATGACTGCTGGCCAAATGACGTTAAAGCAAAAGAATCCAAACGTTAGGAAAAGGCAAGTTCCAAGTTTTAAAAGAAATCCTGAAGTGGAAGGAAGATACTATTTATTATATCTAAAACTGGTGCAGCTGCAACTCTCTCTGAGGAATAACTGGCCTTAGATAAGACTACTTTGCCAGATTTCATTAGTGTGTGTTGACACCTGGTGGTGACTGATGACAATTACAGCAGCTCAGATTAGATTCACTCACTGTCAAACCAGAAAAGTGGCAAAGCTACACTGATGGTTGTCACTCTGACGCTCTGAAAGTGTCTGATGTATGTTACGATGTATGCTTAGAGTCTTTGCGATGTCAGCTGCTTCATCCATCAGAAGACAACAATGTCTGACCTTGTCATAAGCTGCTCCTTTATCTTTCGACATGTCAGAATAAATGAACCCTGCAGTTTGAGCTGGAAGGCCACTTTGAAGCATTTGATGCTATTTAAATAAAACAACTCTTCTATGCACAATGGTTGTGTAGGTTCTCTCTGAGGACATCAGGGGGTTTCTTTTTGTGGTTGTCTCATCTGTTTGTCACAGTCACACTATCAATCTATTTGCACCTGTAAAGTTTGTGGAGAGCAGACAACGAGCCAATTCTGACTGCTTCAAATGCCTCAGTGATTTGCTCATCACACACTCCTTTTGGTAAACACTACAATACAACAATACAGGGTATATTGGGGCCAAGTTAATAAAGTTTTAAAGGCAATACACATCGACAGACTCCCAACACGGTATGTGAAAATGCAGTAGGTAGACTTTTCATTACTTCTGAATCTCAGTCAGGGACCTATATGTGCATCAAGTTTAAAGGCGCCCTTTGGAGTTTTCTTGCAAACAAACAAAAGTTATGTTTACATTTGGCGTTACTCTCCAAAATGCATGATGTGATGCTTGAGGTCTAAGAAATGCGCTGAATGCATTTCCTTCCTCATAAAAAACTTGCAAAGCCAAATGTTTGAACATTTTGAAACCTGCATTGTTTACATCCATGTTAACTTGCTAGCGGTTGTCTTCCTCCCTGCCTGTGTTGGTGCGTTGCTGCCCCCTGTAGATCAGTGGAATAGTGTTGGTAGGACTGTGCATCACATTACGTGTGTCAGTAAAACATAAGGGGGTCCCACTCATTTAAAAAAAATAAATAAATAAACTGCTCCATGGCACCAGTAGGTCAGAAACTCCACAGTGCACCTTTAATATTGTTGTACCACTCACCTATTGTTGTGCCATCCTCTCCCATAATGCACTTCATAGAAGTGATGATTTGCTCCACCACAGGAGGAGACATGGAGGAGGCGTAGACCGCACTGTGGGAATGGGAGCGCAGGTACTCAATAAGCTCCTAAACCCGGCAGATACACAGGAGATGTAAGTAGATATGCATGACAAGCTTTGATTGCTGTGCAGTCTCTACAGCCATGGAGAGTTCAGGACTCCTTGTAACTGAGGCTCGGCATGGCTTACATTAGATTTACAGCGGGCTTTTTTGTAAGAATTAGAGCATGCCATTTATTCACTACATTTGCACTACATTAATAATATTCACAGTTAGTTATAATCATTAAATAAAATGAAAAATATTAAAACAAATGCTGCTTTGAACAGATTGTAACAATTTAACAGGCTCTGACATCCAATGTAAACTGCATTTTATGTCCTGGTTTTTCTTTTCACTTACAAAACAGGATTTGAAACTACCACCCATTTTTAGTGCTTTGTTACAATGTTTGTTAATATCCTCAACAGTCATTCAACCACTTTTTTTTGTCTCATGTCTTTAAGTCAAGATTTAGTTTTGATAACTTCATGTCTTTAAAGTGATGTGTCATGGAACAGGGTGAATATTTCAGGAATGCAGCCTACATGGACTGCAAGGCTGTAAATCCACATTGCTGAGATGACAAGCGTTCTGTTAGTCCCAATTTTTTCACTTGGCACTGTAACCCCTGATCTCAGGAGATTGCTGGGATGCAGTTTAGCCTCGTTTAGTAACCCAGTAAGAACACTTGGTTACTGCACCTGATATGTATCCATGTCATGTGACTACAGCTCACTCTATGCTGCCACTGCCTCTTATGTATACACCCCCCCCCCTTTTTAAACAAATAAAATGCCAAAAAAATAAACCTACAATCCTCCATCCTCACCCTTTTCCCTGCGATGTATCCCCCTGCAGCGCCGAAGCTCTTGGTAAATGTGCCCATCATAACATCCACGTCACAGGGGTCTAGGCCAAAGTAATCGACCACACCTCTCCCTCTCGGCCCCAGGGCCCCTATGCTGTGGGCCTCGTCTAGGTAAAGGTAGGCACGGTAGCGCTTCTTCAAGGCAATCACTTCCGGCAGGCGCACTACACTGCCCTCCATGCTGCAGGGAGGGAAAGGGAAAGTAGATGGTGTTACAGTAAAAGTCAAGCAAAAGTCTAAAGAAGTGAAAATAATGTAACAATGTCAAGGAAACATCGGAGCAGCAAAAAAAAAGTCATGATTTGCTGGCATCTTCTAGCTTCAACTACGCAGTGCTGTTTCTTACAGCAAAATAAAGTGACCCATTGAAGTTTCTCACTGTGTGCACAACCAGTAAGAGCTAACCAAGCGCTGAATCAGCTCTGCAAACCGGCAATCCCGTCCCAGGAGTGTTGATGCTGCTGAAGCTAATCAATCAACATGAACCATCAATAGAAGATAAGTTCTGCTTGCTGAAACAGTTACCAATGCACATGAAACTACTGCTTGTGCAATTAAGCTAGTAAGTGTTCGTGTTGAAATCATGGGGATTTTAAAGAGGGCAACTCCTATTGTTCCACTGCTTTAGGACAATGACTTGCTTTAAGCATGATTAACTGTCATAAGAAGAAAAATGGACAAGTCACCTGTAAATGCCCTCCACCACTATGAGGATCTTCTTCCATGGTCTGTGAGTCCTGGGCTGCCCGTGAACAATGGCTTCTCTCAGCAGTTTCTCAAGGCTCTGCATATCTGGCAGGAAGATCAGGAGAGGGTGTTACATTCAAAATAAAAGTTGAGTCAGACAAGTTGTTCTTGCTCTTAACACATCAGCTATAGTTCAACTGTTCAGTAATACAACAATATGTATTTGCAAATTAACTTGCAACAAGTTACTGAACCGACTTTGCAGTAGAAATATACAAGCGACTGATTCTATATGGCAAACTAGGCAGTTTCAAGATGTGAAAAGGTTGGTTTCTAACCATTTGCTGCTAATTACACTGACATGAGTAATAATAATTAGGCAGAAAGCTTCTTAAATCAATATTAACATTATTGTATTACAGAGGCTGACCCATCTGGATTATCCAGTAAACATGACAGTGACTAATCCAGCCAGATTATCTGTTAAACAATGCAAACAAACAATGCTTTATGTGGGTGTAGTCACAGAGCCAAGCTGCCGCTGGTCAGCCTCATGGCTATTCAACAATTAGCGGCTAATCATTGTTTACAACTAATTACACACACAAATTATTAAACATTATAATCCACGTATCTCTAAAAGAGCAGCTATGTTATGAGCCACCTTAAAGATATACGCAAAACACTTTAGTATGTGAGCCACCATTAGCAGCTGGCTCGCTCTTCTTCTCTGCTTTTGATATTCAACCACAGATGTTTGTGTGGATTTAATGGAGTCTGCGGTACAGAAAGAAGATACAGTATACTGAATGCCAATATAACTTTTGAAAAGCTTGTATATGTTGACTTGTATTAAGAAAAGCACAAGTAATAACATTAACAAAAGGCTATTGTTCTGTTTAAGCCATGACGGTGACAGTGAGCCAGCATGCACAATACCTGGACCCAAACTGACACAGTGAACTGGAATTCAGCCATCATTCATTTTATTGTTTACACTTGTGCTTTTCCTACTGTGACGTGTCAAAATGTCCTCCATGAAAAAGGAACAACCATATGGTATTTTACGGATTAACACTTTAAGTACCAAATATTTACGCTGATTTATGAAAGAACAGTCTTGGTTGGTAAGGCTTTTCAAGATACAAATTATGATACAAGACTGAAACCGAAACATAAAAAGCCAGTATTCTGCTGTATGAATGACAGTAATGAGATCAAATTACAACATAGTGGCGACATAAAGCATATGGAAGTAAAGAGAACATTATTGCTCCAACTACATCAATGATACAGTATGGGATATAAGTATAAAAGCTATAGAGACTGAAGATAAAAAGCAGATCACTTAAACTGACAAACAGATAAATGGACCTATAAATGCAGGTAGGAGACATACTTATAGCAGGACCTTTTTGTCATCACAGACTCACTGTTATGTTTGAAGACTCTGATGGTGGATCCGGAGAGTCTGGCTCCCAGGACCAGAGAGACATGGTTCAGTTCATCACTCAGAATCAGACAGCCCTGCAGGACACCAGACCGACTTTAATATGTATAAATGATTTATATGTCTGGTTTGTTGTTGGTTTTCACTGAGAATGCTGCTTTATTGATTGCATTATTTGCTATCTAAGGGAAGTCATTGAGCAACTACTCTGATGTCTAAAAAGTACACATTTTCACTAACAGGTGCCCATAATTTCACAAGAGCAAAAAGCAGCAGTCTCAAGCTCTGGTTTGTTGGTTTCCTCTCACCAGTGGAAACCAGTAGTAAAGTATCTACCTGCCAAACAATATCAGCAGCCACATGACAGACTGGTCTGAACTCTTTGTTATTTTTCACTCTGACATGCAGTGGAGCCAACAGTTGCCTATGCCAACAGGACGTGTCTCGTCCTGATATGATGATGTGCAGTTTTGTGTCTTTGTGTATTTGGTGCTACTGGTGAACTGTGACAGCCTGATGTTATGTAACAGTTTTTAGTTTTAGCTGAATTAACTCTGCACTGTGCGAACTAAAGTGCATGGTAGACAAATTTGTTCAGCAGTGGCAAATATACATGAGTGCATACTTGCACCATTATAAACTTAACATTCACAGAATATAGAGGGAGTGAGTGACAGTGAGATGGAGGAGAAAGAGGAAACAAAGTGCTGTGACAACATAAAATAAATCTAGCCAGGAAACAAACAGCGAGCCAAAGAGTGGAGATAAGAAATGGAGGGAAACGTGTGCTGCAAGAATAAATCACAGCTCTACCAAGGAAACATCTTTAACCTGTGGTCTTACCTTGCCAGCCAGAGCTGGTATGTTCATGGAGTTGGTTGCGAACCCCATCCCAAATGCCATAGCTGACTCCACACCAAGGAACTTCGCCACCAGTTTCTCCATCTCTTCATGCCTGTCCAGGTTACCTGAGATGCAGACGTACAGGAAGTCTAACACGTCTAACTCTGGGTAAGAAAGTGAACAGTGTGTGCATATTTCCCAAAATGTTGAACTATTCATTCTGTCAAAGCACCTAAATCATCAAACTTCCACGAGCTGGACAATCATGGAGTCTGTCTCTCAGTGCTGGATTATGGGTCTTGAACTGTACCGTATGTACATGCATCAAGTGATTAGATTTACAGCTGACATATGGAGCACACACACTACTGCACCTTATCAAAATGTGGGCCGGCCCTCTCTCCGTGTAAGGAGAGAACATCATTGGTTCTACTCTATCAGTAAGAATTTGCAAACCACATGACTTGTGCACTTCCTCCAGGGTGATCTGCATTTTATCAGACTGTCTGAAATGCATGACCCTAGGACACACTGCTTACAGATCTTCTCCATTGTCCTGGAATTGATTACAACTGAACTTCTACTGTTCTAGTTTCTGAGAATCATTATCTGTGGATGGCGTTTTTAAAAAGTTGTCTGTGTTTGAATCGCCATCCATGTGTTTTGAGTCCTCTTTTCAAATTTGGCTATTTCCAATGTTTCATTCTTTGTTTTGTTTTAATCTGATTTTTTTTTTTGTATTTACTTGAAAAAGGGGGCTTTTGATCCCTGAATAAAATGTTAAAGGAATATTTAGACATTTTGGGAAATAAACGCTTCTTATCCAGAGTTTCTATATGCTCAATGGGTTGCCGGAGCCAGTTTATCATAGCTTAGCATAAAGACTAGAAACGGGGGGAAACAGCTCTGTCCAATGGCACAGAGCACCTCTACAACTCACTAATTACTCTAACAGGTATCTCGTTTGTTTAATCTGTCCAAAAAAAGGGTGAAACTGAGAAATTGCGGTGGATTTTTGTTTCCATCTGGCTACAGGTTGTAGCAGACAGACCGATATGAAATTATAGGCAAGAAAGCAGATTAAAATATTATTTTCAGAGTTGACTCAATGTTTTGTCAATCACCCGTTAGGAAAACCAGTGTTTGCTGTGCAGGATAAATAAAGCCAAGATATCAAACAAAGCTTTGCAGTGTATGCACTACTCAAACCCACGCGTATAGACAAAATCTATTGTCTTCATTTCCACTGCACCACGAAACAAACTTGTGGTGACTTCATCCCTGCACATTCCTGCTGTCAGGTTCCAGTGAGAGAAAAGGTAGAGGGTGTGTCTGCGTTTTGGCGCGTGTTTCGTACCAATCTCTTGCCTGGTGCTTGCGACGCCGACGCCGTACTTCATGGTGACCTCGGCTGCAGAGTCGGCACACGGGCCCGTGTTCTCAGCGAAGCCGAGGTAATTGTACGAGCCCAAGTTAATCACGTCCTGCACCACCCGACCTGTGAATCTGGAAGTGAGGGAGACGATAATCAGGCACAGGAAACGATCAATGAGAGGAGGCGAATGTTTATTGGTACAGCTAATTAAAAAGTGGATTGAAGTGGAGCGAAAAGTCTCTTTGTTGTTTTAATCTTTCCGATCTCGAGTGGTGTCTGTCAAGTTTTTTGATGCAGCCGTCACCCCCCCGTCCTCTCACCAGCACTCCACGTTCTCAGATTTTGCGCTCTGCTCTTTGTCGCAGTGCGAGATGCCTGACTTCACACACACCTCACTGCCTCCCTCCACTGAACACCCCCATTATAGCTGTCCTCCAAACACCAGTGCAGACTTAAGATAGCAAATGATGTTAAAAGCGATGTTAATGTCGCATGAAGAGACTGAGGTTTCACAATACAGTATGTGTTATATATTAACATATAAAAGTGGCCCGAGCGGCAGAATGAAAAGTTTCAAATTACATATGATCTGATGCGTTCACACTCTCAGTCATGTCAGTTACATATGAAGAGAAAAACGCTGATTTGGGCCACGTTAATTTACTACAAATGTGGTTAAAAAAAGCACACTGGGGAGATCAGGTTCCCTGTGGTTTTTGCTGTTTGGACTTAAGACAATATATGTGACTTGTATGGGTCTGACTTTTCTTTCCGAACACAGTCTGAGTTAACGGGAAGTTGTGATGCTGCTTGAAATAAGATGATGCGCAATGCTATCATAGTATGCACTAAAAAGGACAAAATCAAACAATTGGATCCTGTATGAAAAAAAAACCAATCCTTCACTTAAAGGACATGGAAACAGTACAATGGATGCAAAGATGTATACCGTATACATTACAATGAAATACAGTACGCTAGATCTGCAATAAACATTTGGGAAGTTTGATGTATATTTTTGTTAAGAATGTGTCTGAGGGGTGTGGCTTTAACTCTACAGGTACAGATTTACCTCATTCTTTCTTTCTTTCCCCCATGCACAGGAGGAAAAGGGTGGAGTAGAGTGGGTGTTGTACAGATGTTGCTTTATTATGTCCAACTCTTTATTATTAAAACACATTTGGAAACGTTTTAGTTCTGAAAGTCATTTACCAAGCAAACACGTCAAACGTTTGCTGGTTCCAGTTCTTGAATGTGAGAATGTTAAGTAGGGCTCTGGGAGAGCGCGAGGGACCAATAGATATTGATTTAAGAAAATTATAGTCACAATAATCAACTGTTAGTGCCAGCTGTAGTTTTTTTTTATTATTAAAATGTTTAAATGATCACAGAGATAATACACACAGAGGCCAAATCCCTTCAGTGACTAATAATGACTGTAGGGGGCACTATATTACACATTCAAAGCCCAGTGCCACTTTCACTGAGTGCCAGTTTCCTTTTTCATACAACTTAACAGTTATGACTTGTTAGCGCTGGCCCTCCAACAGGTGCACAACCCTGTGCAGTGTTGTAGACTAGTAACAGTTGTTATTCTAAAGGGAATTATGTCCCTTTTCTTGGTGTTCGTAGGAGATAAGAGTGTTAGCACAGTTAGTGCTACAGTAATCCTTGACTAGGCCATTGTCCCATCAAAGCCTCCTGCTCTGCCCCATGTGTCTGAATACCTTGAGGTCATAGATTAAGGTCTTGAATAAAATAAAAAATAAAACATAAAACGTATGTCTTTCTCACTCAAAAGTCCAGTTGTAGTCACGGGAGGCTCGCTCCATCAGGTCCACTTTGGCCCCCGGGACGCTGCATATGGGCCGGTTCCAGTTGTCTCTTATACGCATGTAGAGGTTTCTGGTGTAAAAGTTCTCGAAATCCTGGTAGAGAGGCACAAAGTCCTACACATGGATGAGTCAAGAGAACATAATGAGGGGAGGGGTAGAAAAGGGGTGCATTACCTGAGTGGCAGAGAGAATGTAAGAATTTCTGCCACTCGTGCTTTGGGAAAGCTTAGCTGGAAGGAATTCACTCTGTGGAAATATAATCTTTAACTTTCAAACACATGACTCAGGGAGTTCATTTTCCTTGGTTCTTGGAGGAAACATCCGTGGGACATCCTTGGGGGTGAATTAATGACTTCCCCACGTCTATCCCACTAGCTTCCTTTCCTCAACATAACCAAATACTTAAAAACAATGGGCTTCCCTATCAGGCGTTACATAACGGGTCCAAAACAATCTCTGTGGTCAAGGACATGTTCCAAATGTGCTGATAGCCCCACTATTAGCTGTGCCTTGACAAAAAAATGCAGTTTTAAGAGCACATTGAAGTGAATTGTGAAGATAAACAATGATACTTTGGGGGGAATATTTCAAATGTCATATTAGCCTCAAAGAGGCCCACTAAAATAAAATGTTTCAGCATATACACAAACATTTCTTGCAATCTATTTCCTGTCTGGTCAGAGTATCATTACGGGACAAGATTATGCAATCAAACGATTTGAGGTTTTGTTTGCCAAATGTATGTTTCCTTTCTCAACACAGAGCCTGAAGCAATACTGCACGAAATGTTTGAAACATGAGGGCCTAAAGCTTCAAGTGCTGGGAGGCTTTGTGCTGTGCAAATATCCCTTCGGTTCAGTCTGGTTAACAAAACAACCAAAAGATCAGGTCTAGTTTTTTGCATTTGTTATCACTCTTGTTTCTACACAAACGGGGCACACGTCCCGTCACCCAGCAACACGTAATTAGAGCTCGGTCTACCAAATCAGTTCCATTCAACACCTGAAACGCACCTGGCCTTCTTTTACCTGGCTAGAAATTTTGCTCGCGGCACTGTGTAACCAAAGCAATCATAACAATCCAGCATTTACAGTGTAGGCACAGTATGCTGACTGCACAGTGCACGTGTCTGCTCTTGGAAATAACGACAACATGTTGCTTAACTGCCATTTTTATAGGGAAACCATTTCCAAGAACACAGGGTGTATTTGTGAGTGTGAAAAAAAGAAATTTGAAAAAAACACTACTAGGGCCACAGCCAGGTTTGTTAATAGACAAATCCAAACCTGTTTGGATGAGCTTCTCCAGACTTGCATATACTCATTCCTGCATGTATTTTGGTTATTTGGTTTTCTTCCTCCTGTGAGTGACAGGCTAAAGCCAGATGATGTTTGCGACATCACATCACACTGTGTCTGCGTCGGCTTCTCTCACCCTCTGTTCCTCCTTCTCCCTGGCGATGTGGCACCTCTCGATCTTCCAGTGGCGGAGGAAGTCACGGAGGTAGCCGAAGATGGTCAGGATGCCGTAGCCCATGTAGGTGAGCACTGCCACCAGCATGGGCGTCTCCTCAAAAGACTCGACGAAGGGCCGGCTGTACAGGCCGCCATGATGTGATGCTGCATGGAGCTGGGTAACAATGAAACCAGAAAGTCTACTTTATTTACACCCATAACAACCGAAACACTATGAATGTCTTCGAATTAAACATGGTAGTTTTGATAGGACAATTAAAGCTATTGTTTCAGGTGTTATTGTTCTGTTTGTTCATTTGTAATAAAATAGTAATAAAAGCACAAAAGGTATTAGCATCAAATTATACTTAAACTACTAAAAGTAAAAGTACTCATTATCAAGATCATTTATATATATCATTGGATTAAAACTGTGGATGCATGTGAGCTTAATGTATAATAATACAACACAATTCATTAATTGAATCTGCACAGTGACTAGTACCTAAAGCTGCCAGATAAATATAATGGAGTGAAAGTATAAAGCTGCATAAAATGGAAATATTCAAGTAAAGTACAAGTACCTCAAAATTGTACTGAAGTACAGTACTTGAGTAAATCTACTTTAGTTTCCACCACTGTAAACACAGCAGGAAAAGTCAACACTATCTCTATGCATGCAAGTCTAGCATATAAAGAATTTATCTTCCTATGCATACACATTGTCCACAACTAATACTGTAGTTGGAGTTTCACATTTGGAAAACTTCACATAAATGTATAATCTGACTTTCCTGTGAGTTCCTCTCCCTTCCTCCTAATGAGAAAAAGCACAGTTTGTCTTTTGTTATTGTTGGCTGAGGTTTCTGTAACTCACTTAAAGGTGACTTATGTTCAGCCAAATTGCAAGAGGGAGGAAGATAAGAAAGCCAACACAGTGCTAGGCTGAGGTTGAGCTGTAGACCAAGTATACAGGAAAGAAAACGATAAAGCGATAAAGACCAGGGAGGGAAGATTTGACTGCCAAATAAGGGGGGAGCTGCATGTGTTGATGAGCCACAATGCAAAAATAAACTTTACATGTATATGACCTTTTATAGAGAAATGTGACTTAACGCGTCTCCGTCTTGATGCGCGGATGACCAGAAACTCACTGACTCATAGGCATTATGCCATTTGCGTCCCCATCATGCTGGTGGCTATTAGGCACTACATGTGACCGGTCATGCCTCTCTCTCTCTCTCTCTCTCTCTCTCTCTCAAATACCTTACAGAGCAGCAGCGCTGACATCTGCATGAACCGTAATCAGCTGAGGTCCAGTCACCAGGCGCTCAGTTTCTCAGCCAGCCCAAACCCAGTTTGCTGAAACATCAGCAGAAGGGGCCTGGCTGTTTCTCCGGCTCCACAATGTCCGCTGATGAAAATAACCCGTGGGCAGTGCGTCTCTACCCCTGTTCTCCGTCAGAACCTTCAACTGGAAATTGATTTGAAGGATTTCCTTTTTACTGCTGACCCGCTGAGTAAGATGCCAGTTATTAGCATCTTACTATGACTTTTCAGTCATTGTGCTGTGCATCCAAATTATTTTGAAATAAATCAAATTAAAAAAAAAAAAAAACAATCACAAATCCTACACACACACACACACACCAAGTCCTACAATTTCCTTCTCATTTTGATCAGCAGTGCAGAATTCAGATTTAAATTATTAAAACGAAATCCTCACAGCATATCCATGAGTCTTAATGCTCATGTGTGCAGCATCTAATCCCACAGTCAGAGTGGACCTGTTAATTGGGGCAGTTACAGTGGGTGCATCCAAGGGTGGAAATTTCATTGGTCCCTCAGGACAAAGCCGCTTCACTGCATGCACACGGCCTCAATGGACAGCTTTGAATGAACAGGTGCAGTGGCTCAGCGTCCCTCTTATACTAACCCATCACAGTTTCAGTCTTATTTAGTTAAGGGAGTTACCCACTTCAAGAAAAACTTTCACAGCCAAACATTTGCCGCTCAGAAAACTGCAGCCAACATACGCCCAGAAATAAGCAAAATAATCAAGAGAATATGTTGTATATACTAAAAAAAAAAACATTCTACTTCCATTAACATTAACACACACACACTCAACTGATGAGATAAAGAATGCGACCTGCAAGCTTATGGCTATCATCCAAGCAGAGAAATGTAAACTCTCCAAAGTTGTTTGACTGGCTCTGATGGTATCTGCATCATATTTCATGAGTACTTTAGAGACTGTTGGGAGTTATACCATCTCCAGTTTGTGCCTCTAACCAAAGTCACAAACTGGGGTTACTGCTAGGCCTCTTCTTAAATTCGGCATACACATTGTGCCCTAAACAGGATTAGAATTAAGTGCAATGTCAACTTTGTGAGTTGTCACACCCGCCTTTTTTAAACAACCTCCCTCCAATAAAACGTCTGTGTGGGCGGTGGAGCGCAGCCTGAGCCCATTCACGAAATTCAGATTTTAATGAATTTACGTGCTGCTTAGTGCAAATAGCATGGCGCCGAATTAAAGAGGGTCCCCTCGTTATACAGAGGGAGCCTTTGGTCCGTGTCTCCGGGGGTGTGAAACACCGAGAGTGCGCGAAGACGCTTCACACCAGAATATTCTTTACGGAGTCCGGCACGTGAGCGCTGGAGAGAGAGTCGGAGCTCGGTGGCAACGAGCTGTCAGATCATCAGGACGCGGTCAACACGGGAGAGCCGTGACCGCGTCGCGTCCTGACGACCACCGGCACCGTCCGGCTCCTCGCGGTGGATGCTCCCCCGTCCCCCGTCCCCCTCCCGGGCCTCACCTCCTCCTCCTCGGGGTGGCAGTGGTGCTTGGGCTGGCGGCAGCGGCAGCGGCGGAGGCTCCGGAGCAAGCCGTTCCTCTCCGGCTTCAGCCCGTTCCTCGCGCGCTGACACGCGTCCCCGCTGGCCGGCTCGGCGGCGGGGCTCTCGGTCATCGCTGGCCAACGGTTGTGGGGCCGCGACGGTCACGGGCATGTAGGAGCGCGGCGCCTGCCTGCGGTGCGAGGCGGTGACAGTGTCCCAGCCGGGGGGACGGAGGGGGGGGCGGGGGGGGGGACGGCTACAACCGCCGCGCTAACTCTCTCTCACTCTCTCACGCACACACACACTGTGTGCGGAACCTGGAAATCCAGACGCTAAAATACCGGAAATCGACGCCCATAAATAACAGCGGGGGCCGGCGGGAGGGGGCGGGGCCACGCCTTCACGTGCGGCGGGGGCGGGGCTTGGTGTGCGGCGGGGGCGGGGCTTGGCGTGCGGGCGGCGGGCGGGAGCACGCAGCGTCCGACGTCTGCGGCGCTTCATGCGGGGAGGAACAGACGGTGAAAGGGTCAGGAGTGTCTGAGAACAACAAGTAACACTTGCAAAAAACATGCAAATACCGTAAATGAAGTCATGCACATGAGTTACCTTCTCAGAATTCTATTCTTTGCGGTGTGATTTGCTTAATGTCCGCCAGTGCAACACCGAAACGTGCGACAGGCGAAACAAACTTGCATGGAGATAATCCATCCAATATCTGCCAATATTCAGGTCAAGTGACAGTCTCTTATGTCCAAATGACAAAACTTAACTGGACACATGCAAGCAGCTAGATGTTTGTTATACAAAACGTGTTTTCAGGTTACACCTACAGGGCAAGTTAAAACACAGTTATTACCAGAGGTGCTGGTGCTTTATTTTTCAGCCATGGTGTACATTAGTGATGTTAGTGGGGTCCTTCATTTGCAAAGATTTATGCATTTATCTGCACATATGTTGTGTTCCTGTCGATTATATGGAGGTATCGACAAACTGTAACTGGTGGTTTTAAGAAAGTCATTTTTTATCATTAGTGTAAAATTATAAAGCATGAATGCACAAGAGTCTGAACAGATTATCTCATTTATATGTGGAAAATGTGCAAGTGCATGCGAGGTTTCAGTCGTTCCGAGGTTTGGGGTTAAGGTGCAGTGGAAGTTTCTTTCTAGACTCACCTCTTTGCCCTGCCAGACAAGATACATTTACAGCAAAACACATTGAACTGTGGTATCGAATCTTAAACTGAAGTTCAATACATCTTTATAATGAGAAGCAGACAAAACGAAGCATGTACTCGTCATGAGTTCGCCTTCATCCTGCAGTCTTAGCAGAATAAATCAGTCCAGCTGCTCCCTCTGGTGGACTGAGGTGCGCACAGTTTCATTCCACCTGAAAACTGCAGAGGAAACCAGAAAAATTTCATATTGAACCCCGTATCATTTCAGATAACCGAGCTCTGCGTGCAATAAGTTCAAAAAACGAGTGTGGAGCTTGAAATTATGAGAAAAAGTCGGTTAAGTCGGTCAATCGATGTCACACACCACCTGGTGATGATTCATGTTTGCTTCATGAACAGTTAAAAAAAAACAAAAACAGAGCAGGCCAGTTTGGGCCAAAAGCACCATAATAAGCGGTACAGATGACCGCATTTGTGGCACTCATCCTTTTAAATAGTCTTCCAGCGCAAAAACTACAACTTCAAGCGGCACAGGGCTTCACTGAGTGGAGAGAGGAACTAAACACCCGGGGCCCCAGCATGATCGAGGAGGACCCTTCTGGATTTTCCTAACAGTACATCATAGATTTATGTTATCAGCATGATCACCACAAAATATTTTTGACTGAATAAACAGTTCGACAAACTATTTATTGTAGAGCCTCT
This sequence comes from Lateolabrax maculatus, assembly GCA_031216445.1. Lineage (NCBI taxonomy): Eukaryota > Metazoa > Chordata > Actinopteri > Acropomatiformes > Lateolabracidae > Lateolabrax > Lateolabrax maculatus. The sequence goes on along the minus strand of CM062205.1, from coordinate 7,825,276 downwards.
CGGGGGTTGACAGCAGATTTGCAACACTAACGTGAAGGATCTCTAAAATCATCTCTCATTTCTTCTGCAGGAAACTGTTCAGTGAGTTCAACCTGTGCGTATTGCGCGGCGCTTTGGAAACAGCCTGCAGCTGCAGAGTGGATGCACGTAACGCCCGCTGAGTCTCCAAACTGATTGAATCTCTTATCGTTTATTGAGAAACTGGCCTGCTGTGATCCCTTTTGTAGCCTCGTTCTCTCGGAGACAGCCACGACAAATAAACAATCTGGCGGCCCAAATTCTCCTAGGTGATGTTTTCGATCCAAAACATTTATTTGCGGCCTCGGCCCGTCAGTATCGTTGGACCGAGCGTGAGGCACGGGCCTGGCACATGGGTCCCATCATTGTCTGTCACTGCATTCAGTGCGTCGTAGTTGCCGCTGTTAACTGAAGATCAGTCACTAAACGGCCGGTGATGGTTTGTTTAAATGGGACAAGATTTGAATCAAAACCTGGCGGAGGGTGAATGCGTTCTGAGAGGACTCAGGCAGGTCAGTGCGCGCCTTCACTCCAGACTCTGCTGCATCACATGCGGCGATTTGTTCACCAACAGGTAAGAAACAGGTAAAGAGAGAGAAAACAAGACAGAGACACGGAGCCACTGCACGGTGCTGAGTATCTGACCCACTTGCACTTCAGCCCAACTTGAGGACAAACCTGTTCTGAACCGGTGTGCTTTTTCCTGATTTATAGGACAGGATGAGACCTCCTGTGGTGCTCGGTTGTTTCCTCCTCATCATGAGCGAAGGCCTTGCAGCAGGCAGCAAGCCCCGCAGGAGTGTTTCCTTCCAAGGTAAGGCCTCTAGTGTAGATGTTCATTTACAGTTTGAAGGGAGCATCACAGCTTAAATGAGACTTTTGTCACAGTGGATATGGAGGAGATCAGGGATAGGGCCCAAAGGCTGAGAGGAGGCCGGCAGGTATTGTGCAGACAGTTTATTAAAAAGAAAAAAGGAACAGCAAAAACTAAGGGAGGAGGAAGAGGGAAAAGCAGTTGTGGTCCACAGAGTTGCAGGGATGACACAGGAAAAAGTCCAGGCAGGTACAAAAATCAGAAGCAAAGGCAACATGAAAACTACAAAACACAATGATCCGATAACTCAACCAACTTGAGTGGTATAAATATGTGGCTGATGAGTGATCAGGTGAAGGGAGTTGGACTGATGAGGAGGGAGTGGCTGGCAGGCAGAGTGGATAATTGCATGCATGAGCAGGAGGGTGTGGAGCTGAACTGTGACAACTGTACCATTATTTAAACAGTAGACTCGGCATAATCTCTACATACAGACAATCTGCTGTCAGTCTATGTACATATCAGTCCACATAGACGGTACATTGCCTGTGTGACAATATAGGATTAACAATAAAACACGATGAGGAATAATACACATTGCAGCATGCAGCAGCAAAGAAGACTCAACTAAAAATACATGGATTTGAAAAAAAGTGACCTCCAGCTCCTTGTTCCCTTTGTCTGGTTTAGACATGGACTTGAAACAGTTCAAAGAGTCAGGCTTGAGTCTGAGCTCTTTGATGATAAGAGACGACGTCGGCCAGCTCGTCGTCGGAGCCAGAGGGAAAGTGTTCGCCCTCAGCTTGGAGGACATCACCAAAAAGACCAGTGAGGCAAGACCATACCCACACACTTCTGATCACAATGGCTTACAGTGAATGTGCAGCAACACGTGGCCCAGTATGACAGGAAGACAAACGGAGAGGTGCAGAGAAATGGCTTGTCATCAGTTCCCTAGTTAGAAAGGGAGGGCTTAAAAACGAGCTGTAAAGTAAATCAAGTTTATTCAAATAACACCTTCCAAGAGCAAGCATATTGAAGGGCCTTGTGAATACAGATATGTACTGATTCTCTTTCCTTCCAGGCAGAGTGGACGGTCAGCTCAGCAGATAAAGCCCTCTGTCAAATGAAGGGCAAAGACACTGAGGTATACCAAGAAGTGCCATTTACACCGCCATCAAACACAGTGGTAAAGTTTCATTAATTTTAACCCCTGTTGGCCTTCCAACAGGGATGTGATAACTTCATCCGCACTCTACACACAATGGAGGACGGTAAAATGCTGGTGTGCGGGACAAGCGCTTTCAACCCTACATGTGACTACATGGTAAGTAACTTTATTAAAGTTTCCACAGATACCAAATGCTGTTAGACAGCCGTTGTGTTGTTTGCTGTAAATGTTTCATTAAGTAGTCGTGGTGAAATAAGGGGATATCCATCACCTTCCATTAGATGTAAATGTTAAAAATGATTGTGACACTGTTATACAGAGTGGGGAATAATGTTTTTTTAAACCGTGTAGCTCCTTACTAAGGGAAAAAAATATTAAGGTTCAGGAGCTTAAAGGTATAGTTTAATATTTTGTGAAAGACACTTACTCCCTTTCTTCCTGAGGGTTAGATGAGGATCCCATGTCTGTCTGTTACATATGTAGCTAAAGCCAACAGATTTTACACATTGTTTTTTTTTGTACGGATTAAGCAAGCCAGAAATAATGCTTGTAGGTGGATTTTGTTGATGTTGGAAGGAGCCAGGCTGGCGGTTTCCGGCCTTTATTCAATGCTTAGCTAACCACATGCTGGCTCGAGCATGAGAGTCATCGTACAGACATGAGAGCGGTATTATCGATCTGCTTATCTAACTCGCAGCGAGAAAGAATATAAGCGCATTTCCCAAAATGTTACATTTTTAAAAAAACGTGAATGATGGATTAACTGAACCCCGCAAACGTCTCCTTCAACAGAATTTCACAAATGGAAAAGTGTCCTTGGAGGGGAAGAAGGAGGTGGGTAGGGGAAAAGTTCCTTTCGACCCCTACCAACGCTTTGTTACCCTTATGGATGGTGAGTGGACAACTGTTTTCAGATTTCTCTGCAGAGTTGAGGGTCAGAGGGTCAGATGACGTTTCCTCTCCAACTGACAGGAAGCACGTTGTACTCGGCCACTTCCTCCAACTTTCTGGGCACAGAGCTGGTGTTTCAGAGGCACGGGCCCAACCCTCTCAAGACTGAAACGAAACGCTCCTGTTTCAACGGTAAGCTGCTCCTATATGGGCACTTGCACAGTGACAAAATTGTCCAGCCTAAGGTGCAGCGATCTGTTTCATTAAACAGACTGATGAATTCTGAAAATATCTTCTCAATGGTCGGGTATCAGAGCCCACCATGATCTCCATGAGCCTCGTTGAAGCAAGCGAAAGCAGTGCGGACGGTGAAGACGACAACGTGTTCTTGTTCTTCACTGAGAGCGCTGTAGAGGAACGTCATGACAACATCCGGGTGTCAAGGATTGCCCGTGTGTGCAAGGTGCGTCTCTGAAGCTTAAAACCCCCTCGCTGGCTTAACATAGCTGGACCTAGGAATGAAGCTAATGTTACTCAACATGTGTGATGCTTTAGGGTGACTTGGGAGGCAAAAGGACCCTGCAGAGAAAGTGGACTTCCTTCTTGAAGGCCCGTTTGGATTGCCCATTTGGCGAAACCGGCTCACCGTCTCTGGTCCAGGACGTCTTCCTTCTCCGAGATCAGAACAACTGGAGGGACGGCGTCTTCTACGCCACGTTCACCTCCAACTCGTAAGTTGCCTGCGTCCTCAGTACGTGCCTCATTGCTTTGGATGTATACAGCGGATGAGTACAGTGAACAGAAAATGAGAGGAGATCTTTTTTTTTGTATCCGCCACAGGGAGTCCTCGGGTGCTTGCGATCAGTCTGCTGTCTGTGCATACAAGCTGTCAGACATCAGCCAGGTGTTCAGCGGGAGGTTTTTGACAGAGAGGGACACTGGGAGCTGGGACACGTACACAGGGGAAGAACCATTCCCTCACCCTGGTTCAGTAGGTATCAAGCCAAGAACACATCATTATTAGGGCTCATTATATTAAGTTTTACTAAAAGATTTAGAGGATGCTGTTCAAATTTCGTTCAAATCTCACCTGAAGACATCCAATATGATCTGCCTCTGTCTCGTCCTCATAGTGCATTAATGATGAACTGCGAGCAAGTGGCTTGACAACCTCTCTCGACCTCTCAGACAAAACCCTGCTGTTTGCGAAGAGCCACCCTCTGATGGACGGGGTGGTCACGCCGATAACCGGCAAGCCTCTGCTGCTCCGCACAGGGACGCGATTTTCCAAGATCGCCGTGGACCAAGTCACACCACCGGATGGACGACTGCGTCAAGTTATGCTCATTGGCACAGGTGTGCAAGTAGCATGCTCTGACATTCAATAGAAGTCAATGACACGAATAGCACATGGGGTGTATTGACAGGTCCGCTCCATGTTGGATTCATTCCCATCCCTCAGATTCTGGGTGGCTGCAAAAGGCCGTGAGGTTTGATGGCGAGGAGGGGCGGATCATCGAGGAGCTGCAGCTGTTTCAAACTCCTCAGCCTGTCAACTTTCTCCAGCTTTCCACCAAAACAGTAAAGCTTAAGTCTCTAGTCACTAGTCACTAATCCAGTATGATAAAATACCAAGACTTGAGTTTTATGCGTTTCTTGATATTTAGGGAGTTGTATTTTAAAGACCACAGCTCTGAACTCTGTCCCTGCAGGGCCAGCTGTACACTGGCACCAATAACGTTGCTGTTCAAGTTAATGTAAGAGACTGCGGCCGTTACACATCGTGTGATGACTGCCTCCTTGCCAGAGACCCATACTGTGGCTGGGACAGGATCAGAGGTCAATGTGCGTCTGTTGTTGGCGCATTACTTGGGTCTATGTAAGTCAAAACTCTTATGATCCTTTACTGTCAAGAAACATGTTTTTGTCCGCGAGGAATTCTGTGTTGTGAGCTTCATACTGAAAGAGCTATTTCTCTTCTCGCAGGATTCAGAGTTTGACTGATGGAGACGTCAGGATGTGCCCGATCTCCGAGTGTAAGATGGTACACATGATATGTCTGAAATTATTATAGGATTTAAATCTGATAACAGATTATTCATATGACATTAAAATAAAAGTTACATTGCGTGGGAAGTAGTAAGAGATAAATATTGAAAGAAACTCTGAATGCGAGTGTGCTTGATTTCCTCCTCAGTGAAAAAGAAACCTGACATTGTCCACCTCACCATCGGGAGAGCGCAGTTCCTCCCATGTTCCCCTGAGACAAACATCCCGCTTGGCTGGCGCTTCCATGACAGCATCCTCCCTCCCGGCCCCCGACACACTGCACTCAGCCAGGGTCTCATCATCAGACCCTCCTCCTCTGATTCTGGCCTTTACACCTGTGAGACAGTGGAAACAGTAAAGGGTAAAATGCACCGGAAGACTGTGGTCCAGTACCTGGTCCAGGTTCAGGACACCGACACTCTGGTCAGGAACCTGAAGGCGGCTGGGATCACTTTGGCTGCTGTCACCTGCCTGCTGATGTTGCTCATATGCAGCGCCCTCTTGATCCGGCACCTAAAGGCGAAAGAGCAAAATCACATCTGTCGGGGCAACGAAAACGGCAACAACAACCGAGTGGTCACCGTGAGTCCTTTCTGTCATCATGACCAGACCACGTATCGAAGCACGGGGGAGGGTCCGGTTCACTGTGACCAGGCAGACGAGCGCCACACGGGGGCAAACAGTGGGGGCGAGGCTGCCACAGAGGAGGAGCAGAATGTGGAGGCTGGGAGTGTTTTATCTATCCTCATCCTCCCAGAAGGCACTGTGGCAAAGGTGGCTGCAGAGGAGGTGGAAGCCTACTATGACCACTGCTGCGCAGTTACTGAGATCACAGACTGATCCCCTCCTTTTACACTTTGTTCCATTGTATTGTATTGCGTGTTTGTTTCGATAAACACGGAAAATAAAAGCCTAATATCTAATGTGACTATTTAGACTGTGGTGGAACACACTATATTATAGTGATAAATATTCACGATTAGGGTCCTATATGTGACATCTAACAGACCTCTGACCTCTCCAAATGTTCCTTCCTTGACTGTACGTAATATTAAATTATAATTTGGATTCCCCCCCCATCAAGTTTGACCCATTTTTCAATTGTATTTTTACAGCTTTGTGGAAAATGTTACTAAAAAAGTCACATATGCATATAGGTCTTGTTTGTCACATTTTAGCTTGTCAGACCAGAAAAGGTGCAGGTGTAACTAATAACATAGTGGCTCTGTTCCATTTAAATGTCACAGTAAGCCATTTCAGCGAGCCAGCGTGCACAGCAGCACTGGGACATCTAAATGATGTCTAAAGTTTTCATTAATTCCACCTGTGCTTTCCCACCTGTGACAACAATCAACATGCCTGGACTCCCCCGTGGACCCCCATGAAATGCAGGGATGTTCTTTTCAGGAACCAAAGCAGGCCAGGGCTCACTATACCACACAGCTATCACTGACAACTTAATTCAATTATTTTGTAATTGTCTTTAATGTTGTCACTTAACAGGACTTGAAACAGTTCAAAGAGTCAGCATGTCCTCAAATGAGTGAAACAGGACAGGTGAGACTGGTTTAACTTTATATGGAGCAGTTCACCTCCGCGAAGGAAAGAAGAGTGGACTGAAAGTCAGTGATAAACCCTCAGTCTGTCAGTCTGTCTCTTGGCTGGCTGATTCTTTCCTGTCTGTGTGTTGAATCTTGCTGTGTAGCTGATGTTAATATGTTCTGTACCTTACTTGGCTGCACTGTGAAGCTGTTGAGTTGTGGCTGTTGTCTACATAGACACAGTTGCAGAGACAGAGCCCGCAGGGCTTTGAGTAATTAGTATTTTCTCCAATTTTGCATTGATTGGTCGTTCAGTCACCGGTTGATGTTCGTGGTTTGCGAGTGATCTCTGTTTTTAAGTTGAACTGTGTAATGCGTCGTTAGCTAATTTAGAGGCCTAAGTAACCAGATTACTGTACGTTTTTAGGCTTATTTACATATTTACATATAGATAAGTGTGTATTTGATACATGCATCAGTACTTTTTACTATCACTATTTTTAGTGTTCAAACTTTTAAGTATTCAATACTGATCTCTAGTTGTATCAGAGTATAAGCTAGTATACGCTATGTACTTTTTTATCTGCACACTGTTCTTTTGCTCCCATAATGATTTGTATCCACTGTGGCTGTAAGCATGTGTATGCTCTGAAGATACCAAATTATTGTAAGTTATCTTGACAAAAAAAAAAAAAACATCTCAATGACTTGTTTACTAAACTTTCTACCCCATGCCCTCCTCAGTGGATGGAGTTGCTCCGTTGTCATAGAGATGGTTTGATTGTTATCATATGAAGTATGTGATTTATGGAATTTTGGACAAACATTTTTAAATTAATCTTCAAACTGAGTGTAAGTCACGTATCTATGATATGTGCAAATGACATCCTAAAGTTTAATAACATTGTTGGTGAAATAAACCATTGCCCGACTTTACATCCTACATCTAGACGACCCGAAATTTGGCCCTGAGCAGTGCCACTGGAGAGCACAACCAAAATATATGAGGCAACAATTCAATGTCATTGTTAACAAATCTGCACATAGGAGATTGTTCAAGACCATGAACATGAAGAAATAGTTTTTTAGCTAAAATTGTAAAACGATTTCAGTTGAAATGCACATTCCCTTTTTTATTTTTGTGGCAAGTCTGAGAGTCTTGTACTGAAGCAACCTGTCCATACACCTTGATCAGCTGCCTGCAGGACATGAACTTTGCCTTATTTAATATATTGTTTACAAAAGTAATAACTTTTTCGAATATTTCTTTACCAGTTTGTATGGCTTCACATGAGAGATAAACCACTCAAAATGGTTAGTTTTGAGCTGAAGTACGTCATCTTTATATGGGCGAACGTGTGTGACTAACCTACTAATGCCTGGGTCCAGACAATATGAGCCTTTAAGATCGTGCTTCACACAGAAAGAGACACATTAGTTTCTTTTTTTTAAAGTGGCCTTGATCTGAGTTTGGTGGTAACGCTATAAGTTCTCAGGGGAGGGAATCTGTTCGTTTACCGTCTGCTGGTTCTCCCTTTTTCTGTCTCTCCCTTTACTCTCCTCCCCTGTGTCTTTCTCATTTTCTGCTTCGTCTCTCGCTGTCTGTCCTTTTCCTTTTCCCGTTCCCTCTTTGTACCCTTTTGTCCTGTGTCTTTCGCTCCCTGTATCTAAGGCAGAGGTCTTTCCTTTGGGAGCCTTTTGTGGAAAGTCAACTGACTCATCAAAGTTTGAGACAAGAGGGAAGAGAGAGGAGAGCATGTGATAACAGATGAAGTAGGAAAGAAAAGGAGATACAAACTTGTTGGAAGATAAACTTACATATACACATACTGCATGAATGTATTGATTCCACATGCTGCCACAAGATGGCAGTCATGTATTACTAATAATTAACAACAAAAGGCAAGCTGGAAACCTGAGGCCCTGGCAAATAAATATATCATCTGGACAGGCTCTGGACAGGAAATCTGCCCAATAATTGTGTCAGAGTTGTATCATGTATCTGCTGAATTCATGATATTATTTTATCATATAGCCTACCTGAGTTTCTCTGTTTCAATGAAGAAGACGGGTACATTTTTTTTTATTGTTTTGGTAACTATAAAATGATAATATATGGTTGTACAAACTTGATTACATATCTGAAATACTCAGTGCCTGGGAAACAAAGGGATATAAAAAGAATGACAGCATCATACAAACTAGGATATTTAAACAACTCTGTAATCTGTTTTGCTTGATATTGCGCAGTGACAATGTTTATTTCAATGAAATCTGGAAAAAACTTTTACAAGTTATAAATAAAATGTTTTTTTTGTTTCTCTTTTCTATGCTGCCTTTTCACAGCAAACATTTTAACTTGCCATAGCAGGAAAAAGCACAGTTGTTACCAATAACATTAACAATAGCCCTGTTCTTTTCAAGCGTCCCTTTTAGCTATGAGAGTGTGAAAGCAAACCAGCATGCACAATAACAGGACCCTGAAACTGAAGCAGCTAAGTGGAATTCAGCCATCATTCATTTTATCATTTACATTTGCTTATCCATAATAAAATAAATCTTGTCCTTTGTAATTGCTTACATCCCTTGGGTATGAACCACCCCCTATAAACACACTAATTGATGATGACGAAAAGCAGCTGGGTCGGCAGGTATACAAATCAAATGATCCACACAGAAAGGAAAACTCAGTGGAGGCAGCCAGTGGGCGGGAGAGGAACAACAGAAACAGGAGAATCGCACAAGAGAAGGTTTTGCTCTGTGGCTGAGGAGGAAAGAGAGGGAGACACTGCTGGGAGGCACCATGCAGCCTGGTAAAGATGGTGCTGCAGGTTTATGTCACGCACCACCTTCGTTGATCAGGATTATGCTGCCTCTGAAAGGAAAATGGGAATGATGCTGCCTTGTCTTGCTATTGAATTTGTTCTCTGTAAGCCATTAATAGCTATAGGGTAGCAATGTTTTCTTACAATATTAGCATGAAGAATTAATATAGTTTTGAACGTTTTCTGTGAATCTTTAAACGAAAAAAGAAATCATAAAGAAAAGTACACTGACAGCCACTAAGAAGTCTCCACAGAAAAGCAAGAGAGTTTTTAAACAACACCAATAGAAAACTTCTTATAACCCAGCAGATGACAACCATTCTCAAACAAATCAAGTGAACATGAGGAGAGCACATGGAACAGACTGTCCTAATAAAAGGTAATCCTGGTACACTTCAGAAATATGGCTCATGTGGAATCAACAGATTTAGTTTTGTGGTACAACTTTTGATGACAGTTTTCAGCCTGCAAATGTCAGTGTTACCATGTTTGCATTCTGTATAATTGAACAATTATTACAACTGTTAACTGATTTATTTCAACTGAAACTGGGCCTCTAAAGGAATCATGCCTATAGGTCCTTTTAAAATGGTCGACACTACAACACTCACATACAAGTGCACAGCGATATACATGAATGTACAGTAATGCACACAAACCATTTTTATCAAACATGCTTCAATTATGCAAAAATGATCTCCCTTGCAGCAAATTCACATAGTCTCTCATCCTTTCTTATCATTTTTGTTAATTTCTACTCTTTTGCTTTCTTTCTAACCCTGTCCTCCTCTTTCTCCTTTTCCTCCTCTCTCCTTCCTTGCCTGTCCCTCTAAATCCCCTTAACTTGCTAATGAGGGCAGGCCCATCAATGATAGATTACAGAGATAACTTTAATTGGTTTTAATAGTCAGAACTTTACTGATATTAAAAAGCTGATCTCTGCACCTATTGCACCCGTGAGAGCAGACCTTTAGCTGTTTGAGAGAGAAAAGGAGAGAAATGGAGCTGTAGAGCAAGTATAAATCTCTTTTCTATTTCCGCCTGTCTTTCTCTGCTCCTATTCCACAGTGGGCCCTATATAAGGGATGTTACATAAATTATAACCTAGTAAGATTCCATAGGCAGCTCAGTACAGCCTCTGCACAGTATAACCCCCCAAAATGACCCTCCCGACGGGTAATACCCCAAATATATGCAGGTACGTCCCTGGACAGTAAAGACCCCTCCACCCTCAGAAAGACCCCTTTGGATATTACGTCCGTTTTATCCAGGCATAATGTAGGACAGCCTCTATATGATCCGCTTGCATCCATTAATGTTATGGTCACTAATTGCAGTCAGGCAGGTCCCAAGGGCAGCTTCTGTTTGCTTCGAAGTGCCCTGGGAATGACCACTGTGCCAGTCTTTTTTTTGATCATGTCAGGATATGGTTGAAAGTATACCAGTTTTGTTCAGGTGTGACTTTAATGGTCCCATGTTAAGGACCCCGGTGCTTTCCGGGATAGAACATTAATTATATACAGGTATGTCCAATGCCAGCCTTTTTATGGGACCTTTTAAGTATTAATAAAATGGCTTTTAACTTTTCACTAAGAGCAGTATGTTTTCAGGCCAAATAGAGTAGAAAACACTCATATCATGCCAACAATTGGTACCTGTACTAACTGATACATTTGTATGTTTGGAGGAAACTTAGTTACACTAGGCCAGTATCAGGCCAGCATCAGTTCTTATTTTTCAACAGGGCCCCTGAGGGAATGTCAAGGTAGAGGAGCTGTTGCTCTTCACTTTGCTAAGTGACGGACAGTATATGTGAGACAGGAAAAAGAAGAGACAGTGACAGTAATGGGAAGAAAGAAGGGGAGAGAGATGGGCAGACAGGGAGGGGTGGGGGGACATGGGAACCTAGAAACCTAAAAGGAGAAATGTGAAGATAAAGGGAGAAGAAAGACAGAGGTGGGCAAACACTGTCCACATGTACTCTTCCCCATGGTAAATGTCTGTCTGTGTGTGTCATTCAAGCCAGCTGATAAAGAGAAAATCATTTTTAAAATGGGATGACCAATGACAGCCTGACATGACTCAACACACAGCAGTGAGCCCAGTTTCTTCCCCATGAAGCTTGAAAATCTCATTGCTACTTTCATGTTCTACAATGAATGAATTTCGGTGTATTTTTAATAACTTGTTGCCAGATTTCTTTTGCTAAAGAGATCTTAACGCAAGGATGAAATTGATCAATTAATGACTCACAGACTGACTGCATTATTTATGTTTGTGGGTACATTGCATAGCAGAATTGGACAGTAAAGTTGGATGAATGTTTATTTAATTAAAATCAAATAAATTCAATATTTATATACAGGACCACATGTTGCAGCGCTCAGCGAGGTCCTGATCCTGCTGTGGCTGTGAAGCGCCACAGGAGCTGTCCAAGGTTCTGAACCAAGTTTGCACCAGCTGGAATTATTTGGCAGTAGCATTAGCCTCTAAGCCAATAACTGAGCCTGTTTAATCATCAAACACACTTTATAATGTGGTTATACAGTTTCCTCCTGGCTGGTGAGTCATTTCCTAGGGAGCTTTTGCCAAATATTTCGCTCTCACCGAGTACCTTAAGAGCTCACAGTCTCTATTGCACTTTGGTCTCTAAATTTAACATTGTTTACAGTTCCTGATGCAGTTTCCTTTGTTTCAGGAATTGTCTACAAATGTCTGTCAGTATCTTGAAACACAGTAGAATAAGACACCGTGGGCTCATCAGTGTTTCCAGCTGTAGTCAGTTTATATGGGAAGGAAGTGGAGAGGAGATGGCTGAATACACATAAGGGAGAAGCCCCAAGCCAGCAGCTTAAATATATGTACATATAGTTAAAACATCAGTGTTGGACCTCACTATTGCTCTTGTGGCTGAATGGGAGCAAACCCAGCCAAAATCTTGTGGAAAAGGATTGCCAAAGGACTGGAGGCTGTTGCAGCAGCCTATTGATGGACTTTGTTTTGGAGTGACATGTTCAAAAATCTCAATGGATGATATACTCGAGTGTCCACATACTTTTGGTAAAATGTTGTACGTTTCCATTTATGAAGGCACTCTTGAAAGCGGTACTCTAATTATAGCTAAGGATGTCCTGAATCCTTTGTCACAGTCTCAGTGTCCACTTAATTTCATTTTTTCTTTCTTTGGCTCATCCTTCCACCTCTTGCCTTGATTGCATTGCCCTTCCTCCGTCCCCCTTTCTTTCTTTCTTTCCTTTTCAGACATCCTCTACGACTTTGATCCTGCAATTGCAGCCTTTATGTTCCAGCGGCTCTCTGAAACCTGCCTCTTTTTTAGTGATGCTCTCAATTCCCCAAAGAAAAACATGTGCTCACCTCCCTCCAACGGGAGGTCGAAAGGTCAACAATAGCAACAAACAGCACCCCAATGAAAATGTAGGGACTCACCACAGCATGGTGAAATGTCTACTAGTTGAGGTCATATTTTCAGGAGTGTCAGTTCACCCAAATTTCAAGTCACTATATTAACTATAATATCTCCCTGGAAACAAATTTGGTTGCCAGGGGATGATGATACGATTTGCCACGATGCATCTACAAGTAAAAAAGTAGGCACAACTGATTAATAATGACATTACAAGGCACTAATTAAAATAATGTTGGCCTAGATCAAAAGGACACAAAGAGAACACGAACAGTAACACAACAGAGCTTTGAGAGTCAAATCCTAACGTTATCCACCAGTACTAAATGCAAACCGGGAGCAGAGAAAAACTACAAGAAAAAACACACCAAGCTAACCTTTCAAATGATGCACTTTCAAACCGCTCTACTGCGGTCCCATCAAAACTGCTTTTCCACACAAGTTTACGTGGGAACACAATGTAGATATGTGTACTGTAGCTATCCTCAAACAGTAAGTTGCTGCTGCTCGTACTCCTTGGAAATACATGGAAAAATATGGAATATGAATCTGTGTCTCTGTCCATTTCTTTCTCTGTCTTTTGCTCTGTCTCGTTTTCTCGGGTGTATTTTCTGGGAAAAAATACAACGAACAATGGACGGCGATTGGTGATTATACCAACTGAGTGAGCACGTTTCAAAAAAGATTGATTGAACCAATCAGGAGCAATTTAAAGGAAGGGGGAGGGGAGATAGAGCTAAGATGATTTCAAGCACCCAGGGCTTTCAGGAACAGGAATATAGTACATTAATTACCTGGAGAAATGATTTAGGGCCACTAATATAATATTTTAGCCTTTTTGAATTTCAGATATAAACTTTGGTGGTTTGTCCAGGTAGCCCATAACACCCCTCAGTACAGAGATTGAATGGTTCAGTCCTACCTACCTGTGAAGCTACAGAGAGTAAACTCGGTTAAGTTGAACTCTTGCGAGAGTTTAGCACAAGACGAAACCTTTCCAAACATAAGGATGCCAAATAAAAGCCCTCTTGCATTTCAGTACACAGAAACTGGTGATTTAACAACATAGCTTTAATTGTAAATTATTTACTGATTTTTAAAGTAATTTACTTCCAAAAAACAAAAACAAAAATGCCCTGAACTCAAAAGCAATGACATCAGTATCAGGTTTGCCAACTCTCACGCTTCACGCTTTCACCTTCAGCCTCATGCTCTTGTGCTGCCTGAACAATTCTCACCCCAAAACATTGTGACAGAGATGAACAGGCGAACGTATTTTGGTCAAAGTCTGTCTGGTATAGTGATGGTTAAACCAAGAAAATGTTGTGTACGTACCGTAACCCCAGATATGAGCATAGCCCCTTAAATGACCCTGATTGGTGCGAGGTGCTTATCTATTGATTGGATGGATGCTTAACAGCTGGCTCACAGCCGGTGTTCAAGAAGCCAGCCAGCCTTTGCTTTCTACCAGAAAGTCCCTATAAATACTGAGCGAGAACTTCCGCAAAAGCTCAAGCTCATGGTGGTGGAATGAGTCAAGCATAGCACTCTCACCCAGGAGACCATTGACTAAACCCAGAATACTCCCAAACAGGGTCAGAGGCATTTTTCTATTGTACTAGTCCTGTAATGTTTCCCCCAGTCAAGACTGACCTCTTGCTGCACATGCTGTGCACTACAATATATCACGTCAATACAGCGTCTCAGTATCAGCTTAATAGAAAGAGGAGCGTTTATAATTTTGACAGTGTTGAAGATCATACCTTTGGGATTTCTAAATACCCGGGTATACCATAGTACCTTGATACCACGCAAGCCTATTACATCCTTATGCATCAGTAGCAATGTTTTATACTTCCACATTAAGTTTGCACTCCTCAGTGAAATAGCTCCTTTTGAAAATATGCATATCTGCCTGCTTCCTGGGAGTGAGATAAGACGACTGATACCAATCTCATGTCTGTGTTTTAGATACAGACCTGGAGTCAGAACATGGTGAACATAGCTCAGCATAAAGACTGGAAGCAGGAGCACACAGCCTGCCTCTCTCTGAAGATCAAACATATGCTCACCAGCACCCCTAAAGCTCACTAATTAACACATTTTATCTTGTTTGTTTAATCTGCACACAAGCAAAATTGTAAGAAATGAGAAGTTGTGAATTTAGAGGGAATTATGTGCTAAAAATATAAAATATTTTTGAACCACAGCCTGGTGCAGGGACTGTGTGTACTGTAGTCTTATGGTCACATTTAAGTTGCCAAGTTTGGTACCATTGTGCCTGAACAGAGTCCTATACAAGAACCCGTGCTTACTGATCGTGTCAGGCAACCTGTGCTGTAGTTGGAAACGCTGAACAGCATTACTGGGTGGATGGATAAAATGTTGCTTGTGAAGAAATAGTGTCATACCTTCCCCTAAAAAGACACAATGTAGCTTTTTACATTTGTGTTTGTAAATGAGCTTTAGAGTTGTCTATTCTCTTAACAAAAGAAAATATGGGGATATTCCAAAATGTTAAAGTATTCCTTTAAATTGATTGCACGAGGGACATCTTTTATGGTCCTTACTTAGGTACACAATGGTGACATGGTGACATGGCTCTCTCACTTATTGCTTCACATAATACGTGGACTTTAAAATAACGGGTTGGTGAGATGCATTTATATACTGGCTAATCACAGGCCTCTGCAGAAGCACAGTAGTCTCTTTGAGCAAAGGTTAACTGTGTGTACAGCAGACAGATTTAAAGCAGACTGTAGCAGTTGGCACAGCTTTGTGCCTCAGGGAATACCATGATAAAGAGCCATATTACTTTTTTTTCCTGTTGATGAATCTGAATCCATCTAACAGTCCTGACGGCTGCCCCAAACTTACAGTGGGCTTCTTATGGTGATGATGATGATGATGATGATGTGGGCTGTATCCTGGAGTATGAAAATGTTTTAAATATTTTAGGAGTGTAAAAATACAGGTGCGACAAACAGCTCAATAAAATAAATCCACTTGACATCCTGTTGATGAAACTTTAATGGCTGTGAGTGAAAGAGAAAGAGACGGTGGCGTGTCTGTGTCTGCGCACACCCGTGGCTCTGCGCGTGTGTCTGTTTGTGAATCCGTTGGACACCCGGTGTATTAAACTTTCATGGCCGCTTGGTTTGAGCTGGTTCTTTCTCTCACAGCATGTGAATGAGTGCGGCGTTGTACGTATATGTGTGTACGGGTGCGTTCAAGTGCATAAGACAGAGCGGTTGCTAGGATGAGCGTGTGTGCAATTCGTTTGTTAGAGTCCGTATGCATGCGTGTGTGTGTGTGTGTGTGTATCCCTGGGCATGGGTGAGTGTGTGTTCTGTGCGTGTGCTATGAATATTTGATGTGCCACTCAGTATTCATGAGGCTGAAAGATGGAGAGAAGCAAAGGGAGAGGAAGAGATAGAGAGTTAGGGGGAAAAGGGATGATGGGAGATTTAAATCATCCGGCAACAACATATGGTTACTATGGCCATAATGCTGTAGTCCTTTAATGTGATTATGGGCACAATGGTGAGCCTTCCCTGCCTGCCTATCCAGCACTGTAAAATAGAGTAAATGTAGGATACAGCAAGGCAAGAGAAGTCTTACTTAAGTGGGATTTTCGCAAGTTTTTATCAAATGAGCATTTGACTTATTGGATTTAGGGGAATGTCCACAATAGCTGGAGTTCAATTATTGTTAGGAGAATTTTGATTAATCAATTTAAAACAGGAATAAACAGGACATGATAAATTGTAATTTAATAACATTGGAAATCTGTTAAATAAATAATGGCTCAGCATGATTTGCCTAATGAATCATTCAATCTCGTTACACACACTTAAACGGTAGCTCATGACTTGAAATGTTATTTAAGTGAACTAGTCTTGCTTTTACTGGACTGTATGAGGTTTTAACTAGCTGTACTGGTGTTGGTATGGTGTAAATATTAGGAGTATTTGGATACATATTCACGCCCATAGATGTACTATTTTTATTTTTATTTAAACATTATATACCAAAAAGGTAAATAGATTGATGTAACTCATAATATAAACAGATTAAGGGGGGTATTCCTGCAGATCTCTCTTGCCTATTTTTCCTGACTTTTAATGGATCACATTTAGCCTTCCTCTTGTGGGTTGAATACACACTTTCAGTTCCAAAAATTGTCTTGTCTTCAACCAATATTCAGCAGCAGAAGACTCCTTGTATGCGCTCCATTACTTTCCAGACATGTGCTACACTCATCAAGGCAGTCCAGCATTTAGTGGCACCTTATGCAAATCAGATGAACTGCAGCTGAGCTAATTTACATCTGTAGTCCCAATAAATACCCCGCAAAATAAAAAAATTGCATTGACTCAAAATCTTGTCCCCTGTGCATCTACAGCCATGCTAGCAGCTCTGGGTGACTGTACGAAGGCACAGTTCTTTCAGCCTGCCCCACATGCACATTTGCGTTAAGCACAACGAACGGAGGAAAGTGTTCAAGAAAAGTTTGACCAGACTAAATGAAGTTTAAATGAAGGGGATCCAAGATGGATCCACATGGATGTCTGAACCAAATTTCAAAAATTCCAAAGGCCAACACATCTTCCTTAGATCCACAGTGGCAAAAAAAGTACTGTAAAAAATACACTATTGCTATTTTCTAAACAGACTTGCTATGCCTGGTAGAAAATAAATGCCTTGTTTAATAAGGAATGTGGTGTTACAGAAGCTGTCAGTGTCCGTTCCGATTGTGCCTGAGTCGCTCAGCAAATTAACATGTGGAGATAGGGGAGGCTCAAACTGAGGCACACAGACGGTGAAATAGGTAGCAGTATTGGATTTTCCCTCTCTCTCGCTCTCTCAAACATTTAAGAACCTCTTAAAGAGTTCTGCTTTAATGTAACCGCGGAAACTGTCGCCCTCACATTAGTGCTGCTGTCTGGTTTCATTATGCAAACAGGAAGAAGAAGGCTCACATTCACTAAAGCGAGTTGTTCACAAAGTTTGTGAGTGAACAAGCCCTGTTAATTTAGGCGGTGTGAAACCCAGCTACTGTTCTCCGTCTGTAAAGACAGTATTACCTCACAGCTTTGTGGAATGATTATCCTGGTTCCTCAATAACAGCCAACATTTCACATCTTGACACTCTCCTATTATCTTCATAATACTGTTTTATTGAGTTTGTGCACCAGTTCACTCTTCATTTGTTGCCTATTCAAAATGCCAGTGATGGGACTGCTTCCCATATAACCATTATCTTCTTTGTGATGTGAGTCTTTGTGGTTTCATAGCAGATAAATGTGTTGCATACACAATACATTTCCATTTTACTGTCTCAAAAGGCTTGATTCTTTTATAAGTCATTTGAAATTAAATGCACTGCTGGAAATTTTGTTGTGACATGCGTCTGTCTGGCATCAAATAAAACAAATTGTAGCACCACTCAACACTGTGACAGTCAGTAACAAATAAGCTTGTCAGTCTTTCACTAGTCTGTACTTGGAAACTGTCTACATTGTGATGTGGAAATGGCTTCCCATGATCATCCTTTGGCTCCAGAAACATATCATCATAAGGTAAAGAAACAACAGAGAAGCAACAAAAAACACCCACACAAGGGTTTGGGTTTCCTGCAGCTGTAACGGCTGCTGTACAACTATGTAAATAGACAGCATAAAGAAATGAAATAAGACGAAATGAAATTTTTATGTTCCCTTAGGGTGATTGAGTTATTACAACAGTAGAATAGAAAGGGCTACACAAAGAAAATTAACAGTAGAGCAAATTGGATGCGGGCATGGTGTTAAGTAAAAATATGAGCAAGTATAAAAATACAATACATTTGCACAGCAAGCATGTATGAGGAATATTTATTTATACAAACACATTGTAAGCAAAATATAATACAAGAAAAAAAAGAATAAATGTTTAATTTTAGTGACTGAGCAATATTGTGCAGCAAGCTAAGCTGTAATTTTCACAAAATGAAGCCCAACCGGGTGAATCAATTGATGCAAAATGGACCTCATCTCCCTGAGCAGCAGTCTGTACATCATCTTGCTTATTACACAGCTACTCACCAAAAACATTAATCTTTTGGCGCAAAATATCGACTTAGAATAACTTCATTACGATCTAAAGTCATTTACAAGCTTTTTAAGAAGCCTGCAACCATGTAAACATTGGTATGTGAAATCCATGGCCTCCCTGTGACAGACGGATGTTTGGGCCTTTGTCTTGGGTGCACTCCTAATTAGCAGAAAGGTGAGCTCACTTTTTCTGCAGTGTACCTGTCAGACAAGATGAGGGGGAATATTGAGACAAGTGACAGATACTGGACATCAGTCTTCTTAGAGGCACAGAACCAGGCTGGCAGTGATGGGCCGTGGGTCAGAGGTGTCCTGCTTGAGGAGAGACACACTTCACCTGAATGGCTCCCTAAACAACTTACCTGAATTAGTTGCCCTTTTGTCTTTGCTGCTGCACTAGTTCCTCTTTCTCCGTTCTGCCGGCACGTACATGCAGTCTTTCGGTAGACCATAAAAGACTTTTGAAGGCATTTTCTTTCTTTTGAAATTCCATTCCATTCCCCTTGCAGTAGTACCTGCAAAACATTTAATAAATCCAATGTATTGCTGTTTTTTGGCACCATGCTATAAGACAAGGGCGCTTTTAAAAGCCTTGATTACTGGAGCCAAGATTCGATGCCTGCTCATAAATGTGATTTTTAGATACTAGTTGGAGTGTGTTGTTGCTATGCAGATAAAGGCAGAGAAAATCACATGAAATAATCCCAATATCATTTGTCTTTTCCCTTTTTTCCGACTTGTCATAGCGCTGTTTATTTTCACCAACAAAGCTCCACTGTACACTACCTGCTCCACACCAAACAGCAGTCAGACATAATTAGCAACCAACTGATGACCATTTAAGACGCGGCTATTCCCCTCAGGATCTGGTAGAGACCAAAGACAGAGCTTAAAGAGAGAGATTTTTTAAATATCATTTTTAGTAGCAAAATCTTTCCTACCCCATGATTCATCTTGAGAGGCTCTGATTTATCTGATTTGATGTCTGCCTCCACCACTGACATTAACTCTCTCCGTCTGTCCCCAGCTTCCCAAACACTTAGACAACGCAGACGTCTCCAAATACCATCCATTTAGACTCCAGTACCCTGCAGTTGCTTGATGAAATACTATGTGAAAGCTTCACTGGTGATTTATTTCCCACCATGTCACACATAAAGATTGTTTAACTGCTCCCCCTCACGTGAACTTCCAGGGTAAACACACTATGATTACAGAGACTGGGCTTTGGACTCTGGAGCTGTTTGAGCCTTTATTTAATTAACTGATTTTGACCTGAAATCAATTTGGCAGGCTACTGGAACTTGGCACCCTGATGTGTAAGTGTCTGGCAACACCACTCAGACTCAACAACTAATGGTTGGCTTTGACACCCGAACATGCCCCCTCCCACACCCACACACACACACACACACACACACACACACACCCAGAGTAAACCAACTGCTGAAGTGAAGTTGCCAACCTTGTCTATGAAGGCAAAGAAAATGGACATTTAATTGTAGAGCAATCAAGGCTGAGAGCTTAATGGGACTTTTATAGCTTTCTATCGCTCAACCACTCTCCTTCCCTGCCTCTCTCACTCTTTCCATGTGTTTCTCCCGCCTCTGTACTTTTTTTTAAAATCCCTTTTTATCCACCAGCTACAAAGATGTGAGGTTTCTGCTGCTGAAATTCACTTTTTCCCCATTTCTCTCTTTTCTCCCTCGACCTCTAAATTTTTATATTTTTGCTTGTTAAATCTAATCAGCTGGAATCAAGCACATTTGGCAACAAAAGCAGAATTTTCATCTCTTCGCTTACTGGCTTTAGTTTTGTGTTCCTCTGGTCTGTGTGTCTTGAAGTTGCGCTGCCTGGAAACACAAAAGACACATTTTTTTTTAAATACAACTATCAGAACAAAGCTAATCTTTCTGGACATAAACGAGTGAAAACCAAAGCAGGCAAAAGATTAAAGGGAGACAGAGTTTTGGTTTGTTGGTGAGAATAAGAGTGTGTGAACGTGTGAAATATAGTTTAATTAGGTCATGTCTAATAAATATTGTACATTTTCCACAACAAAAATGTCTTGAACAATTTGCTGCCACATTTCTGGTTTGGGAGTGTTCACATTAAGCTGATTTCTGGTAACAGCTTTCTTGCATGCTGCGGTAGAAGTCTTCTCTCATCACAACACCTTCAATTTTCCCAAGATACATCACAGAGCATCATTTGGGATTTTATATCTCAAAATATTTTTAAGAACTGCATTAACATTTTCCCAATATAGTCTCATATTTGTACAATTCCAGAAAATATGCGAGGGTCAGCCTCCAACAGTGTTGTTGTGCAGCCATTTGCCTGCTTTTTGTTTTTGGGTGTTATGAACAAACAAGTTAAATTAATTCCATCCATACCAGTGAGGTTGTGGATGTACATTGTGTCTCTTGTGTTTGAGACCATTCTTCCTCTGTTATTTGAATCTTTAACTCTGCTTCCGCAAAAGGGACTTTTAGTTCCTACTTAGTTGACGTCAGTTCCATAGTTCCTTGAACTGTTTGGTTGAAAAGGGCTATTTAAATTGGCTACTCCAGGAACCAGCCGTCGGTGGTCAAACCAGGACTTCTTGAAGCCTCAACACTATTCTCACAGGCCCAAATGACTTAGCTCTCTCACACACACACACACACAAATACACACACGCACATTCTCAGATACAGACTCTCCAAGTGGCAGAATTTAAAAACCTCCACTGTGGAAAGTTTATACTCTGGACCGCATTTCCCATCACACACTTCAACACATCAATGTGGCAACCACAATAATGGACAGTACATACCCTCCCCCCCTTCCCCCTCTCTTTCTCAGATTAGAGCTGACTGAAATGAGATTCCCCTGGAAATCCAATCTAGCCGTCCTCATCCCATTCCAACAAATCTTGACTGTCCATTAATGTGCACCTGTGTGGCCGTCTGTGAGTGTGTGTATGTGTGTGTGTGACGGAGAAATCAAGTGAGTTGGTCACAGAGACCCCCCCACTCCATAATTCCAACTGGTTCTAGCCGCTGAAATGCGAACATCACAATGATCTGCTGGGTTGGTAATTAAAAACAAATTTGCAAAAACAGTTATTGAATTTTTCAACCACAAATCCTTATAAATGTCATGCTAAACAGATGAGTGTAATGACAAGCCCGAGCCTCTGGGAGTCCATTAAATGTATACAATATATATAATCAGGGATGTAAACTTTGGGTACCTGGCAGAAATGAGATTTTGATGCCATTGCCATTGGCTTTATCACACGTATGCACACTCAGTACATGTGGTGGGAGCTTAGGTCTGAGATTTAAGGTAGAAGAAGTTTGCTTTCTGCCGGAAAGCCGCTGTTGGTGCCCTGTGTCACCCACCACGACCTCCTCCCATCCATGTGGATTTTGTCGCCTTTCTATACTACATCCTCTGACCTTCTAAAGGCTTTCTGGCAGAAAGCAAGGCTGGCTGTGAGCTTGAGCAGCTGTCCAATCAACACATTGCGCACCAATCACAGAGTGACGCTTGGTTTAACCACTATTATACCAGAAAGACTTTGACCATAATAAGTTTGCCAGTTCACCTCTGTTGCTGTTGCAGTGCTTCGGTGTGAGACTTGTTTGGGCAGCGTGAGAGCGTGAGACTGAAGGGGAAAGTGTGGCTCACACTCCAGAAGCATGAGAGTTGGCAACTCTTATATAATACTAGATGGCAAGCAGACGTTACTTCAATCTGTGAAATCACACACTTGTGTGGCACAGTAGAAGGCTTTTATTTAGTGTTTAAGATGAGGATCAGCATTCTTTTCAACCTAGAGAAAATCATCATAAATTTGTTTTTTTCTTTCACCTCAACAACTCATAACTTTTTTCACTAAATGCCGACTTAAACTCAAAAGGACTACGCACAGCTAGCAGATATGTACACCGTGGTAACCTGGACAACCCAGCTGTATTATAATGTTAACTTATTTCTATCCTCACCAGCCTGGCTCCTGCTTCCTAATAACTCATTTGAAAAGTTGGGTCTCCGAGACTGACAGTGTTGAGTTGAGAGCATAGATAGACTTACTTATCAGAGTTAACTTGGATGCTACGGTTTGGCCAAATTTGTGCAGAAGTGTTCATGATAGTAACCACTCGTGAACTCCAGAATGATTCGGCCAGCCGCCTTTTCTGGAAGGGAAAGCCAACAACAAAGATTTGCCCCCATGTTGATATTGTGGCAGGCCGCCACAGATCAATTAATATATGGGAAGCACTGCTTAATAATTAGATTTAGAAGCAGAGTAGGGGTGTCGGAAGAGGTGAAATCTCCAGCAACTTTTGTAGTACAAAGAGTAAAGTTGTTCTGTATACTACAAATGTTGCTGGAGTTTTGACCTCTTAATAATTAGCTTTGCAGGACTGCCAAAGATTCCCTCCACTACCGTAGTATTACCGAGCTGCGAGAGAAGAGTTGTGACGGATGGAAAAAAGGTGTAAACCAAGAAGAAAGGAGAGAAAGAAGAGAGCTGTTCAGGTGTGAAAGTCATTCCTAAGCCTTTGTGTCTCAGAGGATTCAAAATCTTCTCCTTTTAGCCTGCAGTACTTGGGTTACCAGTGACAGTAGAAGAAAAAATATTAGAATTGCTTACATTTTTTGCTTGTTAAATCCTTTCCTCTGAATAGTGGGCAATCCATTGCATTCTCTCCTTGTTCTTGTGTTTTTTTTTCTGTCAAGTCACCAAGTTTCACTCTGGTCACATTCCCTCAAAGAACAACTGTAGTTAAGGATATTGCCACATTGTGTCAGGCAAATTGCTGAACATTCACTGCATCATGACTATTAACAGACACATAATTCACTCTCCTTTTTCAAATCTTAACACATTTGATTTACCACTCTCCATTTCATTGATGGAAGTATAAAAAGGTTATCAGTCATTGGTCGATGATGAATAAAGTCTTTAACACTGTAACTGTAACACCCCCATAATTACACAATGATACATTTTAAAGTCAGACAACCTAATATTGACCGACAAGCTGAAAATAAGTTACCTGTCTTGCTAATTTAAGTAATTATTCAAACAGAAAACTTAACAGAAATGCACTGTAGTCTGTCTTATATGCATTTTGAGCACATCACTTTAAGGCTTCTTTATTAAAACCTATTAGCAAATGTTTGTAACTCAACCAGGACTGAAATGTTGAGGAGTATAGCTGTAATACTATTCATCAGTAAGAGGCATTCTTCATCCACAATGTCTAAAACATGTTAACACTGGATGTCGTTTCACACTGATGCAAGTGGCAGAAAGCTGGTGACACACACGTTCACTGGGATCCTTCTCTCATGCACATCAACTTAGACGAAGAGTGTGTTTGTGTGTGTAACTAAAACGGCCAACTCTTCAATAATACAAGAGGATTTATCCCACTCCATGTGTTTAAGCAAATAACATTTGAAGTGTGTGAGTGGGTGTGGGTGTGTGTGTGTGTGTGTGTGTGTGTGTGTGGGTGTGAGTTGGTGTGGGTGTGTGTGTGTGTGAGTGTGTGTGAGTTGGGGTGTGTGGGTGTGTGTGTGTGTGTGTGTGTGTGTGTGTCCATGTTAAGCCATGGAATCGAAGTACAAAGAGATTTTAAGGGATTTGATCACATGTGGTACACTGTATGCCAACAGCATGTAAAAGAATATGTTAGTGGATTTGTGACCTTCTTTTGTTGTGTGTGCACACTTATATGTGTGTGTGTGTGTATGTGTCAGTGTGTAATTGATATGTGGAGCCAATTAGAAAGACAACCACTTTATTGGCAACATTGCGAACATTATATTAGGTTTTTTCCTCAAGGGTCAGTGCTGGTGGTGATTGAAAAACAAAAATCAAGCAATATATTAGGGGGTTGAGGTCAGATGTGCCTGATTCGCAGGTCGGTCTCTGTCAATCAGGATTCACTCTCATTTATATTATGTCACTTCTAATATTATGGAAGTGTTACAGCCCTGTAGGTGTCTTGGGATAAGGGAAGCAACAGTGAGCCGATCGTCGTAGGATTTACAAAGTTTATCTTCAACAACACACAAAGATAACTAAAGGAGACGGGTGAGACGCGGTACAAAGGGAAGGGCTACGGGCAAATCAAAAACCAAACAAAACAAAAATGTTTGGTTCTTTCTGACCCAACATAACCCCTGTCTCACTATAGTATTAAAAAGTATCACAAACAATATACCTCCTGCACAGATCCCAGCTGCTAAACTAGTGATTCAAACAAGTTAACATTCTCAATCCTAAATTAACATCACTAGTAACTTATCACAAGAGTTAATATAGCTGAGAGACACATGCACAAGCACACACACAAACACACACACCCCCCCCACACACACACACAGACTGCTCAGGTTAAATCACAGCCCCTGTGATCACTGCCCCTGACATGTTTATGAGAAGGCTTTTATGATCTTGAGTGATGGGCCAATGAGACTGGCGATTGGCGGCTATGACCAATGACGAGTGGAGGAGGGACCAGCCGAACACAGGAAAGACCGGGGCTCCAACACAAGTGGGCCAGGAGGATCTCCCTCGACGAATTACATTTTGACCAGCCTTAATTGACAGAAAAGAAAAGAAAAAAACAAACTCCGGGTGACCAACTCTCCTTTTTCCTCCAGGGGGAGGTGGGGGGTTTCAGTGTTCAATGTCTTTTCTTATGCTTCATGCATTGGTTTTTTCAATTCACTGTCAATTTTATTTTATACAAAGGGTTCTCTTACAGCAACACTTTACAAAAGGCAACAGAAAAACTAGCTAAGGGCTTCAGTCTTTGACTCCTGTACCGATACACAATATACTTTGGTTTTTTGCAAAATAAATGCTGTTGAGAATGCATAATGCTCTCCCATGTCTCTGTTTTGTGAGGATACATACCATTTACTTATTAAATAATGTCTTCCACATTATGTGAATTGTGCACATCCATTGTCTTTAGCGTAGGTCCTGTATGTGCAAAAAAAGTACAAGGCATTTATCGAATGCAAATACATTGAATGGCTATTCCTGACAAAAAAAGACAGCCGTAAATTGGTATCAAATGTTTGTTATATTATAATAAACTATGAACTATACACATTAAAGGGATATTGATAGAACACCAAATAATGCACCAGTTAAAAAATAAAGGATTTTGAATTCAAGATGGTTCTCAGAAGTCCAATACTCCAATAAAAAATTAAATGACTTGGGTACACTGCCTTGTTCACTGCTTATTAATTTAAGATGTTTCAGTCTTTGAGACCTTCATCAGGTATAAGACATCACAACAGTTTCGCATACTGTATATGCATACATGCTGGGTAAGTTGTCCAATCAGAGGACCTTAGAAATGACTTCAATCAGTGAATGAAACACATTGAGCAAACACACTGCAGTCCAGGCAAGTAGGTACAGACGGTATTTTTTAAAAGTTTTGAAAAGCAAAACTCAAGATGGTAGACTTACAGGTGTAGCTAACTGGTGATGATGGCGACACGATAATACTGTGGGTTGTATGTACGCCACCTTGGTATGAACAACGATAAACCTTTTTTCTACAGTATATCCTCCCAACCGCCTCTCTCTCTTTCTATCTCATTCTCACTTGCTTCCTCTGCTAATTGAAAGTTGACATTACACAGCTCCTCATGATGTGG
The DNA here is from genome assembly GCA_031216445.1 of Lateolabrax maculatus. Lineage (NCBI taxonomy): Eukaryota > Metazoa > Chordata > Actinopteri > Acropomatiformes > Lateolabracidae > Lateolabrax > Lateolabrax maculatus. Next base: position 7,798,762 of record CM062205.1, on the reverse strand, counting down.
GGAAGTGAAAATGAAGGGGAAAAGAGGTGGGGAGGAGAGGGAGCATTGTTTCTGATCTATTCCCTGTGTCAACTCTCCACTCTGTTCTTCAGCTGAGCCCACCTTTCTCTCTCTTTTAAAAGTCGGTCATCAGGCGGCTTAAAAGGAGATTTCGAGCCTTTGATGCCAGGAAACAAAAGAGTGACTTTGTTCTCCAGAGAACCTTTCATTTCCCTGAAATTAACAAGATGTAGAAAGAGAAAGCGAGAGATGGAGAGACCGCAAAGGGAGGAAGACGGTGTGAGAAGAAAGACTGAGATGAGGGAGAGAATTCCTGCCGGGCTTGTCGTTTGCCAACTCGATGTAGATGCAACTTCTCGCCTTCTTGACTGAAAAGTTTTGCTAACTTTTAAATGTCCAGTGTCGGTCTGTTCGTCAGGTGGTCTGTCAACCACTTTGATCCAGACTGAAATATCTCAACAAAACAAACACATTTTTGTTTATGACCAGCCTGATAGTTGTGACTGCACGGACCGTACGCATAGCAAGTACGCCAGATAACAAAGTGGTTCTCTTTGGTTGGTCAGAATCCTCCCGAGGCAGAGTGAGGCAGTTTTACTGCGCCCTCCTACACCTCGATAAATGATTTCTCTGCTCGATGATCTGATCTGAACATGAAAACGATAAAATATATTGCAGAGCTTCAGTCAGGGAGGAACCGTCATATCAGATGTGGTTCACACTGACTGGCCGCCGTCTGATTGTTCATAAAAGGCCAGTATCAGCCTGATATGAGCTCCACCTAGAACGCATCACTAGATTGCATTCTTGTCTCCTAATAAACTGTCAGAAAGAGAGATATGAAATATCTGCAAGGCATTGTTCCTGTCTAACCAAACCAAATGGAAAAACATAACAATTACGATGCCGCAGACTGATACAGCTTCCATACATCAGGCTGCTTGTACAGTTGTCGGGAATACTAAAGTATAAAGTGATGAAAATTGTCAATATTTTTAATAAAACCAGCTTTTATTGGATATCTGAGCTCCTGTCATCTCCTGTCAAACCATCAAAAAGAAACTGAAAAAGGCGATTAAAAGTCTTTTCTGAATTGCCATAATTAAATAAAACACTTCCACACTGTCTGAAAACTTGACAGAAAAAAGTTATTTCCAGAGTTAACTGTCAAGTGTGTGAGAAACACACACTCAAACACGTATCATCACACATTGTAACTGTTTCACGTTTGGTTTAAAATTGACAATCATAATACTTCTATCTTTACTTTTTCACGACTGTATTTCCTCTTTAGCTGCGACCAGCAGCTCTGTAGCTCGCTCTGTCGGCTGGTTGGTCGGTTGGTCCACCGTGAATGCATGTAGATGCGTTGGTGTACGTGGTTGCAGCTATTGCAAATTTGCGCTTGTTAATGAGAGCATAGATACATTTATTATCCGGTCTATTTTCGAGTTTGAATGTTGCTATTGTCACACATCTTATTATTTCCTTTCTGTAATTGCCATTTCCTTCCATCTGCAGCCACATGATTTAAGTCATAGCCTCACTGATTAATTGTATTTGTGTCAGTGTTTGTGTCAGAGAGCGAGAGGAGAAGAGAGAATAGGCTTCCAAAAAATGAACATGAAAATGATATTAGCGGACATCTAACTATCTTTGTCCATCATGTCATTTCTCTTTTTCCCTTTTTCTTTTAAACCTTTTTTTCTTTCTTGCCCTTTATTCTTTATTTCTCCACTCCCTGTTCTGTGATGTGTAATACAGCATAACAACATCACGTGGTTCAAGTCAGTCTCACTTTTTCTCCATTGAGATTGTAGATCACTTCACCCCCCACACATACGCACACACACACACAGCGGCAACCACCTTTATAATTACATGCCATCTATGTGACATTGCCGTGATTACCTTGTACAACTAACGTTTGTTTCACTATTCCTCATATCATAAACACGTGTGCTACGTGACAGCATAACAGATGTGTGTGTGTGTGCGTATGTGTGTGTTTTATGTGCGCAGTAGTGTGATGTAATGACATTGAAACAAGGACACAGCAAGAAGATGATTCATCACAGATGCCTTATTTGTCGCTTCCAAATGTTCATTTCACAGGTAATTTTTCTTGCAAATCAAAAAAAACATGAAAGAGTGGGATTTCCAGTGTCCCCAGTGTGAAGAACAATAAATAAAGAAAGAAAATAAGCACATTACATCTAAAGCATTGTTTTGGATGTTTTATAAGGTACCTCAAGGATGAAATGAAAGACAAATGTGGCTCGAAAACTACACTGCAATATTAATCTTTTATACAAAAAAGACACAAATGTCACATAAAAAAACTTTTAGAAATGGCTGTTTGCAAGTGTTGTTGATTGATGCCCATCACTCCTTTGTTATGTTAGTGGATGCTGGGATGTCAAGCTATTCAAACAGGTAAAACCAGCACTGCCCACGATGCACTATTTAAATTACTTTGAAATTGTAGTAATTTTACTAGTTTTACTAATTCAGCAAATTATTTTACCTTTTATCTGTAACTTTTCTATTTATGGCGTTGAATCCGGTCAGCATGGCCTGCAGTTTTGTCAATTTTACCTGAACGAAAACAACATAATGATAATGCAACAGGGCTTGTGCTTTTACACTGTACTACACAATGTTGAATTGGAACAGATCATTACAGAGTGAATACAGATTTTTCCCACATTTGAACTGCTGTTCAAAATCTGATTAAGAAGTGACAGGGTTACCTAGTTTCCCCGTTTACTGCCACAGTAGGAAGACATTTAAGCTCCCACTCTCTCTCCAGTCCTGCAGTGGTGTTAGAGGGAGATGTACCTGGTTGAGGGTCTGTCCACATGAAGACATATGAGGTTTCTCTCCCGGGACTTTAAGTGGCTGTTTCTGCATCAAGACATGGATGATAAATCATCTCCGCTCTGGCTCATTGTGACAAGGCCAGTCCAGAGTGCAGTGTGGTGAAGTGTGTTGGCGTGATTACTGATGCTGCACTGGCTGCAACACTGTTTGGTTAGATAAAAAGACATGTTAAGTCCCAGCCCAGCTGTACCATGAATAGTAGCGTGTACATCAGAACAGCACATGGAAATCCAAGGTGACCTCATCTGCAAGGTAGAATAATCAACCGACTGAAGATGTACGTCCTGTCCACCTGTCCAGTACATCAGATTTGTGTGGTAAAAAATTCCATATGTGGACATGCCTGGTTTCATTTTAATAAAATGCCACATAGCAAAGAGCTACTGCATCAATATAAAAATATACCTTTTAGTAATTAAATTTTCTACTTGTATTAGTTATAAACTATAAATCACTGTCAAAAGTTTATTTTGATTCCCGAGGATACCTAAAGTAAACAAACATGATTTATGGCTTCTGTTTCACACCAGTGCTAGTGCTTCTCAAATTGTTTCTCAAAAATAACATTAAACCTACCATTTCCCCTACGTAGTTTGTGTCACAACCTGGTCGAGATGAGGGTCAGCTGACGAGTGTTCACCAATTCACGCCCTCTTCCTGCTTTGTCTCATAAAGTAAACTTCCAACAAAATTGGACTGGGAGCCAGTGAGTAACACAACGCAAAATGCAGAGTGGAAGTTGTTAGTTGAAAACATTTTTCTCAGTGATGGTGTTTGTCGTTTTATACTAATGCATCAAACTTAATGTGGTAAAGATCACTTGGTGTTAATTGTTGTGAGTAGCAGCCAAAACATTCCCTCCTGATCATATGGAAATTTAAAGACAGTTTCAATTTGGTTTTGTGCGAGAGGAGTACAGAGTTTTTTCTGTTGCATTCATTTTGAGCAGCTGTACACAGGCATTAACCCCTCCTTCAGATGCAAACATGATGCACATATTTTTAGATTCATTTCTAAGGGTATAATTAAGTCCCTTGTGAATAGACGTCCATAAATCTTCTTAGAAATCATAGAAAAAAGAAAACTCCAGAACTTGCATGAGAATCATCACGTTTTCTTCAGCATCAAAGTAATCCAGAGAAAGCTGTCTGCACATCAATGGGTGCACTGCAAACAGAAATTGCCAATTGCTAATTTTGCATACTTTTAATTGCGCCAATTTACCAAAATATAAAGAAATCTAGGCCAAAAAAATAAAGGGGCTCAAGTTGTTACTTATTTACTGAATCCATGGTGACAATAAACATCCCCCAAAGTAGGACAAAGAATAATTACTTATTAATTAATAATGTCAAGATCTTTTAACTTTTCTCATGTTCCATATATTCTGCTGTCAACATATATTTTTGACAGTAGAATCAGAATCAGTTTTGGGTTTTTTGCCGAATAAGTTTTCATATACAAGGAATTTGCTGTGGTGTTGTGGTGTGTAACAATAAACATAGAGAAAAAAGTAAGAAGAAGAAAAAGAACAAGTAGTGCAAAAGTCATGAAACAAATATGAAATATTTATAATACAGAATATGAAAAAAATGAAAAATATTAAAATATGTGCAATATATCTGTTTTTAAAATTAAAAAAACTGTACAGTTTGTGCAGGAATGTGCTAAATATTGTCCAGTGAATGTGCAACCACATGAAGGATAGAGAATATGTTCACTGTGCAGAGATCAAAGATGTCCAAAAGATGTGTGTTAATGTAGCGCGTTGCAACTGATGTGGAGACTGTACGTTAATGTAATGTGTAGTGTCTAGAGGGGGAAGTGAAAAGGGTCTGTGTCATTTGGGTTGTGGTGTGAGGTTTTGGTCCTGATGGACTGCAGCCTCCTGCCAGAGGAGAGTGTCTCAAACTGTTTGTGTCCGGGGTGGGAGGGGTCGGCCACAATCTTAACTGAGGTGTACAGGTCCTGGAGTGATGGCAGATACTCTACTCTACTAAGGCTCAGAATGACCCATTAACATGGTTCTTATATTCCCAGAACGCTCTCCTCTATTCATTCATATACAAATATGTGCCCTCTGATATTTACCTGTGGACATACAGACAAAAACTCAAACATTGCACTGATGTTCAGTACGTGTATAATGCAACTCACAAGCAAATTGATGGCGTTTTTTAAATAATAAAATATGGCTTGCCTAATACATGTAGCAGGATGTGACTTTGGTAAAAGTCTGTAAGTAAAGAGAGGAGATAGGTTCAAGTTTAGAGGACACAACCAAATGTATGGGGAAAAATATGTGTCACTAGAAACTGAATTGAATCATTTATATTTGAACTTGAATAATTGCATTAAAAACTAAATCTTAGTAACATAATGCAAAATTAAATGTATTAGTTTGGAACTGAATCCAAATAAACATGAAACTGACTACTATTATGAAATTGGATTCATTTGCTCTGGAACTGTATTTGATCATCACTGAAAATTCAACTCTCATCTTCAGTTCACAAAAATTCTCTTCAGTTCTCTGGACGTGATACTCCGAGCTGCATGCCATCAGTTTTCTGCATGTCGAAGCATGACCAATGACTTGATTGACAGATTTGTATAAATGTAATATATATATATAGTCTGCTGACCATTCAAAGCACTTTACAATGTCTGCCTCACATAAACTCATTCACATGCATTCACAACCAGCTCATCAGGAGCAGTTAGGGGTTGCTCACTGTTACTTCCGCATGCTATTTGGAGGTACTGGTGCCGGAACATAGAACCTTGCGATTAGTAGATGACTGCTCAACCTCCTGAGCCCTCCTTGACATTTTTTTCAAGGTTTTTTTTTTTTCTGTTACCTATAAGGTGTGTAAGTATTATCCAAATAGGCCAGTTGTTCTAAAATGTGAAAAAAGAACGCCAGGATATTGTTGCTTACAAAGAAAAAGGAAACTAAGAGATCTATGTTGCATGTCATTAGCCCATTTTGATTTGGATAAACTCACAATGCTACATCGTTTCTCTCACCTGGTTGATGCTGACTTTGTCCTTGCCGCCTGCCACCCTGAGTTCAGTGAGAAGTGCTCCAACAAAGAACAGGTGGAAGTGAGTGTAATGAACCATCTACAGGACTTCTTGCAGGAGCTGGAAGCATGTCATTGTTCATATAGTTTTCTTCTTGCAAATTCTACTTAAACGACTGTACTTAAACATCCTGGACGTTTGCATGTCGATTACATTATCATTGTACGTACACTTATGTTTAAATAGAGATTAGATTTCCAAATTCTACCCCTGTGCTAGTACAGGTAAAGAATGTCTAATATTTCATGTACATGCTTGCTTTATCAGCCTCTGAAAAGGTGAACATCCAGAGGTGGGTGAGTATCCAGGTCCCCTCTCCCCGAGGGCCACATTCCTGTTTTTCCAGAAGAGAAGAAAAACTTCAGAGTCTTTGTGCAGTTCAGTCATAACTGTCTATCCAGTACGGTGTTCATACAGCTTGCTACCCAAAAGTTGCTGCATATAGTAATAAAATATGCAAACTTATGCTGAGTTCATACAAGTGATGACAGAGGCCTTCCATCTAGGCCAGGTATGTCATCAGGTTTTGGTGAAATGTTGCTGTTTCATGAAGCACTAAAGAGACTATTGACAGGCTCAAGTTCTAATATATAGGGTTTAAATATTTGTTTATTATTTTTTTGTAAAATCCAATTTGTATCTGTTCACCCAATTATCTGCTCATGGGGGTATTTACGTATTGAGCCAGGACTACAGTTAGTTTTCCTTTAGCAGTCAATATTGTCACAGCCCGGCTCCCAAGCTACGACATGAATGGGAGACGAGACGATTGTTCAAGTGATGAATAAGCGTATTTATTTACAACCTAACTAGAATGGGAAAAAATGTGGAAGTCAGTAGTCAGCCATGTGAGCATGTACAGATGTGTGAGAATGTCTGCAGCAAACCAAACCAAACAACAGCGGAGGTGAGGCAGAGGAGGTGTGGAAACAAAATACAAAGTGCCTATATAATCAGGAAAGGTGATTGATGGGAATCTGCATTCGATTGCTCTTCCTCATCGACCGGATATGTCTCAGTGAACTGAATTGTGAGAACTGAATGTGGAAGTATATATAGAGTTTAATTTTCAGTGAGGATCAAATACAGTTTCAGAGCAAAATGCAAAAGGTCTTTTACTGAAATTGAAATATAAGAACTCGATATTACAAACTTTACTTATTACATATGCATTATTAATGTTCATCACAATAAGTACTGTACAGTATATCAGTGGTCTTTGCAGACACTCAGAGAAACAACAATGTTGACTTATAAATTTGAATATTATCAGGCCAGAATTTAGTTGATTGAGCGTACCCTTTAAACATAAAATTGTACAAGGACAGTCTGACTTCCAAACAGTTTCATTAAATCACATGTTGCTCTATGATAGTTATTTAAAATCCAACATACCCCATATTGTATGATTAATGATAAATGCGTTACATTTATTCACACATATTACCTTGAAAGTACATACACTAACCATGATTGATGTTTTATCTAATAAATTCAAATAAATGATAAAAACTTGGAATACTTTAATTTGCATACAACACTATGATTGATGTTATGGAGAATATGTGTTATACCATAATAAGGGAATGACTTCTTAGCAAACCTGGAACTGGATGTGATTAAGAAAACCTTACTGTACACAACAGAACATGATTGATGTTATGGATTATATCTAGTTTTGCCGTGACTGATGGGAAAAACTTTACTATATAATGAGGAAGACAAAGAACACAGGAAATGTGCTCTGCTTGGGTTAGAGCGCTGCTGCGTGAAGACGTGAGATAAATCTGTGTGCTACATAAATGTATCCTTGAGCTGACGAGTTCATTAATCAGGGGAAACAGACTCTTGTAGGAGTGAGAGGAGGAGGTGGTGAAGAAGAGGAGAATGAGTGGGCAGCCTCTTTCTCTCTCAATCAATCATCAGTATTTCTCAACCAAACCTAATCAGTGTAGTAGGCTAGTCGAATAGAGAACCTGCCTCCACACCAGAATATCCCCACAGCGGCCTACATTACATTGGTACACAATAGGGGTGGGCGATCTGACGATTTTAGATTGTGATCTGTCTTGAAGGCGTCCACAATCTACTTTTCAGGCGAATCATAGAGATGGTGGTAATTACTGTTTTTTTTTACTTCTGTTACTTCTGTTTCCAAACTTAAAACACATAACCTCAGTGACAAACCAATAGAGTGATGTGACCAACTAGATGGCTAATGCTGATTGGACGAATTACTTCACGTGGCTCGTCCTTGGGCGACGTATCGTAAACAATGCAACGCGAGCTATAGCCAGCGGCATGGCGGATGTAGAGCTTGTGCCAAAAAAGCACTCTCGAGAGTGGTGTGGGAATGGTTTGGATGTGCAGCATCAGATATTTACAAAGACAAAGTTATCTGTAAATTTTGTCTTACAACAAACCTATGTGCTTCACCCAGGGTGGCACAGCCTCGCTCAGCAAGCCTCACATCAAGTCTGGCTATAGCCTACATGGCATTTCAAAATTGAGAAAAAAAGATCGAAATTCAGATTGTAGATTTTCATTGCGATTAAACAGTGATATTATTTTTATGGCCAGATCGCCCACCCCAAGCTAAAGAAAGAGATGAAACATGAAGCCAAACTGACAAAGTACTTTGATAGACAACTCATAAAAACCACATAACTATACAGTTAACTAGTTGTCTGTGGCTTTGCATTTAAGTTGGTATGCTGCCTCTATGTCTGCATGGGTTTCCTCCAGTGGTGCACTTTCCCCTCACAGTCCAAAGGCATACAGGTCAGGTAAAACTCTAAATTGCCTGTCGGTGTGAATGTGTTAGCCCTGTGATAAGTGTACAGTGAACTGCCTCTCACCCAGTGCATGTTGGGATACATTTTCAAGCCCAGGACAAGCAGTTAAGAGAAAAAAATGGATGGCTGCCACATTTATGTAGTATTACTGAATAAGAACATCAGCTAAAATGCCTGAATTAAAAAGAATAAAATAACTGGGGCTTAAAGCTACGCCAATCAATATTTATATGAAAAATAGATCAAATGACTCATAGTAACAGACCCACAGCGAGTTATCACCCGACTCTGCAATTCACTTCAACTCTACAGAGCATTTAAGGGTCTTTCAGCTCATTGTTTTGATTTTATAGCCCGCACCTTTACTCTTTTGATTCAGTCTCGCAGCTTTTCACCTTGTTTTCAGCTGCAACTGACACCAGCAAGCAACTGTTTTCAGCTGGATGTGTTGGCAACGGTTCAATAACATGTTTGCAATATCCACATTGTCCATGACATGTCAAATGTGTGCTATGTTCAGCTTGTTACAGATTTCTGCCCCCAAGTGGCCAAAAGATTTATGTTGCTTGTTATCATAATTGTAACTCTTTTAAAATGTCTGAAGTTTGTCTTTAAATGTTCCCCATTAAATATAGGCAAGCTTCCAGTATATGTTGTTTTTTCAGTTTACCATGACTGAAGGGAAACTTTGTATAAGGCATTGTATTCCTCCTAATTTTCAATTAAATAGATGGATGGGAATGAGTCAAAACAAAAATATATATTCCATATATGAGGAAGACATAAAGAAGGGAATATAAAGAGTGGATGAATGAATGAATGAATAATATGAGACCAATAACAAACAGGCTGAATGCAGAGGGGAGACAGAGAGGAAGACAGGATGAAAACGGCATAAAAAAGTAATAGAACGAGTACCAGAGGGAAATTAAACCTTGAAACGCTCGGAGAGAGGGAGAAAGAAAGAGAGTAAAGCAAAATATAGAGAGTGAAGAGCCAATAGAAGCATGAAAGATTCAATATATGAAAAACAACAAGAAGACCGCAGTCTCTGCTGGTATTTTTGGGATGAAGTGCAGTGATGGAGCAGAGGAAGGATAAACACAGCAAATAGAGGAAGAGAAGAAAAGGCGAAAAAGTGGAAAGCAGAGTTTATGAGACAAATATGTACTCTTGATATAGCTTTTTAAGGAGGAAACTTCCTGTACCAGTGCAATGGAGTATTAACAACTCTGTGAAACTATTTGAAATTTTGAAGAAGAAAGTCTGATGATTTTTAGAATAAAGTAAAACGTTTAGAGATAAAAAGGAATAATATCTCAAGAGAAAATGATGAGATTTGAATGCTCCGTCGTAAACAGGTAAGAGCAGTCGGTCAGCCCCACTAGTGATGCTGGGGACCTGAAGTTATTGTCTTTTTTACCAATAAACACACTATTATCCGATATTTTAAGCAATTGAAATGAGATGAAAGCAGTTAGAGTACATAATATATGAGTCACATAGCCGGATGTTTTTTAAGCATGAATTTGGTAACCTCCTGACAGCTAAGCAAGTCACGGCATCAGAAGGGGTCCCACAGAACGTGCTGCTTGTGTTGACCTTATGTGTTTCAGCAACAAGTGAGTCTGCATTTTATAATCTAATGAAAGATTGACGAGGCCAGAGAAAAATGAGAGACTTTCTTCTAAAGCAGTCTGACAAACATCTAACATTGTTAACATTTCATCATAATTACAGTAGATCAGTTCTCCCACACATAAGGTCAACAGTATGCTGTGCATTACGTTCGCTCTACGCTCTGCCGCAATGCTAGAATTCCATTAAGACCGACACAGTGACACAATCCGCGTGGCAGACACCTATCAACACTATGACTCGATTCTCAAGAAACTCCGATTTCTTCTCCCAAATATTCTGCTTAAAACATTTTGCTATCCAAATTCTGAAAGGGAAGACCTTTTCTCCCATGAAACCTTTTTTTTCCTGGCACACAGAAGACTCTTCTACTTGTCTCCTTTCCCTCTCCTGGTTCTGTTTTGCATGCTTTTGTTTTGAGCCAGAAGGCAGGATAAGAGCTGAAAACTGCCAATTTACATTCTGAACCGGTGATCTGAAAATTAAACCACACAGAAAAAAGAAACTAGAGTTGGGTTCGGTTCATTTTTCGAAGTAAAATTGGTTGCTGCTTTGAGCTGCAGATCAATCATCGGGGCCACAAACTAGCAGCTGATGACTCTCAGTTTAACATGCATTTTTGTTGGTAAAAAGCTATACATAGAATATTAGAGTAGATGCTGACAGGGACATAAACGCACACAGTAACACTCAGTAATGTTTCAGGTGCTGGAGGTACAGTAAGCTGTTGCTGCAGCCTTTTTTCTGTGCCAGCTTTGAAATACCAGCTTTGCACAGTTAAAACATTTTCTTTTTTTTGCAAGTTTATGATGCCAGTTTGCCAACCTGCCATGCCAACTTTAAGGCTTAAGATACAAAACCTCAAAGCAAAGTCACTGTAAACTTATGAAACCAGAGAGTTTAACAGCTTTTTAAATCCTTTAGGGATTCACTTGTGACTTCCTGGAACTAAACCCGAATTTTGATAATCCTCATTATTATGCACTAAAAGGCCAAGTAATTTTTAAAAGTTTGTTCAACCTGAGTATCATTTTTACAATGTCCTGGTTTGTTATACATGAAAGGTTAAGAGTTGAGGAGTTTTGTAGCTCAGACAGGCTAAAAGTCTCAAGAACAAACCAATTCTAAATCAGAAACAACAGAGATCAGTCAATAAAGAGCTGTGGAGACAAGCAGCGGGTCAATATTTGAGTTTGCTAAACAAATCATGTGCAACATGGATACACAGCACTTCTGACTCCTGCTGTCTCCTAACAAAGAAATGATGAGAATAGATTTTGAGTGAAAATGAATGGATATGTGAATGAAGATTGTTTATGTTGTGACACCTGCTGTGTTTTCTTTTTCTGATAAAGCAAATTTTTGTATGTGGTTTGTGGGACGAGTGTGTTACTAAAACCTACCACATAATGTGCTACACCTTCAGTTGTATTCCTTTTATACTGGTAAACAAAGTCATATGAGCTCAAAATGTGCAGTTAGTGAAGAGTGCAGCACAAAGTTGTCAGCTCATTTCAGAAACACTGCCGTTTTCCTGTCTTTAAAATATGCACAGTACCCTAGAGGTATGTTCAGATGTTCAGGCTCTGAAGCTTGAAAATGACTTCACTGTACTTTCATACTTTCTGCACGGTTTCCTTAATTTGGAAAATACTGTATGTACCTTCAGTGCTAAATCAGGAAAGTTCAGTGGATGAAAATGTAGAGTGTAAAAAAGTTTTTTTGTTACTTTTTTGGGTGTGTGTGTATATGTGTGTTTTGAGGGAAACAAGGGGCTCCAGAGGTTAAATAACCTAACATCAAAATAATTTTTTTTTTTGGGGGGTGGGGGAGTTGGTCCTACCGAGTATGGGAAATACGGACCTAATAAATTGGCCACAAAGTTTACTTTATGAAGAGTCTTTCTTTTTACTTGTGTTTGAAACCAATTTGAAACCAAATGATGCATTCCTTCAGTCTAGACTTACAATGGGACAAGACTATGCAAGTCATCCACACTGATGGCATGACTCAGGCCCAATCAGCCACTCCTATTATTTTGTATGTAAAGTAAGTCAGTGGCAAGTTGTGCAGTGGTGCATGGAAACATACCGCCCCATGACAGCGTTGTTGACACAGATGAACTTGTAGCTGTCAGAATGGATGAGGAGGAACTTATTGTTTAAGGAGACATCCTTCTACAGGGGAGGAAGTAAGTGACATAACACATAAAGAAAGGGAAGCAATTTCAGTTCACATTAAATGCTTTATACAGAGCCTCTTATGCTGTATGGTGCTGTAAAAAAAATATTCAGTGTTTTCGCTATGTACTATGGTATAAAATCACATGAGTCATATGACTTTAGCTGTCAGCTCCCATCCTGTAACAGTCTCTCTCTCTTTTCTCTCCCGCATGGATTTACACTCTCCTTAATAACCCTTACTAACAGCAGCCTGTTTTTCGTCTTTAACAAAAAAAATCCTCCTACACGAAGAAACGCCTTCCTTTTAACCAGACCACTTTTGTCTTTTGTTCAGCTTTTGCTGATGCGTTGCCTTCTTTAAATCTCCATAGCAAAATAAAAAACAAAATTGCAATTACTTGGAATATAACAAGATGTCTCCATTTACTAAATGTAACAAGCTCTCTCAAGGATAATGTTTTTAGCTAACTTCCGTCTTTATTCATCCATGACTGTTGCCATGAGTAACTCCACCAAGAAAATCATTCAGTTGCTGGTATCACCATAAAGAGCATTTTTCAACGACAATATTGAATTCAGTTCGACCGTATGAAACAAGCACGTCAGTACATTGTGCAAAATATATAAATGAACCAACAGTTTGTGATATTATAGAAGAAACGATTAAAACTCAGCTCGTTATTAGGCAATGTTATTTAGTCAGGACTTTGACCATAATACGGCCGCCTATTCATCCCTGTTGCTGTCCAGTGTGTTTTGGCGTGAGAATTGTTTGGGCAGCGTGATAACGTGAAACTGAAGGGCAAAGTCTGTGTGTTGCTGTTGGCAACCATGATAATAAACCCAGCTCTCACAGCCTGGCTAGTTAGACAGCTAGATAGGCAGCACGTGCAGCCTTGTTAAGCCGAATATATAAAAGATGTTGTTGTCTGGGCACAATGAATATCTGCACCAATTTTTATTGCTATCACATAGATGTTGGGATATTGCTAAGGATAATTGAAAACTGTGACCCACTAGTGGCGCCACAGAAAAAAGTCAGGAGATCACCAAAGTCAATAGAATTCATCATCTGGGGAAAGAAAGTCTGGATCAAACTTCATGGCATTTCAAGTCATCCTAAATTGTTGGTATATTTCAATCTGGACCAAACAGTTGACTGACTGACATCGCCATCCCTAGAGTTATGCCACTTGCATGGCACAAAAAGTCAATATGCCCTGTAAAACCTCTACACATTTTAAACTGCTGCATCCCAGCGTGGATTAAAAACAGGACTGCCTGACCACAAAGCCTTGTAAAGAGTAATAAGAATACCACAATACATCACCGGGCCTTCACTCCCACCCATACTGGACTTTTCAATCCACTGACCTAAATCACCTCAAGCTGGGACTGTTTGCTCCCTTGCCATCTGCCAAATGACACTGCTTTATTGACGTATTTTTTTCCTCGACTTCACCTGAAAAAAACATGGCAAGTGTTACTGAAAATTACATTCTGTCACATTATACAACCATCGTGCTGCATGAACCCCATAATCCCTGCCAGTTAATGCCTTGAATAGTACAATTCTACACTGCATAAACACTTCCTTTCCTTGTTCACTTGTGCTGTCTGCTGTGTTCTTGAACACATACATAAACAAGTCGGTTTTGTCTTATTTTTCCCTGAAACATGCTATGACCATCATTTTGTATGTTGTAAGGAGCATTTTTTTCATTTTATTTGGAATGTGCCGTGACTCAGAGCACAGAGATTTCCCATTGTACATTCTTGAAAGTTCAAAATGACAATAATAGTTGACATTTTATGAAATCGTAACAAATGTTGCCAATACACACACATAAACAAAACACATAACAGCGCCCCATCGTGCCCTTAGCTAATTAACTTTCTGTCATTTTAGCTTCTCTTGTTTTCTGCTCTTCATTCTCTGCTCTCTCTCTCTCTCACCCATATGGCTGCAGGTTGTGAATTAATGAGCAGGGCTGAAAACACTGGAAGAGGGAGACAGAATAAGATGAGAAGGCAGAGGGCGCGAGTCGAGTCTTTACGATGTACTGTAGATGGGTGCAGATCCTTTGATAGAAATAGCAACAGCCTTGGAGCAGAGCTGCAGAGCTTACATGGATGCCACTGAAAAACTTTGAGAGAAATATGGCCGACTATTATGGCTAAAAGGTTGTACCTGCAGGAGAGGTTGGAATGTGGCAGAGCAGGGAGCACTTCATTTCGGGAAAATGGCCATTGAAGGCCTTTACCTTCATAAAAATATATTGACCAGCAGGGGTGCAGGTTTCATTTCAACTTTAAGGGGGACAAATTGTTTATGTTGCCTCCAAACTACTGCAGAGCTGACTCCCACCAAACTTTCAGTATATCCATCTTTTACTGTACAGTGCAATGCTTGAAATACTGAAATATATATATATATATATATATTTAAGCAACATAAAGCAACAGTTGCAGGCCTTAAATGGAAAGCACTTTAGTTTGGAGGACTTGAGTCCCCATAATTCCTCTCAGGTGACATCAATAAAATAAATGCTGTCATGTTTGGTATAAGTGTAGCCATTTTTGGTGATTCTCAGGAGAGAGAGAGCTCTGTGAAGCGGACCTTTTTTGTTTCTATCCTTGGGTTTCAGTTTATTTTCTACTAGTTACTCATTTGAAGCACATTTTTGTAATCAAACCCATGTGATTTAGACTAATCAGGTGGCTGCATTATCAGGTAAAACTCTTGTCAAAAACACCTTTGAGTTTTGTTAACGATGGGAAAGTTGACTGAACACAATGCAGGGCTCGACATTAAGGTGGAAGAAAAATGTACCAAAGGACAAGTTAAAAGTCATAAGCAAAAGTAATATACCGTGTCTTCACGTTCTGGGCCACTTGTTACTCAGCTATTCAGTCAAATTATTACATTCATAATAGCGTTCTGAAAATAATGCATTTCTTTCCCATTATACGTTCAACTCACCTCTCGCAGTTCAAACATTTTACCTGAGAAGAAGAACAGTGGTGCCGGTGTTCTTTCAGGCTCTGCAGCTCGGCCAAGTGCAGGGAAGCAACATGTAGAACTACAACTGCACCGTACGTAGGGATGGGTACCGAAACCCGCTATTAAACGGGCCCCGGGGCTAAATGATTAAAGATCGTAGTATTGATAAGCTCCCACATTACTGGTTCTTATATGGCACTTTGTAATGTTTTGGTGTAATTTATTTACAGCCTCTCCTCTGCTCTCTGTGTTGGGCTGAGCTCATCCAACTACACTACACTATTATAATGTTAATTTTTTTCTACCTTCTACACCTGTAGGAGTAGAACTTCTACTACTCAACTGTTTGAATAGACAAAAAATAGAAAAGACAGAAATATGCATACACATAATTTTTGTCAAATTCATACATCTCTGCCTATGCATGGTTCTGGTCTATAAATTTCAATCATTGTGACAGAGGCTTGTGCATGAGCCTCATTTCCTCTGCCACAGTTAGCCAGAAATGGGTGTACACGCGCCCTCGCTCAACCGTTTGCATATCAATACTTCTTCCTCCAGAAAGGCAAAGAATTGCAATTTTACTGATTGTGCCACATCAGGAGCCGTCTCCAGCAGCGTCAGAGCAGCTGTGTGCGACCTTTTACGCACGGCTCAGGCTATTTATAGGACCAGTGTAATGAATTCATCCTAGTACCTGTAAACCTTCATCTGCGCTACGATCTCAGTCATCATTTTCTAAAGTTGGAAACAATATCACTGAATCACTGGAACAGTCAGAGAATGGTTTTGTGATTATGTATAGTTAAGACATCTGGCCGCAGTAGTTGATGTACGACGAGATAATCGCACATTCCCTGCCTTCATTTTTGAAAACTGTCCTCACTAGAAAAACGACAGCATCAGTTCTTTGTTCAGATGTTTCAAACAACCCACATTTTTCTGACCGTGTGCTCACATGAATAACAACGGTTCATTCCTAGAATCTAAAGCAGGATTAGTGTTAGAGCACCATCTGTGTCTCACTGTGACCACAATCTTTCCCTTACTGTGACTGATAAATAAAACTATTGATAAGAGTTTTTTTTTAACAGTCACATTGATCATTTTGGTAGGCACTGACAAATTATTGTCTCATTTAGGTACAAGGACATTTTCTCATCAAGTCCAAGCATTCAAACTCTCTTTTTCTAACTCCCCCAAATTACTTTAAGAAACTTTAATCCTATGTGGGGAAAAAGAAGAAATCAGAACTGGCATAAAGTACCGCATGCATCAGCTCTGCCTGTGGTACCTACATTTTTTATTGAAAAGTACACACAGACACACACACATACACACACATACACACACACACACACACACACAGTACCCATTATCTCTCCCTACCAGCTGTTAGATAGCCCACCTACTGGTTAGGTTGCTGTGGGCATCAACAGCATTTCAGTGGCCCACAGCGTTTTAGATAGTCCCTACTAGACACTGTAATAACACTTTAAATGACCCTTTGTGTGGATGGAAGTGTGTGTCTACTTCACTTTGATTCCTCCACTCTCGTGGAGCTTCTGTGTCAGAGTATTATTTCTGACACCAAGAGTGAAACCTTTGATTTTATGCTCTTACATATGTACTCTATCAAACACTAAAAATGTAAAATACACCCACTTCCTTTAGCTGCTGAATATTTGAGGATGCTTCACTTGGTCTACAGGAAAAATCAATTTAAGGACCAATTTTAAAAAAGAGACTATACACAGTAGTAATATTATGAATTTTTAAAAATGGTTTTGTCACTCAATTTGAAAAAGACAGAAATCTGTTTTTTCATTTGCAAGTTTTATTTTTCTTGATAAGTAATCCCTTATCTAGGATTAATATTAACCCTAACCCTTCACCATTATTAACAACAGCTACAACATTGACAGTTCAATTATACGTGGGCTGTGTCCAGTCTATGAATAAGCCCCGGATGGCCCGCACAGAATAAGTGCAAGACAACAGTGGTCTGCCCACAATATGCGGTGTAATCTCCCTGCTATTTTATCAAACTTAATATCCTATCCATGCCTGCGTAATTTCTCAAACTCTAAACTTTTCCAACTTCAACATGAATTGGACAAATAATAATCAAAGCTATATGGCAATTAGGCCTACAACAGCACATATCGAGGACTCTACCTACCTATTATAAAAGTTGATGGTGGCGTGTTGTTGGATTAGTGAGAGGACAGTTTTTCTTTCCCCACTGTAGAAGTGTGGAATAGGTCTGGCCATGCACATTCCGTTATTGATTATTTCATTGACAATATGCCTACTGACAAAAGCTGCTCACAATAATAATCCTCTCAGATGGAAATATTTCCCGGTCTCAAGAAATAAAAACCTTGTAGACTAGCCTTTTTTTTATTATTTATTTATTTATTTATTTATTTATTTACTTTATTTATTTTTATTTAACTTTATTAATCACACAGGTGAAATTATTTCTCCGCATTTAACCCATCCAGTGGCACCTGTACGAACACACACATGCACATGCACAGGGTCACACAAAGAGACAGGTGCCATATTCACACTGGAGCGGTGGGCAGCAGTTCACAGCGCCCGGGGAGAAATTGGGGGTGCGGTGCCTTGCTCAAGGGCACCTCGGCCGTGGCAAGTATATTACCAGAACATAGGCTATGGTTTTGCAAATGTTATATATAATAAATGTACTCACATGGCCACAGATCCTATCGACAGCCTACAATAGCCTAATCGCCCTATTATTAAAGTTAATTAAATCATCAGACAGTCCAACCATTAAAAATATCAAACCCTGACCATAGAATAGCCTTTAGTCATCTTGACAGTGAAAAATAAATGCTCATACATGGAAGTGAAGGCATCAAAGGGCAAATTTAATTGCAAGTATATTAGGCATAACCCTCAGTGCCTTTCGTTGTGCTATAAGAACAAAATTGTCAGCTTTTGCTTCTCGGCCTCTCCAACCATTTCTCTGGCACAAGGCACACACACAGGCCACGTTGTGTGAGCTCGATGGCTGTGCGTCATCGCCTTCCTAACTTGCGTAAGTACCCTGGGTAGGTAGGCACACAGATTTTCTTGCCCTGAACTGCTGCTACTCATTAGTCATAATTTAAAATGGCCCCAGTTTTGAATTTTGCAGCAGGTGGAAACTGGATTTGACTCATTATATGAGACTCACTATAAGGACACAACACAAAATTCTATTTTAAAAATAATAATAAATAGAAAACAGCTTTATTTCCACTATTATTACAAACATTGATTTTGATAAACATTTAA
This sequence comes from Lateolabrax maculatus, assembly GCA_031216445.1. Lineage (NCBI taxonomy): Eukaryota > Metazoa > Chordata > Actinopteri > Acropomatiformes > Lateolabracidae > Lateolabrax > Lateolabrax maculatus. The sequence continues at coordinate 7,779,863 of CM062205.1, read as the reverse complement.
AAAAAGACCAGTTTTTAATTTTCTGATTTTTATTTCAGAATAGGAAATTAATTGAGATGAAGGTACACAGATTATCATGTCTGAACAAATTAATTCCATTTTCCCTCACACTTGTAAAGGTGAATTATTTAAATTCCTATAATAGAATGCATTACCAATAATTGCAAAACCCAAGGAGTCAGATCATGATTAAAATTAGGGAAACAAACAACATAGAAAGTACCACGCTGAAGGAATGAGTCTGGTTAGTAACCAGTTACAATTAGCATAATGTAATTTGTGCCGGTGTGTCTCACCACAGTTCACACACAAACCCTCCATTTCTCACACACACACATAGACATACTTATCACACTGCAAGGAACACTGAATTACCATCAACAGAGTGACGTAGAAAGAAATGCTTTAATGAAACAAAGATTGTGAGGCTCTACCTCCCGGTGTTTCTGGATACATTCTGTAAGAGATGTCTAGGGGGCTGATGGCTTAAGTCTGCTCTCGGCTAAGGTTCCCTGGGAATTTTTAGTTTCTTTAAAACAAGATTCAACCTTTTATCGGTTGAGTTTACATAATTGCTCCCCATTCTTTCAAAGCTGTGTCTACACTGATTTCCCGGCTTCCAGGGCTTCATTTAATTTCAGGACACAATGGACATAAATTACAGAAACCTAAAACATATAGGCATATAGCAAAATCCTGTCCAGCTGTTTGGACAAATGTACTTTAACTCAACCAGTAATTGTCATTTTGCCTCTCTTATAATTTTGAATTGAAAATATATGTATTCAGTCTTAAGAGTACATTTTATGTTTATTTTTATTGTAAAATTGCTCTTAAATTTAATTAAAAGTCATCCTTAACAAGTCTTACATCTAACTTGCTGATACATGTAGACACCCTGATTACACATTTGGCACACATGGAACTAAATCAGCATCTTTTGAAGTCATGTTTCTGGCAACTTGACAAATGTAAGACCAATATTTACTGTTTTCTGCTCCACCAACTAGTCGCAAACTGCTGCTTGGTGCTGGGCAGCAGTTTGCTGCAGGCAGCAACCCACTGTGCGCTACCTGCTGGAAACCATAATAATGAGAGCGGTTTGACTGAACCCATATTTATGCGCGCAATTGCCACTGGGGACCGGGGGGGGAGACGTCCCCCAATGTACGAAGGAAGGAAATTACACCCTCCCTACAGGTTCAAGCTCATAATTGTGTTCAAAAGTGTTTAACTACACTAGTTCAGGTGGAGGCAGCATTCATTGTATTAAGCGTAGTTGCGTACCACAAAAGAAACAAAAGAAGAAGATACTCTGCTCATGTGTTTGTGTATATGTGCGTGCACACCTTCCAAAAAAAAAAAGACAACGGAGGCAAAACAGACAAATAGAAAGCAATCTGTTTACTCAAACAACACTCGCATAACAGTATTGTTGGCAGCATGTTGCTCGTCATATTAGAGTTCATACGTGGCGAGAAAAAAAACGGTCTCTGTCTCTCTTAAGGTTACTTGCGTTTGCACACTTGCGTGTGTGTTTGAACATATGTCCTGCCTCTCTTCTCCCCCACCAACATAAACATTTCCATGTGTCACTGTCCAGGCCTCCTACTTTGTATTTGATTTGACTCATTTTTATGTTCACCACCTCCAGGACTGCTATGATCCTCAGTGCCATCTTGAGTTTGATAACACCCATGTTACGCTTCAAGTATGTTACTATGGATTATAACCCATTCATCCAGGATGCATATTGATGCCAGAGGGGAAGAAGCTCCCAGACACAATGTGCGTTAATCAGCCCCGGATTAACCACGCGAGTGTGAAAGTGGTTAAGTGAGTCAAAGGCTTCAGTATAACCCCAGGCAAAGGATATGCACGTGTGTGTAATATGCCATTGGTGCCCTAAAATCTTTAAATCGAGCATTTACAATCCATACACAATGAAGACAAACCATGTGTGGGTTGACAGACACTAAGCTATAGCACAGATGGGCCTCACTGAAAACAACACACCAATTGCTACTAAAGGAGGTGAGAGTTCTTTATGTTTCCTGACATGTCACGTGTTAGTCGTCACCTCATCTGCGATAATAAAGGGGTGACATATCTTTTTAGAACTTGCAGACAAAAGACATAGGGGTTGTCTCCTTTTTATTCTTTTGTCTTTGTCCAATCTCATAACTTCACCTTTGCCATCTTCCCTGAAGTGAGAGAGCAGAGGTGGTGCAGCAGGCCAAACAATTATCGTGAAGGACCAGGTGTCCCAAATAAGAAAGTAACATCCCAACAGCTGTGGCAGTGTTACTGGGGCATGCCCGGTGCTCTTTTCTACATCCCTTTGGAGAACACAATCCTCATAAAAAACATAATCATCAGACATAATAGGAACAACAAACACACACATTCTTGACACTTCTTTACACTTATTTAAGGTCAGGTGTAATTAAAAAGAAGTGTAGAAAGTATGTTGATGTACCATGTTGCTACGTTATGACCTCACTGTTGCCAGCCAATGCTGGTGTAGACAAACACTCTGGTGTACTACACTTGCTCTGTTATCCTCTTGCTCTCGTCTATTCTGACTCACTCTATTCCAACGCATTCAGTGCGTACGGGAGAGTCAAGGAGGAATCAAAGTGTCAGCCTAAGTGCTTTTTCCTCTTCTCAGGAATTTAGAAATTTTATTTGAGAACTAGCTGATAGAGGAATGGACTCCTGCTTTTTTATACAAATTGTTATTATTATTTTTAAACATATCCTTGAAAGTGTCCAGAGAGAGAGAGAGAGTTAACAGGGTAGCTTTATCACTTCTTTCAGATTGAAATCCTACCAAAAATGCCTCTATCTCATGTCTCGTTTCTCTAGTACTGCATCACTGAGCACCTGTGGCTCCGTAAAAGAGATCCAGGTGATCTGTTAATGTAACTGTAATCAATCTCCATTAATGAAGAAGTTATATTTTAGTACCATTCATTTTAACTGATTCAACAAGCCACTTGTGGAAGTGTCAAATACATCAGGTTTAGCTGAATTCCCCTTAATAGTGTTTTTTTAATATGGTTCTCAGCTATGAGAGTCTTAAATATACATTACATCTTACATTATACATGTAGGGTAGCAGCGATCGTAGCATAATTTCAGCCAAATCTTTTTTCAATCAATCCTGGTGTAACCACATTTGCATGTAATAACGTATTGTATGACAACAAATGAAGTATGGAAGAAGTGGAGGCACAATGTAAAACACAACACTAATAACAAAACAGGAACACACATAAAATGTTTGGATGCTTTCCCCCACACCTGCTCTCGGAAAAGTACAGTATCTTAACCTCGTTGTTTGTGATGTTTTTCGTCTTTATTTTTCTCTGTTACCAAATTTTCCCACAACAAGTAACGCTACATTAACGCTACATTAAGGGATGATGTTGACCATATATGGCATTCAGGGGGCGTGCCAGTGTGTAAACGAGCGTGTACGTGCACATGCAGATGGATGTGATATGGGTGAGATTTATCATCGTTCATTACAACAGAGGCTTTGATGAATACCAACTGCCTTGCCCATACGGACACTTCGGATGCACACACTGAGAACTTGCTCTACGCATGCTTTGATGAATGAGACACCTGGTGTTGGGTATAGACTGTAGCAGGGAATATCCACAAGTGGTGACAAATTGAAACTTGAGTGCAGAAATACAAACTGTCTGCTAAACAGCAGACACCGGTGTTGGGTGTGATCACTGCGGTTATAGGAGCAGGTGTGGGGATGTTAGAGTATAATGTTCATCTGTTCATCAAGCCCATCTGATGAGCTCGCCGAGGGGCCGAGTTGGGGAGCCCAGCTTATACTAACCCTGCATTGTTTATGAGTATTGCATTATACTGAGAGGTGTTTCTGTAAGTGAGTGTGTTGCAGGCAGGTGTGTGTGAACATTATAAAACAGATATTAAGTATCTCTTTAAGCCCCAATTCCCAACTTTAACAAATTCCTTTGTGGAAATTAATTGAAAAAATGCTTATTTGCACCCTTGGTAACATATTTTGTTTCAACAATTAATTACTCACTTTATTGGTGTTAAATAGGACTCAAATAGTTCGTGAAACCCTTTAATATTTAAATGTCACACAGAGTAGGTCACAAAATTGCCATAGGCCTGTTAATGTAATAAAGTCTTGGATAGAACATTAATGCAGCATCACCTTGCAAATTATGGTGCTTAATGTATAAATTAAACCAAAATGTAATTATTATACAGATAAGAACGTGGCAACTGAAATGATATCATTCTGTATGTTTTGATTGTATTTTCAATGCAATTTAAATGGGATTTTGAAAATCGTTACATTGCCTGAAACCAAGAAAAAGTGTTATCCATCAAACCTTAACATACAGCGGCTTAGAGAGCCCGACCACAAACTGAGAAAAACACATCAGAACAGACATTATCCACCAATTTGACAAGAAACATGCTGCTTTTAAAAATATTCTACATGTGTGGAAAAGACAGAGGGTTTCAAAAATGGGAGAGGATATTGTAAAAGCCTCCTGGTATTTTCGCACAGCCCTGTTATTGAGGAAAGTACCAAAGCCTAGAAGGCAGGCTGTGATATGAGTGTGTGCGCGTTTGCTTTATCCCAGTGGTGTAGTCAAGTTGAGGCCAGGTCCTGCCTGTGGTCTTGCCTGTAGTCCTGTAGTCAGGACAGAGAATGAGGGACAGTTCATCCTCAGATTTGTTATGTGTGTGTGTGTCATTCTATCAGACAGGAAGTGGGCAGCTGACAGACAGGAAATTGACCTGAAACCCGTAGCGTAGCCTCAGACGTCCTCTCCGTGTCCGTTTCTGTTTTCTCTTCTCCTCCTCTGTGTTTCTCTCTCAGTCTGCTGCTGGCTTGCTCTTATTCACTTTCTGTTTGAGTCATTCTATCCCCTGTCTCTCTATCAGTCTGCTTCCTTGTCTGTCCATCTCTCTGTCTGACAGATACCTAGAAAAATCTATAACAGGCGCATTGGAAATCACAAGCACTCTCTCGAAACAAATGAGACCGGAGCCGCCTGGATCTCGTTCAAATTCTCTTCGTGTTCAAGCGAGGACCTCGCACTGGAGAATTTTCCTCGTCTTTGTCTGCTTGTCAAGACATTTGATCCACGCTACAGCAACAGTCAGAGGGGCTGAACTGAGTCTCCACATTGTTAGTGAGGCTCTGAAGACTCCAACATCCTTTCAGCTCAGCGCACATACATCTGCTTCTCGCTCCTCGCCTCAGCTTTTAGAGGGATCTTTCTCTTCAAATAATGGTTAAAAAAAAAAAAAATCAATGAAATGAATCAAACTGTCTGTTGTTCACACCGCATCATAGTGTAATATTATATCTGGACCACAGCAGTGAACCTTACAACCCTTGAATGACCACAGAGCACCATCTTATACTGAACTAAGTAAACTGAACACCTAGCACTTTCGCCTTATAAATAAAGAAGGACAAACAGTATACTACATAGCAGAGTTTTTGTACCTGTGGGGGGTGCCTCCCAGGGGGGCAGGGGAGCGCTGAAGGTGTGTCAATGTTAGTCTTTCACACTCAATGTGGAAAACTGTACAGCCAATTCTATTTGTCATAGTGTACCGTGCTCCTGGTCCGTATTCAGAATTCTCAGAGTTTTTAACAAGTTTAGTCCTCAAAACAGATAAAGTCATTATTGTAGGTGATTTCAATATTCACGTGGACGTAGATAATGATACCCTTAGTTCTGCGTTTATCTCACTATTAGATTCGATTGGTTTCTGTCAGAGTGTAAACAAACCCACTCATTGTTTTAACCATACCCTCGATCTTGTTCTGTCATATGGAATCGAAATTGAAGATTTAAAAGTCTTCCCACAAAATTCTGTCTTATCAGACCATTATTTAATAACTTTTGAATTTATATTACTGGACTATAGGCCATTAGGTAAACATTCCTTTAGTAGATGCCTGTCTGATAGTGCTGTAGCTAAATTTAAAGAAGTGATTCCATCGGCATTTAATTCAATGCCATGTCTCAATGTAACGGAGGACTCCTGTGCTAACTTTAGTCCCTCCCAAATTGATCATCTGGTTGATAGTGCTGCAGGCTCGCTGCGAACGACTCTTGATTGTATTGCTCCTATCAAAAAGAAAATAACAAAACAAAAGAGGTTAGCTCCATGGTATAACTCCTTAACCCGCAAGTTAAAAGAAACATCGCGAAAATTAGAAAGGAAATGGCGTTCCACCAAACTGGAGGAAACTCATTTAGTTTGGCAAGATAGTCTTAGAACATACAGGAAGGCCCTCCGTAATGCCAGAGGAGCCTATTACTCCTCACTAATAGAGGAACATAAGAACAACCCTAGGTTTCTTTTCAGCACTGTAGCCAGGCTGACACAGAGTCAGAGCTCTGTTGAGCCATGTATTCCCAGAGCTCTCAGTAGTAATAACTTCATGAGTTTCTTTGATGATAAAATTCTAACTATTAGAGAAAAAATTCATCATCTTGTGCTCTCAGCTAGTTCAGATATATCTTCGAGTACAGGAATTTCAGGAACCTCAGAAGCAGCTGTAGAACCAGATTTATATTTAGACTGTTTTTCTCCAATTGACCTACCAACTAACTTCAATGATTTTTTCGTCTAAACCAACAACCTGCCTCTTAGACCCCATCCCAACCAGGCTGCTTAAAGAAGTTTTACCCTTAGTTAGCACTTCTTTACTAGACATGATCAATCTGTCTTTATTAACAGGCTATGTACCACAGTCCTTCAAAGTAGCTGTAATTAAACCTCTTCTTAAAAAGCCTACGCTTGATCCAGGGGTTTTAGCCAATTATAGACCTATATCTAACCTGTGATTGCCGGCCGTCTACTGCCCCCATGTTCCTGCTCCACACTCACTGCTGCAGTTGTTATTATTATTAGTCTGATTTGTTGTCTCTCCTCCTGTTCTGTCTCCCCTCCCCCCCTCTCTCCTCCCCTTTCAACCCAACTCGGTCGATGCAGATGGCCGCCCACCCAGAGCCTGGTTCTGCTCGAGGTTTCTACCTGTTAAAAGGGAGTTTTTCCTCGCCACTGTCGCCAAGTGCTTGCTCATGGTGGGAACTGTTGGGTCTCTGTAAATAATATTTTAAAGAGTATGGTCGACCTACTCTATGTGAAAGCGTCTTGAGATAACTTTTGTTATGATTTGGCGCTATACAAATAAAATTGACTTGACTTGAAGGGATGTGAGGCAAATATACTGCGCGAGGTGAAGGGACGGGCACGTCAAAATTTACAAATTCGAGTCATAACTCAGTCAAATCTTAACACACAGACATGATACGCATAGTACGATTCAGAGTGACCTACACTTCCCAAGGATATCATCATTATTTCTAATGTCTATCGCTTAGAAAAACCAGCCTAGAAATCAGAACTTTTCAAACGTTTCGAAGTTTTCATCAGTAGCAAATGAATGCAGTGATAGCAGTCTGTGCATCCATGGTTACTTTCCAAACAGTAACTGCTAACAGAAAATTCGGCATACTTTTAATGGTGCCAATATACCAAAATGTCAACAAATAGAGGCTAAAAAAACAGGGCTTACTTACTGACTCCAGCATGGAGATTGCTATGCCCATCCTGAACCAACAGTCATTTTTTTAACACCTCAGTTCTAAACTTTGATCACTGTCAAGTATCCGTATTGACTGAGTTTCTTTTAAAGGACTGCTTCAGGATTTTTCAAGTCTACCTTACCACTGAACATCGAAACAGACTTTGCTGTAATAATTTCTTCTCCTCATACTGGCATTATAGCTGTATGGCTGCTTGCGAGGCGGCTTGTGTTTTTTAATGCAGTGTGCTTGTGATTGCTTCATGGTACAACTAGTAAGCCTAATAGTTAAGTCATCAATTGATGTCTGAAATCTATGCCACATTTTCATTTAAATAAAATGTAAACATAATTTTAATGAATAATAAATGCTAATATATCTACCTGTATGAAAATGTAATCAGAAAGACTACTTCAATCTTTTGTTTACTCTTTGACTCATTACTTCCTACCAATTTCAAATGTTACATACATCAATTAGCCTCAAACTATCACATAGTCACTGACGAACATGAGCTGTTGCTAGGCCGTTTTGCTGGCACTGATTATAAGGTTAATTCTGATAATTATAAATATTTTTCTTCCATTCGTCAATGGACAAACACAAATGAACCCCATATACTGTAGTTAATTTCTGGAGTGGAAAAGTAAGTGATATAATGGCCTACATTGTTTTTTTCACAGAAACAACATTAAAATGAATAAGGCTCAGGTTGCTGCTGATGTACAGAATTGCAGCGTATTTCCATAAGCTTTCCCCTCCCTGTGGTACCTGTCCACACAGCCAGCAGCAGCTGTGACTTGGGGATGAAAATCACTCTATGCAGCTTTGATGCTTTTGTGCTTCAAGTCCAAAGAAGAAGTAAAACTTTGCAGTTTGCAGTTTGTACAGTTGAAAACATTGTTTAGTTATTTTCATAGGCAATTTAAAATTTCAAATCTAATTAGCCAATTATTTAGATATCTTTCTGAGCAGTAGCCCACTCCTGATACTGATAGCTGTGACACCGAGATGAATAAACCAACACACAAACATTAGTGGATTCATGGTGTTTTCTCTGTTGGACTGTGTGGACTGAACCCCCCGCCAGCACAGCAACCACGTCCAACAGGAATCTATTGAAGCACTAAATAGCCATGAACTTGTTAATCTTAAGTGCACCCCTGTTTTAACCTTTGCCAGACTTATTCGCAAATGTGTATTAGTCCAGAACCTCTCAGTTCATTTTTGATTTCCAAGTGGCGTTATCAACGGGCGGAGACAACCAATCAGAGCAACGAAACGCCGTCCTGTCAGACGATACGTCCTGTCAGTAGTTGGGCAAAAACATATTTCTCATCAATATAAAATGTATGTGCAGTAGTAGTTTGTTCTTCTTTTAGAGAAAATTTATCGTCCAGTCCGTTTAATACTGCCGCTGTAGCCGGCCGTTCAGGAGCCGCCATGTTGGATATTAATTAATTAATAATTTGAATTGAAATTTGACATTTAACTTTCAATTATGTTTGAATTGTCATTGCTGGTAGGAAAGTAATAGAAAAAGACGTCATTAAGAGAACTGGACGCAGTTTTGTTAAACTTTTAAAACACACTCGCAGCAGGTAATGACATAGATGACAACATTATCATGTTGTCACGTCTATCCTGCGTTCCTACACATACACAGAATTTGAAACATTGTCCTCATAAGAAAAATGGCAGCATGTGAATTATGACTCATGTCTGTCAAAAGTAAAGGCAGGAGTAGCGTGACGTTATACCGCAGCACCACAGAACATCTTAGAGACTGGAGTGATCAGTGACTTTGACATGTTACACCAATGTTTGTATCTTGTAAACAGTCAACATTGGTTCCTTTTAACCATGATTATGATATTTCCTTAACCTTACCAAGCACTTTTTGTGCCTGAATGTAACCATACCTTAACATGATACATACGAATTATATCAAGGATTTTTTTAACTCTCAATTGCAGTGGTGGAAGAGGTATCCGGATCCTTTACTCAAGTAAAAGTACTATGACCACACTGTGAAAATAAAAAAAAGTCATGCATTCAAAACCTTACTTAAGTAAAAGTATGTAAGTATTATCAGCGAAAAGTACTTAAAGTATCAAAAGTAAAAGTACTAATTGTGCAGTAAAATGGTCCCTGTCAGTGTTATATCTGATATTTAATATTACTGCTGCATTAATGTGTATGTTGCATTTTACTGCTCTAGATGTTTATGGTTGTGCTAATTTTAACTACTTTATATACTGTTGAGTAGTTTAATCTACAGCAATGCATCATGGTCTAAAAGATCATCATATGTTTGTAGCGTCCCTGTCCTGTGAGAACCACGTATCTCAAAAAAGTCCGTTTTCCAGTTGATCAGAGAGGGTTTTAAATAGTTTATTTAACTTAAGAAGTAGGAGAAATTTCTCAACCCATTAAGGAATACTTAATCAATTTATCAGAAACATTCAAAATAACCAAATTTGGAGACACATGGTCATACAATAATCATCTGATAAGTGACTATAGCTGTCAGAGCAATGTAGTAGAGTACCAGTAACCATAAGCACATTTGTATAAAATGGAAATACTCATGTAAAGTAAAAGTAATTTAAATTTAGGGCAATTACAAAGGACATACTGCACTATGTTACTTAGGTTACCTAACACACACACACAAATACTGCATATATATATATATATATATATATATATATATATATCGACTGTATAAAAGTAATGTAATATTAACTGCACTGATCTCATACACAATAAAAAACAACACACAGAAAGATGCTGTGTGGGAAAGGCAGATGTGTGTGTGTGTGTGTGTGTTTCCCACAGAGAGAGAAAGTAAGCAAGAGAGTGGGTGAGAGAGAGAGAGAGAGAATCTTTTCAACTCTCACGCTTTCTTTGTACATCAGTCAGACAATTCACACACATGAAACTTTATACTGAGAATATACCTGGTGTCAAGGAATAATATTTTGATATCAAGGCTCTGTTTCGCAGCCAAAAAAAAACAACAGCAGGGAGAGATCAATCACTCAGCCCCCCCGCAGAGACTCCACAGATGGATGCCGAGGTGGTGGGCGAGAGGTTCATAGGTAGGAGAAGCTTACAGGGAGAGGTTAGAGGTAGAGAGCTCAGGAATCCTCCTCACTTAGTCAGTGCTTACAGAGCAAGCACAACAATCGCATTTTACACTTTTGCTGTCAACATTATCCCCATTCTCAGCAACAGGTATGATAGAACTTCACATTATTCAAGCAGTCTAAACACACACATGCACTCACAGGCGTCAGCATTCATTTAGCAGCCTTCATTCCCTGTGTCGTGTCCTCATGACCGACCTGAGAATGACAAATAAAGCATCAATCACTCTTCATCCTCGCCTCTTTCCACACCTCCCTTCATCCCCCCGTCCTGCTCTCCTAAACCCACCGGCCCGGCCACCACTTCGACTCTAAAGCCGACGAATTCTGTCTTTGTCTCGCAGCCAAATCCGACCTGTCGATAATGCTCTCGGCTTCAAACACACACACGCACACCAGGGCAGCGCATGTTGCAGCGGGGAAGCTCTACCTCCTACATCAGGAACGCTGCAGGTCTTGACCCTGGCATCACCAGAGTCCCATCCTGGTCGGGGTTGTCGACGTGGTGGTGAGAAAATACAGATTTAAGAAGAAAAGTTCTGTGCAGGTGGGCAGCGTTGCATCACGATTTTGTGCTTTTTCGCGATGTAACCTAGGTGTAACATATCAGCTTTGGCGGCTCGGCATGGGTCTCCCCACCGCACACATTCTCATACGTTTCAAACCAAGTGCATCCTTTCTCCCTGTATGTGTATGTTATCAATTCAGCACGAACCCTTTTTATTAATGAACACAATGTCTGATTACTGTAACGCACACATAGCCGACGGATTTTGAACTTGACCATCAGTGAACTGCAAACTAACAACAGGCTGCAACTAATTAAGTGCACATTTGTCTGCTTTGACCTCAGTATAAACATCCATACAAACACCATCTTCACCTGCTCCATCTGTCTGTCTCACTCTAACCTCTAATTTTTCTGCTGTCTGTATTTATTCTTGGATTTGTGTGTTATACTTCATCTCCTTTATGTTTGCCATGAACGTGGCCATTGCCTCCTAATGTGTAAATATATGCTAAACATTCTAATATCATAAAGGCAGTACCAGCTTCAGTCCAGGAGCTGACTGTCTAATGAGCCTCAGTGAATAAGACGCTGAATACACACCGATTGCGGCCGCAAGCTCAGTGAAAACCGCAGCTCACATTTGCTCTGCGGCCCTGTCTGTCCTTAAAACAGAAAAGCCTCATGTAGATGAAACATTTTGTATCCAATTAGGCTCATGTTGCCTGCATGAGATGCTGCAGGATGTTCATTCTGTAAATCTAACTCAGTTGCACCCTGATCATTACATGTACAGCTATGTACATGTGTGATGTCTCTGGACAGCAGGAATCCAGCTACAAGGACTAACTGAAACTATGGGTACTACAGAACTCATCATTTAGTTCTAGTACAACATGCATGGCAAACTGCCTTACAAATGTCAGCTTAAACCAACCGAGACCCTCTGTGGAAAGAGTCTATGAATTATAAGGTGGACTCATGGGTCGACCTGAGACTTTGGTCCACCGCATAATCTCATGGTCTCCTGGCTTATGGCTTATTTTTCAGGAAAGTCAATTTTTTTCGTTGTTGTTGTCTGACCTGAATAATTTATAGGCGCTCCCTAAATCGCAGAAGATGACACACTGTCTAAAAACAGCCTCAGTCACTGTACAGTGAGCTGCGCTCCAAAAGCTGCTATAGCCATAAAGCTGTTTTAAGTCTGATCCTTGAAGAAATACATGACATTGGTGGCAGCAGACTGATCTATTGGTCAATTTAAATGATAAAAACATTGACAAAAAAACAAAAAAAAAAAACCTGTGTCCTAAGTAGAATATTAGATCTGGGGTATGTTTGCACCTGATTCTGAAAGCATGTTTTCATTATTCCTCTATAATGATACAGTTTTTCTAAATACACTTGAAAAAATAACAAATGGGCTATTTAGATCTCCAAAATGAACCCATTAAGATGAAATATTGCAACCCTAAAGAAAAGGCAAAAAAATTAAACTCTCAATCTGACTTATTACACCCAATAAAGCAATGAGCTGAAACACATTCATTACTGTAAACTAACAAGCCCAGAAAATATGCTGAACGTCGGGGGCTTATACAAATAGCAGCAGATATGCGTTCAGAGAGCAAGCAGCTCGCTGAGATGAATCATCACAGCTACAGGAACTGCAAGCTGAATGTGTGGGGGGCACTTCCACGATATGTACGAGATTGTGTTACCGAAAAAAAATCTTCCTGGGAGGGGTGATAAGTTATTCTTTTACTTATGTATTCCCTGGAAGCCCACCCACAGATGAAGTAAGCTGAGTGCAGGATAGAGCCACGTGTTAAGCCTGTGTTTATTTATTCACATTTTTTACACTTCAGGAACACATTAGGGAGGCAATAAAGTGTCACTTTGACATTTTTACAGTAAGCCGTTGAGCAAAGTACCTCACACAAGGTGCTGTCAGTCAAAGAAAGTAAAACACAAAATATGGTGACTGAGACAAAATAACACGTTTGCTGCGATTTGTCTCTTGCACTCGTTTCCCCACCAGTGTACTTATCAACTGCATCCTTCCAGGCTGCCCAGTACAGCTACGCATTATTGGACCATTCCACACCTAACGACCTACAAACACTGCCAATGTGTAGTGTAGAGAGGCGGAAAGTAAGGGTGCGGAGGCGGTGGATAGGTATGTCGCACATCCGACTTTCTACCACAGACTTGCAGTTAACATTTGCTTTTGCATTAAATGTAGCCACTGTCTTTTGCCCAAGTGTTTTAGTTTCCTAATCTTGACCATACCTTAACTATGACTTTTTTTTTAGCTAAAAACACAACCTCACCACAGTTCCCATGGGCAGATGCTGTATGATTTGACAAGTGAAAAATTATTTTGCATAATAGTCCAATATTGACGTTCTTGTTTGTCCCAGAGCTTTGTTCGCTCAGTGATGAAGGCAGACTGCATGAGTTAAATCACAGCACCAGGTTTGATCTGACATTGATCACTGGAATTTCTGGTAGTAAGGCCAGCCTCTGCCCTAAATCCGTGAGAACCTCCACAAATACTGTGGTGGAATTCAGAAATATAATGTATTTAGCCAGGGTTCAATTTGGTTAACCCTGGAGTCTTTAGTGTTGAAATTGTCTCTTGCATATGTTTATACAACCTAATTTGCCAAAATTCCCATTCATTAGCTTATCTGCTATTCCAACAGCCGGTTACCCAGTGGAGATCATCAAAACATCTCCTGCTGTATTTTTCTTCTTCATTGGGTTTCCTTTATTCTCCCTTCGCTCTCTCTGAGGCCCCTCTCTGATTGAAGGTTATGCCAATGACACACCAGTTCCCCGACATATAGATGATAATCCTATGGAAATAACATGTAAATTACCATTTTGCTCACAGTGTTTTATGCCTTGAGATTGGAGTATTTAAATGTGCGATCCATTATTTAACTTTAAGTGCAGGCGAGTAGATTGTATTTGCCCTCGCGATGACCTTCACTAAGCAGTTCCTCACCTTGTCTTAATGGTTTTCCTTTCACTGGGCCAAGCAAAGGTGGAACATAATCACAGATTTGATTCGAGTAAACTTGACCTCATAAATGATTCAAAGTGATGCTGTCACTTGATTGCAGTGTGGTGGGTGATCATTAAACCATGTCAATGTCAAACACATCCGCTGCGTATGAGCTGACACTACTGGATCAACAAACACACTCTCTGCAGGTAGATAGCCAATGAAAGCCTTTTCCAGCTTAATTTTGGTGAGTTCCGTCTAAAATTCAGTGGAAGGATTACACGCTTCTATGGTTTGTGACAAACTCTCCGACCTCTGGACACGTGAAACCCTTTCCAAGCCATTGGATGAACTCCAAAATGCACGGTGGTCAAGCTAAAACCAAAGCTGCTTTACTTAGATACTAAAAGCGACGTTTGTGTAGTGCATCAGAGTCCGCATCACAGACCCAGACAATCACAGACCTGCAATTAACGTTGGCTGTTTTCTTTTTTGAACCTTAACCGCAACAGAGGTTATATTTGGTTATTTTTATTCATAGCATTTTTGCCATGTGCAGATATCGTTGAAAGAAAGAATTCTTTTTAAATTGGCACTGGACAGTTTTTTTTAGAATTGCTTCTTCCTGGTCACAGGGTAGTATTCCAGCTGCAGAGCCTGAAGAGACTCCTTGAAATGTACCATTTACTAACAATAAACTACATAAATGTATATGATTTGTCAACCAAATTCTAAACTGTTGCCCAAGTCCTAATACACTGGGGCCGTGACTTTTAAATCAAAATTTGAACTGCCATTTGAATACTGGAAAGTGTTCAATATTGAAGCTGTTATCATCTCTTATTATTCAACAGTCTGTGCCTTGTTCTCAAGCAGGGGACTTTCTGTGTGTCTGTTTCTTGACTTTGTAAAACGCAACTGTCTTTTGACAGAAGCCAGTCACTCAAGTGAGGCAGCAAACGCAGCGCGAAGGAATGCAACACAGTCGGACCGGATTTCTTATAGCATATATTTACTTTTGTGCCTCAGCGGTTAATACTGTCTTAGGATAGGCTGCACTGGTTGTATATGAGGTAATAAAAAACTAATTGTGTCAAATTTGTTCAAACTAAATTTTTATACACATTAATATGATACACTGTATATAATATGATGATGCACTGTATACAAATGTTCACACAAGACGTTCATGCACTAAACCATTTTGAATGACAGAAGATGTGCAGTGACTTAAATATATGTATGTATGTATTTATATATAAAGAGCATGCACACTTCTGTGGGAATACTTAATTGGAAGACATCTCTGTTATATCAAGAAGGCATTTTTAGACTAACTAGAAGTAAATTTGACTGATAAAGGGATTTAAAACAATTTACCCTTAACTGGGCTACTGTACAGGCAAATTAGCTGAATTAAACTGTGCAAGTGTTTTTGGTTATTGTCTCATGTAGATTCTTACTATACACATGAAGAGGGTGGCGCAGCAGGTGGCGTTATTACAGCTGGGTGTTGAACTTTGAGATCAGCAAAAAATTGAAAAAGCCAGGCTACTCTTTTATTTGCACAAGTTAAAAAGGCCTTTATCTCTGTGGTTACCTTTCATGTTGGAGCAAATCTGCCTGATGAAGCTGCCAACGCTGCTTCATCAAGGCTATCTCAGGGAGCGCGTGCACACATGTACTTCACGCGTATATTTTAAGGCTATTAGAGCGCTAATTAATTCAAATCGGGAGACAGGAGGAAGGATTATGCAGAGTGCATGTGTGTGTGAATGAGTGAGAGAGAGAGAGACAGAGCAGATTGGTTATGAATTAAACCCACAGTACAACCTTGTGCCCTGCTCCGTTCACATTTCAGCGGAGGTTATCCACAGGTCTAATTGCAGTAAAGATTTATGTAACTGTATCTTTGTCAAATCCCACTGTGACATTAGCACTGAATTAACACTGACTCTTACAGGCAGCACCAATGTACCACTTGACGTAATAACATAATTCACATATGGGACTCATCATTTTGTGTTTTAGACAGATATGCTGAATATTATAAATGGAGCAGATTAGTTGAAACACCACCTGCTCCATAAAGACACTTCAGTTAACATCCATTAACTTACCACTTCATATACTGTACATGTATGCGACTCAGCTGACTGTTGAGTAAAATAATTGTGAAGTGTATCTTGAACTCTCTGTGACAGTGCACCTTTAAAGGTTAAGTTTAATTCCAGTGACATAAGCAAAGTGTATCTCCTACAGGGAAATCAAACTCTGAACCAATATCTGGTGTTTGCTGGTGAGAAACACATGCTCGGCTGGCCATGTGCTATTGGCTGGTTGCTAGAGGTTAATTTAGAGGTAATTTTCAACAGCTTTGTCAAAAGCCTTTGTTGTCCTTTCAACCAAACGCTAAATTTAGCACGATAAGCAGTCAACATCATCTCAGGAACTACAAGGAAGGGAAGCACATGTTTTGGATCCATGGAGTCAAGTGAAATTGTAAATATTTGCATGGAAAAATATGTAATAGTTTAAATTTTTTACAGTGAACAAAACATCGAATCATTCCACCAGCCAGAAATCAGAATATAATACATAATACAAAATACATACTAAGTATCACTAAAACTATATTAAAAACAAACCTGAATCAACCTGACAATCTTTCTGTTTGGTTACAAAACTTGTCTTTTTATTTGCATTTCCACAAACCATAACTTTCCTTCTTAGGTTTAACAACAAAATTGCTTTTTCAGATTTGTTTTACAACACAAAAATTTCAAACTGAATAAAAATAAATGAGACTGCCTCTTGGAGGTCTTCACAAAAATGTACTGTACCTGTAAAAAACTGAGCAACAGACTTATGTAGTAACAATTTCTTTCCTCAGTGAAACAAAGACGCACATCGCATTTGTCACAGAGGGTGGTGGTTGCATTGATTTTGCAGACCTTGCAACGGCTCCGCTTGTCACATTTGACAGGCCAATGTGCAACCTGGTCCATGCGAACATCATTTGGAATTTCAACAGGAACTCTCTTGGGCGGTGGTGGTGGAGATGTGGCGTTGAGTGATGGGCGACCCCTTTTCGAATGGAGGAGAATAAGGCTATTTGTGACCTCTGCCTGGAAGCTCCTTTGTTTCATTGGCTTTTGGACACCAAGTTAACAACGTTAACAAGGCCTAGCATTATGGCCAGAACAGTTAGAGGTACCACCTCCGTGACTTCATGTGGTCTACACCCCCCCGATGAATGTGTTGTACTCCTTCTCAGTGTGTGGCCTGTTGACTTCCATAAATGCTTTGTCTGATTTGCTTCAGCGTCAAGTTTTGTCTTTAGGTTCTACTGCACAGTAGGAAGAGATCATCCGTTGTCATACCACTTGACAATGGCCATGGATCCATCTTTCTCCACCCTGGCATCCACAGATCCTCTGCCTCTCTTCGCAAAACTTTTCTCATCTTCAAGCTGACAACCAGCCAAGCGATTGCTGTGGAGTGTTAAAGTAGATCTGTCGCTGAAGAGGCTCAAGCACCAGTGGTGCTGAAGAAAACAAGTTGTCCGCAAATACTTTGTAATTTTGGTTTGATGGGAGAGTTTCACACATGCCAAGTGAGGTTGGCATGGGACAAAGCAGTGTTATCAGTGAAGTGTAGAAATGCCAGCAGGGTCTGAAAACAGTTGCGTTACATGTTGTCAGCCACCATGAGTAAGCACGACCCATGTGCAGGTAGATGCAGATCAATATTTCCAGCTCCTTAACATTGGTGTTAACATTGCTGTGATGTGCAGATTTTTGTACTCTGTACAAATTAGTTTTCTCCTTCAGTAACTCAATCATTTCTTCTGTTATAAACTTCCTGAAATACTCCAGGGGAGAATGAATATTGTCTGGAGGTGTGACACTGTCTTTTGAATGTGCACTCAGGCGCTTCAAAAGGTGTCTTTCTCAAAGTAAACAGTTTTTTTCCTTGGGCAGTTGTATTTTGCTGCTGAGGGTTCATCTTTGTTTGAGGTACTTCATCTAAATCACTTGATTCACTACAGTCTGAATCAGCAGGCTCACTTGACTCATCATTCTCCATGTCTTCGTTGCTGGGAGTGTAATCAGGGTCTTCAGGGTCTTCTGAGCTACCTTCACACCCCTTAAACTCACTGTTGTCTCCCTGGATAAATACCAGTGCATCTTGAATGCTATATTGTTTCTTGCCCATACAACAGAAAAAAATAAAATCGCATTGAAATATGACTGATATTTGGCAGAAAAATCTTTTTTGTCTGTTTATTTTATTTACCGATAAAAATGGTTTCCTTATACATTTTATTAATAATTGAATTAATATAAATTATTTTTTGTTTACATTTGTTTTAAGAAGATTTGAATTGAACAATCTAAAATATATTAACTAAATATCATTGAATCAGCCAAAGTAACTGAGCAGATTATTTTTCTTATTGTGACATAAATGTCACATTACGTTTTTGTGACAATTTTGTCACAACAATATTTATCTGATTTGTTTTAAATCAGTTTGTTCAAGAAATGTGTTCACAACAGGTTAAATATAATAAAGGACATGTTATGTGAGCATTATAATTCTTGAATGGGTGAATCTTACCTTTAGCAACAAAAACAAGCTTTTGAAATTAAGCTACTCAGATCTGTCACAACCTCGCACAGACATCTTGGAAATGTTGTTATAGGAACACAAAATCACATGACCTGTCACATGACCCACCAGGATGTTCAGTAGGTGTCACTAAGGGACTTAATGAGTTAAAATCAAGCATAAAGCTGTATAACGAACTTTCAAGAACATTTAAAGGATGTGTGACACTTGTGTCACCGTGGGTCCTTATAAACAAAAATTATTATTATTATAATTATTATAAAAAAAACTACATTTTTATGACAACATTACTGTTAAATTAGCCTGGGAACCAGACGAATCTGCAGCTCATGTTTTATTTGCTCTGGCAGACACATCTGGCCCCTCTCCCATTCAAACTGATTTCTTTGGTGCTGGTATCAGGCGAGCCAATCACAAGCGTTTATCCAGTATGAGGCGGGTTTAATATGATGACTGACAGAGGAGCGCCACTGAGGCTTCTTTGTAAATATCCAAGATGGTGGCTGCCGTTACAGAGTGTTCAGTGGCAGTATTAAACGGACTGGATGGTATTTTTTTTCTCTAAAAGAAGAACACACGCCTGCACTTAAACTTTATGTTGATAAGAAATATGTGTTTGCCGAACCTCTGACAGGACGTACCAGTGTTTTGTTGCTCTGATTGGTTGTCTCCGCCCCTTGGAAATCGAAATTTACTGTGAGGTTCCAGACTAATACGCATTTGTGAATTAGTCTGGCGATGCCAGGCTATTGTTAAGTGTGATAGAATCTCAAACTTTAAAAACAGTGCATGGTGTTGGTGTTAGTTAAACCAACTAGTGTGTAGTCTGTTGCACTGAAGAGTCAGTTCTGGAAATTTTTGAAGTTGACTTCAACAGTGACTCAGTATGTGGTTTTGTAGTTCTTTCCCTCCATATGAATAAATTTCCTCACAAGCAGGAAGTGCAGGTAGCGCAAGATGAAGGGAGAATGTGTTGCTGCTTCAGTCTCTCTATCCACTGTGACTGATTCTGTCCTTCACACACATTTAAAACAAATGCGTGCACAGAGGCATACAGCATGTATATATTTATCACACCCATAGGCAATACCATTAATTAACAGTAGCGTAACACTTTCACAGCTTTAACTTTCACAACTTCAACCTTGACATTCACAGTTTGGTGAATTAAGTGTTGATTGAGTATCCAAACACTGAATCATAGATCCAGTCTCCTCTGCTAACTATAACGTTGATTATTTGTAAAAAGTTCCACAACGTCCTATCATTTTTGAAAATGTATTTTATACATTGTATGTACACACAAACAGGATTTTTTTGTGGTGTATCTTTTATGTCACTTGCCAACCCAAAACCAAAAAACAGCACTGTATTAGATTTTGGACAAAAAACATTTTTTCATCTAAAAAGGCCTGCTAATCTTTAGCAAGTATACTCCACATATACCCAAAAAAGGTTTTGTTAAACAGTGGTAGCTGATTTTTAGCTCAGTTCTAGCTTTTATTTGTAACTGTTTTCAGTTGTTGGTATTTTATTGTATTTAAATATACCGGCTGCTATGATGACCTAATTTCCCTTCGGGGATGAATAAAGTAATCTATCTATCTATCTATATTTGTCAAATGTTAATCAAGAAAGTGTTATTCTCAATAAGAGCTCTTATATTTCTGGGGTTACTGGTAAATTAACTCTGTGGAATGTGGATGTATATAAATACTGGCAGTATTGAATGAACTCATTATGTGACAATATTGCTACTGGGATTAAATTAACTCATACATAATAATTATCTTTTATTATGCAATCATCATAAATCAGTGCCTATACTGTCAACATTTAAATGTCTGTGAATGTGTATCTGTGTGGATCCATTTACTGATCATTATACTTTCTCCATGAAACAACCTGTGGATATAACGTTTATGGTTTCTGTTTCTCAGCTAATTGATCCTAACAAAATAAAACAGTTCTGTTCCTTAAACTATTCGTAGACACTTCCGATGAATTGGAAGTGCTTGGATTATTAAAGCAGGATACACATCAGAGTCACTTTTAAGTGGCGTGTTAATGATGATGTTAAGAGTCCTTTGAAAGAACAAGTTTAATGTCCGGGGGGCAAAGTCCAGGTGATGAGTCGCATGCTCTTTACTCAGCTAGTTGCCTTCAGCTCAGTGTCGGCTTCAGTTTACCGGCTGCTGCTTGTCTCTGCTCTGCTGTCTCGTTCGTTCAGTGTGGGTTGATCTGAACAGCGCTGCACTTTGACATCTGGCTCTCTGCCTTGGTTGGTTCTGGGCTAGTTGCCAGGTTCCCAAAGTGTCCGTTAGGGAGCTTTTCACAGTGGAGTCCCTATGCGCCAGCTGAAACTGGCCAGTTATATCTGAGTGTCAGAAAATGTCTGCTGTTGAGTGTGCTTGTCGTGGTGGTGTTGTGGTAGAGGGGTAATCTTACAAAGCTGTTGACTGAACAACTTAAACAACATGATGTTAATTGAAACTCATTCTAGTCCCTCATTTAGATCAGTTTTATGGCTGCAAATTGATTCATTATTTGGTCTATAAAATGTCAGAAAATTGTGAATATTGTTTCAAAGCCCAAAGTAAAGTCTTGTTTTTTGCAACCCACAGTCACAAATCCAAAGATGTTAACTTAACAATTGTAGATTACTAAGGAAAGCAGAAAAAACATTTACGTTTTAGAAGCTGAAACCAGGAATGTTTTCTTAAAAATTGGACTCAAATCGATCAATTGCTTGTCAAAATGATGGCAAATTTGACTAATCGATTAATCAGCTAATCGTAGTTACTAATAAGATTAAAACATGGCAGGTGTATTAGTCGCATTTCTACCTCACCAGTAGCTAGAAGTACTACAGAGTAGAAACTTTGAACATAGACAAAAGGTTGCAGTGAGAATGAACTAAACTCTAATAAAGAAGACAAAAGGGACAATTAGCAATTTCATCATTCAATCATTGTCACAATGTGTAATTTTATGTAATTAATAGTGTTAAAAAACATTGAGTTTGAAACCCCATCAATACATTTAGAACATGATGAGCTTCAAAAGGGAACTTGAGCTCATCTGACAGGGCTATGGAGGTACGTCAGACAAAAAAGTTTGGGAACCACTGTGTTATAATATCACTGGTGACAGTGTGGAGAGCCTTCCACCTCCCAGTACTGTATCTACAGTGGTTTACCACCAAAATGTTTTCGTCTGAGCTGCTTCTGTTCTCATGATTTGTCTGTGATAATGTTGGAGTGTTAAATTCAATCTACTAAGCACTAACAGAGTCAGCGGTTATTAAACGCATGCACACATAAACAGACAATGTCCAAGTAACTGGCTTGGGGTGGAGATTTAAACAGAACTGCCAAAGGATATATTTTATTCAGGAAATAAATGTAGCAGATAAGTTGTATTGGCCTTGTTGTGATGATATATCCACTAAAAACAAATCCATTAATGAGATTTGTGCTGTCAAATGGCTTCCAGATGTTTATAGCAGTAGCTTTACATCTCCAAAACCTTTGACTGTCTCCTTTCATTCCCCAGGTAGTCATCACAGCGTAGCTCAACACTCAACAGCATGATGCACTTAAACACACTGTGAACTAAGCACTATAATTAAAAGCTGTGAAATATTTCATTCAACATCAAGAGGGTTCAGTCTAAGCAAAGAGCATCACGTTTTATTAAAATTTCACAGATGCATCGGGGCTCGAGAAAAAGTCAATTCTTGGATTTATTTGCATTTATATTTTCTGTTTGTAAATATATATGATGCATCTTCGGTGGCTAATGTGGAAGCAGAAAGAACTCATGTAGCAATGTTTCAGTGTTTCATATTAAAATAGGTATTAATAGCAAGCAATCGAAAGAAATGCACATACCAAAAGTTAAACTTCTAGCCAGTTAAGACTTTTAAAATTGTCACTTTACTGCAAATGCAAAGTTTGCCTGATTTGCTTTGATAGGGAACTGTCTGAACAAGACTGAACATGCTTCTACTGATTAAAAAACATACTACTATTATTACTCAGAAAATTCAGATTAATAATAATTAAAAATAAATAATAGTATGTATAAGTTCAGAGTCTGAATCTATACTTCTGTATTTTTTTAATGTTAATTCCTATATAATTGTTATATTTTCACACCTAGTTTTAGTTTTTAGTCTAGTTTTAGTTAACTATATTATCTTTGCTGACACCAGCAGCAGTAGTAAATCACTGTGTGCCATTGACACAAAAAGGTGAGGAAAAGCAGTCTGTGGGGAGCTTACGCCATGTTATTCACGCTCCTGTAAATGTTGTATGCAGAGCCTTCCTTGTAGGTGTTTCGATGGTTAAGCAAATGTAATCCCCTGTCTTCCTGTTAAGCCAATTGGTCCCAGACAGATTTTTTAATTCTTTAAAGCAAAGTTTGAACTCTGGGGTCATGTTGTTGTGCGATAGGAGGAATACTGGAAGTCAAGCCTCTCAGCCTCATGTCAAGTGTGGCTTACAATTTCCTTCTAGGTGCTTTTTTTCCCTCCCTGTGGACCATCTATAGCCTTTAGAGAGCAAATCGGGCCAAAGAAGTTGAAGAGGTTAAATTTGATGGGATAACAAAGGTCATGAGATCTTTATATCACATGAGACATAGTGCCTTTTTTTTTTTTTTTGCTTTTGTGCTCGTTATTCATTTTGTGAAGTCTATCCATATTTGATGCTGACAGTTTTGTGATAAATTGTCAATAAAATTTGCAGGTCATGCCTAAAGATTAAGCATTTTCATTTTAATAAAATAAAACAATAATATATTATTATAAAGATATTTTAGTGGAGTAGCTGCATAGAGGAGTAATAATGACATGAGTACATTTTCTAAGGTTATAAAATTACAAAGGCTAATATGTTTTAAAGAGTAACAAATATGCAAATAACTGATCTTATTACTGACAAAGGAAGCAAGGAGGGAAGAAAAAAGGAAAGGCAGGAAGTAAGATGAAGCGTGACAGGATTCCAAATTAATGGCTCAGCAATGTCAGTTTCCACAGAGCATCTAGAAAAGTATTTATAGTTTATTATTGGACTTCCACAACAGGACCTCCAGTGACCCCATCACACCGTTGTAATGCAGAATTCTCCTCATATGGGAATAACTGTCAAAACAATCAGACAGTCAGAAGCATTCAGAGTCTTTCAAAGTTGTCAAGAGAAGAATGTTTTCTGTCGACTACCAATGAGGCTATTCCCATGTAGCTCACATACAGAGACATACATGTGATTGATGTTTTACAGCAAAACGAACGTGTCCCACTATGGCATGTTACAAGAAGTGATCGCTCATGTAATGAATTTGTACAAACGCTGACCACAGGTATTTTCTCAATAATAAACTCGTCAGACTTGCTAATAAACTCATCAAACTGTCACATGCGTGAGCGTCCATCCCTAAAGGCCAGGCTCCAGAGGATAAATTCACCTCCTACAAGCCAACCTGAGTATAATGTTTAAGTGGAAAGCTTGCATCCACTGTATTTCCACACGGATTGAATGCAGAACAATTTCAAAGCTCCTCTGAAATAAAATTCATCTGAGAGAGTATGATTATCTTCGCAAACCACAGTCCAAGTGGAAATGAGCTTCAAATGTGCAGTTTGGGATCGGGGGGGGGGGGGGGGGTAGTCACAGCTGTATGTTTCGGCTGATGGCATTTACTGTAGTTGCCATTTTCTCATGTAAAATAATTAGTTCTCTCCTGTGTTTCAGCCTGGCTGCCAGTTCTGCTTGTCTGTTCTACTTTGGCAGTTGACTCTGTGTGAATATCTGCACTGTGCTCTTTGACAACCTCCTGGTTCAATAGTACATTTGACCATATTCCTGCACCCACTGAGCACGCTGCTTCAGTGGGACTATAATGAATGTAGAATAGCTTAATAAACAATTGGTCCGCTAACATTAGTACACTAAAAAGAAGGAAACCATTTTGTCAACATGAGGCACATTTCAGTCTACCGGAAAGATGAGCTTACACAGTCAAAATACCACTGATTAATGGCCTTGTTGCATTTAACTTTGGCAGCGTATTCAGCAATGTTTGTTTGGAACTTGTGGAGCATACAGATAAACAGTAGAGAAATTAATTATGTGGTTTGGGACCATTATGGACATTTTGATACTTATTTTTTTTGCCTTGAAAAATGCAGTCACCATTGGAAGCCATTTGAACTGACACACAGCCTGTTATTTTTTTTTTTATAGTTTTTGGTACAGCTGAACCAAAACAGTAAAGTTGTGAGCAGGAAAACCAAAACAATGAGCTAAAAGATGCTAAAGCACTACATAGAGCTGAGAACTGCAGAGTTAAGTGATATTTATCTGTGGGTTTGTTGCTATGAGCAACTTGTTTTGTTGTTGTTTATATAAAAAATTCATAAAACATTTCAAGATTAGCTAACACCCATGGTCACCATGTTAACAGCAACTGCATCTTCATATATACAGAAAACACTTAATGAGCAGTTACTTTGTCAAAAGTACAACAAAAGAGTGCGATGAATGCGTTTACAGTGCAGCCTAACAAACTCATGTTGTTTTAATAAAGAAGTCCGTCAAAAATAATGGCAACCATGATCTGATTTTATGCTGCACATGGCACACGTTGTTTTCCACACTACAGCAGGGCACAGTGAAAAGAGTTGTTATTGTTGTTACCAGCTATTCATTTAACATGCTCACTGTGGCTGCTCCCAACTCTCCCATTACTCCTTTCAATATTAAAAACTGATCTGCTGATGAAAAATGCTGAAAAACACCATGTCATGTTTTATAGATGCATTTTTGAAGGATGACATTGCATTTTTATATGACGGCTTCACAATAAAAGCCCATGTTTCACCAGTTTAATGCTTTTATGTGAATCAGCAGCAGTAGTAAATGTTGGGCACACTATTTACCAAACAGACTTTTGATTTTGCCTCCACAGTCCTCAAAGTTTTCGTCTAAATACTGCCCAGCCGCACACTGCACTGCAGACAGCAGGATAGCAGCAGCATATTTCACCTCCTCTAGGGGCTTGTTTGGCCAGAAAAATCCGCTAACTAGCCTGATACGTAAAATAACTGCAACATACATACTTACATTTATTAGTACTTTAAGTGGTGGTTTGCAGAAACTGAAAAGGGTCAGCATTTTGTACTGGTAAGTAACTGGCCAATTTAAAAAGTGCTTCTTATGGGGTGAAATTAAATCACCCTGCTTTTGTTGTTCTGTGTGTGTGTGTGTGTGTGCGTGCGCGCGCATACATGCAGGGTGCATAATTTAGTGAGGTATTTACACAAAGCGAACAGTATAAAAAAGCTGGGAATTATGCAGGGAACCATCATCATCCATTAAGAGGAAAAGAGAGAAATAGAGACCATAAGAGAGCCAGGGCAAGGTAGAGAATGGTGGAGAGAAGGAGACATGGTGAAAGTGAAAGAAAGCTTTTGCAGACACAGTACAGAGAGCCCAGAGGGTTAAACTGGAGGGTCATATACTCTATGGCAAAGGTCTGTGAGAGCAAGAGAGGGGGCGGTTTGTGTTCATGTGGGAGTTTGTTGTTTTTCAGGGGACCGTGGCGATCCATCAGTGTAGGATACTCTGTCACTCTATTCTCTCAATCTTTCATTACAATCATTAGCGATCCCTGTCCCCGCTTGTGCAGCCTCGTGACAGTGTGGGTGGATATTATAGAATATTCTATGAGAACATTAGCACTACAGTCAGAACCACTGAAGCCCTAAACTGACATGGTGGAAAATACAGTGGGAGGAAAAACAAATTTGAAGTGGCTTTTGTGCTGGAGTATCAATACACTAAACCCTAGAGTTTGCCAGTCTCATCCAATATGCTGTCAGAACTAAATTAGCTTATATGCATATATTTTTTGCCAATAAAATTGAGCAATGATGACATATTATTATATGGCTGAATTATTAGACCTAGGTCACCACATTGTCTTGAACAGATGCCACAATAGATTTAGATGTGCCAAAGTCCCAAGACACTTTTGAGAATGTAGCTCAATCTTTCCTCTTCATAATAATAACTATAAGATTAAAATTTGACTCACAACAAGCTAAGGTTCAGTTTAATCACTAGCTGATCCCTCACAATACTTTTGTTAACCCTTCACATTAGTTTTGTCTCCCAACTGACAGTTGTAACAATGCCTCATTAGACATTTTCTGTGCTAATGCCAACATTACAACATTACAATGTCATGCAAAATCCTTTCCCCTTTGACCGTTTTTTGTGGAAATTTCATTATTTCTCAATGAATGAGGAATGATAAGAAAGCAAGAAAGTAAGCAGCTCAACATATTCTGTACACATATAGTTTATACATAAATGCATATGCATCGTTTTAGTCAGTTAACAGCTATTTATGACTTTTTGAAAAGATAGAAATTACTTAAAGGGGGATTATATACTTTATAAAATAAGAAATAACACAATCTTCATTTTATAAATGAAAAAGTAAATTCTTAAGCAATAAAATGCACCAAATCTCAGTTCAATACATTCAGAGATTTTGCCGCTACAGCCATACTTGGTCTGGTATGACCGGTAGCTTATGGTTGGTAAGGCTAATTAACTTTAAATAAACATGTCTGTGTTATTGACATCACTGAGTGGGTCTGCTACCTGTATGACAACAGATGGTGCTGTTTAACAAAAGTTATATAATCGCCCTTTAACTGTTATACAAAATATTTGCAGAGGAATGCAAATGTCTTGTGGTCAGGAGTAAAAAAAAAGGTAATTTTTGAACAGTACCTTGAGTAATACCGCCAGAAGACACATACAATATTATACAGAGAAGTAATATCTACAATGTCTGATTCTACTGGGACAGATACCAAATTTTCCTTGTATTAAACAAGCAGTAAAACAGCCAGTGCTGCAGCCAATGCACACGCGCCTTAAGCTGTGGTTCTTCTGATGGCTGCTCCACACATGCTCTAATTTGCCAAATTTCACTTTGTAGCTCAAAACCAGTAATAAGATGGTGGAAAGTAAATCCAGTCGCCAAAATGGTGTTCTGATAACACATCCATGTTTCTGTTTTCTGCCAACTGGCTGACTGAAGGAGGTCCCACTTTAAAAAATGAAACCCTTCCACTATTAGATTCCTCATGCCATCTTAAAAATCAATCCCAAACTGGAATTACTAACATCATAACTTTTACCATGAGCAAATGAGTCACTGAAAGGAGAATATATTTGAATTTTTTACATTCATATGTTTGCATTTTTTTGTTTTCTCAGTGAACTCCTCTTCCCTCCTCTCTCTGTCATAGGTAGAAGTGTATAAATATCCCTGGTACCATGACTAGATTTCTTTCTCATGTTCTGTGTCAGACCTGCCTGCTATTTGCTATGTGGGTTAAAAAACTGAAAGGGAAAACAAGCACAGAGGAGGACGACAGGAAGGAGTGAGAAAAAAGCAAATAAGGCAAACCCACTGAAACAATTCATCTGATCTAATTTTACACTGATGACAGCAGGAAGCAGACAAACTCTGCTGTTTCATCTTGTTTCTTTCACATGTGATTTTCTCCCTTCCCTTCCCTCCTCCCATCTGCTCACAGATGACAATGCCTTCACTGATAAAGACACCTGTCATCCGCTTCCACAT
Source organism: Lateolabrax maculatus (assembly GCA_031216445.1). NCBI lineage: Eukaryota > Metazoa > Chordata > Actinopteri > Acropomatiformes > Lateolabracidae > Lateolabrax > Lateolabrax maculatus. Next base: position 7,751,264 of record CM062205.1, on the reverse strand, counting down.
AAACATGCAGAGACGTACAGTACTGAATGTAACATTTACGCTGAACATTGTATAGAATATTATTATTCATCACAACAATGGAGTAATTTCATCTTAAGGGTGTTGCAAGAACAAGAGCAGCGAGAGCTAGTTTGAAGGGTAAGTACTATATGAGGGGCATTTTTACACACTTCTCTCTTTTTTCTTTTGTTTTTTCACTTATAGGCACCCCCATCTCCCGACCCCACCCCACCCCCCCAATCAGTACTCTGGCACTGGCACTCCTGTTGGTAAGATATGTCGTGTGACCAGAATAAGTAAACCATGCTGTTTAAACATAGCTGAGAACACACGGCAATCAAATCAGTCTGAAAAAGAAGGGACTGTATAGATTCAATAGAGCTAATGTCTGCCCCACGTCACTCGATTTTAAAATTAAGATGCTTAAAATATCTGAAAGGTTGAACTGTAGAAATTAGAGTAGTATAGAAGTAAGAAGTAAAAAATTCCGACATTTGCCCCACAACCTTAACCTTACTTTTTCCATTTGGGGGCTGCAGCTGTGTCAGTCATGCAGTACTGATGGAGCCTAGTAATATGGGATCCTCTGAATTTTAGTTTTCTTGTTTCTATCCTCACCAAATCTTTATCTTTAAAAAAGATGTGAAACTCTTTTTTCAAAACCTTGTTTTATGTTTGTATATTACTGTCTGGAGAGAGAGATAAATATGAGCCCCATTTTTTGTCATTTGATTTTGAAAAGTATGGACGATTAAAGACTATGGTAGTGGTTGCTAGGAACAGTTCATGTTTTTTCACGTTAAATAAATATATCAATTGTTCTTTCTACATGTTGACTTAGAACAATTTGTACACCTGCTTCGATCTCATACACGCTTGTCGCTATTTTCTTGGGCTTTTTGTCATGAATGTATGTTTCTCCAACTGGTAAAAAGAGCTGTCAGTGCGCACAACACCAGACCTATTTGATGGCTGCAGCCATCTAACCCATCTGAGAACACCCGCCTTTTTAAACAAATAGGTAGCCCTTATTATACTGTCAACAAAGCAGTGACATAATCGATATGGTGGACATTTAGCAGTGTTAGGAGACGACAGACACTTGATCATCAATTACTCAGACAGCAACTCAGGAAGAAGATCATACATGCATGTAAGAGAAGCCAACGTTAACCAATGTGTTCCTTACGGATGCTTGTGAATATAAATGTGGATCTACAGTAATAGTAAACACACATACATGTAAGATCATAATTACAGTGTGTGTGAATTCTAATTTATAATGGACTCTTGAACAGAAATGTATTTTTCACAATGTGGCAGTGCATACACAGACATGATTGTTTTGTCAAACTCAGCTGTCAAATATCTGTCTCCCATTTATTTGTTTGACATATAAAACATATAACTGTCATATCCTTTTAAAAAGCTTCTTATTGCTTCTGCTCTGTCACTGCTCTGCGAGATCAAATATGTTGTCATATCACATAAAAGTAATAAATATTGTTGACGGATGGTAAGCGCTCAGTGTTTCATCATTTGCCAGAAAAATGTAATAAAAAGGAAAAACAACACAACAACTGTTTATGTACCGTATCTCTTTACGTCTGTACAATTAGAAACAGTTGCTGTTGATCATGATCATGTTTAGGGACAAAAATAACTGGGCTTTGTTGATGTTTACAATATTTTTACTCTGGTATGTGAAAAATCATAAAAGCCGCTGAGAGGACAGTAGCCCCAGAGGAACAAATTACCCAGTCTGTCAAAAAGCAAGTAACACACTGCGTGGGACAGCTTTGAGCCAGTGTAGCAGAATTTTTCTTGACGAGCAGAGATTCAAAGTTTCAAAATGCTGAACAAATTGTCCCTGTTTGGTGGGTGGCTGATCTGACCTGGACTAAGCTGTTCAATGTTAGTAGTACGTGTATTGGTGGTACATGTGTGGCACAGGGGGCAGAAATTCTTGCCCGCCACAAAGTTCCCAAGAGTGGTACCTTTTGCGTGGTTGTGCAGTTGAATTAACACAATTGGTGGTAATTTGTTCATTCCAAATTAGGAACAAAAGAGAGGAAGTAGTCCAAATACTGTAAACATGAAAAGAGAGTCAGTTTACGGTAGCAGTGGATACAGATGTTTGAAGGATTGATGAATCAAACTCCCCATTTAATGAATGGTGCAATGAAAATCGTAAACAGACGAGGAGTGGGTATCCTGGTCTTGTAACTACATACAACTCCATAGTCTCCCTAACTCCATATCACTCCATAATGATGGATTTTTGTCAATTGGCTTGGTTAATTAGAAATGTATGAATTTGGTATTGTGGAACATTTTAAGTGCATGGCTAAAAGATACTTATTGTAAATTCTTTGGAAGAGTAAAGGATTTCCCATACTCTGACGGGTATGGCAGATTTTTTGCTTAGCCTGGGTAGTGAACTATTTCTCCAAATTGGTAAAAGTTGTTATGCCTGAGTCTTTGTTGAAACAATAGATTTTTCCTGTTCATGCAGGTATTTTATTTAACTTCAACGTCACATTCTCTCATTTCGATCTATTCTCTCCTCTTGAGATCACATGACCTGTCTGCACAGCTACCCGGTCAGAGAGGCGAGAGTTTGACTGCAGGACGAGGGTCACACTATGGAATATCTGGCGATGTGAGCTGTACCAGTAAAAGGTCTGACAGTGTGTCCACATCCAGCCTTGACCTCCAGTCAGTTTTCACCATGTTCATTACATTGAAGCCCTTCTCACAGTCTGTTACAGCTGGTGTTGCCTGAATCAAGTCCATTATATCCGGACAGGTGCTGCAATGCCACTTCTCCTTGTCCATTTTTGCTGAAAAAGTGATTGGCTAAACATTATCCATATTAAGGCCTATATAATAAAAACCTGGTGAAAAAGACACACCTGATTGGCCACATAACCAGGTAATAGTGATAACTAGGTGAGCGTACTTACTGTCATATCCACATGGTCAGTTGGGGCTATGCACGGTTGGTGTTGTTGCAGTGGGTGATGTTGCAGCCACTGAAGTCTTGACACAGCTAATGTGGTCTTTGGGTTTTCGTGGTCTTTACAGTCTTTTATCAATTCTGTTTTCATACAATGCTTCCCAACCACAAATGAGCAGGTCACTGGGTTGCCGTTGCTGTCATAAAAAACAATCTCTCCTCACCCCCCTCACTCGCCACTTCTAGGTACATTTTCTTTTAACCGACCTTCATCGTGCAAGGCAGGCAGGCCTTAAATATTACTTCAGTTATAATGAGCTGACCTCTTTCGAAACACATAAAATATGTGTCCTGATATCTGGTTAAATTTGAACCACTGCAGAACTTCAAAAATCAATGAGAAGTTGGCTTGGCTGGTAACTGGTTAACTGTTTTCTACATAGTCCAACCAATGTTGAGGAATGAGAAATTTGAAAGCAAAAATAATTTGTACTGCAACTAGCAAGCACACACACACACACACACACACACACACAAACACACATGCACAAACTAAACACCCTATAATGCTAAACCACCCCCGTGCCCACACACTCATCACTGTCTTGTGAGGAATACAAAATGACATTTCAATTTGGGTTTTCCCTGTTGTGATGCTGTGGCACTTGCATACCAAATCAGCTCTTTCGTCTGTCTCTCTTTTCATCTCACACAAAATGAACAAATGCAAATAAGGGAGAAAAATACAGGGAAGTAGATGCTAAATGAGAATGTTAACATGTTATATATAGAGAGAGGTCAGTAGGCAAGATTATATCTGCCACTCATCTGTAGACTTGTGTATGTGTTTGTCCCTGATGTAAAAGTTGTCATGTCTCTGGGCATGTGTGTGTATTTGTGTATATGTATACAGGTCTTTGTTTGTTTTTTAATCCATTTGTTTGAAGATAAATGGAGACTGTAATTCTAGTTGTCTTTCTTTTTCTACCATTTCCATCCATTCCAACAATGTCTCCCAAAGTCGGAAAAACTTTTTTAACTCTCTGTGTGCACGTATGTATTGACTATACAAACTTTGTGTATGTGTGTGAATCCATTCATAGCCTGCTTGAAATCAGTCCAGGCCCGGTATCAGCTCCCTCACCAATCAGTGCCCGTTGTTCAGAGTAAAATGTCGAACCAGTCAGCCAACCATTTAGAATAAAAAGGCAGCCAATCACAGGCTGCATTTTGCATAAAATGGCAGCCAGATGGCTCAGTTGGACCAGAACCCTCTGAATGAGAAATCATAGAAAGACATGTTTTGTCCAATCGGAAACAGCACTTTCTTTCGTCGGGCGTGATTCAATCAGTGAACCAGTCATACTAGCCATTATTCAGTCCAGTCTGACTATCTACTGTAAATTATTCAAGTAAGTTTTAAAATGATCAATTTCTCCACATTTTACCTACAAGTATTCTCTTTAACCTGAGGCTGAGATATCTATAGGACATTAATGACTTAGACAAATACAAGGAGCTCAATTATTCACTCAGATTTAAGAAATTGGATTTGTCTCCTGGGAAGCCAAGGAATATCTGGCAATAGCTTACAAATGGGTCAGTTAAATGCACGGTATGTAATTTCTGCCACTAGGGGTCTCTCAATCAAAACAATAACAAAAATTGTAGTTTGATGACATTGTGAAGTAATGTGGGATCATGGGAGTTGTTGTCTATCTGATGATACTCAGCCAGAAATCATGTTATGTGGCAAATTCAGTCTTGGGGTAGCCCAGTGCCATTATCCATGGTCAAAACAATCACACTATAAAACAACTTTATGAGTGCGCTGTAACGTCATAACATCACCATACACTTTAGCTTGGTGGCTGGCATGAGCCACTTGTCATTGTACCACATCGTAGTGTCATGGAAACTGAAATCTCAGTTCTTGTCTAGTGCAGATGAGAGTTGGTAATTAAATACCAAATGACACAATATTCAATCCTAAGTAGATCTTTACTGCTTGCAAGCAAGAGCCATCATTCGTTGCACAGATATGACTGAAGAGAGGCAGTCTCTCATCAGTTCTTATACTTTGAAAGTCACACACACACACACACACACACACACACAACAATAACTAACAATCAACAGGATTCACATGATCTCGCTCTAGAAATAAATTTTGACCCTGACTTTATCTTAGTTCTTCTCTTATCATGCCTTTCTCTGTGTTAAAAGTATGGCCACCTGCACCTACTCCCTCACTCGCTCCCTCAGAACTATGTGCATCAACTTCTTTCAGGACACTCACAAAAACCTATATTTTGTAATATCATGGTGGATGAATACTAAACACATTTAATCATTTAGCAATAATGTGATCTTATTGGAAAACATATCATTATAACAAGAATTTCCTTTACTAGATATTGAATATATATATATATATATGCTAGATATTGAAATATCATAACGATAAGTTAGGTCTACTGGAGTTAGGTCTCACTGTGTTGCAAAATGGCATGCAGTTAATGAAAAAATGATGCTGTGTGGCAGAAAAATTGCTGATTTCTGTTAATGAGTATAATTCTGTGACATTGAATGATGACGCCACTGACAGGCAACCAAATGAAACACACTGTTACCTTGAATAAATTAACATATTACTCTGAGTTTGAACATTTTTGGAAACATTTGGGATAATGTAATTATACAACTCAACAAAATCTACAACATAGGTCTATTCGTTTTGAGACATTTTATTGTGGAAATGTTACATATTATTCCTTTTAAGATGTGCATTTTAGAATAATAATAATTGTACTGTATACTAGACTCTAGATCAAAGACAATCTGTAAAACTAAAGATTGTCTTTAATCTTTCCCGACTGGAAACCAAACATTTCCCTCCTCATCCATATACCTCTTTAAAATGTTTTTTTGTACATGTTCTTGAACTGAATAATGTTTATACTTAGCTTCAGTTCCACAACCAAACCATTGCACAAATTCACCCAATAGATTGAAATACACATACTCTTCATAGTTGTAGGACAGTTTCTTTAAATTAAACTGTCCTCTCAAATTATAACCCCCTTCTCTGTCAAAGAACAATTTTTGTATATTACTCTGTAATACATAATTTTATGCTTTATACATTATTTGTGCTATGTTCAATTCTACAAGATCCCTGAATTTCAAGGCATGTGACTTTAAGAAAATTGTGTTAGTGTGTTCGCATAAGCCTAAATTGTTAACTATCCTCAAGGCCCTTTTTTGCAGTAAGCATAATGGATGTAGGGTGCTTTTGTAAGTGTTACCCCATATATACACACAGTAATTAATATATGGCAATGCAAGTGAACAGTATAGTGTGCAATGCTTTATGATCCCGAATGTGCCTTGTGGGTGGGGGCTATTGAATGGAAAGAGTGAAAGTATTTAATATGCTCAATATGCGCACAGATACAGGCACACAACTGCATGAAAGACACAGAAAAAGGCTTTCCCCCCTCCTATTTTTACATTAGAGCTCATTGATTCTTTTTTTCTTTTTTAATGTCGAATTGTCTGATATACTAACAAAATAAATGCTTTTCCTGTCCTCGTGAATGTGTGTAATTGTGAGGATACTTTGACTATTAATTGATGTTTTGAATTTCTCCTGTCAAGTTATGTTTGGCATGCTGACTGGTGGGTACTGGTCGGAACAATGTAGACAAACCAATACGATAACATCCTTCACATTACATTTCTATCAACATTTTTAGTAATATGGAGGCTGAAGAATACATGTTGTCATTATTATTACAGATATAGGGCATTTTTATACCACCTACCCTATCATACATAATATTATTAAAAAAAAAAAAAAACTATATATATATATATGGGGGACTGAGTACAAGCTGAATAGATTGGTCTTATCATATTCAACCTGGATAATCTAATGGGATGTAAATGTTTATGTGACTTCCAGTGTAGACTGGGAAGGCTACTGGTATTTGTAAAAAAGAAACGAAAGATTTTCTTTTAATTAGCGTATTTATTAACACGCTAATAATTCATAGGAAGCCTGTAGAAAAGGTAACAAGGTCACACAACTAAGGATGCAATGATCCGAGTTTTTCTTTCCTGATACTAATACAGCAACTCAGGCTATATGTCTCCTTTTCCCCCAAAAAAAAATTCTGTAAAAATGTAATTTATATTATATTATTTATTTATATAATTTTCATGAAAAGTAACACAAGGCCAAGGATTTCTTGGGCCCATCATTAAAGAATGAATGTAAATGACAGTGGAAATATTGAATTTTATGATAGCATTTACGTCAAAAGTGTATTCAAACTAGATCTGTCATCTCTGGCTGACAGTCAATCCACTTGATAAGGTCAGTATCTGCATCAATACTGATCCGGTGCGTTGGATTGGTGTATCTCTGGTTATAGGCTATACATAGTTTTGTCCCTGATTGCATATGGGACGGTAACATACTCAAACACATCATATTCAAATTGCACAATGCAGGTAATCTATGTATGAAATTGGATCCTACCTCATAACAAAGAATGGAAAACTGGAAGAAACTACCCTAGTATGTGGAACTACATCTGGGGTCAACAATGTATAGACGGTTCCTAACTTTTAAAAGTTCATCTTTGCCTTGCTTAGGGGCAAGCAGCACTACCACAAATTATTATTTTTCTTATACGACAAGTTTGATTTCCATCAATAACGACACAGGCAAGTGATCTACGGGGATAGTGATGAATCACAACACTAGGAATTTAGGGGTCGGGGTCTGAACCCCCTGGCAATGGGCAAGTTTTATCCACACGTAAATGGGCTGATAAACAAAGAACCCTACATTAGTTTTACCACTCTAGCAGCCAGTGTGTCAGTCTCTCCACCATCCACTTGTGTCTAAATCGTTTAGCCAGCCAGTCACTCCCAAACTGAGCAACTCAATTAGTGGACCAGTCAGCTGCTAAGCCAATCACTCAGCCAAACAGTCTTGTCTCAGATAGTCAACCAACCAGACAGTCAGTCAATTACACATGGAAGCGAGGGGGCCACCATGTGTAAGTATGTGTGCATGTGTATGTGTGTGTGTGTGTATATATGTAGTGATGCTTTAGATACCCTGCTTAATTTGGCATGCCTGATAAAGTCCATGCTTGACCAACCTCAAAGATTTGCTGTGCTGTAGACTAGTATTTTGTGTGTGAGGAAAGAGAGACTAACAGGAACGCACCGGTCAGTTTTAAAATAAACCGACTAGCTGATGCTTTAGAATGTCCATGCAGTCCCTTTTCTCTTTTAAACACACACATACACACACACAAGCACACACACACAAACGTATAATACAAAGTGAACCAGATTGTAATTATAAGTTGTGGCTTTAAAGCTATTCAGCATGTAGAGGGCAATGCAGGATGTCCACTCAGGCAAAATCAAGGGTAATTACATTCACCTGGTGTGCCAGGTGTAAATCAGCCTGATTATATTGCTAGAATGACAACCAGCAGGCCTCTGAGTCCTGAGGAACTGGATAAAGCCAGCTAGTTTACATTAGTTCAGCCAAGCCAATATATGGGGCCCAAATTGGTCTTTCATTAAAAACGGATTACGGTCCAGGCAGTATCATTCCCCTCATGTTGTGATGGGAACGGTACAGTTTGTGTCACTATACTTAATGGCACACTGGCCATCTTCGGCAAGCCTGAACTGTAGTGGAAAACAGATGATGGCTTTTACAGCGGTATGAAAACAAAGTGAAAACAAAGCGTCTGCTCCGTGGTAAAATATATCAGGTTAATGTCTTTTTGAGATTAAAATGTCTTTTTCAAGATAGATCTGGTTAAGAAAGCAGCATCAAAACATTGTTACAACAATAAATACAAACAATATAAGTGAGGGTTAGAATAGAATGATTTTGGATTTGTCTGCATTTCACTCCAATTTATATTGGGTTTAATGGCACAGGACAAAAAAATTGTCTGCAAGAATTCATCAGCACTGGATAAACTGGATAATGCAATTATTGTCAGCATAAAAGAGGTACAATGCGTTTGACAAGTTATCACAAAGATTTAGTCTTTTTTTTTTAACATATATTTGAAAAAAATGGTAATGGTCCCAGTGTACAACCCTGGGGCACTCCCTTGAATACAGGGAGACAGGGATAAGGAGACCAATAAATTGGCAACATTGAGTTATTGTGGCAAACCAGTTTAGCTTGCCAATACTGCAGAGTCTATTTATTAGGGCGAAATGATAAACTGTCTCAAAAGCCTTGGAAAAATCCATAAAGAAGAGCCATACTTTTTTGCAGTCCGATGCCTCAGTAGGATCATTTACCACTATTGCGGCCACACTTTTAGTGTTGTTTTCTGAAGCCTGATTGATGATGACATAAAATACCATTTGTGTAGAACGTAGGGAGAACATACTGTAGGCAGGGTTAAGGTTAGGAGTATCTGCCTTCAAAACCCTACATCTGTCTGACCCTAAGCACATATTATATCCTGAGGTCATTTGTATTGTTTCACATGCCATCCCACTCCATGTTTTGTATTCCCTGCCACTCTTCCCCCCTGTGTCATCTACTCAAGCAGAAACGCCATAAAGATAACAAAACAAAAAAAAACAAAAAAAAAAACGAATGTTGCCCTTTATTTCAGACATCTGAACTGAGCAGGTGAACTGTGCTGCATCACGGCCATGGTGTTTGAAACAGAGATAGATATGGTACAGAGTGGAAAAGAGGCACTTTAAAATGCTGTTATACAAGCAATCTGTGACCTACAAGCTGACATTAAAATAGACTGTACACACAAACGCACAGCCAGCTGAAAGAGCAATGTGAAGCAGAAAGGTGGGCCAGTAATTGTTTGACCTTTATGTTGGCAGTCGGGTTGAAACGGTGGACAAAGACAAGCTTACCCTGACTGGGGAAAAGTTAAGCCTGACACTACATGCAGGCTTAGTGGCAGCAACCCAAAGTCCCCTGTGTGTGTTTCTGAGTGTTTGCCTGGCTAAAAGTGTCAGAGGGAGCTCCACTGTTTTTAGAAGTTCAGCTGTTTGTTTTTCATATGCACTGAATACAGTTAACACATTACTAAATGGAGTTTTTCCACCTTTTTAGAGCTGACATGATTTTTAGAGCATTTATTCAAAGAGATGAAAAACGCGTAAACAATCAACGACTTTGCTTCCCTTAAAAACGGTCACATGTGAGGAGTCACACTGAAGACTTGTTTTCTTTTTAGACACATGATGTTTGTTCAGCGTGAAAATGAATTCAAGAAAACAATCTCAGCTTTCCAAGGTCAAGAATGAACTTTAAAAACTTTTATAAGCCAACAACAAAACCAAGTGCTCAAACAAAATTTTGCGCCTACAGTTTAATGACAAATGGACAAACTCAATGTACTGGCGTCAAAAATGAACTGTAAAACCTCAGAATACTGTGAAATATTTCTTTATATGAATACTTGATCTTTCTTTCCAACACAAGCATTTATGAGCACTATAAAACAATGAATAAATATGTATAACATACTATAATGTAGTTGCAATTAGATATAAGAACATTTTAAATATTTATCAATGGATCTGTCATCAGGTATAGCCTAACTGCTCATATGAAGCATTTGTAACAGATGTATAAACGGTTAATAAGATTTATGATATAATGCAATTGTTATCCTAGAAAATGACACATTTTATATAAATATGAAGTCCTTATACATTATATTTATTCATGAATTAGTTATAGTTATTTGTTGTATTTATTACATCTGTTAATGCAGTTTTTATTTATTTATTTATACACCTCACTTCAACAACTGAGCAAACTCCTTCCACTAATGCCTGTGTGAGAAAAACCTTGAGTGGACCTTGAGTGAAGAATTTTTTGTGAAACTACTTTTTCCGAGGTAAAGAATGAACCTTGAAGATGTTTTGAGTTTTAAACACATTTATATACAGTTTAAACCCACCTGTCAATGATTTGCACATGTATATGAATTTAATCATTTGTGTGTATGTTTATATCATTAACTATAATTACAGCTAAGTTATACTTCATTAAATGATTATACATCAGTTACATGATTATGCAAGGAATTACAGTTGATGAGAAATACATAAATAAACACATGTAATGTCTGCTTCAACTACATAATGTGTACCACTTTACTGTGGTAACACTGGAAAAATATTTTTGAGGAGTTGTGGGTAAATTGGGGGGAAATATGATGAACATGTACCAGAAAAGCAGCTATTATCAGATATCAGTGTAACCTGTGCTTTAACTGCTATGAAAAGTCCAAATGTTTGCCATGAACAACGTCTATGCAGCAGGTGTCACAAAGGGCTGCATACTGAGTTTGGTGATTATTGCTCTCGAACACAGCTGTCTAGCACTTGGATGTTGGTCGGAAACAAATGAAGTAAGATGGGTTGAAACTTCCGTTCAAACTTCTGTTAATTGCGTGACTCCATTAGCCACGTTTATCACCATCGGCTTCATCAGCCGCAGCACCGTTGCTGCCTGTTATTGGTCACAGTCAATTACAGTCACCATCACCAGAGACTGAACTCCTCTGTGGTGGCCAGGCAGTCCACTGAAAACGTGTGTGTGGGGGAGTGTGTGGGTTGTGAATAGCAGTGATGCCGTGGAGGCATACCACTACTGCTATGTCAAATTTAAAGCAGTTTATACTGTACACATGGGACTGTGGGACATCCTAAATTATGTGATTTCATTCATAAATGAAAATAACTAAAGACTGATCAATAATGTACAGCAGTATAAAGTGAACTTGTCTTTTAGGTGAGGGTCAAATCATGCATAGTAATGTGTCACCAAAAATGGAACTTGACCTTGTAATCCACAGCACAGGCAAACACAGTCGATTTTATCAGATCTGTGAGATGTTGTATCTACAAATAATTAACAGAACAAACACCATATTTGACTGCAGTAAGTGCTTTAGTGTTTGGTTTGAGGAAGATGGAGTTGAACATCAGATAGGCTTTCATGTGTATTAACATAACTCAGTATTTACCTCATTCACTATGTCGCTCATCCAAAAAGCCTGTGCTCTCTTTCTGTATTTCCCTGCCAACCCCATCTCTGCCTCTCTCTGTGTCATGAAGCCTGGGGGAGACAGTGTCAACATATTAATAGGAATGTAATCCATTTGGTAGCTGTGCTATTAGTAATGCTAAGCACACCAGCCACAGGCAGCCAGACAAACAAGGTATCAAACAAGGGAAATCATGCAAGGGAAGAGAGAAAGAGAACTCTCAAAGCTAATTCTACATTAGACCTCCCTGGTGGCCCCAGCTTTGGTTGTCAGTCGATCTGTGGTTGTTCATAATCCACATCATTTTGTCAAATCACCTATATTCTCAACATTGGCACTATAGAAACTACCCAGAGTTAAAGACTAAATGACAGTAGCAACATGGCTTTAGGGATGGCAATGTCCGTGCCCACCACTTTGATCTGGACTGAAATATCTCAACAGCTACTGGATGGTTTGCCATGACATTTTGTAAAGAGATTCATGGTCCCCAGAGGGTGAATGCTAATAACCCTAACTTCCGCTCTAGCACCACCATGAGGTTGACATTTGTGGTTTTATCATCTCAACAGCTGTTGGATGGACAGATATCCAGGAGGAATTGTTATGACTTTGTTGATCCCTTCACTTTAACTTTAGCGTCACCATCAACAGAAAATTATAATTTCCAATACTGGTCAAATATCATAGTTTATTCTCAAATACATTCAAAACGTCGGACATTCCCATCAGCCTTACCTGAGACACTAAAACACGAATTTTCCCCACTTGGTTAGGCCAGCGCATTGCATGGTAGATAGCTGCCTTTATACACACACCACACAGCATTATATTTCCTCTATATCCAACAATGAATCAGGTGTTTTCTGGAGGTGATGAGTGTGTTAAAAAAGGACAATGACAGATTACATACATGTAATCACCACAGCTAATAAATGTATCATCACAATGGTTCAGGTTGATACATAATGAGTTTATCATGACTGCCTAATAAGAAAGCGGATTAGTGTAATTCACTCCTTAATTGCAGATTAATGGGAGGTTGTGCAATGAGACTGGATATGATTTCAAGGAGTCCAGGGGCTGGAGACCCAGGGGGAGGTGAGGGGTGGATTAATCAGACACTATTGTTCTCTTACCGAACTCACACGCATACACATACACACAAACACACACACACACACACACACACAGCAATTTAGGCTACCGAGAGTAATCAGTTCAGCTCCGAAGCGACAGGTCCACTCAACTGATTGACCTCGCCACTTTCTTTTTTGGTCTTTATTCTTATTTTTCTGTATTTCCTCTTGGTAGGATGTTGTCAGTCTTCTTTATCCCTCATCTTATAGCTAATGAGATAATTGTAAGTGATGAGTTTTTAAAATTCACTCAAGTGCGGCCAAAACTGATGAGTACATCGTGCCCACTAATTGAGATATTGTCTATTCAAACCACTGTAGATGCTCAAATGAGCTTCTGGTGTTGGAACATCACTACCTAGAAAATCTTTTCACTGTACCGGAAGACAACTTAAAAGATATACATCTTCAACTTTATCTGATTTTCATAGTTCCTTGTGCTGATTCTAGATTTGATTCTATTTTTTTGCTTGACTTGACTTGTTATTGTTTTTATCATAATTGTATCAAGAATGTAGCTACCAAATGCAGTGATTGCTTTCCTATAATAAGAGATACCCTTTCTTTCATCTTTGCGTAAAAGGTTGTATTATCTGAATTTGTTGTTTCAAAACAGACATCTTTGTTTGAACAATAGAGCTTAGTACAAAAAACAAAACAATATATAACACTTTGAATCGCATATTAGTAGTGTTGTTGTTACCCTATAAGTATAAGATTGATTATTTAACGTTTGTCAAGGAGTTACATTACTGTATGTTGAGGAGTTACTGTAGTCTTTAAAGTCGTAATCTTCAACATTTTCATGAATTTGTGGGAATGAACAATTAATGGATATGCACCTACCTATTACTTCTATAATTTCTGCAAGTGTCCCTGCATTGATTCATAGGATAACACACAGAGACAACTGTCCATCAGTTACAAAAGAAACTTTTGCATTTGAGCAGATCACTTCCAGATAATTCTGACATTGTCCCAAAACCAAGAAAGTATCGGCAAAAAACCTTTTAAAAACCTTTTCAAATATCTTCCCCAGTGATATCAGAGCTTCAGTAAATGAATCTTGTAATTTCTCCAGTGATGAAGCTGCAGTCACACTGGAGCCAGTGTGTCATCATGCTCCTTGTATTAGTCCTCTTGGAACTCGTCTATTTCGTGTTGCCTCCTCTACTTTGTGGAAGTTATTTTAATCTAACTTCCTAATATATCACAGATTGGTCTAAAAGTTTATCTAAAAGTGATTATGTGACATCAGTGGGACCTGAATTTTTTTTTTTTATATTATCAGATTCCATGAATTTCATGTGTATTTCAATATATGTATTTTAAACAAATCTTGTAACAGCAGAAAATTACATATAAAGTGGATAACTTCCTCTCTCATTTAGACATGTTTATCGCTGTTGATTGCCTCAGTGAAAGAATGAAATGACATTTGGTTTCATTTGGTTATACCATTGAACTGTCACTGAACCCTCCAACCACCCGACACACTTACCTTTAATGGTAAAAGTAAGATTTTTTTTCCTGTCATGTGTAAACAGGACATGTTTGCATTCACAAGTCTTGCTTTTAAAAGCACCAACCTCACGTCTCCCTGGCACAGATAATATGATTGTTTTGCCGAGACCTTTCACCAGGTGGGGCTGAGATGACAATTGAGTGTCAAAGCTAAGCCTTTAACAAAGAACAGTAGAGCAGATTGTGTCAGTGACTGGTTTACAGGCTACATCGGGTACAAAGGTTGCAGGTATTTCAAGGCAAGTCTCTGGGAAGAAACTGATATTTGATATCTGAGAAGTTATGAGACCCTGCAGAGGAACATTCATGTTCTGTCTCTTATCTGTAAGACTGTGTCACATGGTGCCTGCTCACAACCTTGACTATCAGCAACCAAAACAATGCAGCTGTGGTTGCTAGGGATACTCAAACGGAAACTGTTGCTGCATTGTTATTTATCGGTTGCTCTGAGAGCTTACTGGAGAGGAGAGATTGTGCATAGAATTTTTTTTTGGTTGGGGAAGAAAAAGTTTGACTCTAATCAACGATGAGCTTAAATTTCTATTGTGTCTCTCACACTCATTCACCCCTCATAAACACACAGACTGAGGCACACAGGCAGCAGAGAGACTCCACAGGGAGGACTAGTACCTTGGACAGAGGCACTGCCACTCCTCATCGACCTCAGTGGAAAACATTATAAAGTCAAGGTAAAACCTAAAGGACAAATCAAAGGAAGTGAAAGCTCTGTGTACTTCAATCATGTAATGTTGGCCAGAATCATGGAGCAGCCTAGTAAAGTACGCACTAAAGCTATGTGCTTGGCATTTAGAAAATGTAACCAGCCCTTATTGTCACTCAACTAGTATCACGGTTAGGGAGAAACCTCTTTAAATACAGGTAACATTCAATATTGACATACCCGCCACAGTAATGGCAGTTAAATCATTGTTCAACAGCCTGGGTAGGGGAACCGTATAGTATATGTATTATACTATACTATCGATACTGTTTATATAAAACATTTCAATTTACGCTTCAGAAGGAATACATGTGGTGTGTTAATATGTATCATTAACAGCTTGCTATTCATTTTACAATATGATCTCCAGCTAATGAGGGAGCAAGAAACAAACTGGCTGTAGTTGATCAATGACTGAGTGGTAAGGACACACGCACACACACACACACACACACACACACACACACACACACACACATGCACTCACATACACTACAAAAAAGGGAAAAAAAGCCAATGTGAATTCAAAACAGTACATGCCTGTTTCCAACAAAGACAATATTTCCAAGGTTTTTTCTTCCCATTTTTCCTCCAAGGATTTACAAATGATGGTAATTATGTATCATGACTATAATGTATGATGATTACCAGGAAGATGGAAAGTTTATTTGCTAACCAATTTACCACAAAGACAAAGTGAAGAACTTGGGTGTGTGTGAGAAAATAATTAGCATTTTGTGAAACATAGACTCAGTTATCTTTCCAGTACCATTTTAAAATACTTCAAATACTTTTTAGGCCTTTTATTGCCATAATAAATGCAAAACTGTAAAGCTTGGACACTTCCTGCATATCACACTTCATCCCATTCATTCTCTGTGTAGCCTCTTAACATGTGAACGTGTGTTTCTGCTTTGATGTGCTATCTTTCGGATTGATTTTTAAAATGAATCCCTCCACCTGAGTCTTCTGAGGACACTGTGCCTTTCTAGGATTCACGAATGCACTTGGAAGCTGTGTGTGAGTCTTTGTCAGTGTGCTTGCCTACTACTGGATTTGAATGTGTGCCATAAGTATGTGTTTGTGTTTTTCTGTGTGTCTCTGTGTGTGTGTGTGTGTGTGTGTGTGTGTGTGTGTGTGTGTGTGTTTGTGTTTAAATCTCCCAGCAGCCACAGATAGAGCTATCTCAAAACCCAGACTCCCCCTGTTACTGGGGGCTGCCGGGCATAGTGATGTTTTTCCTCGCAAAACTTTTTGTGAATCTGTAAAACATTTTAACAACGCAGACACACACACACGCACACCAACATGCCTTCTTCCAGGCATTTCAACACTAATTTTAAGGTAAACTCTAATTAAGGTTACATTTACACTTACACTTTACAACCACTTCAGAATTTTTGCCAGTGTGATTTCTTAAATTTGCTTCTGGTTTACATCTACTTTTAAAATTAAGTTGTGATGTGACATCCTCTAGTGCTAATCTGAATTCCTACTCTGCTCTGTTTATCTATTTTTATTTAACTTTACATTTACCTGGAGATTTCTTGAGATACATAATGTCAGCATAGTTAACAAACAGTTTAAGCACATTGTTGTCAGAAGTAGATTGGAAATGCCGGAAAATTTAAAGAAAAGTCAAAATATTGCTTGATTTGCGTTTAATGAACAGAATTCACATATAGCACAATGAAATAAGTCCTGAGAAGCAGCAAATGCTTTGTCACAAATATAACTTATGCATCAAACTGTGATGACAAATAGTCTTCCAATCCCAAGTCTAATAGATGGTGTGTGTGTGTGTGTGAGAGAGAGATATTATGGCTATTAAAGGTAAATATCATTTATATTACATATTGTAGAATACTTTTTATCCATGTATACTCTGTCAAGAAAGGTGTGTAGGGTTTATTATTTTCACATCCAGTACTGTGCCAACTAATGTGATGGGCTGGTTATAGGGTCTATTATCAACACTCTTCATTATTATAACTAATTCAGCAATTTGCCAGATGGCTGAATTAGTGCAGGCAAAGAATCGTAATGACTTCCTGACCATTTTGCCTAAACCTCAGTGACGATGCCCTGATGATTGCAGATGACTTGCACATTGTTTGCAGGGTAGCTTTTCCCACACATGTTCAGAGGCTTATTGTTGTATGACTCCCTGAAAGGAATATATCATACGGTCATTCCTTCCGATTCGGCTTGACTCATCTACATCTCTTCTTTTCCTCTGGGGAAGGTAATGTTTCAGACAACTACAGACGCAAAGGTGTAACTGCTGTTAGAAATCTACAGACCCAATCTCCTGTTACCATGATTTGATTTGTTTGCCCCGTAGGCTATCGAGTTGAGAGGTCAAACGTGATGCAGGAGTTTGAAGCTTCTGCCCTCACTTTTGAAATGGTAAACAAACACTGTTCCACTAGCAAAAGGAAGGTTGGCAAATATCCTGTTTTATTAATATTAGAGAACTGAAGATTTGGCTTGACAGGAAAGGTCAGTGGGCCTCAGAATCAATAAACTTCTTCCTCCAGATAGTTTGAAATTAAAGCAAATGTTATTCCATGTGATTCTATTATGTTTTTTTAAATAATCAGACAGACTGAGGCGATCACATAACATCTGCCAATTGGTGAAAGTACTCCTTAGTCAAGAATGATGTTATTCATACTGTGGCTAGCTGCATGTGAGTGCCTTTTTGTGTATTTTTGTCACCTGAGACCGAAAATATTTATTGTTTCAAGAATGGCGTGCAGTAATTCATAAATCTGCTGAAATGATAGTGACGATTAGGTTAACAAAATCCTCTGTTTTTCACCAGGTTCCCACGCTGCCCCTTCAGCTATCCTGAAAAAGGTTGCTTATTTGGCTCACAACAGATGCTGTTTAGCCCATTGTGGCACCTTCCTGATGGGGAAAGAGCTGCTACAATTAAACATGCCATTGCATCAAATGCGATGAACCAGGTACACACACAATATGTGTAATAATCACTGTCCATAGTGGATCCTAATTGGGATTGAAGCCCTGAACCCTGTTCTGCCTTCTACTTACTAAGAGCAGAGAGTTTCTCATGCGTTCAGGGTTTAATTTGTCATTTTACACAATGTAACCATAATCTTAAATCATTTGCATTAGAAAGACATTCAGAAATTCATTTTATATGCATGTCTAATAATCAAACTATAAAAGGTTTTCAAGATACAGGCAATGTTACCCTACTGTTAATGATATTGCAGCAGTTACATCAGATCATTTCAGTTTTGTTTCATTTATTTGTGAGTTCTAAACTAATTGTTATCTACCTGCATTCTGAGTGTGGGTGCAACTAAAGATGCAACTAAAATTTTAGGGAGTTTGATGGGGAGGGGAAAAGTGCACAATCGTGAATATACTATCCAATTACACGTATAATATCCACGGCTAAAACAGACGCATGGAATAGTCCAAATCTCTTCCATATAAAATACTGGCATAATAGAAATGTTTTTATACACAATATATTAGCATCAATATATCAAGTATAGACAGCTACGACAGCCCTCTTATAAAAATAATTATCAGCCTGTCATTCCAGACAGGATTATATCTCCACCTGTCTCTCTCTCGCTATCTCCTGTAATAAATTGTATCTTTGCTTTGCAATACAATGTAATATGTTTCAAATAGGTACCCTCGGCTACAATGTATAAAAGCTACATAAACAACCAAGAAAAGAATACATTTATTTGTTTTGTTTTTAAATTATATAATGTACTGCTATAAATAATGCGTTATTTTTCTATTTCTTTGCAGTGAACCTCTATCATGCCATCAACTGTGGGTGCTCGAAGGTTTGCGACACAAATTCTCCATACTTTTGTGCTTGCAAACATGTAGCTTCTATGAATAAATACATTCATTAGTACTGTTTCATTATCTCCGAAAACACACAGTGGTCTCTGCCAGTATTTGGACACAACACCCATTTTATTTTCTTATTTTGGCTTCGTGCAGTTTAGCTTGGATGTGAAATGATGAGATGACTTTGAAGTTCAAGTGCAAATAAACAGCTCAGTTCACTTTCAGCCAAATTGAGGGGTCTTTTATAGCTGTTCCATATGCACAAAGCACCAGTTCACACTTAGGTATCCTACTTTTACCACATAAAAACTGTAACCTGAACAATCTTGATAGATAATGTGTGCACCAGTGCACCCCAGAAAGAGGAAAATCTTGGCAGTAGGGCATACAAACAACAAATTTCAAATAAAAAACATAATTCAAACATATTTGAAAGAAACTGCTATCTGTATTTTACATCTCTGGTCCACTGTGATTTTTTAGAAGTTATAGATTTAGACATTTTATCTAGACTTCCTTCAATTGTTAAAGAAGGAGGAGATAACAATTTTTCGCTCAACAGCTGCCTCAAAAGACCACAATGCAATACAGCCATGAATGTTGAATCGTTTTTTTTGTAGTGTTTGGTGTAGCCTCTGCTCCACCTGTATAGCTTAAGCCAGTGAGGTCCGTTTTGGGGGGTTGTTATAAGGCATTTGGGCTAATGTAGGAAATCAATATTTCAAATCTGCACTAATCATGTATTTTTTGATACTTACAATAGATCAAGTTACTATGTGTAATGTGAAAAGGGTTGCTCTTAGTGATAAACCAACAGAGAATTATTTCCCAACTTTGCAGTTGCTCTAAAGATACGGAACCCCGTAGCACCTTTCAGCCTGTTGTTTGGGTTTCATGGCATTAAACACACTGTATAATACCTGCTCAGTCAAAGTTAGGTCAAAGTTATCAACTACCTGGTAAACATAGTCTAGCATTTAGCAGCCAAAGAGCCAGATTTGTTCCGAAAGAGGAGGTGGAGACCCAAAGAGCTAAAAGGAAGTGAATATTGGACTAACATTTGTAATGCCACCAGAAACATGGCTCCAAATGAATGCCAATGTTTCTCTATATTTGCTGGGTGTGTAAACCAAGCCCCAGGAAGTGCACCGCACTATGAAGCCATTTTGACATAGCGGCCAAATGGTGGAATTACAACTTCCGGGTCCGTCATGTGATGCCATTGGGCCCAAGAGACTTTTTTAGCAGCTGGGAGGCGGGGCTTAAGGAAACGCTAGTGCTCATGCTCTATGGGCCCAGCAGAGCGGGAAACTCTGAAACTTAGCATACTGAATAGATGTTTGCTTCATGAGCCACTGAGCAACTTCCATGGGAATGAACGAGGCCCCGCCTCCAACACTGTATCCAGTTCTTTTTATATTTTTATATTTACATGGTGTAAACAGACAGAAGTGTAAATAGCTGGCATGGTCACAATGTCAACTTTAGAAGGTGATAATATGTCAGTGATGTGTTTACAGCTTGTTCTGCTGCCTCCAAGTGGCCAAAAACGGACAATTACTACTTCAAGTAGTTTTCAGGGGCATTTGTTGAAATTTGTGTATCTGTAGTAAATGCTAAACACTTTATCATAAAATAACTGTTAGAGTGAAGTTAACATGGCAGGTGGATAAATTGGATATTACTGAGAGTAGCTGAGTATATTTTATTTAAGGTTCGGGCAGAGCTCTATTACACAAGGAGAGGGACTTATTCTGTATGTTGTTTTGTGCCTGACTTTGACGAAGTGCAGCACTAGTTTTTCCATTTTATACAAAAAAAATTCCAATATGCACCACATTCTTTCACTTTCAGGCCAGTTACTCTTTGTTGTTTTTCTCATGAGCTCCCGCATCCTGACGGGAACAGTGTGCCCTAAATAAAATGTCCATAGTTAAGCTTTGCACGGAGGTACACACAACAACACACAATGGGAGGTATGACTAAAGTACTGCTGAGGTGAAGCACGTATTGAGCTGCAACATTTTTTCTTCAGAATCCAATTTCTGGATTTCCCCCAAAAAGACTGGATTCACTAAATTGTTTTGTATTTAAACATGTGCTATGGATTTCTTCATGCACAATAATTCTACAAACAGACCTTTTTTTTTAATCATAACAAAGTGTTTTATTAAGTGTCTGGCAGTGTGAGCTTCTATTCAGATGGATTGTAAATCATAAATAACAGATTTTGGTTCTAAAAAAAAAGATCCTCAACAGCTGAAAGAATTAGCCGTGTGCGTGTGTGTTTATGCTCTCCACAGTGTTTACAGTCAACAGAGGCCTTTCCTAAATCAGTCTAATGAGATTATCTCCCATTGGATTCTCTCCTCTCTGATTGGAGACGGGGATAATTGTCACAGCCACAGAGGAGAGAGGACGGGAATACAAATTGCCGCTGGAGGAGAGAAGGGAGCGAGAAATGATTGCTATCACTAAAAGAGAGAAAATTACCATCTTAAGCAGAACTGATTGGTGTCCTGCTGAACGGGAAGGCTTCACTTCAATAATCGAATCACATGAACACTTAGACTTTAGAGCCAGTGGAGTCTCATCAACAGAGCAGAGTCTGTTCGGTCCTTACTATATGGAAATAACTCCACACCAACAAACCCATAGAATTAGGATTTCTAAGAGCCTTCGTGAAATTAGATAACACAGTTATACTTCTCTCCAAGGACCCTTGACTGTGAAGGCTCTGGAAGATTTCCCTGGAAAAACATTTTGCCTTTCAGGCAATTGTGATGTGCACTTTGGCTGCGATTCCCAGTTGGCTGAGTAAGGTTGTATTGAGATATGTCGGGAAAACACAATCACTCTGACACACAAATCAGTCAACTGCAGCACGTCCCCCCAGGATACCACTTTTTTATCTGAATATTTTTCAAAGTTTTTTTTGGTACAAGTCCCTATCAAGTCCCAAATGGTTATTTGGAGGGGGAAAAAAATGTGGGTGATCAAGTGTTGTTAGGTTGCATTGTTGTACTACTGCTATCTTCACTACGCATTGATTTGTAACCATTCATATTTAAACCAACAAAATAAACTCAGTTTCCCCTGTTAGAGTGTGCAACATGACATTGGTTCAAATTCAAAAATCACACTCATTTGTAGTAATGGACAATTATTTCACACTAAATTATTAAACAATACCACTTACAATTGCATATTTATTTTGAGATTAAATATGATTATTTTTCTGAAAGACAAAAGATCTATTTGAGCCTCAGTAAAAGCTGGTACACTGCCTTTTCACACTGAAACAGAGCAATACCCTGCTTTGGAAGGAAGGCAGCCAATTTATCCAGTGTGAAAAAAAGAATAATTTTGTCTTTGTATTGATGTGTATTGGAGTAAAAAATAAATAAAAGATACGAGTGAGCTGATGTATGTCAATAACTCACAATGACTTAAATGGGTATTTGAAAAAGAGTCTTTCAATTAGGCATTATTTAGTGAATGCATGGGATTGTATCAGGATTGGATGGTTATTGCCATTGTTATTTACTGTTACTGTTATTATTCGTTGTGGCATGATCACTTAGACTGTTTTATGACCAGTGGAAGCTGTATAATTTATGTTTTGTAAAGCTGTTTTATAATCTCATGTGGGAGCCATGACACTTTCACATTCAATCTGTTCATTCATTCACACAGATACCAAATACCAATTACAGATATCATGCAACAAATACGTTGTTAATTTAATTTATAAGTCTAAATGAATTAGTTTGCAGCTGCCAGAAATGTATTTAATACAACAATAAAAACTTAAATCTGCTCTCCATTGCTCACACTGTTGGTATTAAATCCTTCCGGTATAGATGTGATTTAAATCATCATTTTCTGTCAGAGTTTAATATTTGTAAGGTTTTTATTCCAAATGACTAGAGCTGTTCTTGTTATTCCTGCGTTTTTCAGTCCATCACTGTGGTACAAACTGAAATATTTTAACTGGATATTTATCCATGAAAATTTGGGACAGACATTCAAGGTGCCCAGAACATGTGTCGCAATGACTTTGGTGATCCTGTGACATTTTGTCCTGCCCCACCAGCAGGTCAAGGTGAACAGATACTGATTAACTGTAGAGCTGCTCGGTCTTCTTTTTGAGTTTGTGCCTAGTTTACTGACAGATCTGATCAGCTCCAGAAGAACGGACGGGGACACAGTGTAAGGAAATATAGTGAGGAAAAAGAAACGATGAGTACTGGGACCCTACTGTGGCAATTTCTGCCCATAAAGAACACAAAGATGACCAAAACAAAAAAAAATTGTTTTATTGATGCTGTCACACCAAGCACACAGCCCGTCCTCGAGTGTGTAAGGATGTGCTCTGTGTTCTTGTGATTTTCAAGCACTCAAGCAGGTGGGAAGAATGTCATTGTGCTCGATGATGAAATAATGCGAAACGTCAGTCTACGACGTCACTGACTGACACTGACTTCCCCATTACCTTCATACCCCCCACCCCCACTGCGCCCAATAGCTTTGTGGATGATGGTGAATCAACGAGTACAAGCCCCCCGGGGACAGAGATGTAGCTATGGATTTGTGTTCCAACAAACGCCATCACCATGCAGGGCCTGTCAGAGCCCGGGACCTGTCTGAATATTTATGCCGGGCACAGAGCCTCCCTGAGGGGCTGGCTGGCCTGGAAGAGAGGGCCCACACTGGAGGTCAACTGTGCGTCATCTGCTTGTGTGTGTGTTTGTGTGTGTGTGTGAGAGAGAGAGATGGCTCAATAAGTAATGCCACATGTTAGTTGTTAATATTGATAAGGTAATGTGAAAGAGAGGAGACACGGGCTGCATTCTGAAAAACACACACACACACACACACACTCGTACAGCTATAGATATTTTCTAGCAGTGTGCTCACGCTTCTTGCTGCATTTTTGAGAGGACATTCCATTTATTTGCATTCATTTCCTCATCCCAACATTAATCTAACCCTAAACCTAACCCTGTATTAGACTCGCAAAGGATAAAACTCATACACACACACACACACACAGGTCTATGCGTGGGAGCAGAGAACAAGCCTAAGGATAGCCATGTATCACCGACCCACTGCTCAGTGTGACAAGACAGATAATACACTCATACACACATGCTCACACGCACACGCCCACCGTGATGTGGGCATATGATGTAATATAAGTGCACAGACACACACAGGTACAAGATAATGTAGCTTTGTGAATGAGTAGTCAAAAGGAGATGAGAGGAGATAAGCTCAAATTTAAGAATATGTGAGTGTATTTTGTACCAAGCGTCTTCGTCCACTGACCTGCCATTCTCCCTGAGGTGGTACCATCTAAACATTCTGACCGTCCATCCAACAGCTGCAGTGGATCAAAATGTTTCCCATAAATCATAACCTTAAAATACTTTAAAAGAGTGCGTGTGTGTGTGTTTGTGTGTGCGTGTTGTCCAGTTATTCTGTCCCCAGCCTCCTATTGTCCCAGTCTCTGCCTCATTGCCTTCACAACTGCCATTGATTTATGGCTGCACATTGTTTCCTACAGCCTGAATGGACACTTAAACTACATTGCTGTGTGTGTGTGTGTGTGTGTGTGTGTGTGTGCGCACGCGCGTGTATGTGTGTGTGTATAACCATAGACAGAAATGAAGAGAAAAACACGGGGAATTTAATGGGAGAGAGATGAGAGAGGGAAGCAGACACATAGAGAGATAAATAGAAAGATGAACAGAAGGCGAAAGATGTAATCATAACATTGTCCTGCCTCATAGTGCATGAAACAGCCAACTCTATAGTTTAGTAAAAATAAAAAAAACAATGACGGCTTACTGTTGATGGAGGTCCATGGTGTAGGTTTGCAGTCTGAAAGAAGTCTGAGACACTGATAATAAATGTAAAAATCGTTTTTTAAATCATGGATTTTATTTTTTTTTTCTACTCGATGGTTTGTTGGTAAATTGCCTGATCGTAGGTGTTTCAAGCAACAGCTAAGGTAATTTTATGCCACTGTTTTGTATAAATAAAAGCTTTCTATCAGCGATTGCCATATTGCAATATTGATTCCTGATGTTCGGTTTATAACAGCTTTCACATTTCAATTTGAAAAAAACATTTCCTAAGCAATCTTTTCTATTTTGCATCTTTTTATGCCATTTCATTTATTTTTCATCTCTTTTAGAAATGGTGTTGAGACTTATAATGTTTCTGTTTATTAAGAAAGAATAATATCATTTTTTATCAATATAAACCGAACTGATTTATTAAAGTGGTCAAAAAAAAAAAAAAAAAAACTAATGCAGCTTTAAAGAATAGTTGTGTTTTCTCTTGTCTGGTTAGAAGATCAATAATGTGGAGCTGGAGTCAGGATTAGTTTAGTTTAGCATAGCTTAGTATAAATACCGGCAACTGGAGGAAATCGCTCGCCATTCTCTCTACAGGAGCTGTTTTATACATATTTTTGACCTTTGGACAGAGCCGTGCTAGATGTTTACCACACCATAAAGACTAGGAGCAGGGGGACTGTTTTTAGAAACAATTGTGCTTTTCCTACCATGACAAAGCAAAATGTCTGCTGCCCACTTGTCTCCAGCACCGTACTTAATATCAGACAAGTGTTTTTTTCCCTATAAGTATTTCCTGAACTTCCCTATTTCAGCTATCACAGCGGCTTTTAAGCTCTTTCTCACCTGCATAATGTGTCTAAAAGGCTGTCCCAGTCACTGATTGTGTAATTAGAGACTGCCATAGTAAATTAAACACAAATTAAAGCACACAGAGTTGGAGCACAAATTGAATGACAGGTGCAAATCTGGTGTGTGGAAGGTCTTCCCTGGAGAAAAAACACTGTGAAAAGATGTGATTTGCACTTACAAATTCTTCAGAATATATCAGACAGGCGACTGGTGGAACAGAGAAGGCAGTGGAAGAAACGTCACAGCAACATTTGTGTCGTTGAACACATAATCTCGTCGATAGCACACACATTTCTCATGAATATAATGTCCTATATGCACAAGGAAGGTTACAATAGACAGGAAGTCTGCTCTACTGTACGGAATACTGTGGTGAACAGTGGAGCTCAGCATATGTGGAGATTTTGACCCAAATTAGCCTCAGATGCTGTTAAGGGAAGACACTTGCAACAGAAGGCCGCTTATCCTAACTAAACCCAATTAACACACTGAGAGCAGATCGGCTTGGTGTGTTTCCTCACTTGGGGAGGGGAGGGGAGATATCTGGCTTTTTACTCATCTACATAGACACTGCACTGGCTGGATAGTGGTTTAGGCCTGTAACGTAAGGACAGGACAAGACAAAAGTAACAAATGGAGCAAGTATTTAAATGTATGTCCAGATGATAGTGTATAATAAAGACCATACTTAAGCAGGAAAAATAAAAGTACTGCATATTTAGAAACCGGAGGAATCACCAAAACTGTCAATTATCTGTTGGGTAACTCAACTGAACTAGCATCTTCTCCAACTTCTCCTCTACCCATCAGCTCTCCTGTTAACAAGCCAATTCAGAGCTTTGATTAGCCTGCTGAGGAGTCAGTTAAGCCCTGCCGGTCCTCCTCTGGTTTGGCTTGACGAGCGGCTCGGCGCCTTTGATGCGTCGGCTCCATCTCTGTATGAAAGCAGACAGAGTTCATTAAAAGTCTAGTTAAGAGTTAATTGAAAATCGCAGAGTGCTGGCAGCCTGATATTGTAGCTCCTCCATGTAAGTGTGTGTGTTGCTAAAGGCACAGAAGAGAAAGTGTGATTCTGTAATTACATGAGTGAGACTGGCAATGATAGAGGGAGGGAGAAAATGCGAGTGACTTTCTTCAATAGTTATTAGTGAAAATGTCCCCCCCCCCCATGTGACACAGTATTTCTTCTTCAATTATGTCCCTTCAGTTTTCAACAAATTTTTCATTGTCTTATTTCTAAATGTATTATTCTCTCACTCCTCCTATATATTTAGCTTTAGTTGTTAAGTGAAATGAAAATAACATTAACCTCTACAGTACATATGAGTGGTAGCTACCAGTCTCAGTGTTCAGAAGGCTGATGTCGGTGAAGGTCAGAAAAGAGAGGTGACTTCAAACTAAAGAAAAAAAGTCCAAACCTGCAAACAAGACCGAGAATTGATTCTGCACGTCTACATACACACATGAGTGACAACCGGGAAATGACAGATGCATTAGTCGTTCAAAGGATGCTAAGTACAGCATTTTAACTTAAATTATGATTGATTGCGTTCATTTATAAAGACTTGTATGATTAATTGCCATCGCCGAGAAGATCGACAGCCTCAACACTACGTAATACAGTGTGTTCAACCACGCTGAATTTGCAGACCTAAGCCAAACTAAAGAGGAAAAACTTTTGACTGAAAAGAGGAAATGCAGTCATAATTGGGAAAAACACCCGTGCTTCCGGCATGAAGCACAACTGATGGCATGTTTGATGAGCTGGCGGACAAGGTGGAGCGAGGACGATGCCGGCAAGATCCGGTGAAGCTCAGGTTGTAGAGGGCCGAACTTCAACAGTGTGTCTTTCGAATAAGCAGCCAGTGGACTGAGGAGGGAGAATGAGTGTGTGTTGGAAATGTGGACACTTCAAACACAAATTATCACAAACACAGAGCTGTGGAGTGTGAAACTGCCAAGTGGTGCAGTGTGAGCTACACAGCAAACCGGGTGAGCTGTATCCATGGCGACTCATCAAGCAAGCAGTAATGTCTTGGCAACAACAATTGTAGCCTGGTGTTGTTGTCCCATAAGTTGTGTTGCAGCAGGTACACGGACTCAGAGATGTTGATTATGTTATGAACAACATGATTATGGCAGCTCACCAACTCACGGACAGGGAAGCAGCCGGGGAAGATGGGATCCGATATAGCTGGGAGGAAAGAAACTGGAAGGGATATTGTCATTAGTTGAGTCATTTGGAGGGTAGAGTTTATGTGGACATGACAAACATAATTATAGCAGTTTACAATCAGAGATGAGCCAAAAATTTTCTTTTTCTGTCTAGTTTTCGGATGGGAGATTATTGTCTGTTGTCTGTGAAGTCTGGAAAACTATTACAAACAATACGATTTTGTTTGAATACATTTAATTGTACAGTTAATTAATGACACAATTGGTATTTATATAAATATTAAAGGGAAGTAATTGACAGTGACTAGCAAAAACTCATTATTTGTATCTGTTTCATCTGACTCTTCTATTGAATTTATAATCCAAAAATGAACTGAAATCCAGAATTTAAAGCTGCTCCAACCAATATTTTTATATTCATAGTGGATCAAATAACTTTGTCTAATCTGACTGACTTGTAGGGATGAACCCACAGAGAACTATCCTCACCTGAGTGGTATATCACCTTTTAACTTATTATTTTGGTTTTACGGACCACGACTTAACTCTTTCAGTCTCACCAATCTCATCATCCTTGTTTCCATTTGCAGCAGGCAGCTGTTGTTCTCGTTGATGAGAAAAGGATCATCCAAATCCAAGCAAAAGTCTGAAGAGGAGAATTATCTGTTGGTTCCTCACTGTGAGCAATACCTTTTACATTACATTAAGTAATTTGATCGATTGCTAATATTAAAAAAAGTTTATTGCAGCTTTAAATGTGATGTATTAGAGGAGAGTTGTACAGTATGATGCCACACATTACACCAGTAAACACACAAAACACATTCACCTTCACTCCCTTCCTTCAGGAGTAAGTAACAAAACCCTAAGTTTGTCTCCAAAGACGTTTTCTTGTCTCTCCTTTTCCCTTAAGTACCATTTTTTTTGTTCTGCAGAAACTCAGCTATTTTCCAGGCAGGTCCCCTTGGGCAATGTCAGCATCATTCTCTACATGCAGCTTTGACTCAAATCTCTTGATGCAGTCACATCCTTCGCCGCGGCCTTCCATTCCTTTTGGGAGCAATGCGGGATTTTACAACATAATTTCTCCTTCCCCTTGACATTCTGAATGAAACTGTAGGCCTGAAACACTTGTCAGTGAAACGTCTCAAGTGAGCATATTGGTGTGACGGGGGTGAAATATAAAGGAAGCCAATTGAATGCAAGGATAATGAAAGCTTAAAAAAACTTTTTTTATTCTTTTTATCCATGATAGATTATAAAGTTAACATGAAGGACGCCAGAATTGCTTAGTCTTATTTTATGTGCTGTTTATAGTGATGATCCACAAGGTCAATAAGCAGAAAATAGATCAGATGTTGCTTCAGAAAAGACAAGTTTCTGCATCGGCACTCACCTCTTGAATAATAGCCTCAATGAATGTCTAACTATCGACTGTGATAACTTCCTGTTCTTCAAGTCTGTGCACATGAAAAGAAAAACAGTGGAAGAACCAAACAGTGCAATGGGACTTGAAATGGCTGTGATTTGCTCCCATGTGCTTATACGGTTTTATACAGACAAGAAAGTTACCTATTGATTTCCTGTCTGTCTTTGACAGCTTCTCTCTGGAATTTGATTGGAGCGCTCGTCTCCCATTGGCCGCCCTGGATGGCATTGAGACGTAGAAAGCAAGTGTAAAATGTAGCATGTGCGGATGGATGTGTGTGTCCTAATTCATATGGCTGTGTGTTCCTATGTGACTGTGTGTATCGGTTTGTGCAAATAACGTGCTGCCTGTTAAGTACCTGTTTGAGCTGAGGCAGGTGGGTGAGTTTGTGAGTGTGTGTGTGTGTGTGTGTGTGTGTGTGCGTGTGTGTCTGTAATCTTCCTTCAGACGACAGATAAAATACGGCGGCTTCCTATTGTTTAGCCTCAAGACACATGGGTGTGTAACCATGGTCACGAGTCATCAACCCACAGTACGAGAGAGAGAGAGAGAGAGAGAGAGAGAATGTCAGAGAGAGAGGGAAGATGGGAAAGGATGAATTGCTGGAAACACCCAAGTTATAACAGTTTGAAATTGACCGGTAGAGGGGGGTACTGTACTTCCACATGTAACAATTTAGTACACACTGCAGGTAACTTGTTTCGGAAATAACTGTCAAATGTCTTATATGCCGAAGATTATATGTCTTATTGTTGTTGCTACAATACAGTCACACCAGGTCCAGTCTGGTGATGACAGCACTGATCTTGTGAAATTTAGTTCAGGGGTTTTCTCTCCTTTTGACAGATTGTGAACAAAGGTGAAGAAGGTATAGGGAGTGAAATTGCCGTGGTAACGGTTTAGGTGACTTAGGCCTCAGTGAGTCATGATGATCATGTCACTGTCACACGTGCCTGTCTGTTCTTGGATGAGTCAGGTTGGATGGGGAGCATCTGTCTGCAGATACCTACGAGTGCTTTCACAGAATTTTCAACAAGATTCACGTCTGGGCAACTCCGGCTCTGTAACCTGCTTCCTGTTGAAGTTGTTGTTTGCCTTGCTCCTCATTGTCATTGTCCTGTTGGAATAGAACTTGTTTGCTCTCCTTTCAAGGTTTTTCCCACCTTTACTGAAACGCAATTTATTTTTCCCTTCAAGGCTAGAAATAAAGTAATGATATAAACCAATGCTTATATAGTTTAGTGACAAGAATTCATTTTTTTTTTTTTTTTAAAAAAAACTTCACCACAACTAGAAATAAAAATAATGCTTTAGTCAAAAAATAGTAGACATACAACACATATCTGGTGTTAAATATCAGACATAAAGGCCTCCTGTTTGCCAATACTGCTGGAGCCATTAGATTTGATTCAGGTGGCAATGAATGTTTACTTCTGTATGTGACCGCCTCGTTGTGGCGACTTGTGCTACCACCTGTGAAGGTCAACTGTCAAACAGCTGTCCTTCTCTTGGACTGAGCTGGAAAAAAGATGTGGAAAAAGCCATTTGAAGTTAACCCCCCTCTCATGAAATCACGTGATCGTTAGCTCAAATCAAGGTTTTATGATACCAATAGCTTAAATGGCTGATACACACACAAACCACCCTTTGCTTTTTATAGCAGCCAAAATCTTGGATGTTGGAGTGTCTCACACCAAAACAAGAGTCAGCATGTCAGTTTTAAAGGAGCCTAAGTGACCAGACTGACTCACAACTGGGCTTGAATAAAAAATAAAAATATACTTTTTAAAATGAGAATGAAGGAAAATTGTGGTGGGAATGGGACCTTGAGTGGTACCAAAATTTTGTCTGGCCCATGAAGCTTAGAATGTGTTTTGTGAGAAAGTCTTCTTTTTACCAGTAAAAGTGAATGGGCAGTACTTTTTTTATTGATAATTTAAAACATTTACTTCTGTCCAATTGTGCTGGGAATCAACTGACCTTGCAAAATGTCGCAAAGAACAACTTAGTAGACAAAAATGTCTTAAAGAATTGATTAGGCAAGCTATTACTGTAATTTTTTTTTTTGGGGGGGGGATTTTCTATAGGGAGATATTGACTTCTGTCTATATCTGACTATCAAAGGATATCATTTTAAAGTCTTGGACTTTAAAATCAATGTTAAACTCCAGGGTGAAAAGATTGAATCATTCTTCTGTGTAATCATGGTCAAAAATGCTTTCTGATGCTATTTATCACATAATTGCCTTATTGACAACACTTCTCCGATCTGGACTAACCTTTTGGACCATTAAGGATGTTTCTATACAGCCTTTCTAAATCAAGACAGATCCAAAAAGTACTCATAAAGCTAGCTCATGTTGCCCATCACCCTTATCCACTGAAAGTTGCCTGCCAGCAGTCTTTGAACTGAAGAACAATGTGAGAGCAAACATGCTGTAAAACCGACAGCAGCAGACCCCCCCGCCCCCCGTCCATCTCTAATCTGTTTGTTCTCTCGTTTCTTTTGTCTGTGTGTCTAAACCTGTACCCTTTGTAGTTGGATAACAATGCACAGGCAAATATATCCAAGCATGGCTGACATGCTTTCTGTCATCTCCAGCTCTCTTAATAAGCTGTTTATACTGCTGTTTCTTTGTGTATGGTAGTCTTTGACAGGGTCGAACCTTTGTAGTCAGATAATGTGAGCTCCTCTAACACGTCTGCCTTTCAACAACATAAAAGTGTTAGGATGCTCTGTGTGTGAAAGGCTTTCCATGTTGTTTAGTTTGAGAAGACCTAGATTAATAATCACACCCAGAGATTACACATTCTCACTGCTGGCAGATGAAAAAAAAAATGTACTTCACATGGAGGGAGACAAACGGACTTGTTTTCCCCACTGACCCCCTCATTTGCGTTTGTGTTTGCACGTCAGCTTTTG
The DNA here is from genome assembly GCA_031216445.1 of Lateolabrax maculatus. Taxonomy (NCBI): domain Eukaryota; kingdom Metazoa; phylum Chordata; class Actinopteri; order Acropomatiformes; family Lateolabracidae; genus Lateolabrax; species Lateolabrax maculatus. The sequence continues at coordinate 7,718,740 of CM062205.1, read as the reverse complement.
AAAGGAATCTGAAGGGCATGGGACCCTGCATGATGCAAAGCATGTTATTAAAGATAGTGGCACATTTGACAAATTGTGCGTGTGAATTTTAGTGTAGCTTAAGTGATTTGGCCTTAGCGAAAGACTTCATCCTTGCACAAAGGGTGAGAAGCTGAACAGCAGAAGCTGCACTAAAGTCATCTTCAGTAACTGAAATGATTGCTAAAATAAGTGCTTTATATTATTGAAAGTTTTACATCCATACTCTTGCTGGATATGCAACAGATCAATCAGTGCAATCTTTCATTTAGCATTCATTTCATCGATCTTTCTGGAAAAATGAAGCATGTTCTGTAGGTTTATATTACATATTCTTAGACAGATCTGCATCCACTACAGCAGTTGCTATAAGACGTTGAAACCTTGTGGTTTTAACAAAGTTGATCAACTTTTAATTTGTGAGCACAGATATGACAACTCCCATTAAAAAACTACAAGCGTAGCAACATGGGCACTTAGGTCATTGGAACTTGGTTTTGTCTTGGTTATTATCTATAAAACTCACCTATGCTCACCTAGTCATTTTTTCAACTTTGCAGCTGTAATCTCTGCTGTCTGAAAACCGCCACAGCTTACAGACCTCTTTGTTCTGCTGTTTTACAGACATGTCTGAAATAACTGCGACCCCCTCAATGTATTGGATCATTTTTCGAAAAATTACATCCTAATCTAAATTTATGAAGCGAGCCACACAACATACGGTTAAATATTTTGTATTTTTAGTTATTAGCGTACTCAGAATCACTTCGCGGTCCAAAGCCCTCTGCCTCACTTGAGTGAGAGGCTGACGCTATTCCAACACAGTATGGTGCGTTCAGGTTGAACATGTTTGGCCCAGCTTCATTTGCGCAAATTTGGCTAATAAATTGTATCAACTGTACTGACGTGAGCCATAGTTAGCTGGTAATGTGCCTGCTTTGTCTGCGTGAAAGCTCAGACTCTGATCCCAAAACGTACCCACTCCAGGCCTTTAGGACAAGTATTCGCCTCAATTTGCACCAATCCAAACGGGTTTGTATGCAGTGAATGAGTCGTTGCCGTGACTTAATATGCAATTGTGTCCGTTCAGGTTTAGCCTGAACACACCATTGACGTGATGTTGTCAATTAAAATTTGGCATACGGCTAAATGCTAACTATACCAGCCTGAAGTCCTGCAGTTTTGTGACACAGGCTTGCAAAATTGGCATTAAATATGTATGTATATCTGTGCGGTGACTTTGACTTGACTTTCATCAGTGCTCCCTGCATGCAAATACAGTGTTTGACAGGCTTGCATCATGAAAAAAATGCATTTCATACATATAAACTAGCACCCTTACATGAATCAATAATACTGATCCATGTTCTGTAATAAGATTTGCCATCACATCTCTGGCTAGGCGCGATGCTGAATGTATGAATCTGTGATGTGATGCTTGCATGTCAGCTGTCAGTCTTCAGTGCATACGTGTATGGAGATACTTTGAAGAACTTTTGGGTGTGTGTGAGTGTTTGCGATTGTTACTGACAATACATCATCATGTTATTTCTATATACACAGAATACTCTTCACATACAGTATTTACACAGTCCTAACACATTCTGGTGCCTGGGGAAAATATTATGACTTCATTATTTTAATCCAATGTAACAGCAGGATTGCTGATAAACAAAGATGATAATTAACATTATTGGGCATATAATTACCCAAAAAATGAACAGCATATTATGATTTCTTTACGCTGGGTTAGCTCGACGTCAGTACAATTATTTGACCAGGGGATCTGAAACTACTTTAGTTGGTCGGCTCAGTCCATGTAGAGTTGCATACAGTACAAATGAATAGGGGAAGAGAGAGAAATCCCATTTACATTGTGCTGACCCCATTAACCTCCACTAATAACATGAACCATGGGATTCATTAAGTTAATATCATTCGCTATAATATCAAACATTAGTAATAGCGTCACACTTTTAATGGAATCAGCAATCTTATTTAAGAATAAAGGAGCATGACCATCATCCTAAACATGTGAGAGGATGATTTGAATACGATGTACAAAAAACCACAGATCTGCATTTCACATGCTTTCATATGTGCCTTTTAAAGTGATTTTGTAACAGCATTTAGCTAATGGTAGCTGATATGTATAAAGACATTATCATTACGTTACATTTCCAGCATTTAAATGATGCTTTTATCCACAGCTGTTTACCCTGAGCGCCACAGAAGATTAAGCTGCATTTCTAGATTATCAACATTACAAACAACTAAATAGACAATCAGGGTTTTACAACTGTGACCATGTACTAATCATGTGGGAACAAAGTGCTTGGAAAAACTAAGTGGATCATAGGTTATGGAAAGACAGTGAAATTATCTTTTTATAGAGAGGAAGCTGAATGAGCAGAGGCTGAATTGGTTAGTTGAAGAAACTGAAATGAAGTCATTCTGGATGTACCTCTGACTTCGGGGTGCATGATCTGTTTTGTGCAGTAGTGGAAAGTAAGTAACTACATTTACTCGAGTACTGTGCTTAAGTACAGTTTTGAGGTACTTGTTGAATAGGTCCAGTTAATGCTACTGATGGACTTCTCCACTACATTTCAGAGGAAAATATTGCACCTTTTACATTAACTTGACAGTCAGTTACTTTTTTTATTGTATTTTGTATATTTAACAAGGGGCCCCTGAACTCCCTAAATCTCTAAATCTAACGATTTCAAGGGCTCCGTAATTTAACATGAAAAGGGACTCTGCATAATGAATACTTTTAATTTTGTAGTGAATTTTGCTTATACTGCTTGTGTACTTTTATACAGCTTGAATTTTTAAATTTAGTTTTGTGTTATTACGTAGTGGTATTGCTACATTTACTTAAGTAAAGGATCTGAGTAGTATTTCCAAAACTGACGTTCTGTTTAGTTGCATTTTGTTTTGCTGAATATCATTGTGATTTCATTATTATAATGGTGGAATACCATTGCCTATTTTTTTTTTTTTAGTGAAATGCTGTGCTTTCCAGCATTCTGAAACACTGAAATGTGATGTTGTTTTTGTTCATTTGTGTTTTAGAATGTAGATTTTTAAACTGGCTGGCTGCAGTAAATCAGATATCAAAAGATATGAAAAGATATACCATTACTTCAGCTGATCAAGCTGTACCTAAAATTAACGCTGCTGAACTGTATCTGAATAAGACACTGAATGTGTCATTTAATCCATAAATATAATATCTACTATTGGCTTACATAGTGACTGTTTCTGCAGTCCAAATACACTGATAGTCACTGTCACTTTGTTTGTGTGTGTTTTTCTCTTTCTTTCTTACTTTGATCTCATTATATCTAAGCCTTTACCGTCCATTGCGGTTCACTCTTTATCTCCTCTACTGATGAATTGTTGCTTCCCAAATTGCTGTGTGTGTGTGTGTGTGTGTCTATCTCTGTGTAAATGCCAGCAGCATCATTCAGGCTGAAGGCCAGACTTTTACACTGACCTTTAGACCCTCATCAACCTCTCTGTCTAAGTACACACACACTGTGTCTGTCTCTCTCCCACACATACACACAGCCTGCCTGTGTGACATCTGGAAAGCTTCCGTTAAACTGAACAGTTTTCACCTCCACTTAACCTAGAGGTAAATATCACAGTCCACCTACAGTACTTCCAGCACTCCTTCTTCCTTTCTTGTTGTCTCGGTTACTTTCATTGAATTAAATTCTATTCAACTCAGATGACAATACACTTGCAAAAGCACTGGAATATAATTTAATACTATTATTTGGTACGACTACAGCAACAATCTGGCCAACAGTCTCTTGCCATATTTTAAAATTTCATTCATGCCAACTGCATGGATGAATAAATGAATATCCAGCCAAACGCTTTACAGACAGAATGAGAGCTAGTAGAAATTAAACAAGAGGTGGGCTAGATCACAAATAACAGTGAAAAGGCCTGTCTGAAGGAAGTAGAGGACCTGATCCGCTGGGGTCAGGACAACAACCTACTCCTGAACGTCAGCAAGACTAAGGAGCTAACAGTGGACTTTTGGAAAAAGCAGGGAAGAAACTACGCCCCCCTTATTATCAACGTGTCCTCGGTGGTAAGGGTGAACAGCTTCAAGTACCTTGATGTCCACATCAAAGAGGGCCTGACCTGGGTCCTGCATACTACCTCAGTGGTGAGAAAGGCAAGGCAGAGACTGTTTCACCTCAGACACTTGACACAGACACTTCAAATACTGAGGAATTTCTACTCCTGCACCATCGAGAGTGTCTTGACGGGGAACATTCCTACCTGGTATGGAAACAGCACCGAACACGACCACAAGGCCCTGCAAAGGGTGCTCTACCCTGCTGAAGAGATATAAACACCAGGAGAACCATTAATCCCAACCAGCCAGATAACGACCTTTTCTCTCTCTTGTGGTTGGGAAGAAGGTACTGAATACACCATACGCTCATAAAGTTATTTTGAGTATGATTGTTTTGCCCACGCACAACAAGGGCTACCCCACGATTGAATTTGGTACATAACATGATTTCTGCCTGAGTCACACGGTTTTTTGGACCCAGAAGTGACTTGAGGACCATTTTTGGAAGGAAGAAGTTAATGTTAATTCCAGTGTTTGCTTTCGACATGACATTATAACACTAATAATATGACAGAGCAGCTACTCATTTTCGAAAATGTAAAACAACAACATGATCTTATGTGCCTGCTTGTGCGCACCTTTCATTTACACTTGCTGAGCAGAAATTAAACTTAAAGCAATACAGACACTTTTGATGTAATATTAAATGACAACTGAATTAACCACAATAAGCACATTTGAAGTTTAAAAACATAACTAACGCTCATCCACATATGCACATCCATCCACAACATGTCTATGATCACCAACAACACGAGAGCCTTGGGTCGTCACTGGTGGGAAATCTGCTGTTTTTTTCTTTAGAGAGCGGCTGTTCTGCCAGCACAAAGGTGTCAGTGGCAGGCAATAAAAAGAGGAAAGGTCGACATAAAAATGGACGTTTGAATTATCTTTCACTGAAGAAGGCAGGAAATTGTTACAGGAAACAGTGGGTTTATTACTACAACTACATTAATAACATTTTGAGAATCATCTCAATTAGGGCTAATATTTTCCAATTAATTTAATGCGGATGTTTAATTAAATAATTGTTTCAAGTCTATTGGCAGCCATGGTCTGATTTCAGGGGAGGGTGAGGGATTGAGAATGCCGTCCCTTGCTTATAAGAGTCAATTCATTGAATATGTATATGAACACACACACACACACACACAAACACAGAACGAGAGAGATAACATTTTATCTGTCATCTTGTAGTTATTGAGCTGTGAAACTGATTTCAGGGTTTGCAGTTATTTAATATAGATGGTATCCTGCAGGAAAATACCACTATTTGCATTTTTACCATTTGTGAAAGTTGATGTCAAGCAAAACATATTGATAATGCAATAATAATAATAAATAATAATAATAATAATAAGTAAAAAACAGCTTCACCTGCAAATGCAACCATGCGAGTCGCAATCAGGCAATGCGTGTTTTTGCTTGAGTTTGAGCCTGTTGAAGCTTTAATACTTTTGCCACCTGTCTGTTAAAATAGAATAAAGGGCACATTGCTGTCTGTCGGTACTACGCTAAGTGGCTTTAAATACTAACAGAAAAGAAAAACAATTTACCTAGTTGCTATAAAACACCAAATTTTGTGCCTGCAAGTGTCAGAATTGCAGATGCAGTTACACTCTTTGCCTGTAGGTGGTGTGCATGTTAAGCATAATACCTACTTAGCAGAATCAGAATCACGTTTATTGCCATGAAGGTTTTCACATACAAGGAATTTGCTGTGGTGTATTGGTGCGTAACAAGTACAGACAAGTAGTGCAAAGGTACGCATATGCATAAATACAAGCAGTATTAAGTACTAGAATATTAGTGCTAAGTACTAGTAACTATAATTTATAATACAGAACATGAAAAAATATTACTAAATATGTGCAATATATCTTTTTAAGATGAAGATGAAATAAAACTAAAACTGTGCAGGAATGTGCAAAACATTGTCCAGGGAATCTGTAACGGTTTAAGTACGATCTGTAGTCCACAAGTGTGCGTTAATGTAACGCATTACGTCGGGGGTCTGTGCGTGTCAATGCATGTTACACGTGGCTGTACACTTTAAAACTTGTCTTATGTGACTTTCTAGGTTTTTTTCTCTCTGGAATACAGCCAAGGTGGTTTTGTAGAGTTCTTTTGCTTTTGTTTCCTGTCCTTGAACTGAGCAGCAATTCTGTTGAGCCTTTATTCCAAACAAGAGGGAATGAATAAGCGTCCCCCTCCCCCCACCCCGACCTCACCTCCACTGCCATAGCTGCCACACACACACACACACATACACACACACACACAATGTTCTTATTTCTCCTCTGTTGCGTATTTTGTCAGTTTGCAGGGAGACGTGGATACGCCACACCCTCCCAGCCTTATGATCGAGTCGCTTGAGAAGTCTCGGTCACCACTCTCTTAACGTCAGTCGAAGATGTTTTTTTTGTTGTGACTGCAATTGGTTATATTTGTTTTGTATTCCCTGTTTCCACCTGATGACTTAGTCACAGTGTCATATTGTGACCGATGTCCACATTTCTATTCCTATTCTTTAAATCAAGTACCATGTGTCTATTCATTTTGGAGATTTTTTCTTCATCTTGACTTTAATGTTAAATTGTTGCTTAGGAGAATTGCTGCAACATAAATAATGAAGATAATAAAGCCTATTAACAAAAGAAAAAAATATATAGATTTTTTATTTTTACCAACATCTGTTCTAACACTGTCTGTCTGTTTTGGCAAATGGTCTTCAGCTCATAGAGCTTATCTGTCATATTTAGAGTGAGACAGAATGAGGGAGAAATAAGGGAGACACTAAAAAGTGAAGGGAAAAAAGGGATTCTTGAGCCAATTAATCTCAGTTTTTAAAGATGCACATATTAAATGTTGACTGCAGTAACACTGCTTTAATTTTTTAATTATCTCTTTAACAGCCTTTTGTGTCAAAGAGAGTTCAGAAAACTAATCATTTTTCCCTTTTTTATTGAGAAAAGTAAGTATTGTTTTCTATCTTAATATTTGCCAATTAGAAGCTTTAGTAAAGTACTATCAGTTTCACAGGAAAGATGCTTCCAGCTGCCTTTGTATTATTTTGTTCTTCCTTGGCCTCTTTGGAATCCCTTTTTGCCCCACTGTATTTGAAATAACATGAGATTTAAAATCTTTAATTCACTTTGAACATGTGATTGAGGCTTTGCCTTTTGGGAACCATAAAATCCTAGAACTTTACACCATCTTCCATCACTACTGGAAATTTCCTCAGTGCATGTTGTATGATTAATGATATTAATAAGTAACACCTACAGCGGAGTCAAAATTTTAGTTGCTATGAAAAATCAGTTTAACCACGAGCACAAATTATGTTCAAACATTACATGTCACTTGAACTTAACTAAAACTACCAGAGTGACAACATATGAAATGTAAATGTCTATTATTTTTACGGTACATGAGCAAACACCTACCAACTCGGATGTACTGTCTGTTGTATCAGGTGGTAGTAGAATTGACCTGGTGATGATAAAAGTATTTAAATCAAAATGCAACACTCTGGTACATGAACAAATTTCCCCCTGAATTTTTTCGGTATTCTAACCCAGGAGACAAAATGCAATGTTTGGTCTCCGGTGTCAATGTCCGACACTGTGCACGCCCCACCATCCACTCTGCTGCAGTATTTTAGAGAGAGGCTTGTGATCATTCGCATGACCAACACTTTAGAGAGAGGCTTGTGATCAATCAGCATGCCACCCCTCTTTCTCTCCGTCGTCTTTCCTGTCGCTGTCTAGTGATGTCAGCTATCTTGTAATGTACGCCAGCTGGCTGCAGGTTTCATGTGCTAGCTTTTAAGTAGGGCAAAACATATGGTGCAATCTGTCGGGACACGGTTACAATGAAAATAATATTTTCATGTCTCATTTTGGATTTAGCATCAAAGAGGGAGCTTAAAGTCTGGACTTTGAGCACTACAAAAGCCCAGAGCAAAGTCCTCTTAAGCAGTGACCTGCACAACAAAAAGCAATAGCTCACTATACTTCGCTTGCCAACATGACCATTGACGAGGGGCTAATGAAGGGGCTTGTAAAGTGTCTGAGTAATGCCATGGGCTTGTATGTGTCTAGCCCACTCCAGACTGAGGGAAAAAAGATCATCTCAGGGCTTCATAACAACATGCCAGGTTTCTTCTTTTTTTTTTTTTTTCAGCTCAAGAAGAAAGCTGAACCCAAAATATAGCTCAACTTCACAGTGGCTTGAAAAGCTGATGAATAACCAATTGCGCCTAAACTGCAGCGCCCATCCTCCTATTATCTTCTTTTCTAATGGATTTGCTGGGTTGGACTGCATCATCATCATCATCATCTTTATTAAAACCCCACTACATCTGTGGTTTTTGGGAGTCCGGTGACACCCTGAGGGTGTTTGATGGGATGAATTGTTTATTTGAATCAATTTGAATTCCCAAGAAATGACCCCACATGTACAAGCATCAGCACTATAATCAGCTGCTCCACCGTCACTGCTATTATCCAGACCGTTTACAAAAACAAAATAATAAATCCAGCAAAAAGCTCACAAGGGACAAAATGGGACAATGTTTTATTAAAGGAGGGGTCTAATTTGTGTCTACAGTATTTTTAGCTTGGTGACATGAAAATGTTTCAGAACCTCTGCACATAAGGGACCCTAATGGGTCATGTGGTGTCATTTTAATTGTTAAATAACAATCCCTTCATTTTTTCTTCTAAAAAAAAAACTTGCCTTGTCTCTCTGTTGTTCACTGCTTGTCTCTGCTGCTCTCTGCTGCACTTTATCCATGACCTGCTTTATGAAAAAGCAATAAAGAAGCACTTAGTGTACCTCTCTTTCTCTCACCCACACACACAAACACAGAGAAATACATGCTGCCCGAAGCAGCCTTTCTGGGTTTGTTGTACATCAGAAATCCTTCAGACACTGATCAATGATATTGGGATCGGAAAGTTACTGCAGGGTTTCTCAGAAAACATGGCAAAAGTATAATACACAAACACATTAACACACAGACACACTTTAGTAAGCCTTAGCCATCAACAAAGATGGAGCAGACAATTTACAGCTATCCTCCTCATTTTCTTGCAGTTCCTTCTTCCTGTTTAATATTTAATGGCTGTCAGGACATTGTTTTCTTCCTTTGCCTTTTTTCTTGCTTCACTGTTTTCCAGTTATTCTTTTCAGCCTTTTATCCTCTCGCAGAGTTAGGACCCTTGAGAGATGCTAGATCTTGTTTGTGTATAACTTGTGTGAGTGTGCATGCATGTAAAGAAAGATTTATTTTTGGCTCTATTTGCGATATCAGGGCTTTCCTGGAGCACACTCTATACATGTGGCTACATGCCACTTTTTCTTCTAATCAGTGATGCACAGATTCAAAAACTTTATTCGGCACATACACATGCAGGTTGTTCAGTGAAATGAAAGTGGCAATGCCTACAAAATTGTGCAAAAAAACAACAGAATAAAGGGAACTACAATAACTATAAAAGGATATAAAATACAAATAGAATCACGACATAAATATAAGGTCTGAGAAAAAAACAAAAACAAACATACGTGAAAGTATATGTGAAATATGTGTATACCCTTTATTAGTAACTGTATATTTACAGCTCTGGGGTGACCACATGAGGCCTGTTGGTCAGAAAGTCCAGGATCCAGGCACACAGGGGTTGTTCAGTCCCAGCTCAATCAGCTTGTCAGCAAGTCTGGTGGGGACTGTGTTGCTGAAAGCTGAACTGTAATCAATGAGCAGCAGTCTCACGTATTCACCCCCCCCCCCCCTCTGGCTGTCAAGGTGAGAGAGAGAGTGCTGTGCAACACCTGGGAAACTGCACCAAGTTTCGCACACCTCTCTCTTTCACCTTGGGTACCTGGAATGTCAGCAAGTGCATTACGGCAAGGGAAAAATAATGAAAAAAAGACCAAGAGACAGATGTTGAGCGGGTATGTTTATCATGTTGACCATTTTAGTTCAGTGTGTTGGCATGCTAACATTTGCTGGTGCTAATTATCACCAAACACAAAGTACAGCTGGGGCTGATGGAACTGCCGTTAGTTTTGCAGGTATTTGACAATACTGGACAAATAAAATGTTTAACTTGATGATATGCTTGATGAAACATTAAGGGACCACTGAAGTTATTACAATTCATCCTGTGGGGGGATCTGAATGTATGTAGACCATTTTAGGGCAATTTGTCCAATAGATGTTGAGATATTTCAGCCTGGACCAAAGTGGTGGACCGACTGACAGAGCGATCGTCATCCATAGAGCCACACTGCTAGCATGACGTGAATAAATGGAAGGAAAATCCAAAAGGATGTAAATATCTTTCAATTTTTTCTGTTGTCATTTTCAATAATTTACTTTTTGTTGATCTGTCCACCTTTTCATCACTGGGCCTTTAAAAGTTTCTGAGACTCTTCTAACTCCTGAGTGCAAAGTTGATTTCATAAAGTTTTAAAAGCACAACTAATCATAACAGAGAGAAAAGGGGGACATCAAGGTTAGACCTTTACATCAGATACATTAGTTGGGTCCCTTCAGTTTGTGATATATTGCAAAGAATGAAATGGCCACTGCTCTGTCTTGTGGCCGAAATGTGTTTGTCAGAATTATGTGCAGGTAACATTTATTGTGACGCTGCAACAGCATTGTGGCAGCTGTGGCTTTAGACTGCATGAATCCAGCACTTGTTTTTGTAAAATGAGCATGCTTTATTTAAGGTAGCCTGTGGAGTTCTAATTTATGAAATTCAGCATTTCTCACCAATACACAATGTGTCCTTAGTGTCTAACAAACATTCCCTGCCGGTATGCTCAGTTTGTGCCATTGTCAAATCAGTTTCAGTTATATTGTCCCAAGGAAGGCAATTAATTTCACAGTTTTCAAATAATCTGATTTACATTTTTATCTCCCTTTTTGTATGCATTTCACAAAACTTTATGAGGCTGTGTTCCAACAGAAATGCCAAAAATGGGTGAGTATCTCCTCTTGTTTTTGCCTTTTTTTTTTTTTTTTTTTTTTTTGCCGTCGAGCAGCTTCCAGCCTCTGGAGTCACAACTTTAAAAGCTGGCTTGAAATCAGCTGACCTGATATGATGCCACAAAACATCCCTTATCAAATCCTATTTTTAACACAGCAGCTCCTGCAAAGAAGGGATCAGTGGCCTCCAAGGCTGATGACACCGAGCTTCCTCCAGGAGCGAAGGCCACGCCAGCTGCTGCAGATAACTAGGAGGCAGCTGTATGGTTTTTGTCCTCTCGGCTTATTGTCATCCCACACACCAATGACACGCCCTTTGAATTTACAGCAAAGCGTAGCGCTACAGCTCAGCCTCATCTGTTTTCAGATCCTTCCTCTCCATATGCGGTTACTAGGTTTACTTAACTGTGGACCCCCATGTTCGATTGATGACCAAAGATTTCTGCACATTTTTCTCACCATTGTCAATTTTTATTCTGGAGAGTCCAAAGCAGTTACTACTTTACTTGTTTGGTGTTGTGCCTGCAGTTTGTTCTCTGCACTTGGGCCGTTTAAAAGTGTGGTCTTTTGCAGATGATGTTGCTGTTTTAGCCTCAATCTCCGCGATTGCACAGGATAGAATATCCAAAAAAATAGACGTGCTCCCGTTGGGCACGTGTATAATGTAGGGGACAACAGCATTGCTTGCTAGTTAATTTGAAGAAACGCGATTTTGGCATTAGATAGCATGCTGAAATTGTTTGTCTGATGTCTTCTAGTTGAGAGCGTCAAGTCTGTTCCACCACCGGCTGAAGGCTGAGGCTGCACACACTTGTGGATTTGTTTGTGCTAGCCGGGTGCCAAAGCTAACAGTGTTTTACATTTAGACAAATAAAGTTGGCACTGCATTTAGCCAATTTGAATTCTTAAGTCCCTTCTAACCAGCTTGAATTAACTGCTTCTATAACCCAAAAATAGGCCAATTCCCTTGCCTTCTGTGTATTGTATCTGGGGCTGTTTAACAAGTGCTCCCATAAGGCCTTCCTCCTTCTCTCCACCTCTCTGTGTTCTTTTATCTCCTCCTCACAGTCTCATACTGTACCTGCATTACATATTTATCCTTCCCTCCCTCTCCTTTGTCCATTCCGTCTTTCTTTTGTGGTGACTGTAACGCCGATCCCATGATGCCTTTCCTTAGTCTCCATACATTCCCTCTGTACTAGAAAAGAAGACAACGGCTATTGTAATGTTGCTCCCCGTTGGCCCCCTACTTCCCACCCTAATTACCTCTTTAAATCCCTTCTTACAATTCCCTCGCTTCATTCCTCACTCCCTCCTTATCTTATCTCTTCACTCCACGTGGCTCCCTCTTGCATCCTTTTAGCTACCCCCCCATTGTCTCCGTAACAGACACACCTGATAGATGCACAAGGGGTAAAGAGTCGGGGAGCAAATGTATTGTTTTACCACACTTCTGGGGTACTCAAAATCCATTTTGGTTGTGCACGAGCACTTTTGTGTATTCTTAACTGTGAAATTTTAATGTACTTTCTGAACTGAAATATAGATGTATCTTAATTAAACCTGATGTCCTTTTAATTCTAGCAGAAACCCAGGGAAAGGATGTTAGGGACATGGAGGACACAAAGACACAGGATTGGATGCACTGTAAGACTTTTTAAGGTAAACTGGGGATTTAGCATAATGTGTGCTTTATGTTATGGCAGCAACAGTATATGAGGTTGTGTAAATATTACTGTGGAGGAAACTGAATCCTCTGTGGGTGGAGCTGATGAGGGAATTATTGGGGTAATACGTTGCCTAATCCTTTTAAATTTCACTCTTGTCACTTCACTCTCCCTCTCATCTGTTGCTCTGTCTCCATTTTCTCCTGTAGCATTTTCACCAGGTCACATCTGAAATACATGTGGTAGTAACACTTACTGTAGGTTACTATGTAATTGATCCCAAAAATGTCTATCTTTATCCTTTTTACACTGTAAGAAATCCTTAACATCCTTCTTGTCATTTAGGCAGGGGTGGACAGTAACAAAGTACATTTACTTGTGTACTGAACAACTTTCACTTGTATTGAAATACTATTTTACCAGGAGTATCAATACTTTGACTGAAGTAGTGGAGTACTTTGTCCACCATTGCGTTTAGGCATGAAGACTTCGTGCTCCTTCTACTAGGATGGACCTCAGAGCAGGTCACTTTGCCCCCCACCCCCAATTGTTGGTCCTGGACTTTGGAGCAGCTTCTCTCAAAGTCGCAAAGAATCCAAGTCAGTGCACGTTTTCATTTCCATTTTGCTGAGATCATAACTTTTCCAGTTTGTAAGTTTCTTCCTTTTTGTCTTTTTCTTAAATGCACTTTATAGCCCCTCTTTTGAAAAGTACCATTTAAAGTTTACTTACTTCTCTCTTTACAAACATGTTACCATTTAATGTGCTCATTTTTGTGCAGAGGAAGGCAGAGAGTGCCTGACACAAAGGATAATTGAACAGAAAATACAGGATGTTGGCCCAAACCTCAGCTTACGCAACGCATACAAACACACGCTCACACAGAGAATTTTGTAGAGCTCCTTGTATGACTCCCTAGTTTCTTTTTTTTCTCCTTTCCCTCTCAATTTCTCTCCCTCTTGTGTCCATATGTCTTCGCCCTTCTCTCCTGCAGCACCATTGTCTCTCTATAATTGGCTGTAATTGTCAAATCCCGGCAGTGCAGTACATGGGTGTGTGTGAGAGAGAGTGTGCACAGCAGGTGTCTTTTTCTTTTCTTTTTTACTGTGAGGGCTTCTTGTTAAGGAGAATTCAAAGTATAGACAGCCAATTACTGTTAGTAGGATTCACCAATGATTTAAAGGACCACATGTACAGAGAGATCTTTAGTGTTGTACAGTATGTATGTCAAATTCAATTGTCAGTTTCTCAAGTACATTGTAATTTCATGCAAGCTCAAGAGAAAAGAGAGAAACCTGCTGCCTTTTTTCAAATATTTTCTACATGGTTTGTGAACAGTAGCAGATGAATCAAATACACATCTAAGACCCTATTATAATTGATAGTATAAAATGACCATTTTGAAGCAGAATCATGTCCTTAAACACTGTTTTATAACTCTTAAACATTCATATGCATGTATTAGCACACTGTGAATTTTAATGAATTGCAGGTGTCATAATTGACCGTCTCTGGTATTAGCAGTTCCTGAACCTGCCACATTTACTTCTGCCTCAGTTATGGATCTTACTCATTTTTTTTACTCCGAATTTACTAGCACAGATGTGTTGTGAAAACAAGGCTGTGGGTTATTTCCATCCACAAAGGAGGGAAAAAAACATGCTTTTTATTACCCCTTGTCCAATTCAAAAAATAAATTGCATTTGGGTCTATTAAGGCTACCACTTGTGGAGACTTTGGCATCTGTCTTTGCCATCATTAAATTCTTCCTACAATAATGACAGCAGCTCTTGTTGAAATGTCAGAGTGTAAAAGAAGCCCTTTCGAGAAGTTGACACCGAAATATGACAATGCAAACGAACTTGCTTGCTGACACAAAGGCTCATCTTTTCCAAAAGTTGTCAGAAGACAACTAAGTACACTTTAATAATATGCCAATTGGTCATTCCAAAGGTCAATATTTCATTGATATATTGTATATTTGCCAATACAGCTGACAGCACATTTGTTTTTTATACGTTAATTATGTTTTAGAACTGATAAAAATGGATTATGGTGAAACTAGAAAGGACCCAGAAGTGTTGTCAGCTGCCCGTCATAAATACTGCAGTTTGAATGTAACAAGCAAGATCTGTGGGTTTGGTTGTGGAAGTGATTCCGAAGTGGTTCAAATGAGCATTTAGCAATTTAAAACCCACTCAAACAGGAACAAAGGAATCACCTCAGAGTAGTCAAACAGGGACAAACAAAATAACTGCTAATTTAATAACCTGTGTCCAGTTGTTTGATTTTGCTTTCCCTGCTTCTGTACCGGTCGGTGAACCTGGAATTAACAATTTTCACCACAACACATATCAATGTGAACTTGTAGGAAAGAATAAAATGATCAGCAGGTTGCAATACAGCATGCATGTCAAAACATTCACTGCTTTCTCTCTGATTCTGCTGTTATTGTTGAAGTTTTTACTGTAGAACTTTTGACAAAAGGCAAAACGTGACACAGTGCACACTTGCTCTTGTGAGGACTGGAAAAGTACATGTATTCTGTTGTTTTAGTGACTTGATATGATGGGTGTCCTCTGTTTATGCTTCAATGTTCTGTCTTAACATGATGTGATCACAAAGGTGCGTTGATACAATTAGAAAAAACGTCCACGAACAGTCGTTTAAAAATCATTGAAGAGTGGATTAATTGCTGAATTACATCAAAAATGAAATTTAAGTTTTATCCAAACTCTAAACGCAAAAAGTGCATGCCAAAGAGAGAAAGCCTCTGTCTGAACACTGCGATAATGAATAATTACCGCAGAATGAGCTGAACTCATGCTGAGCTGAGCTGTCTTCTGCTGATCAATCCCCCTAAAGATGTGAGGAACGGGAGAAGCCGGAAAATTGCAAAAGAGGAGATGAAGAGACAGCTTCAGAGGGGGGTGATAAACAATAAACAGAGCTGAAAAGAGATTGGTATGAAAAAAGATATGAGTCAAGAGAGGAAGAGAGGAAGCAGGGAAGAGAGGGATCCAGAGTAATTATAGTCATCTCCTCCCCTCAGCTCTTTGGTAAATAAACGAGCATCAATTAGCCACGATGGCTTCCAGTTGCCTCATTGTCGGAGCGCTATTTAATTTCATCTTTGTTTTTTTTCTCTTTCTCTGCCCTGCCTCACAGACATGGCTGTATTTGTTTGTATGTACTATTTGTATTTACGTTTAGCCTCTAGCCCAGTTTAGCCCTGCTAATGACACAGCTCTGGGGATGGCATCCTTGGTCTGTCTTTCGGTCTGGTTTGTTCCAGGCTAAAATATCTCAACAGCTTTAAAATGGATTGCCAAGAAATGCTGTGCAGATGTTGACGTTCCCCAGAGGTGGAAACCTACGGACTTTGATGGTGCCCTGATGTTTGCTCTAGTGCCACCATGGTCTCAACAACTATTTGATCGATTGCTATGAAATTTGTTACAGACCTTTGTGTTCCCTTCAGGGTGATTTCTAAATAAGTTTGGTGGTCCTCTGACTTTCCATGTAGTGCCATCATCATGTCAAATTTGTCCAATGCTTTGGTTTCTAAATACCTGCAAAATGAATGACATTCCTATCAGCCCCAGCTTTACTTTGTGCTTAGTGCTAATAAGCAAATTCTAATGAGCGTGGTAAACATACCTGCTGCACATCCACGTTATCATGCCGTTAAGCATGATAGCTTGCTGATGTTAGCCCAAAGCCCAAACGATAACTATAAAGATAACTTTAAATATACCGTATCCAAATTTACAGGGTGTCACATTCAACAAGTCACCTTATTAAACACTTAAATAACACAATATTAGACTGCAAATTATTACAACTTGCAAATTATAAAAAAAAAAACGCCAATTATTAAAAATTGTAATTTTACCCGAGACATCCTGCCAAACAGTCTTTGGCACTGATGGGGTCTCTGAAGTCCGTTTGGACCCTACTGATGCCCTCTTTGACGATCAGCAGGATACCATCAACCAACAGTTTGAATACAATTTGTATTCAGAAGACAACAACTCTTGTTACAGAGAGTTGGAAAACTCCTCACGTCTTTGAAGAATTTTTCTGAACCCATACCCTTCTGGTTTCCTTTTTCTTTATCTGTGCAAGGTACAGCAGTAATAAGTCCTCAACATCCATTTTATCCATCAATATCCATTTTTCCAAGCTGCCGACACAGCTGCACATGCTTGGCGCCTCTTCAGTGTCCTTTCACATTATCGTTCATCAGTGTGGATGCTCATGTTGTTATCATTATAGTTATCTTTATAGTAGTATTATTCTTGATGTGGATGGCCCTTGTCTTGTTGAAATACATAATTTAAACTCAAATGTACATACATGAACTCTCCTGATCTCATGACAAAAGTGCAATTTTTGCAAAATTTTCAGCAATTTTTTAGGGACATTTGCTAAGTTGTCATTGAGTTGGAGCCGATAAAGGCTGTGAGATGTGGTGGAAAGCTGTAGAAAAACTAGCAAGTGGATCTTAAGATAAGTTTATTTTGTCAAACTGAATCACATGCTTTTAGCTACAAAGCTAAAAGCTACAGTAAAACAAATGTTAACTGAAATTTACAATAATACAGACAACCATTTAAAAGTTACCATTTGAAAGTAAATATCTTTGTTAAAATAGACAATAATTTGAATTGTCCATAATGGTATTACAGTCAGTGATCACTTTGTTACAGATCGCATTATTTTTACAGTACATTTAAAAGAAATAATGTACGTCTTTTTTGTGATGCATATGGCTGCTCATGATGAATTGCTCAAAAGCAGCTTAACGCAAACACCATCCTTCACAGCATGACATGCAATATAGAGAACCACTATATATTAATTCACAGGTCGGGTAATGTTGATTTATACAGTGACTGATATAAGGACATACGCGTTAAAATTAACACGTAGCATGTGGGTGCAGTGTTTGAATAATCATTCAGATGTCTTTGAGTGGAACTGCACGACACTGGATCCTTTGCTTTGCTACAACAGCATTTTGACAACAGCATTGAAACTGGCATGTAGACTCTTATAAATCAATAACTATTAGGATGTGTATGTTTTATTAGGATGTGCTGTTACCCTGCTAGCAGCTCGGTTTAAGAATGGTCGTTTGGTTTGTTGAGGAGTTTAGATACCGGCCAGATTGCCATGCAAATGGTCCATGTATGGTCCCCAGAGGATAATTCATAATTTCATACCAATCTGACATAAAGATACTAAGTGTCTCATAAGAAAAACTACTACAGTTTGTCAAATACATGTATTGGAACCATTGCTGTCTTTCTCCTTTCTGTTGCTGATCTCTGCATTGGTATTTTAGTGTGCTGCCACATTTGTGATTCAGCAGCCAATGTCCTCAGACTTCCCACACTTCCTCCGCCATGCCCACTGTTGCATCGCTGGTGCCTGAACTGCTTCCTTCCTCTTCTTCTGGGATATTGGAGTATACGAGCCTGATGATCCTGTGGTTTCCTTAAAAAATGCTGGAGTTTGCTTCTAATCCCTTAATATTTCTTCATGAGTCAGGGATCCCACCAGGTGGCCCTGCAGATTTCCCCCGCTGGACCGTAGACTTTGGAGATGAAGTGTGGTCTTCCTCCTTTTCAAACTATGACCAGGAAGTTGTGGCTTTGTTAGTGAGTGCATGCAGTTGAGTCTGAATGTGTGGGGGTGCATTTTCACGTGTGTTGGTCGCAACCGTTACCGCCTGATGCGAGGACATGTATCCTGTTTCTGTGTGTGTGAGTGTGTGTGTGTGTGTGTGTGTGTTCAGCTACAGTACACTATTGATTGCTACAGTTCATTAAATACAATAATGACTGTGCAGAGTACACACAAAGAACACACATGAATAAACTGAACACACATTCTCAGGCAGGTTGAAAATAAATATACATTGATCCTAATTTTCCAGATTAGACAGTTTAGACAGTTCAATAATGGCGTGAGTAACAATAAGTCTTTGTTTCTTGGCAACTTCATTCAAGAGTTTATTCAAGTTTAAAGATAACGGTTCCCCCTATTTAACATTTATAAGCAGTATAGAAATTAATTTCAATAAATGTTTTTTAAGGCCCTATAATGTAGTTGTAAGCAGATGTAAGTATTTAACAATGTATTTGTCAACAACTATTACTCCTCCTCGTGGGCACCCAATCATGGATGCTGGTGTTTAAACAGATGATGAATGACAATATAGTTAAATACAGTTGTGATTATATAACATATGTCTTCATAGGAGAAGTTATAATTGTTTAATTTTAGTATAACAATATAACAGCCCATATGATTAACACTACCTTGATTAAAGTGTTTAGACCATTCAGTAATGATGTATTTTATAATTAAATCAATGTTTAATGACAAAACAGGAAGGAGCAGATGTGGCAGGATGTCTCAGCTGACGGGCTTGTTGACTGGTGACACCTCAGCCGAGTATTCCCGGTCACCGAGCTCTGCCGCTGAAGAAAGAACATCTGCTGACTTATCAGCCGTGTTGCAGCCTGAGCACACAGTCAGTGGAGCTGTGTCAAAGGTAGTCATTTTAGGCAGCCAGCGCTGGGGCAGGGTTAAAAAACTTTTTTTGGGAGACCTAAAGTGAAGAACCAGCAAGCTGCATCTGGTGTTCTTTTTTTCTGCTGCTTACACATCACAAGTACAATGTTAGATTCATATCAAAAGATGAATAATTACACGGCGGGAGATGTTGGGGTTCTTAGATAGGCTACAGCTCTGTGATGTATCGCCCTTTTAAACGCTAAATGTGTTTCTATGTGTGGGGCCATTATTTACACCAAATGTCAGTGTTGTTCACAGTATTTCACATGTTTGCTCAATGTTCACCCATTCCTGCCAGACTTTTGCCTGTGGACAATCTAGCTTTGTCTTCAGAAGTCTGCGAACCCAACTGGGTTTTCAGATTTTGGCAGCGGCAGCCGATTGGAGATGAAGAGACTTTCAGGACCACGTGTGAAATCGTGTGGCGCCGGTGTGAATGTGTGCCGGGGCTGCACCATTTATCCTAATGTGATCACAATTCTAAGGGTGTCCCTAAGAATCACAGGAGAAACTGTATTGATGTCAGTGTGTCTTGAAAAACTGTTGCACATAAATGAAAGAAGTTGATTTCCACTTGTAGGCCTTTCTCCATTGTCGTGTCTCGAAGTTGTCCCTTCGCCTGGCCTCACTGTGTCCTGATGGGATGTATCAGTGTGTATCAGCACTGACCATCTGGCACACCGGGACAAATCCCAGTTGTGCGCCCCATCGGCGGGCCAGTGGTGCTCATGAGTGCGTTTGATCAGTGTTGCTCCCACCCGGTCCCGCCTGTGCCAGGAATGCTGAAAGTGATGTTCTGTTTGCTCTCTTGTCTTTCATTTGAGCCGTCTGTGTGTGTTTAAAAGGAGACAAACATGGCATCATAGAAACCCCACTTGTCCTTGGCAAAGCGCTGTAAACCCGTAGTGACATGTCGCCAGCCAAAGACTGCTCACACACACACAGCTGGCACAACATACATTTGGCCAACTCTCCCCTCTCATCTCGTCCTCTGACACTTCCGCTGAGAGCGACTGTTTGTCTCTGCTGAGATTACTTGGATTGATCCTGCCATATCCAGGACTCCAAGTCTATAATCTGTAGTATGTTTATTTTTATTTTTTTCTTGTTTTATTTGTCATTGACTGATGCGTCTTTCCCACTGCTTGCCATTCCATTTCATTTGAGTCCAAAGTCCACATGTCATTCAGTCAAAGTGAGACATTTTGAGGGCAGGCAAAGTTTAAAGACTTTTTTTTAGCATCTGGGAAAAAATTGTGTAAATATGCCTTAAAAAAAGCTTAATAAACTAGGGGCTATACATGAAACACTTCCGCTTACTCATTCATTAAGACCAACATGATCCCAGTCCGTCAGTCGTCCCCAGTGTGTTCCCACCTTTCCTTGATCTCCACACCGACCTGCACAGCAGCTCCCAATTCCCTCATCAGCTGCCCAGCACATACAGTATACCTGCCCTTTAGCCATGGTGCAGTTCCAGATTGTCTGCGTCGTAATGATCAGGCCTTTTTGTCTTATTATCCTGCCTACCTTTGTTTCTGACCCTTGCCTGTCCTTCTGAACTGTTGCCGGCCTGTCCCTGCCCCTTTTGGACTTGATTGTTGATCTTGCTGAACCTCACTCTAATCAACAAGCGAGTAAAGTTTGCTTTTACCTTACCGGTTCTGTCTTCAGGTTGTGCTTTTGAGTCCTCATCCTTTGTTTTACTGAGGCATCAGACTCTTTGTGTGACACAATTCAGACACACTGACTTCCAGACTTACCAGAAAGTTGAGGTCTTTCCTGCCTGAGCTATAACACACTGGATTCTTTGTTTTCTGGGTGTAACATATTTAGGGCCTACAAATGTGTGGATTAATGGTGCTAATAAGTATTATCTTGTGCTTGGTGTGTAATTGCTGTAATGTATTAACAAGCCTTTGTAATTTCGCAGTTCCAACGCTTTGTTATACTTGCTATATTTTCCAGGAAACTGATTGCAAAACATGATTGAAAAAAAACGTATAATGGGCCTTTTCCCCAGCCTTTCGGGATTTCATATATACAGGATATACAGTTATTGTGCAGGGCTTCGGTTCCATCTGTTCATCTTTGATGGATTGTTGTTTTTTAATCTACAAAGCAGCCAGGATGACAGATCTTGATAAGCATTTTCCTATATTAGCTGCAATTGTTAATGTTAATGCAGATTTACAGAAAATGTCTGCAGAATATCTGTAGCATCTGTAATTTAATTGTGGCTGGACTGCTGTTTAGTAATAGTAGTATTAGTAGTAATAGTAGTAAGTGCAGTGAGGGAGTGAAGAGTGTCAATGTTTAATGGGAGCAGAAGGGGGATTCTTGAGGGACTGGTCATGTGAACCTGGTCTTGCACGTCATAAGTATCACAATATATTAAACTAAGTTTTACTTCAGCGTCTTTTGGGTCTGTTGTTGTCTCTAGATGTCACAAACGTAACAAGCCAGCCCTGCTTCATGACAACTTTTTTTCCTTGTTTATATTTTTCTGCAGAGCAACTGTTTTATCGCCCAGTTTTCATTTTTATCAGGGCAGTCAACATGATTTGTTTTGAAAGCCTGAAGTTCTAATTGCTGTTGCAAGGATTTTAATGTGCTAATTGTTTTTAAACCCTAATTGCACTTTGTTGTTGCAATACTTTTTTTTAATTGTTATTTTTGTCACACAGCAGAAATAAAGGGAGGCATGCTTTTGTATGTTTTTTTATCTTGTTGCCTTGGACATTTGATAATGCACATTTAGTTTGCAATTGTTTTATTGCATATTTTTTATGCTGTTCCAACATGGAGGCAGTGGTTGTCTGCAAAATCGTAGTTGTTTTTAAATGAGATTGCTTAATTTTATATGCAATAACTTAAATTTATAAGACTTTCCTCCGTCTGAAAAGGTACAACAACAAAAAATCTTTCATACATTTAACACATATTAATTAAGCTTATGTGTGGACTGTGACATTATAACTAAGAGAAATGTGGGCCTAAACCTGTTGTGCACTAAAGAACAATGCTACGTCAATGCTGGGTGTGGTCACAAGTACAAAAGTTCGAAAACCGTCCAGATATTTTTTAAATAATAAAAAGCTATTAAAGGGTATATATGTTTACGTATGACCTTTCTAAATTGATCACTTTGGCTTAGTTTCTAAACTTAAGCAGAAAAATATGAATCCAGATCAACTCCAGTGTGCAGCATGAGTTAACAGCACTCTGTTCCCCAGGGGGTTTGTGACATTTTGACGGCTTTATAATTAAAAGTAGCACGGATTTCCTTCTGTCCTCAATCTTCTGCATTCCAGTGGTTTGTCCCATGTCACTTCTCCATCATTTTCAGATTTCCTTTTTTTCTTCCTTCCTGCCTATCAATCACTCCTCCCAGTCCCCCGTCTGTTCCTTCCCTCGGTGTGTTTCTGTTTTTTGCAGTGGGAGACGAATGGTTGCTTCACCACGGCCGGACAACTAATTTCCTCCCATATTTACCAATCGCAGACACACACACACACCCCCCCACACACACACACAAGCTTGCTCAAACACACACTCATTCACGGCTAATAACAGAACCTGTCAGACACAGTCCCACTGACCCCTCACTACCTTCTCCCACCTCTAACACACACCAATAAAAGTCAACAGGAATAGCCAAGCCATCGTCTTCCCACAGGCCTCTCATTCCTCTGACAACAGCACTACTGACTATATTAGCTGTCATTATGTCACTGACACAAAAAACCTTGAGGTTTTGAGTATGAAGAACTCCATGTTAATGCTCTATTTCGATTCCCCATCCGAAGCACCCACAGAGAGTAAAAGCAGCAGTATATTAAAAACAAAATTGAAGTGCTGTCAGACTCGTAGTGAGCAAATACACTGACTGGGACCTGTCGTGCGTTTGTTTCTGATGCTTCACTGTATTCAAAAACACAAGCAAGAGGCAGGAAACACGAGGACAAGTCGCAGGTCCGTCGCAGTCTGCCGCCAGTCTGCCGCAGGGCACGAAGACAGACAACCACACTCACGTTTCGCACCCACCGGCAAATTAAAGACTACTGCTTCTCATTGCATTGTGGGAGCAACAATTTAGACTTTTTCTCCCCTGATGTTGATTCCAATATCCAACGTTCAGTGAAGCCTTTTCCTTCCCGTCAACTACATCCATCTGCATCATTATCAAAACACTTCACCTGTGTGCGGCAAACAAACCAAAACCGAGCAGCTGCACAATGTAGCTCCTTTGTAGTGTTTTTTTTATCTTTTATTTTTTACATTAATCACATAGACTGTATGAAAGAAGTGGACATAAACATCCGTGACACCACCCATTTGTGGACAGCCGTTTTAAAGCCGTGAGAGGGTAGCACAGCCTCTAACCTTATTGCTGGTCGCCACCGTGTGTCAATCACAAGGTAGCCACGCCGTGAAGCATGCGCTGCTTTATCGTCTATTTTACTCTAAATGGGAGCATAATTTATTAATAATGAATAAGACTTGAAACAAGCGACAGGGTCCTTAAACTTATTAGAAGAATGTTTACTGAGGTAATAAATCAAGTTGGAAGTGGAGTCATTTTCTCATAAATACAATCTAGTTTTAGGAAAACAACATGGGGTAAAACTTAGCTTAAATGAACTTACCATGATTTCATTGTCAAAACTTACAGTTTCACAGTAAAAGCCTACATACCTGGCCTAATCAATTAGCTTACCACAACAAAAATGACAAAATAGTAAACCTTATTTGGGGGCATACTGGAGCACCCAGAGGAGTTCCACAATAAGGCATGTCAGTGGATTGAAACCCTTAGAGGTGAAGTGAGCATGCTTAGAATCCCACTAAATCATCATATCATCAAAGTCTCATTCAGTGGATATTCAATAGAATTATATTATTTCTGTCTTTTGCTTTTTGATCTGTGGAACAAAGGCTTTTGTTTTGCCTATTTACTGTAAAGATCAAGCTTCTTATTTTAGTTACCCAATGACACCTCTGATCCTGGAGTGAAGTGATCAAACACATCATACTTTTGCATTAGTGTATTAAGAAAATAAGGAAATTGGGGGTCTTCATGAAGTAGAAAATTACTGTAAAAGCTCCCCCTTTCCCAAACACACACTTGTACTCTCACACAAAATCCACGAATCTCACATCTCTGTAAAGCATATTTGAGGTCATGCCATCCTTGTACATAACAGTGGATATCAAAGGCCTGTACACTACTTCTCAAAAATTCTACGCACTTTTCTTTTCATCATCCCTTTCACTTTAGGTTCCATATAGTAAACACAGAAAATGAGTTAGGAGTACACTAATTTCTCAATTTTCTCTTTTCTTTTTTACCAGAATACTATGTATTTCTGACCAATATCAATTCATTTTCAACTGATACCTTTTAAGAGTTTATGAATTTGCCATATTTCAGGAATTATTTGTCCCTTTATTAAGGCATCTGTGTCTTCAGTGCGTATATTCTTTTTTGTCTTTACCCCAACTGACCTCCCTTCCCATTGCCAATGCGCCATTTGGACTGCCAATCACAGTGACAGCTGTCTATCAAGCAGCAGCTGACACATATGTATGACAAGTGAAATCACTGGCCTGGACAGGATAGGGGCGGCTTTGGATAAAGCTTCGAGGAAGTCTGTTGGCAGAGACACTTCATCTTCCTGGAGACCACAAGGAATGATTACGCCTTCTACTAACTGCGTGGCAAGAGACATGTGTGTTTGAGAGGAATCTGATGGCAGGCTAATGGGGAAGACAGACACGTAATGCTGTACGGTTTGTCGCCTAAATGACCATTGTTTTACAGACCTATCACCCCTACAGGCACTTGACACCCATCTGCTGAGTGCAGCCATTTATTTCATTTACCTCACCTGTGTGCACACATGTACACTCACGTTCACACACTCTGTGTCTCAGCACACACAGACAATCAGGCTGTCTTAATGTTATCTATAACTTGATTAAATATATATAAATGTGTGTTTGTGGAGAGGGGACATGTAATTGAAATAAAGGTCCCATCTGTCCTGAAGCTAAAACCTTGAGCCTCTCTGGTAACAATTATTGTGTGGGAAAGGAATGGAATAGCTTTTAGGACAGGCTTCAGCCAAGAGCAGTGCTTACAGGATAAAGGTGCTGATACATATATTTTGTCTTCCAATATTCAAGCTCTTTAAATATTAAACACAAACAACTAAAATAGAAAAACAACACAGCAATTTATTATAGACTGAAATCATGAAAAAATAAGATGTGCAACTGTAAAGACAGTGCATAATATTAAATGTGGCCAACAACACATTTAACAATATTATGCAGTGCTATACAGTACAACACCCCCTGTAATTACAGCCTAAAACATTACCATATAGCTGAATCAACACCCTTCTTATACATTGTCAGCAAAAACTCAACATTAAAGCTTCATAGAGGTAGGGTTTACTGGATTTTGTTAGATTGTACAGGTTCTTAACTAACTGGTATTACAGTATATACTGTCTTATTTGATTCTTGTTTAACATCAGTATTTTCAATGTCTTTGTCAGTGTGGTTCCTTTAGCTCAGATTTTTTTCCAAAATATAAAGATCAAAAATAATCTTCTAAAATAAACAAAAGTTGTTAGCCTGGCTTTGCCAGACTAATTCGTAAATGTGTAATATTCTGGAACCTCTCTGGTAATTTTCAATTTCCAAGGGGTGTTATCAAGGGGCGCAGACCACAATGCTTATTTTTTTTATAATATGCCGAAACGTTGTCCTGTTGTACGTCAGAGGTACGGCAAAAACATCTTCCTTATCAACAAAAAAATTTTTTGTCCTTCTTTCAGAGAAAATATACCGTCCGGTTAATTTAATACAGATGCGATAGTGAATTCAACAGAACATTCCCCATCAGAGACAGCTATTTTGGTTGTTTTTGAAAATGCCTCAAGAGAGTCAGTCATCGTATCAAACCCACCCCATATTAGATACGGTTGTGATTGGCCCGACAAATCCCGGGAGGAAAATCTGTCTGAACAGGAGCCAGACGCATCTGCCAAAGCAAATAAAACATGAGCTCCCAGATTTGTCTGGTTCCCAGACCAATCATTTCTACCATCCCCTGTGTTATGTAGCACTGTCACCTAACAGCAAGAAGGTTCCGGATTTGAACCCGTTACCATAGGTGTGATTGTAAATTGCCCGTAGGTGTGGAAATGAGCATGAATGCTGTCTGTCTCTATCTGTCAGCCCTGTGATTGACTGGTGCCCAGAACAGGGTGTAATCCCCACCAATTGAGATTGGCTCCAGCCACCCTGCAATCCTCTAAGAATATGCGGTGTAGATAACCGATGAATGGATGGATGGATGGATGTACCATCCCATTATTATACATAGTGTGTTTTTTGACATAAATCACAACTTTATCTCCAAAACGAACCTCTGCTGAATCTTAATTAGCAATCAAAGAGTCAACAATCAACTGTATATTGCAAGAAATGAGATTAAACATTTTAAATATTTTACATTTGAAAGAAAATGTTTTATTGCTTTAAAATCCCTATAATTTCTTGGGTTAACCTGACCCAATGAGCACCATCAGTAGGTCTAAATACTTAAAATCTGCATGCATTGATTTTTGGGGAGTAGCAGAACACAACATTGACATATCAGTATCACCATACAAAGTTACATATATTTAACATTTAAACAGATACGGAGCAACATTATCATGTGTGCGTCCACCTGAAATTCTAATGACAACTCTCCTTTTAGCTCTCTTTTGGTCTCCACCAACCCCTGAGGGAAATATCAGGGTGTTTAGCAGTAAAATGCTCCACTATGTTCTCCAGCAATTTGCTAACTGTGTCTTTCTGCAGTTTGGTGTTGGGCAGGTAGTGTACAGTGGGTTTGTCTGTGTTTCTTTTTACTGAATGCTTAATGTGGCCCAAAAGCAGTCAAGAGTTCATGAGCATTATAATGGGTCTGTCACTATCAGTGAACCTATTCATATCACACACAGTTTAAGTGATTATATAACACATATTAATTATAGCAGCTTTATAGGCCAACATTTGCCATTTCATCATCATTTGTTATAAAAAAAAAAACTCCCAAGAAACATTTAACATAGATGAATATTGTAAATGCATCCAAGACATATTACGCATCAAGCTACACACTCATTAAGTTCAAATACAATGTATCTCCAATCCACATATAAACACAGCGGAAATATGTGTGAAAAACAAACCATCAAATGATCTCAAATATTAACAGGCTGTTGGTAGATCAAGTAGTAAAATTCTTGCCAAAGTAAATGAGTCAATGAGATCATGAGTCACTGGAGTGCAGTGTTACATCCAATTGACCAAAACACTTCAAATTGAACAAATTGAGTATCACTGATGCCTGACAACATCACTGTGTGTGTGTGTGTGTGTGTGTGCGTGTCTTTGAAGGTGAGACAATCTTTTCTCTCCTTCATTATTAACAGGAACATCAACAATTTGTGCGTCTGCTGAGAGGTTGACAAGTCCTCCGACACAGTTAGACCCTGACCTTCTGTCAGCCAGAAACGCCTAATGAGTTTGTATTCTTCTTCAGTGGTAAGATGAAAGGTATTAGACATGCTTTCAGTGAATCTCAAACAATGAAACTAGTCAGCTCCAGCCGCCGCACAGAAATTAGGTTAGGGTGACTCATTTCCATGTTGTTGACTGTGAAACTCTTGAGGAAACAGTGCAGCTCTTTGAACCAGCCACCTGCTGTCTTGACACCCTGCCAACCAACTGTCGTGAGTCATCAATAGATGTCCTGCAAGTGTTACAATTGCTCACTCCAACCAGTTATTATTTCAAAAATCCTAAAAATAACAACCCCTTTACTTAACCTTAACTAGGTACCACATAATTCTACCTTCACCATTAATCAGCTCAATAATAAATGCGAAGGGCTATGTGAGAATTGTGTAACCACATCATTCATCTGACATTGTTCCTATTAAAGGAATACTTTATAATTACAATTTTGAGGTACTTGTACTTTATTTCAGTCTTTTCCTTTCATGCTACTTTGTACTTCTACTCCATTTCAGTGGGAAATGTTGTACTTTTTACTTTACAGCTTTAGTTACTTTTGCACATAAAACCTACGAAGAGCTTTTTCTAAGTGCAGATTGAAGTGAATGGAGAAAAAAGTGGGACTGATAAAGGGTATGGCTTTCCATTTTCTCTTCAGACAAGGAGTACAAGACAATTCAAGAAAAAGCACGTGAAGCCTTTTGTCCAGGGTACACGCACGTATTCACACGCACACAATGGGTGACAAAGAAAAATCGAATGAAGCTCTTTTTACCCCGAGGAGGAACATTGTGTCTTTTTGCGGAACATCAATCCGCACCCAGCGGACCACAGGGAAGACGTGTGGGCATGTGCGAGAGAAGGCTGATAGACGGAGAGGTAGTGAGACGAGCTGATTGACCAGATCCATCAGGTGGAAATCATCTCCGCTCTAAAGCCTTTCTTCTCCTCCTCCTCCTCCTCACCTCGCTTCTCTCATCTCATCTATTTTATCTCTAATCCTCCCTTCTCCTTTCTCCTGTCGTAGTTCATCTTTCTGCTCCCCATTTCCCCCTCCCCACTCCTCTCTCACACTACCACTTTAGCATCTCACAATCTTTTTCTCCTGACCTGTTTCTGTTCTCCATTGTTCTGCACCTCTTTTTTTCACTCTTCTGCCTTTCTGTTACCATCTTTTTGTAAAGCATTCCTGTCTCCAGCGGCGGATGGTTCACGGTGCTCATCTGTCACTGTTGACTGTCACGTCATAGTCTGTCTCTTTCTTTCCCGTTTCTAACTTTCTGCTCTTCCCTTCTCTTTATTGCTTTTTCATGTTGAAATGTTCCCACTTTTCAACCCACCCATCCATCCACACAGCCCCTCTCATCCACGTCTTTTTATCGCTCACGGTGGCTCTTGAATTCATTCTCAGATTCTCTTCTCTTTGAGACTTCTATTGCCAGCACTTTTCTTTTATCCTCTCCATTTTTTTTTGTCCTCTCTCTTTTTGCCAACAAAAATTTACCATTGAAGTGCTAATCTTCCCTCCCTGTCCAGTAGTTATTCCATTTCCAGCTGTATCAAGCAAAAAATGCAAACACTTTGAAGATCATAAAGCCTCTGAAGATACCTCTGGAGATGCATTTTATATATTAGCAACACATTAAATATAACAATATATTTTTAATTAGAAAACACATTCCAAACAAACAGGCACGAGGCAGCTCAGATAGTACTCCGCAGGAAATGTTAGATGATACTTCTACACCTCCACAAGTTGGATGGTCTTGAAACTCTCTGGGTTGAATCATCAGTAGGAAACATGAGCATCTGCAATAGAAAATATTTGGTTCTTTTGTAGAAAGGTGCAGGCCTGTGTACATTAAAACGTAAAGTAAAAAGTTAACTACGAAACAGCAAATAACAGAGCTTAAAACTATGTTATTTGTGCTATTAAAGGTGGGCAGAAGCTCAAGATTTGGATGAATTGAGCAAGTACGACGCCACGTTTCTATTCAAAACACGTTTTGATTTTGCTACATCTCTGATCCACACCTCTGACTGGCTTCTTCTCCATAGAGACGATGACCGAGGCTCAAGGCTATTGTAGTATTTAGAGCTGTCCGCCATGCCTATTTGACAGAAACAACATGATTTCTCAGAAACAAAGCTGAAATAATTAAAACTTGTGGTCATTATCAAGATTTGATTCTGTAAAACTGAGGCTATACGTAAATGAAAAAATTGACTCGTAATTCAAAATGGGGATTTTTTCTGGTGACCTGCAATCCGAACAACTTTGAGCTCAATGCTGTGAACACAGTGGAGATGGCTGTGTATTACAGAAAGAACCCGGCCCCACTCACCCCCATCACCCTGTGTGACTCCCCAGTCACCCAGGAGCTGAACATCAAACCCTTCACCAACAAAAAAAGCTCAGCAGAGGATGTACTTCCTGCAGCAGTTGAGCAAGTTCAACCTGCCAAAGACGATGATGGTGCACTTTTACACCTTCATCATCGAGTCACCCTCACCTCCTCCGTCACCATCTGGTATGCTGCTTCCACTGCCAACGACAAGGGCAGACTGCAGCGTGTCATTCAACACAGAGGGCCTCATCAACAAGGCCCAGGTCCGCCACTGTCAGTGACTCTTATACCCCCCAACTCATTATATTAATCGTTAATGCATATCTTTTGGTTACTATCTTTCACATTGCAATATCATTTATACCTAATTCTCTGAACTTTTGTACATTCCCCGGTCAATGCTTTGCACATCCCTGCACAAAGCTGTCACTATTTAATTTCATATTTTTCCTAATATTTATAGTCATATTTTATTGTCAATTTTCAGTTTTTGTGGTAGAGCCATAATCTGATACAGTTTGGGAACCTGGTTTCCTCCCTTGGACAAACACCCTGCTACTAAAAATAGGAACATTTTGCTGCGCTCCTCTTTCCTGACCTCCAGTGGTGGCGTGTGGTCTGTCATGGTTAATTCATTGAGAACTGTTAGAAATATCACCCTACTCACTAGAACTTCAATATTTAACTACAAGGAATAGTTGGCTCTGTCAGTGTGTGGCTATCTTAATATTTCAATTTAAGTTGAAGGCCAAATCCAACTACCATCATACGTATCACAAAATTTTATTAAAGGATTCTAGTTTAACTTCCACATAAAGCGCACAAATGCTACAGGAATCAATGTGTTTATCAATAAAATTATCAATGCCTGGTGTCCAGCAGCGCTATAGTGGAAAATTCAAATCTCATAGTTCCCGTAAGAATTATTGATTAAGTCAGTATCCTGGTGAGGACTACTTAGTGGCATTAGAGACTATATCCACTTTGGGCCTTCAGGGAGGTTCTGTTCTTCAATTTGTGTCTTTATCTGCTACAAAACGCACCTAGTTCAATGGAAATTTAATGCTCTGTGTTTGTCAAGATCAGCGATTAAAAAATAATAATCTTCATATACATTTTATGAACTCAAGCCTGAAACATACATGTCAATGCGTGTGCGGAGGTGCATATATACACACTAACCTCACACACAATTCACAGTTTTCTATCAGAGCTATTAGTTCAGAGGGACGCCAGATAAATGTGCAGTAAACACACAGTTATGTGATTAGAGGCTTAGTGACAACAGAGACTGGCCTGAGGGCGGCTGAATACTGAGGAAAGGACAACTCTCAGTTGAAGAAAACAACATTTATAATAAGATGCTAAAATTAACCTGTAATTGTTATACTTTTTCTGAACCACATTTACAAGCAAGTATTTGTTAAAAAAAAAAGGGCCATGTTTTTAATGGATTAGGAATTAAGAATAATTGCATTCCTTCATTTGAGAAGCAGATATATATTTTATATAACAAGCTAAAGACTGTACTAAAGCACCATGGCCCAGTCAGACTGTATAACTGTAATTTAATAAGTTTTTCATGGAAACTAACTTAAATGACAAATGTAACTGGCAAATTTGATCAGCTGTAGCTAAATAGCAGATAAAGCTAATTTTATACATACTAGCCTGGCATCACCAGACTAATTCACAAATGCGTATTAGTGTGAAACCTCTCTGCACATTTTTTGATTTCCAAGGGGCGCTATCGAGGAACGGAGACAACCAGTCAGAGCAACGAAACACTGTCCTGTCAGATGATACGTCCTGTCAGAAGTACGACAAACACATATTTCTTATCAACATAAAGTTGAAGTGCAGTTGTTTGTTCTTCTTTTAGAGAAAACATACAGTGCAGTCCGTTTAATACTGCCGCGGCAGCCGGCCGGGGAACACGGCAGCCATCTTGGATATTTACAAGATACCTGAACGGCGCTCGTCTCTGTCAGTCATCATATTAAACCCGCCTCCTACTAAATAAACACTTGTGATTGGTTAGCCCGACAAAACGGCAAAGAATTCAGTTTAAATGGGAGAGGGGCCAGACGGATCTTCCAGAGCAAATGAAACATGAGCTGCAGATTCGTCTGGTTCCCCGGCTAATACATACATGAAGTCACGCTCAAAGACTGATGCTAAAGCTATATGTCCCAAGCAAAAAGTAAACGTCATCACCAATAAATGATCCACGCAGAAGACATGAAAAATCCAACATCGGTCTTATTTTGCAGTGAAGAGCTAGTTAGTTCTAGTTTTGTAATGTATGATCTGACCTCCTGGTCTGAAACGCGAAGCGAATGAGGAAGTACCTTAAACCTGCATTCTGCATCCAGCCAGTGGAGTCGCACCCTGCTGGCGGCAAAAATAAGTCCAACTGCATAAAAGTATAAGAGAATATGACCCTACTTCTCACTCGATTTATTACCTCAGTAAATATTTTCTTAATGAATTTATGGTCTCAGTCGCTAGTTTCAGGGCTTCTTCAGCACAGCAAGATGTTTATTTAGTAAATTATGGTCACTTACACTTTTGCTCGTGTGTTATTTGGTTCAACATGCAGAGGAATCTAAAGCTTGATAGACCTGCCATCCCTAGTTATGGTTGCTAAACTGTGACTGGACAATCGCCTGTCAGGGGGGAGGGGTTTAGCGAACGTTCAGAAAGAGCCGGATAGTATGATATATTGCAAAGAAACATGCTATGTCATAGTCTGTTTCTGTGGTTCGGTTGACAGTCGATCTGTCAACTGAAATATCCATCTCGATCCTGTCTCACCTCAGATCCCCTCCTCCGTGTCACTCCTCCATCCTGTGAGCTATCCATCATTTTCCATCATCGTCGCCTCACTCTAATGCAGGTTTGTTAGAGTAGTAGACGCAGTCACTCCATCAATGTCAGTCATCTTATCTGAAGTATACTGTATGTCTTTGGTTGCCCAATCAAGTTGAACAGGTATGTATGGAAGAAAGAATAGAAAAATTTAACATTTCAATATAATAAAATCAAATATAACATAAAAAAAAAAAAATAAGGGCATTTATTCCAGTTGTATTTTCATAGTTTTATTTTTATAGTTACAGTAGTTTAGGCAGGATTCCTTCTCAGGATATCAAGGATATATGTGTGTTCTGAGAGGGGATTAACTGCAGAAACATTTTTTTATTAAAGGTTATGTCATAATACTGTATTTGAAAGCAACATGGGAGCTGGGTTTGTGAAAGATGATTCCGGACTTGAGCTTACATATCACATGTTGATAGTTGGTGTCACAGTGCACTGATTTGTCCCTTGTCCCCTACTCTATGGGACGTAATTATTTTACCACATTTTGTCTAAGGCACAGTTGTGCGTGTGTGTCTGTCTATGCATGTGGATGTCAGGTGAGGTGTGGAAAAATATCCACAATGAGCATGAACATTTCCCTTGGCCGTCATAGTGACCACTGTGTCTTATTTCTGTGGTAAGATGGAGGACTTTTCATCCGTTTATCTTTGAGAGGCCATTTTGTCTTATCAGGCACAGCAGTACAAGAACACATACATTATAGTATCTTGCTTGACTAATTGATTAATAACACTATAAATTATACAATTACATAATTTTGGCATCAAACATAAACAGCATGAGTGCGTCCTTGAGACCTATCAATCATGTGTAACGGGTTTATGTCTTCATAAAACATTTGCCAAGTTTTTTTTTTAATATTTAAAATCCTGCAATGTTTACATCCATGTTTGCTAGCTTACAGTCAATCTTTTTCTTTACCTTTGCTGGTGCATCGCTATTATTGTTGGTGCACTGCTATAGCCAGCTGTCAATTAGTGGAATAGCCCAAAACCTTCAGCATGAATGTGTATCACGTCCTAAAGTAAACGTGCACATGCTCTTAAAGTTGATTCGCAAGGTTTTCACCCAGCATGTACATACAAACTCAGCCTTTTCATTGGAGACATTATACAGATTAAGCTATGCAAAAGATGATGACGATTAAACACCATTTCAAAGGAGGTGTCCCACCAAACAAATGGTTGTATGGAACTCTTGTGATATCTTGTGATAAGGACCCTTATTTTCTTTCGCTGACTGTGAAATAATCACTTTATTTTTCCCCTCAGTCTTCATCCCTAATGGAGTCACAAACACACACATGCTCACAGCCGTGGTGGTATCCATTTCACTTCATTCTTGTTTGGTTGTGAGCTGGCGTTAAATCCTCCCATTCTGCACACAAATGAATGTATTATTTGGTGAGGATTAGTGTTAAATGGCTCTTTTCTCTCTCTCTGTAGACTTAATAGAATGAGAGAATTAAACGCCAACTACCATCTAAACAATACTTAACCAGAATGGATGACACCATGTCTTGTTTTGTATGTGCACCCATCTGTTTGTGTGCGGATAGAGTGCCTGTGCCTGTGCCTCTCTGTAGTCTCCTGTGTGTATGCAGTTGAGGTTTTTGTATGGACTTTTTGCTTGCCACTTAAATTAAACTCCAGTGGTGTGATATCATATTAATGTATTTGCGTGAATGTCCACTATGAGGTACAATCTGATCTCCAATTTAGTAATGAAATTCTTCTCAGTAATGAACCGTTATCTGAGCAGAGGCAAAAATCACCCCAAAAGAAGTGTCAGGTCATGGTCAAGTTCCCAAGAAATGAATGGTATATTAAAAAATGTATTTGCACCTTCTGTTACAGTAATTTGGCATGCAGGTCTGGGATTGAAGCCTCCGTCGATTACCATTAACATTTAAAGCTCTGTAGTGTGTGATTTCAATAATAAAAAAAGGGTCTGTCAGGGTGAGACTCTTCATTACTTCATGCCTGGGTGCTATCAGGCACCATCACGGTGTGCAGGACTATAGAAAATTACTTTTTTCAAATGAATTGGCTACTTGTAAACTTCAATTTCTGTAAAGCTTTGATATTGTTTTTAAAGCTTGTATTGCTGCCTCCAACTGGCAAAAAATATAATCAAACAAAAAAATATTGTTGCTGCTTTAACCTAAAAATGAATTCCCTAAGAGTTCCACACAATTCTCACTGTATAGATCAACCCAATAATATTAAAAAAACAAAATTATCAAAAACTACAGAGTACTGGTCTTATTATTGACATGTTATATTTTGTAACATGTTTTGAAAGGTTTAAACTTTATTTAACCATAAGGGCACTGAAGCATTATTGAGAAACTAGACTGCTTTGCTTCTCTTCTCCCAGAGTTCTCCAGCTTTGGAATTACTGAGTAACGGCTACCCATTGGATTCACAGTGTTTTTTATCTGTTTTAAACAAGCGCTCCTGTTTTAAATGTAGCCAAATGGGCTATGTGACAGTTATAATACCCCCTTTTAAAACAGCAAAAGCTTGTTCTTTACCATAACAGATCTGTTCTTCCAAAAGACAAATGTGCGTAAAGAGTGACTCCTTTTATGCCAGCAAAGACATTTGTCCTCCGTAATGCATAAAACATTTTATGTATAAACAGAATGTATTCTGTGCTTTCCTTTGAAAATAGTCCCACTAGCTGCAGCTGTTCACATCCATAAAGCAGCACAGCAGCTGGTCCGCTGGGAAATGATGACTGTCAGGTGTGTTTCATAACTGTCTTAACGTGGTTGATATGATACTTTTAGTCAAATTACATTTAGATGGATCAATCTAGCATGAGTGGCCAATGTCTGCCTATCCACCCACAAAATTCCCTCCCATCCATCTCTTCACACTATTTCACATATGGCGTGCAGTCATTAATGAATCCTTCCAAGGGTAGTGAGTTAAGGTTGCAGCTGACAATCATCCCATTACATAGACAGAACTCCAGATTCAGGTATCACCTAGATTGCGAATGTTGCCGCGAGTATAATTTTAACCATTTTACACACCAGCTATCACATGACTCCATGCAGGTCTGGCAACTCTTGACTACACGTCCCTCTTTCTAAGATCTCTTGTAAAGTGTAATTGGCTCTGCTCATGCTTTATATCACAGATCATTTAACCCACTCAGAGCTGGTTTAAAGCCTCACATTAATCTCAAATCCATGTTTGAGTGCAGGGTAGATCTTAATGACTTGCTCGAGGAGCAAGCATCTCCATCGTCTTTCTCAGAGGCTTGCTTCTATCTAATACATTGCGACAAAAATATTATTTTTGCAGCGCCACTGCTCACATGCTAATTTTTTTCCAGTCTGGATTTCATTCCTCTCTACTTTTCTTCCTGCCCTCTCCTCTTGTCCTCTCTGTGTCACTCATTCAGCTGCAGGCAGATCAGTGCCACCTCTCCTCCTCCTTCACCTCTCTCACCCAGTCATTTAATCTGCTCCTCTTACCTCTGTTCCCATCATTTACGCCCCTACCTCCTCCTCCTTTGCCTGCGTTCTTCCTGCTCTCCCCTCATCGCCTTTCCTCTCTTTCCTTTTCTGTCAGTCTCGCAGCCGTCATAGCCTTCTCTCGACCTCTTGTCATTCACTATCTTTCTCTACCTCGTTTCTATCCTTTGCCTTCGAGACCTAATACACTGATGTCCGTGTGACTGGTGCGCTCGCTCTGTCATAATTGTATACCGTGTCGTTCACTATCTGCTCCTCCACTTCACCTCTCAAACTCTTGCTGGCACCCATCCCCTTATTTGTCCCTTACAAAACACCTTCAATTTTTCATCCAATAAGCTCACTCATTAACTTACAATAATACAAGAAGAAAGCAGCACAGACTGATTTGTATACAACACAGCATATGGATAGGAAGCTTTGCAGGCATGATTAATTTGCTGCTGCAGATGGTGCCAGTCGTGGATTTTACGTTTTTTTTTTTTCGTCTTTTAAGTATAGCTGCAGAAAGTAGAGGTGAGAGAATTCAAGATGCTAATGCAAACAACAGTTACTGTAAAACAATATTGTTATGGGGAGTAGCGGGTTGACAGGGGCAGGACCCAATTGCAGAGAGGAGACCGGCAGGTGTGGCACGAAGAGTTTATTTCTAAACAATGTCAACAGATAAGTCCAGGCAGGTGAACAACCAGGTAGCAGGGCATCCAGAACAGACACAGAAACAAGAAACAGAAACAAGAAACACAGGGACAAGAAACATGAGAACAAAGGAACAGGAAACAAGGATCTGACACTAGACAAGGAAAGTGGACCATATATATAAGTGACTGATTGGTGACTAGAGGCAGGTGAGTGAACAGGTGAAGGGAGTTGGACTGATGAGGAAGGAGTGGCTGAGGGATGAGTGGAGACGGTGTGCAGAAGGGAGGGGCAGTCAGGTGTTGGGAAGTCAGGAAAGTCAGAGGGAGTCCGGTGGGAGGGAAGGGGATGACAGGTCAGGGGAACAGAGAAGGAGTCCGTGGGAGCAGAAGTGAAGACATGGAAAACAGTGGCAGATAGTAGGAACAAGAAAGTGACAACAAATGAAAACGGAACAGATCGTGACAAATATTTTTTTTTTTTTTCAGTTATCCATCTCAGTGTATGAAAGTATGTGCCATAAAACTCCTTGGGAGTTCTTTGTCTGTTCAGTATGGTGGCCTGTTAATGCTAATTAACATGTTCACTATGTGCTTATTCCAGGAAAATATAAATTGTAAAACACTTTATTTCCTGTTTGTGTGACTCGTAGGCGTTTTTACGAAATCAACTTTCTGTAAAAGCCATTAAAGCTTTCATGGCCTATTTGTGAGTGTTTTTTTTTTTTATTTCAGTTAATGTTCATCCACTCTGTCCTTGATTCGCGTCTGTTTCATGTCTTTACCTTCCATTCCCTCAGGTTTCTTGTTTCTCTACTTCTTTCTCTTTGTTCTCTTGAGTTACACATTGGTATTACTACCACTTTAATATGATGTAATCGCTGTCGAAACCCAATTTTAGGAGTGAGGCATAACATGGTGAAGGATCAAACTGTAACCCAATGGAATAGCAAGTGAAAAATCTGTTTTTTGCTGACCTTCAGTAGTTAAGCTTCTCACTTTGCTGCAGTGGTGTAGAACTGTACTCTAGGGTGTGCCAGTACACACTGATAACTGCTGGGCGTGGTTCCAAGTTCAACAGGGTTCACTTCTGACCACTCCCAACAGACTTGCAACTTTTAACTTTGAAAGGCTAAACTTTAAAATATGTGATGACTTTCTTAGTAAGATTGTATGTTTACAACCTAGTGGTGCAGAATGAGGGGGCCATTAAAAGTTTACTGTTTTCCAGGGAGTTCGTCAGAAAGCTGAATTGTCTTTTTAAAAGCAACTTTGTCTAGGAAACAGAACAACTCCTATGGTAGTTAAAAGAAGAAACTTTGGTGCACCGGTACCCCTTGGACTGAAAGCAACACATAAACTTCATCTCATTTGTAGCGCTGCTCTATTGTTTATAGGTTTGCCGGCCCACCATTTTGGTCCAGGTAGAAATGGCATCATGACAGGTTGGCTATGAGTGAAATGTCCAAATATTGGATTGGATTGGATGAATCCATCACAACACATAAACATATATGACTGAATAAATGAAATAAAAGAAAGCATTGTGTAGAATGAGGTAAACATTGGCAGAAGTAGTAATGATGCTAAAACAAGAGGGTCGTACCACCAATTCAACCTTTTAATCCATTCAAAGAAAAAGCCAATAAATCCACTTCAACAAGGTTTGTACAGGAAAAAAAAAGAAAGACAATTATATATCTCATTCAATTATTCAGATTTATAACCTGAATCTTTGTCTCCCCTCGGCTTTACAGAGCTTTTTATTGAGTTTCAGCTCATTGTTCATCTGTCCGTCCTGCAACTTTGCTGTTTCGGTTCATCGCATGCATCACTTTCAGCTGCAAATGAATGCTAATATTGCTCCTTAACTGCTGGATTTGTAAATAAGCAACCATAGCTAAAGAGTTTGCCATATCAACTTCAAAGGAGATGATCTTGTGTTCACAGCTTGTCCAAGTGGCAAAAAAATCAGTTATTGCAGATTTAAACATAATAAAAGTGATGTATAAGTCTAAGAAAAAGAGGTCACGAGAAAGAAAAAGACCTCAAAAAGGTTTGTAAAGAAGTTTGAGATATCAGAATGAAGATGACACAACAGAGGCACTCTGAGGATAACCGTAAGTGTTCGTGTGTGTGTGCAAAGCAGTGAGTGGCTCCTGTATTATTGATCGGCTATAGTTAAAGGAGGAGATTGAGAGCGACAAGTACAATTCCGACAGAGGCAGAAGACACGCACAGGTTTCACAATATAAAAATGCACATTAATGAATTATTAGTGCGTGAGTGTGTGTTTATGTGTGTGTGTGTGTTTGTCATGGGATCCACCCACACTGCCTCCTTAAATGTCTCCATTATACTGCTTGAACATGTTCTTGCAGACGCCTGAACAAATAACCACACACGCAACAATGAAATATCAGTGTTGACAACACGAAGTTGCATCTACTTGTCTCCTTTTGTCTCTATAACCTTGTGTAGTCGAGCACAACATCTTCGTGTGTGTGTGTGTGTGTGTGTGTGTGCATGTGTCTGTGCACATCTGTGTGCATATTTAAATATGTACATGCCTTTGAAATCTCCCTCTGAGCCAATTCAGTCAATTCCATTGCAGCTTATGATCAGTGTGCTTTTCACTGTGTGTGTGTGCTGTATCATTTTTAACGTTAAAGAGTGTAACTTGAGTGTATGGCACGTATGATTTAATTAGTGTATTTTTTGTTTACTTAATTCCCCATGGTGAGACAGAGATGTTCTGATACACGTGCTCTGAGCAACTGAATGTGAATATTGTATGTTCTGGAAGTTATATTAAAGTCGACTGTAGACATGTACATGATCAGTTGTGATGTACACGTGCTTTCTATACATGCGACTGATAAGGGCTTTTAAAAGTATAGTGAGACGAGAAACATTTCAAATTGAATTACACTCAGTCGAAGTGGGTGTTATGTGGGAACATGAGAGGATGGAGAGATTAAAAGGAAGTAAGGAAAGAGGAAAAATGGGTCCCCAAAGTACCATGCATTTAAAAGATAAATGGTTTTAAATAGTTCCACTTTGTATTGAAGGTGCAGTCCAGCTGAGTCCAGACTCACCGGTCTTATAATACACTGCTTGTTCCTTTGTCTCTTGGCTTTGGTTTCCATTGGTATACAGCACCACAGGCCAGCTGTGGTGCATTTAGTCATGTCATGTCACAGCATCTCTCAGCACTGGTTTGCGTAAATCTTAGTAAAAGACCAACATATTCTCATTGTTGTTGTTTGCCGGCATTAGAAGCTCATCCACACAAGATAATGTATCTCATAATTCTGCTGGACATTAGGTAACATGCTAACTTTGGCATCAGGTTTAGTTTAATACACTGTAACTATGTGTACATTAGGATTACTGTAAATATTTTCAAAAGAATCTATTAGGTACAAGTATGTTCAACTACTGAAAACAGTTTCGGATTTCTTCCTCTATGCGAGTGTGTGGGTGTATGTAAAGCTAATATTATGACAGAATGAAATAAGGCACCAAATTGGATTTCTTAGCAGCCAGACTGATTAATTAGGAGCTTCAATTAACATGGACCTTCATTAGTGTGTGGGTTAGCCTCACGGCAGTTTGTGTCTGGTGGAAGCAATATTATATACATCATAACTCTCTTCCACTCTACATCATAACTCTGTCCCTCCACTTCCCCTTTTCTCCTGGTGTCGGTCTCTGTCTCACCTCTTCCTCTCTCCTCTGTCCACCCATAATGAAAACAGTCTCAAAGCAACATCAGCTTACTTTTTTTTGTTGTTGTATTTTTCCCAATGGAGCGAAACAAACAAAACAGTGCAGTAAAAGATGTTTCTCTGTAGAGCTGAAGGGAACTGTGCTGGGTGCAAAGTCTCTGCAAGTTTGCCATTACGAGCGACACCATGTTACACGCAGTCATTTGACCAGTGTCAATGCCAAAACATTGGTAAGTGCAGCTTTAACTTGACAGTTAAAGCGTTACAAAGGCAGTGAGGAGAGTGCAGAGGTGTTTGTGGTTTCACAGGATGAGAAATGAAGTAATGACATGCAGGGTTGATTGAAGCCTGAGGCATGTTTAAGGAATATATTCAAGGAAAGAAATTAAGTGCTCT
Source organism: Lateolabrax maculatus (assembly GCA_031216445.1). Classification (NCBI taxonomy): domain Eukaryota; kingdom Metazoa; phylum Chordata; class Actinopteri; order Acropomatiformes; family Lateolabracidae; genus Lateolabrax; species Lateolabrax maculatus. Next base: position 7,677,230 of record CM062205.1, on the reverse strand, counting down.
GCTGAAGAAGATGAGGGTCAAGTGCGTTGCTAAAATGAACCCTGTTAGCTATAACCACAGTATTGATCATTCAGTCTCCCAGTCCCCTTCATTTTATTGTATTTTATTATTCAGCACTAATTTATTAAGCTCTAGGAAAAAAAACAGTAATGCACCATTATAATTGCACTGCCATGTTTCTACACAAGTGCCCTTGTTAGCAGACCCTCTCGCTGTGTTCTGTGGTTCTGACTATGCACTGGATCTGAATCTTAAAATGAATTGTGACATCAAGTTATTACATTGTCATAGAAAGTTTTTAAAACTTTGACAAAGTGCAAAATGAATCATTAGCGACTCTCACAGGAGTTTCTATGGAATTTTTCCGTACTGCCTGAGACAGTTCCAGGCAGTTATTTTTGTCACACCGGTAGCCAATTAAATTCTGCTGTAGGTGTTCAGCACTTTGCTGCAGAGCGTCCCACCCTGTCTCAATCAACAGCTCAAAAAACCAGCTCTGAAACATGATCTGTCACAACAACAATAAAATTAAAGACACAGATGTTTTGCCAATAGTACGTCTCTCTGATTCGGCTCATTCGACTTGTGCCTCAATGTTCCCCACTGTGCCGGGACCCTCCACTGACTCAACATGTTACAGGAACACAGTGCAGCACAGTGGAGCTCTCTGAGACTTTCAAGAAGTTTTCTGTAGCAGCTCCTCTCATGTAGGCTCCCCATTCTTAAAAGTATGGATATGAAATGAATCAAACTTTCTAGCCTATTTCTAATAATAGTTGTCATCCCAAAATAGGGGAATGTACAAAAAGACCCCCCCACCCCCCACCCCAGTGCAAATATGGATTTTTGGATGACAAAAATCCCACTCAAGAAGTAAGTGAAAAAAAGCCTCTGAAATTACAGTGTAAGTCGACCCGCTTTAACTGTACTGCAACATTGTTGTTTAATTTTACATCCAAAGTGAGAATGAAGCTAAAGCACCAATCAGTGCTCTGCTGTTCAAACGTTTAATAAGCTGATATGCTTCATGTTATCAGAATAAGAACTGAAAAAAGGTGTGATACATTTCAACCAACAACATCATCCTGCACCTTCAAGTTAATGAATATATCACTGTCTCATGAAGTGTGAGTATAATTACTGTTTTAGCAGTACTGAGAACACTGTTATTCCCTGCTGTCTCCTGCAAAAAGAAAGAGAAAACCTCTAAACAAAAAAGCAACTTGTAACAGGGAGTAAAAGTATTTGACAGGAAATCTTTCTTTTGACAGCCTGTAAGTAGGCTGCACACTGAATATTGCAAGCCTGCATTAGTGAGCATCGCAGCAACATCAGCGATGAACGCGGCCCCAATCCATTTCATTTCAGTTCAATTCAAAATACTTTATTTGTCCCTCAAGGGGGAATACCAAATTTCCCTGCTGGGGATCAATAAATCTTTATCTTATCTTAATACTGAGTGAGTGAGTTTGCAAACACAAATACACATAAAGAATTCATTCACATACAAAAAATACAAATATGTAAGAACACAGCAGAAATACACACAGTGCCAAACAAGTTTACTTACCTACGTACTACTTAGGATTTGTTTATACTCATCTAAAGTCACAGCACTATGATGCTTTTTTAAATGTGTATTGCTAAAATATGTATTACATATGTCCTTTATGTCTTTATTTTAAATTTTTTATTCAGTGTACGTTGTAAATCATTTTGAAATGTGTGTTATTTTGTATCATGTAATCAACTATTTGTAGGTGGAGCCTGCTTTTTGCTCAGATTGATGTTTTCTTGACAGAGATAGTAAAAGTCTAAATACATCTTTAAATTTTTGTGAGGTTTCAACATTCAGTGTACGGACAACTGTCATGAATCTGGGAAAGCTGATGTTTATAAGACCTCTCTGTCAACTGTTTTTGATAGGGACAATTTCTCGGGCAGAATGTGGTAAAAGCTTGTGGACAGACATGTTGCCCAGGTCTTAGCACTACGAATTAAATTCCAATCACCTCCACTGTTTTTGGTTTGAGGCAGAAGTCATAGAGAGGGGTTGTTGGTTTACTGTTACTCCTATCAACTATTAGGAGGTAGCCTTACAAAGAGTGAGAATTGGGAATGAATGTAGTCCACAAGGTGCTTTGCATACTTTGCAAGCACCTTTAAGTTGTTAGTGACAAAGTACAGTATATATAATTATACTTTTGTTTGATGCTGCAGGTCGACATACTTGCCCGTACATTTCTGTGCAGTGTGTGTGAGGTGTGTGGGTGTGTGACTGTAAAGCAGATTGACACCAAGGCTCGAATTGGATTATTTAGCAGCAAGACTGATTAATTACTACCCTCTATTAACATGGACCCTCATTAGAGTGTGGGTTAGCTTTGTGACTTCCTGTGTCTGGTGTGGGCAACTTTTTTGTAGCTCACATCTCTCTCTCTCCTTCTCTCCCTCTCTCTTTCTCTCTCTCTCTCCTAATCCAGTGTTTTTGACTCTTTCTTCCCTCCAGTGTGTTTCCTTCCAACATCTGTTCATCATCTCTGTTTATATGTATGTGGGACTGGTGTGTTTTGTTATGCATGTGTGTGTCTTTGTGCAGGCTTCACTGTGTGTGTTGACTTGTTTGTGTCCCTATTCTCCATTCTAATTAAGGTGATGGTCTGTGAAATCGCTAATTGCTGCCTCTTTGACCCAGCTACGGTTTTAAGGGGCTGCGTATGTGTGTATGTGCACATGGGCCTGAGTCAGAGTTTGAATAAATTATTTTGACTGAAAGAAATATTGAGCCACTGTTGGCAACCTTGTATCTATTAAAACAGTGTTAACTTATGTGTGCAAGTCGTCGTTGTTCTTTCCTCCAATGGTGAACATAAAGTAATGCATTTACTAATGTTCTTTAATATTCACAAATGGCCCAAACAACCTTTGTATATTTATTGTATTTTACAATTTCTTTATCAAGGAAAACCTTCACCAATTCAAGCATGTGTACACACTATATTGCAGTATTACAAATTATCTGATTATGTAATCTACATGCAGATTTCCAAATCCTGATTGTAGAAAAGAAAAAGAAAAAGAAGAAACTTTTAAAATCTCAATACAACTAAAAACCCATTTCTGGGCAAATCAGTCAAATCACAAGTGGATATTTTTAAATAATTCCTCCAATTCTAGAGTACTACAGTTCCCTTTTGTGCTTGACTAGCAGTTAACTGTTTTCCAAAGGCTATAGATAATGCACTTCAATGGTGCAGGCTGGATAGCCTTTTGTTTGCTTGCAGTAACATGCAGGTTGGGTACAGTGGATCTTGGGAAAGAGGTGATCAGTACATGAACAAATACACTCTAACACTGAATCGTCAGGCTAAACTGTACTGAATGACCTGCATATCTGGCCAATTTAGTAGCATTTTGCAGTGGAGCTCTCTTCCCCAGTGACTGAAAGTCTGTTATCAACTCACCTGTGATATACAGTGTGTTACAGTGTGTGATTGAAAGCTTACCGAGAGAATGCATTACCCACAGAAAAAAAAAAACATGATGTGATAATTCTGTTGCAGAGAGGTGATTGCTGAGAATCTTCTAGATGGGCCCAGTTGTGTGTAAATAACTAGAGTGAGATTTTGCCAACTCTGCTCCTCAGCAGGCAGCATCCTTTGGAAATGTATTACAATGATAAATATTTGCCATCAGACTTGGTTAAAGAGAGATATCATTTTGCTGCTTTACATCTTTGTGGGTAGGAGATTGTCAGAACTGAACGTTCCTCCAGTTGGACATAGTATTTATAGCATTTCTTTCTCCCTAACAATTTCCATCCTTCTTAGGTGCTGAAGGTGCAAACATTTTAATTGACATGCTTACTGGGCTGCATTATCTTAATTCAGTTGCTGTTATGGTCTGTTCAGTGAGTATTAATTTATTCCTGAAATCCCTAAAGCAACTCTTTATTAACTATACTGCCAGTAATGTATTTACAAAATTGTATTTGATTAGCATAAAATCATTTGTTGAGCTTTCGCATTATACTAATATAATATAGCACTCTGATGGCCATATTGGATTTCCCAAGCTGTGTTTATGATGCATATGTACAACTATTAATAAGTTGTTCACCAGAACTCAACAATTATGGGTAATTTGTAAGCTGTTTTTGGTGTGCACTCTAGCTTGGAAAGGGGCCTCAGTAATAACAGTTGCATGTTCACCATAAAGCTGCACTTTATTTATATTTTTAACAATGGGTCAAATGACTGTGTGTAACGTGAAAGAGATTGTCCATAATGACAAACCCACAGAGCATTTTTACCCAACTCTGCAGTTCCCCTAAGCTCTATAGCTCTTTTAGTGTGTTTCAGCTAAATGTTTTGGTTTTACGCCCACAGCTTTACTACTTTGGTTCAGTCTAATGGCTCTCATCAACCTTGCTTCCAACTTTAGTCGGAAGCTGTTTTCAACAACCAAGCTCCAATAAACCTGCTGGTCGCTACCTGTCCAACACCCAGACAGGCTTACGACTTAGTTAGCAACTTCCTGGTGAACACGATGAACAATTTAGCAGTTAATATATTTCCCTCAGGAGTTGGTGAAGACCAAAACGGAGCCAAAACATGCCAATGCATGCAAATGTTGCTCAATGTCTGCTGGATGTATAAATACGATACTGTTTGCTAACACGTTTGTCAAAACAGCTTTTTATGCTGATAATACGTCAAACGTGTGCTGTTGTTCAGACCAACACAAAATCTGCAGACGAGATTAAAGCCCTCATAATGTTATTTGGCTGGGAAAAAAATGGCCTTTCTACATATGTCTCTACTATCCAGGAAGCTGGAAGTCACTGTTTTTGACATGTTGCATGTAAATGATAGTCTGCTGCCAGACTATTGATTCTTTACATGCAATGTAATAGCACGATTCCAAGGACAATGGAGTACTGCATGATACATTCCATTAGACAGACCTGGTATAGCATGTGTACACCAAACAGGCCCCCTTCTGTTATTGCAGTTTTGTCTGAATGAATATAAGTATATAATAATATAAGTTTAATAGTATGTAATTCTAGAAAGTGTGCAAAATATTTGGAGGGGAGGATGTAAACTGTTCATTTGCACGTCTCATGTGATTTACTGAGACTGTAAGTCATTGTGAGAAATGTAACTGCGTGTGAATTTAGTGAGGGAGAATAGGTATTAATCAAAGCAAGTCTTAATCAGAGATCTATTCAGCTCTGACAGAGAGGGGAAAATATCGGGAAAAACTCAACCAAAGGATTCACAGAAAATGGGTGTTTTTAAAACTGTGTAAAGATGTCACTGGAAAATACACAAAAAGACTACAAAGAGAAGCAAAACAACCACAAAAAGAAGCAAAATGACTACAAAGAGACACAAAACGACAACAAAGACACGTTAAAAGATAAAAAAGTGATGCAAAACAACCACAGATGCAAAGCGGCCACAGAAACACAAAGAGACACTAAAAGACCGTAAGGAGACACAGAATGACCATTAAGAAATGCAAAACCACTGGAAAGACACACAAAATGACTACACAGAAATTTAATTACTTTAATTACTACTACGAAATTTTTACTACAAAGAGACGTACAACAACCACAAAGAGACACAAAACAAACACAAAGAGGCAAAACTGACTGTAAAGAGGCGCAAAAAGATACAAAAACGACCACAGGGACAAAAAATCACCAGAAAGAGACACAAAACAACCACAAAGAGACACAAAACGACTGCACAGAGACACAAAAATATTACAAAGAGAGGCAAAAGAAGTAGAAAGGGACACTAGAATGAAACTTTTACATGTCTGTGCCGAGGGGCCCATTGTCTCCATCCATGGTCACCCCTAGGAGTCAATCGTCAATGAAACAACCTTTTTCTTGAATTTCTTTCATTTTTCCAATCCTATATTTTGCTTCTGCTACAGTCATTTCTTTCCAGTCAGAAAGTAAAAGTGTTCTTCTTGTAGATGTGAGCTGAATGTTAAAGTTTCTGTAAAGCCGCATGGAGACAATCCACAATAAAAGCAGAAGGACAAATTCTGTGTGTTGCAGGAGATAAAATGTCCTATCTGTCTAGTCTCTAAATGTTTATTGTAGCTTTCCAAGTTGGTTATTACTGTATCTCTTATGCAGTTTTGAAGAATTTTATCTTTTTCTGCTGTCCTACGAATATTGCAGCTCATAAATCTCTATGAGACACACACACTTGTTAACACATACACAGATACAGGCAAAAAATGGCACTGTGATGGCACACACTTTAATGACAATAATAGATAGAGGAAGGCATCAATTAAACTCATGGATTAATGTAAAAATACTCCCTATGAGGCTGGAGATCAATCTTACATACACTCAAAGAATAACACAAAGACGTTTTGTCCCTTTCTTTACAAGCCTTACACACACATCCAGACAACCACACTTATATACACAATAACATCCAATACACAGTCCAAGTGGTGTTGACAGCATTGCAAAGTGGTGTACTCTGTCCATCATCAGATTAGTGTTCATCATATAGCAGCTAGAGGGCTGATAGCTCTATCTATTGAACAGGAAAAAAATAAAAAAGGCAGGAAGAGAGGGCGAGAAAAGAATAGACACAGACAGAAAGGACATTCGACAAAATAGCATGGATTGCATCAGCGGTGAATCATCCTGTATACTGGAAAGAAATGTGCGATCATTTGTCTGTGCGTGAAGAGAGAGAGAGAGAGAGAGGGAGCAACATGAAACGAAAGGGGGAAAGCAGACTGAGATGATGAGAGACAGGCGAGGAGACATAAAAAGGTTTGGAGAGGGTGCAGTTGTTGATAAAAAGCAGACATAACCTGATATTTCTCTAAGTGCCATGTCCTTGTGTTTCCTTGATCTGTCTGCCTCTAAACTAGCTGTTGCCTGTGACTAACTAGACTATCTGGGTGGATAAACATGAATGAATCTTTAAATATGGTTGTTGCAGTTTCTTGGCTTCAGTATCTTGGCTTCTTAAATATGTTATATATAGAATTGTAATGATAAGCAAGCCATCAAAGATCAAGCCATCAAATACAATGGTCTACACACACATTTCAGTTAACATTTAATTGCTGCCAAAAATATATTGGTTTCGATAGGCTTTACTAAGAAGAGCTTTGACGTGTTGGAAGTGATGTATTTAAGGTAACTTTGATTTATTACAACTTAAATCCTAAGATTTTCGTAGGACTGGCCATCAGAATGCGGGGACATTGTTAAAAATAAGTCCGATAAGAAATGCACGACTCAGACGATGAGGTCAAGGACAGTTTCTATAACAGCTTGAACCACCTGCTTGGTAGTATTTGAGTCAGAGACCTTATTATTAGGAGGCAGAACTTGCATCCATCATAAGCAGGGCTCGAGCTTAAGGATGTCCCGTTGTCCTTGGGCTGAAAAAAATAGGAAGAAGCAGGACAAAGATTAGTTTTGGTACAAATTTGTGTTCTTTCTTTCCTTTTATTACAAACCTAGACAGACCCAGACCCAAGGATCCAGAAGGTGCTGGATGAGGTTGGATCTGGAAACATTTGGCAGAATATCCATCTCAACAGGACTGAAATTCCACCTTAAAACCACTAAAGCTCTGCCTGATCAATGACATGTGTAGGTCTCTGTCAGCATGATTTGGGAATCTGGAGACGGGAATTTTGAAGGCAACCTCCCCCCTCTTTGATCTGTCTAACTGGCCAGAAGACACAGCTGAATTGGCAACATTCGGCAACGCTGAGCTCAATGAATTCATGGAGCATTTCAAATCCTTCCCTGCAGCATGTGGGGACTTAACTTCTGTTGCAGCAGGTAAGAGAGAGTGGCTTGACCTGAAAGTCCTCGATAAGTGTCACTACAGGCACCTTGAACCCCATGTGCTTTGGCAGCCGCTACTTTGGGGTGCTGTTGGAAGGGAAGACCAGTTTGAGCACATCACGTCATAGTGGAGATCACACAAGTGTTCCCCATGAGTTCATCTTCCTGCGAGTGTAGATTATCCAGCATTAAGAGAATGAGGTATTGGAATTCAATGATTGGTTGAACCGGACAGTTGCAATGTTAATAAAAATGTTAGTTGGGAGCCCTGATCATACAGAAGTTGTCTTGGACATACCTCATGCCTCACATCTCCCACCCCGGTTAAGACAGCTCAGAAACGGCTTTATTTCTTAAGGAAACTTAAGAAAGCAAACTTCCCACACCAGGTTCTTGTGAACTTTTACAGAGGAGCAATACATCAAACGTCACTAATTGGCTTGGGCAGTGCACGACCCAGGACAGGAGGGCTCTGCAGCAGGTGATTATTGCCCGGTACATCATTGGTACCCATCTACCGAGCATCAGTGATATCTGTGAGGTGAGGTGCCTGCAGAGATCCTAAAGTATATTAAAAGACCAAACCCACCCCAGCAACGACCTGTTCCCCCCTGCTGCCGTCTGGCAAAAGATACAGATGTATCCGCTGTCATACCACCAGACTACAGGACAGCTTCTTTCCTCAGGTTATAAGATTCATTAACTAACCCTCCACACTCCACCATAGAAAAAGAAATGTCTGAGGTAAATGTTGTTGCATCTCGTTTTAAAACCCTATGTTGTAGAATGACAATAAATAAACTTTGTATCCTTGTTTACCTTAAGTCTTTATGCTAAGCCAAGCTTATCACTTGACAAGAAAAGAAGATAAGGTTATTCCCCATAATGTCAAGCTATTCAGTTAACTTTGTGAGTAAAATGTTGTCATAACCAATTCAATTGGTGGCCAAACTTATGAAAATAAAAGCAAAGTTGTCCCATAAAGCAATTTGGCAGGACAACTACTGTACTAGAGCTCAGTAGAGGCTGACAGTCCCCTTACTTACAGTCTTTTTTATGTCTTCATATTGTAATGGATTTATGTGACATTAAAATTATCCTCACTAAGCTTGTTTTGGCCAAAAGAAAACCAACACCATGCAGATTTTATTTATTTATTTATTTATTTTGTGCTTTTGAATTAACAGAGCACACATTTACACCGTGCCAGTGTCCCTGCATCTCTCTACGACAGAAACCCATTCAGTCTACCTTCCTTTCCTCTCTCCTCACATCTTGTCACCTCCTCCCTTACGCTCTGTCTTTTCATTCTAATGTTTTTTTCAACTCTTCCTCTCGTCTTTGTACCCCCTCAGTCGCCCTCATCTTTCCCCTCTTGTCTTCTCCCTCTCGCTTTCTCCTCCCTTCATCCTTCAGTCGTTTCCAGCACACTCCTATCCCCTCCTCTCTCCCTGTTTGCTTGTTCGCTGGCTCCCTCCCTTCCTCCCTTCATCTCTCTCTGCATTGCAGTATCTGTGTCAGCCATCGGCAGAATAGGCTGTCTGGTGGGTGTGTGTGTGTGTGTGTGTGTGTGTGCGCGTGCTGCAGTCCCTCCTAAGCAGCCGGACAGGAACTGAGATGGATAGCGTTTGTTCACCCCACTCTTTTCTTTTCCTCTTCTCCCTCTTTTTTCAACTATCCTCTCTTCTCATTTTTTATCTAGTTTTGTTACATCCTGTATTTCAATCTTCCTTTGTGTATTTTCTCCTCTTTCCTATAATAAACCTTTATCTTGTCTTTTCTTCTCTCACTCCATACCGTACCCGCTGTTTTCTTTTTATTCTTCTCTTAAACTTTCCCATTTTTTCTCATTACACCCTCTGATCCATTTTCTCTGCTCAACTTCTCCTCTCAACTGCTCTTTCCTCACATTCCATCTTTCGCCCTACTTTGTTAACTCTTTCTGGTTTTAAAACTGACCAAAGTTTATTATATAGATATACAGTGCATAGCAGCTACAGACCCACCCACAACAAGTGAGAATATGCATCCTTCCCGTGAGTAGACACTGCACTGGCCGGGTCCAGCTCAGCCGCCTTTGATCTACTGTTCCCCTGCAGTGACGGACCAGCAACCAGAAACACCTGAGTTATTCTGCCTCGCTGGGTCTACCGCCCAAGGGCAGTTCAGCCTGTTTTTCTCTGGTCATACCCTCCAGACATGCAAACCTCTTCTTTCCATCTTTTGTAATACTACTAACGAATCAAGAGCCCTGAGGTGCAGCGGTCAGTGCAATGAGCCAATAGATCCTTAGACTAAATACGACACCGTCACTGCCATTTAAACATTAGGGAAGAAGAGGGCGCAACATGACATGAAGCACCAGTCAAACCCATGAACGGTGGAAAACAATGTGCAAAACACGATGGAAATATGGCATTTGTCGTCATGTATTCATTTAAGGCACATTACAGTTTCCTCTTCACTCCACACGGATCTGATGTTTTCTTCTGCTGCAATTTATATTCTCTTCAGTGGAGCGGAAGCTTCATTGGATGCTAGAGTCACATGCTTCATGTACGTTATGATTTATATGCTTTTTGAAATGAGTTTCCTACCTTATAACTGCAAATTTGCTCTTACCTGTTAATATCAAGGTAAAGCACCAAGCAGGCTTCAATTTCTTTGCCTCATTAAGTGTTTTTGTGCATTTTTAATAATTATCAGTTTTAAATTATTCATAGACGGCAACAAGGGCAATATTTGTCATCTGTTTTCCTGCTCCATCTCTCCAACATTGTAGGTAATTTCATGTCCCATTATGTGCTCCTTATTCTTGAATCCTGCCGTTTTCTTGGCTCACCTGCTAATACATGCAGTTGCAGACCAAACCATCAAAAAGCCAGCTGGACTAAACATAACTAATGATTGAGGTTTTTGTTATTGTTGTTATTGTGCAGTCAATTTCCTTCCCTTCTCTCTCTCTCTTTCTCTCCCTCTATCCCTCACACACACTCTCTCTCTCTCTACGCTCATATATACATGAACAGATACACACTGCTGATTTTTAATGATTAGTCAGTTAGAGAGCATAGCTGAACACTGTAGGTGTTAATGGCTGAGTGACAGCACACCCTGAAATCCACTGAGCCATAAATGATGCAGGGGCCTGATGTGTGTGGCGGTTGTATGGGTCAGGTATGGGACACAGTGTGGAAATAGGCTTTGCCTCTCATTTTAAAAATAGAAACTGCTCTCCTTCTAATTCCATAACATGGAAAGGAGGCTCTTTCCATAAAATGAAATGACCTACCACCTGCTCACATTTGGGAAATGACAGGGGCAGTTAAGACCCTGGCCTCGTTGGAGCCAAGTATAAAGTTGAAGTAAATTGGTTGGGTATTAGAGTGCAAGTCCATGTAATGACTTGCTGTACGGATTTTAAGATATGCTGTAAAGCTCACAGCCAACCGGTGAAGTGATGCTCCCTCGCCTTCTGCTCCCAGCCTGGATTCCTGCAGGAATATACTGGATAAGTTTGCAGATTTCTGTGCTCAGACTTAATGCAGAAGAATTACATTAAAGTGGTTACTGCATCTGACAGAAATCTTGACTTGCAGCATCCTGCAATGAAGAGCGTAAAAGAAAATCCCACTTATTCCACTTCCTTAAAAGTGAAACAAGACAGATTACAAAAAAATATATATATAAATAAACCTGGACCACTATGGCCCAGTCTGAAATTTCTAAACAACTATGAGATCGATTGCCATGAAATGTTGTACAGATATTCATGGTGCCCAGAGGATGAAACCAAGTGAATTTTGTGATCTACTGCCACCATGAAGTTGCATTTTGTGGTTTTGAGTGAAATGTCTTGACAACTATAGGATGGATTGTCGTGACATTTGGTACAGACATTGATGTTCCCGTCAGGAGGAATTGCAAAAACTTTGATGATCCCTCAACAAATGTTAACATGCTGACATGATAAACTAAGGTGATGGTAGACATTATGCCCTTTTAATTCTAAGCAGGTTAGCATTTAGGACACACAACTGTGCCTAAGAACCACTTCACATGAGCTTTTTCATTGTTTTCCGAAGTGTTCTTGGAGCTGTTTCACAACCATCCACATTAGTTTTTTTTTTTTCTTTTTTGATGGCATGATCAGAGTTACTTTCTTAAAATATATAAAATTATATAAACTTCCACCCACAGTAGAGTCACACTAGATATCATTCACGAAATGAGTCATAACTAGTTAACATGTGTTTATGTTTCAATAGGTGGATGTTTACGGTTTTAAGATTAAATGTATCAGTCGATTTTGAAACTCCTCAAGTCTTTAAGTGGTCGTGTCTTGGAGCACAGTTGCAATACAAAGTGACAGTGACGCACACACCGCAAGACAACACATCAGAAGCCAAATTCAGGTCAGTGAGTAGATCAGTCAGTCAAGGGGTGATATTACCTTGCTAAGCTATGTTGTGCCTCATCTGTATGTGTGCTCAAACAGACTCAGTCAGCAAACGCAGTTCATTTACATTTGTCCAACAACAATAACTTCTCATTACATGTTCAGTGATGCTTGCTCATCTGCTTTTACAGTCTCATAACCTGATTGGGCAGGAAACAGATTTTTGCAACAGATGTGAAATTAACTACTGTGCTGGGACACTGAAAGACAGCTAACCCACCGGAGCATAAACAAGACATTAGCGTGGATCTCTTCCCCTTGACAATACTTTGGGTGACTGATGTGGTTATCCTGATTGTTCCAGGACTGTCGCAGCTTGAGATCCAGCAGCAGCTGGTGCTGAACATGGAGCTATGAACTGTGGGACCGCAGAGCATCTGAGCTTGCCTGCGTATGTGGTTCTCCTCCTGCTTTGGTTGATGCTCCTCCTTAGCACGTCAAGTCAATGCTGAAATTTTAGCTGGAAATCACACCCACAGAGAGACCTCAAATAAAAGCTGAAAACCACGCAAAGAATGAACTAGATTTTACTATGATACGGTTTTGACCCTATTACCATATATTGTCAAATCAATTTGAGAATGTTCTCTACTGTATATAAGCTATTTGACATGTGGGAACTTTTTTTTTTGGTTCAAGAATAGCTGAATTATTACATTCATTCTGTTAAGTAGAGGATTGATGGATACAGATAGAGACAATTGAACGGTTCATTCTAGGAGAGATCTGATCGAAAAAGAGAGAGAGTGAAAAGAGTGTTCTGGCTATCAGACAGCATTCACATCTATTTGTTCTCAGCTCAAGAGAGCTCTGCTCAGAGCTCCTATCCATCGATCATTCTACATCAATCCCCATCTCTTCCTGTCTCCAATGCTTTTTTTTCAATCGTTCTATCAACCCGGAGACCCATCCAGATTGGCTCTATCCATCAGTCACTGCAGCCTTCCCCCAGTCTACTTTCAAACTATCAAACCTATCTGCCCATCTACTGTAGCTTCACCGCCTTGTGTCAGTCAGAGCCGAAAGGATGACCAAAGAGGCCGCTAGACAGACAGGTACAGAGCTCCATTTAGCTATCATTCAATCTATGTCGACCTACAGACTTGTCTCTGCCACAGAAAAGAGGCTGTAGCCACCAACCAGCCAAGGTGTCCAAGAAGACAGGGATCACCAGGAAGTCACACTTTCATCGTCTCATCATTTCCTGGTGGATGGGTTGTAGGGGATGGAGCTCACAGATCCACAAACTGGAATCTTTCTTACTTTTGCTTTCCGGGTCTACCTGAGGGATCTTTTCTTCTGTGAAATTCCCATGAGATTTGGTGTACAGACATTTGTGGTCTCCAGAGGATGAATGCTACTGACTTTGGTGATCCTCTGACTTTACCTAGAACGCCGCCACAAGGTTGAATCGATGTATTTCAGTGAAATTCCTCCACAATGATTGGATGGATTGCCATGAAACTTGGCTCTGACATTCATGTCCCCTGAGGATGAATGGGAAGAACTGACTTTTCATTTAGCACAATCATCAGGTCAATATTTTTCTCCTCAACAGTATACCTGCGGAATGTCAGCATGTTAAGCCCTTTTCAAGCTGGACAAAAAAAGCCACTAACACCCGCTAACATCTGGAAGCGCTATGACATGTGTGCCACCTCTGTCACAAATTCCATCGGGCTCCATTTAAGCAGCACTCGAACATCGTTCTGAATTAGTCGCCGTTGGGTTTAAAAGAGAGACTGAAGTAAAAGATATAAGAAGTAACCACTGTAACATTGTCACTGGCCTCCATGCTGCTTTCTACTGTAACCCTGTTTTCTTGCTAGTTCGTGACGTTGAACATGATGCCCCACAAAAAAAAAATACTAAAACAGAAAGGACAACTCCTCTCCTGGCAACTGGAAAGGAATCAAACTATTTTTAGCGTTTAAAAAAGCTGCATATACGTGCTAATTTTGGTGTAAAAAGGGAATGAGCATAGTAACTGTGAGCATGTAAGCATGGCTGTAGACCTTTTTAGTCTTGTTGTGAGTTTAGCTGCATTTTGGCCTATATACAGAGTATGATCTAGATCAGTTTATAGGCCAGATATCAGACAGCACTTACCAACTCATCCATCTTTTTCTAGTGTACTTATTAAATAGGATTCCCACTGTATAGGAACCAAGAGCCAAGCAAGGAAATGTAAAAGCACACTAGACAGTCAGAACTATAAAGCTTTCGCTACCTATGTTACGTCTGCAGTCTCAATTTCATCGGTCTCCTATTGATGAACATCAGCATCCATTTTGTCAAAAATGTATACAGCAAACATTACCAACTGAAATATTGTTGCATGGGAGGGAGAACCTAGAAGAGAGAGGCAGTGGGAGTTCACATAAAGAGAAAAAATTAAACATGTTGACAGGTGCAGTTGTCATCTTGTTCTATCTCTCCAGTCTATTTCTTACCAGAACTCTCAGTCTCTGTGAGCCTGAGGTGCGTCACTTTTTCGTTGTTTTCCCCAAAGTCTGCGAACACAGAAGAAGACGAAAAAATGTGACAAAACATTGTGAGTCAGAATTGCAACCACGCAGCCAAACTCTTTCGGATCTCAACCATCATAACAGCTCACAACTTCCTGTTACTTTTGTTTGTTTGTTATTAAGATGGAGGTATTTCAAAAAATAAAAGCCTCTCTGCCAGATTAGATTGCACAATGTTTCAGGAGAGATGCTGGTGAAAGTAGTTGCAATCAATTTCAGTTACAGTGGGTGAATTGATGGATTTTTTTCTAACCCAATGGGACTAATAGGGCTGCAGCAGCAAAAGCCCATGTTACTGAAGTCAGACCACAGCAGACACTGACACTATCTGGATATACTGTAGTGTTTGTATTTGAGTGGGAGAGAGAGAGATATTGGAGGGATATTCGAGTGACACCATTTGCTTCCCATTATAGTTCATTCATTAACTGCGTTGCACTCATTACACGTTTTGTTATATTACATCTCCTGTGCACTTCTGTTTGAATGTGTGAGTTGATGGATGAAATCAATGTTGTTAGCAGTGGCGGAAAATAACTTCATAACTAAATAACTGCATTTACTCAGGTACTTAATTTCAGTTATGAAGTATTTGTATTTTACATGAGTATTTCTGTTTAAGGCGACTTTATACTTTTAATCCACTATGTTTCTGGGTTTATATTGTACTTTTCATTCAACTACATTTATCCAGCAGATATAGTTACAAGTTACACTCCCTTAAAATACATTACAGTTAAAGATTAAACCAGCCCAATATTTTTGACTTGTGACCTTTCCACCAAAGGAACATTAAGCCTCACATAGTTTTATTTAAATAGTTCTAATCCCACAGGTCAAATTTAATGAGACAAAAAAGCTAATATTGGAAATAAATCCATAATATGAACACAAATGTGTGTTACAATTTTGTGTTTTTTTTTTCTTCTTTCCTACCTCATTAATCATTTTATGACCCATGGCAGGATTATCCTGTTTGGGGGCCCCTGGGAATAGATTTTCTGTTGCCTCCAAATTCCCAAGTCCAGTGCACAATGCACACTATATATAGACCTTTCATTATATTTTGCACAGCGACCCAGAGCTATGTTGGAACCACTGGAGTAAATTACCTAACTGTGCCTAACTGTATATAAAGTAGTTAAAACCAGCTCCACCTCTACCAGCTCAGTATCAATCTATTAATGTATTTTATAATAATCAGTCACGGGCCAGTCCAGTCCTGCTTCTGATAGTTTAAGTAGACTACATTTTGTCATTGATACCTTTGTACTTTAGCTTTGACCTGTAATAGATCGTAAGAATATAAGTCTTTAGAAACTTTTATTTTCATTGTTCAGTAAGTGCATCAAGTGCGTTATAATAACTGTAAAGCTTCCTACATTGCCTCCACAGGAAAATTGTACCACCGAAGGACAATGGGTCAATAAACAAGTGAGAGGACTTGAATTTAGTCGCAGTCATTGTCTACCAGCGGCCTTCAGTCTGTTGGTGATTCACTGTCATACACCAATGTGATGATGTTTTCTAGCAGACCATTCACAAAGCATTTTTCTTCCTCAAATCAGTTTCACAAAGACAATGGCGACACACACCCACCCACAGACACACACACACACACACACACACTCACACACACACACACACACACACACACACAAATACAAATAGTTAAGGAGAGAACTCAGCACAGGAACCTGATTAGTAGAAAGGATGGGTTATACATGAGCTAAGCGCACATGACCAGCTTGTCATCAGTTAAAGTTCAAAGCAGTTAATCATCTGTCCCTCCTGCTCCTCTTTTTCTTTCCTGCTATCTCTTTTTCTCTCTCTTCCATTCTGAAGGTTATTGAGAGGAGACCACAAAGGAGACATGCTCTGTAGCACCAATTTCAATGTAATATCTTAGGTCAACATGAATCAGATGGTTTATTATCTGTTTGCCATCATTTAATCTTATAGCACCCTGAGGCAGATTTCTTTATTTAATTGTCCACTAAAGCAGGAGTATTAAATAACATTTTTTCAAAGTTAATTTCTTTGAGTACTATTATCAGTGAATACTACACACTTTTATTTTCAAGAGCACAAAGGTATTGCATTTCCAATGATCCATAGAGAACTGTACTATGATACAGTATTATATATTAAGTAGTACATGCTGGTTGTGACCACAGCGTTAGTGGGCACCCTGAGCTGTGACTCAGGTGCAATCTGTATCATGGCAGCTAGATAGATAACTAGCAGTGCTAGTGTGTGCTGCTGAGGCTTATTCTGACAGATTGTAGCTGTGATTATAACTATAGCCATAGGATGATATACCTTTGGCATTCTTTGTCGCTGTGATTGTGGCTAAAGTCCTGTCATATCTGATAACAGCACCGCAGGTTCAAATCCTGTGTGGCCTATCAATGCTTTCTTGGCTAATATTAATAGGAACAAGAAAAAATACTCATATAGCCATATCCATAGCATCATAGATTCAACCACACATGCCATCGTAGTCCAAGCAATAAACAGATCCACAGCCAGGGGCTGTATACTGTCGGAGCTTGGCGTTTTGTAGTATCTGCAGAGCGTTTCCCTAAACTGGCAGTGTATTATTACTGGACTGGACCAACACACTAACTGTTCCTATGGATCAGGCAATCGGATTGTAAGAAGTTTTGTGAGGGAGCGCAAATGTAGTTCAGAAAGGAAAATTCCCACCATGACCCTTCAGGGTACTCCATATAGTCCAGACCATCTTTAACTATGACCCCATAATAAACATTTAATCAACACATCATTTAACACATTAACACATTAATGTAACATTATAAGCTTTGTAAAGATAGATTTAATGGGACAAAATGGACATATTCTGATGAGAAAGCTGTAAGAAAACAAGTTTTCACTACTGCATGACTTTAATTCTGTTGGCCACCCCAGGTTTAGTCATCTCAGGTTTTGTTGAAGGCTGACACAGATCAGCTCTGTTTCCAGTTACAAATCTTTCCATGATTTGCTCTGACAGACTCTATTTCTGACCGCTGTGCACCTGAAAAAACTTCTGGAAAGCTTATTTTTTTAATATAACAACCGGCAACCGTGAGCTGTCATGTCACCAATTTTAGGTGTGACATAACTGCATATTTAGAAAGGATTTCAATGTTGTGATTTCTATGTTTATAGCTCATTTATTTTGGTTTTGACAGGTTTTGACTCTGAAGCCCCATGCACAAACTGAAGGCTCAGTTTCTTGTAGACAGGTGCGTAGGAGGAAATAGCCGTAGGCAAAGGACTACACACTGTCCTTAAACTTGCAATAAACATAATTAGAGATTCAACATTTCACTCCTCAGACCTTCATCAGGTAAAGCTTAGGCACAAAGAACATTACAGACCTGTGGTGAAGCCAGTCAGGGACTATGAGCTGTCAATAAAACAATCACACAATCTGTATGCAGTTAACCAATTACAAGGCACATCCCACCATCTATAATGGACAGCAACTACATAATTTATATGCAAACATTGATTAATATATTTCATAATTAATTCAATTTATCAAAAAAAGAAAAAAATGGGTAGGAAAAATACATAGATTTCCACTCGTCTTTGAATTTGTTGCGATGAGATGTTCCAGACTTATATGCATTATGCCACGCTAATCATCATGAGTGGATAAACCTATAAATCTGTTTACAATCAAATATGTCCTGGGTGATCCCTTTCAAAACTAATTAATTAAATAAATGAATTTTCCACTATTGCCCAGGTATTGAAGACAAATATGTCTTAAATGTAAAAATCGTATTAAACAAATCTTGCTGAACTTCTGCCTTAGACTGTGAAACTGTGAACTTACCGGTTGCTGTTGTGTTACTAGACTGCTCATCAGTTGTGTTTTTGAAGCAGGTAGAAGCTTGTGATGCGGCAAATGTAAAATCATTTAAATAGTTGGATGATTTCAATTTTTCTTGTGAATTCTAATGGACCTGCTCTCATTTAGGCAGGTGGCTAAAACTATACTTTGGAAAGAGTTAAATTCTTCCCAGCACACTGATATTAATTTCCCTAGAGACTTTAGAGTTTTTACACATTCAGGCACTCATAAACTAATTAGGTGATAAACATATCACAACAGTGACTTGATCACAGGTGTTTTTCAGGTTGTATAATTGAGGTTCCATGACTCAGGACAAGTGGGATTTGAGTTTAATTAAACTCAATTCATCTGAGTCGATCACTCTTTTGTAATCAGCATTGTAGTGGTGTAAGTGTCGTGTGTACAGTTACAAAGGTTTATTTACCGTTTTTCAAAGGTCACATAGTGACAGCCTAAGATGGAAATCCATTTATATTTGCAACTTGATCAGCCAGTCGACGTCCTAACAGAAAGCTCCAAAGGGAATCTAAACTCCAAACTTATCAATTTAATATATATGATCCTCCCCCTGATGTATATGTATGGACGTCATTGTTTTGTTTTCCGAGGGCTGAATCGACCGAGCGTAGCACACAATCACCTTTAGGCCCTTCCCATCGGTCATGAATATTTACAGGGAATTAGTCCACCAGGGAGACAGGACTGCATAAAGAGTCAAATACAGAATAGAGTAACACTGTACATACATAACACTGGAGCTGTTTATTCAAACATGGTCTATTTAATGTGGTTACCAATTCTTCAAAAACCTTGGTAACTTTCTTCATCCCACATGTATGGTGAAAAATGTAATCATGTACTTTTCACCTTGTTATGTATTTCTCTACTTTATTGCCTTAAAAGTTGCAGTAACCATTTTTTGGTATTAACAATGGATCAGTGTGAAATGTTAAAGGTATTGCCTGTACTGACAAACCTAAAGAGAACCATCCCCCAACTTAAATTTTCTTAATCTTTTTTGCTCATTGTCTTGATTATCCAGTGAGCAAACTTCCGAAAAAAACAGCTCAGCTAAATGCACTGTACATTACTTTCCAAATGGCAGACAAGCAAAGTTAGCAACTAGCTGGAGAAGTAATTCTAACATGCGTCTGTGCTTAAACTAAAGGCCAAAGATGTCTTTGTCAAAAACTTGGTGTGTACCGAAACAGCACTAAAAGTTAACAGCAGTGAATATTAGATGTATATGAGGGGGCCAAAAACACCATTCTAAATAAATGCAAATGTTTCTAAATGTCTGGTAGATGTGAAAATGTGAACACATTTGACATGAACAATGTTTAAGGTGATAATATGTCAAATTATGTTCATTTCTTTTTTTTTTCACTTTGCATCAGTTCCGGAAGTGGCCAAAAAAATCAGTTGGTGCAGCTTTAAATGAAGTGTACACCTAATTAAATTCCGGGTGAAGACCCCAGGTGAAAATCAATGTGGGCGATCTCAATATTGGACATTGACATATGTTAAAATGCTGCACCTTCTAATTGTGAATGTGTCATATGAATGAATGAACTGTTTTTATTTATTCAAGTGCCATACACATCAGGGCGCCCAGCCCACATGGGCTTACAAGACACTACTTAAATTACCTACAGAGGCAAGAGAAAACAAAAAATAATACATAGTAGTGTTTACATATGTGGAAAACACATGATATCAGATATACAGTATATTGAACAAAGTAAACAGACAACACTGTCATATATAAATGTTGGGCATATAAAAAACACAGCTGCCTGCTGTCCTGGAGTGGCGTGACTGAACCAAAATAGAGCAGCTGGGGGCCGTAAAACCAAAACAATGACATAACGTAAATGCTAAAATGCCCTCTAGAGCTGAGGGGGGTACAGAGTTGGATCAAGATTCAATGTGGGCAAATGACTAGGGACGACCACTGTCACATCACACAAAGTCAATAGATCCTTTGTGAATATAAAAATATTGATTAGTGCAGCTTTAAGATGATGTTTACTTAAAGAATTTTTAAAATATGAAAACCTGTCATATACTGTATATTACCCTGCAGAGCACAGGTATACATGAGTTGCAGGTTGTAAGAGCCCAACTTCAGGCCCCATGCCTTCACATTCAGCTTTAAATTGGATGGATAGAGGCAAAACAAAAAAAGACATGGTGTTAGATGGAAGACAGGTCAGACTAGAGCAGGACATGCAGGTCATCATTAACGTCCATGCTGAGTCCCCTTACTGTCACATTCAGGATAAGAAGGGGAAGAGAGACCTGATTTGTTCTTTCTGTCAGTCACACTCTTCCTCTTGGCCGCAGACCGCAAGCAGCTAAATTCAGCTATATTAACATCCACCAGCAGACCTCATGCAGTCAAATTCAAGACCGAGGAGAAGGGGAGCGAGAGTGCAGATTTACAGTAGGTCTACGCATGAGTGTGTCCACCTCTTGACACTTATACATAGACATGAAGTATGCATCAGGACAGCTTGATATGCTAGAAGCCAAGAGGAATAATGTATGACTTGGCTGAGCGGAATATCCCCCAAGTATGACTCTGCATGGCTCTCACCTTCTGTCTCCGTCTGATGTTTATTTAAACATGGTTCTTGGGCATATCAAGCCGAGCAGTATCTTAACGTCCAGCTCAGTCACTTACTCTGCACCTCACTTGGTCTCTATCTGTCACTTTCTTCTACATAATTCAGAGGCTATTTGAGCAGGAATGAGTGCCTGATTGAAAGGGTCACCTGCTCAAACCTGCAGCCTCAAAAAGGGAACCTGTGTTTCCCATGTGGATAGTTTCATAGGTTAACAGTTAATGGTGAGATCTGCTGCATACCACCTGGGATGTTGCTGGAATATCAATGTGATGTTATGTTGTCCAGTGGAGGGATGGATCGACTCTCCTTATCCACACCCTGCTGGTCTACACTGTTTTTTTCTCTTCTCCCAGTTCCTATTGCCTATATGATTGGATGCTTTTACTAGACGAAATACAAAAAATAGCAAGGAAGGAAAGCACTGTCTGAAACCACAGAAACAGGTTGATTGAAGGTGAATTAGCCCTTTGGGACACTTAATGTCAATTGTTCTCATTTACAGAAGACTTAGGCCTGTATATTTAAAGATACATATTGTCTATAAATGTATAATTTTCTACAGGTTCTACAGGTTGTCCCATTTTTTAATTTAATTTTCGGAAATTTGCTTATTCACTTCCTTTCCAAAAGATCAATACCACTCTCATGCTTGTGCGCTAGGTACAGAGATGGAGCTGGTAGGCGCTTAGCTTAGCTTAGCATAAAGACTTGAAGCTGAGGGAAACAGCTAGCCTGGCTCTCTCCAAAGTTCAAAAATATGCCTACCGTCACCTCTAAAACTCACCCGAACACAAACTTTAATGTAAAATTGACAATTTGTGGTTTGTTCAGCTATGTTAGGCAAGGCTTATTGCCCCTGTTTCAGCTCCATTCTTAATACGCATACAAGAAACTGGTATCAATCTTCTTATGTAACTCATGTAACTAACATGGAACAGGTAAAGGTGTTCAGTAGGCCTACATGTGCATCAGTTTTATAGTTTGGTGATAGCCATTGTGAGCTCAGACGTGATATACAGTCACATCCTCTTTAAAAGCTTATTAAAAGGCAGCAAAGTCATAGAAACATTCATTATCTGATATATCTATCATAAATAATAGGCTGCCAAGCTATTAAACTCACGTCCTCACGAAATGGATCCTGAAGAGCCACATCCAGAAGGTATGTGTAGCAAAAGTTTTGCCAAGATTGCAGCAGTACCCAGTCAGACCTTTTGGAGTAAGTAAATGTATTTTCTGCTTCAGAGTCGCTAGCTATTACTGTGAAATAGAGGTTATTTGGATTTACAGCTTCAAACAGACATGCCATGAATGTCAGGCCTCTATTTACCATCAGTGGAACAGCCACAAAAGGTGTTATGTGATGATAGAAGATGGAGATCGTGAGCTATACCATTGCTTCTAAATAACAAATGCCTTGCAAAAGGCTTACATCTAAAGGCATTCATTGTGAAATTCTGCCACACATTATTGGACTGTTTTACATAATCAGACCTTTTCAGGTTAGAAATTATATTAATTTTGTTCAGTGGGGTCAGTATGTTTAGTGAAATGAGCCCAACTGTCAAATAGTACTGTTAAAAAGAGCATACGGGAAGTTGTGCTCAACGGTCTGTTTTTTCTCATAAATAAATCCTTGCTTGTGTGGCAGGTGCCCCTCTGACATGAACTCACCGAGGGAAAAATTTAACCACATTTGGCACTTGACAGGCTTCCAAGCACGGCTGTTTGAAGACGTCTTCAAAATCTTGAGAGTATAACTCAGGAATGAATGCGCTACGAGCCATCTAATCGCAGCCGGCAGCCTGTCGGATGAGCCCGGCCTACCTGACTGACAAGACGGAGAGCTCGCGGCCTCAGGCCAGCAAACACTTGACAGACGAGACTGCAGCTTGTCAGTCAATAAACTCAACAACAGGCAACCAAATATGGCGAGTGTGTATGGAGAGTAAAGTCTGCATGATGAAACAGGCATTGGCTAACTGGCTTACATACAAATGCAATACTGTACCAATTTATCACTACCACTTTTAACTCTACTATCACTGAGTTCCTTGAGTTTTATTTATGGTAGAAAAACATGGTTGCTGTTCTGCGGACATGGTAAGATTAAACCTCCAATATCCACTTATGACTTTAATGAATGTTACGTCAATGCATTTCACCAGAGCTCAGTAATAATGCTTAACAGAATTATTCTTTTGTGCTAGAGTCTGTGGCAGCCCATGTATTACCACACGAACCACATTTGTTCTTAAAGGGAACTATTAATATTTTGGCTGTGGCTCTTTTCATATTCTAAAATTAGATTTGTACTCTGCATATGAAATATGCATGAGGTGCTGTCATGCGTATGGCTGTCGCCTTTATGAAAAACGTGGACTTGCTTGCAACATGCTGGTGTTACACAGTAGAAACCACCAAACTGTAGCTGCAGTTTGATATTCATGCAGTTTTGGGAGTAGCTTGGAGTAACATGGAGTAGCATCTCCCTGCTCTTACTTTTCCCAAACATCACAGAGACAGACAGCAAAAATTTGTAGTAACATTTATTTTATGATGTTTGTAAATCTTTTTTCTTTTGTGCAACTGGAGGATCAGAGTGCTGCACAATCATTTTCAAACTACAAAGAAGTCCAGAAATAGAAAAATAACTAAAGTATCCCTCACAGTCAAATCTTTAGACCATCATTGAGTGGTACATAATTCATAAATCACTGACAGAAACATTTACTTTGTCCTGGAAAAATCAAAACAAATACTAATTAAACCATCTATCTTTTCTTCTTTTGCAGGCTGTTGAGACAAAACTTAAGCAAACTTAAACACATGATATTAAACAGCCATTCAGATTTTTGATCATCTGTACACAAGAATATTTCAGGGTTAGTTGAGCCATGTTACCTCTCTTAAGTCATCATAACTTGCACAGTACAAAAGAAAATGGGACTTTACACATAGCTCACACAAGCTTTTTTCCTTCAAGATATTTTTGAATCGACCAATCTCAATGGACAGAGGAAGAATACCAGCTCTCAACTGTGCAACTAATGATCTTTAGCCTCTAGATAAATGAGATGTAACATGGTTCAGGGCCAAGCTTTTGTCTGATCTGCACATACTGTATGTCCTTAACTTTGGATTTGACAAAATACTTATTTTATGTCAACTGTAGGTTTAATATGTTATGCTAATGACAGCCTTTATTTAAAACTGAAGCTGTCAGTGTATAGACTGCATTCTAGTGTATAAGATACTAATAGCATTAGGCCTCAAAAATCTCAGGCATGGATGGGCTCTGAGGGTCTATAACTGCAGTATTCATTAACTGTATGAGAACTGCACTACAGAGAGCAGAAGAGGATGAGAGATGGTGAAAAAAAGGAAGAGGGAGAAGATGAAAAAAGACAGAGGGTAAAGAGGAAGAGGTGTGGATTAGGAACAGAGGGAAACAGTGGGCAGGAAGCGTGAAGGGCAACATCGGGCTGCTTCAGGTAAATGTGAATATTGATTTAATTAACACTAAACTATGTTGACTCCCACTTTCTCTCTCTCTCTCTCTCACACACACACACTTTCACGCTCTCTCTCTACCCCTGACACCCTGTCTCTGGTAAAAATCTTTCAGCACTGTCTTGTTTAGGGAAGGTGGTTATTTTGCTCAGAGGTGAAATTACAATGGATTCCCAAATCCATTTTCTCCTATCAATTATTCAGATGTGACCAAGCCTCATTATGCATGGAAATGTTCTCAGCTCACTGAATTGAGCGGAAGCTGTGTAAGCGTGTCTACATGTATGTGTGTGCGTGTATGTGTGTGTGTGTGTGTGTGTTTACAGGCCCCCTGTACAGTTTGATGCTGTGTGAGTGGGTGTGTGTACGCGTACATGTAGGTTGTTGTCTGACTGTATGTCTTTCAGCAAGTGTTAATACTCACACGTATTCACTGAGGAATAGCGGTTTGTGTGGAGGTGTGTGTGCTGTTTGTGTTCATGTTTGGGCATTTCTTTCTCAGAGGGAAAATGTGGCATTGATTGATAACTGTTGCAGGATTAATAATCTGCCATTTCAGACGGTTTACACATTGCACCTCTGTTATTATTATACTGGCAGTTTAATATATTAACATAACATTTTATGGCTCTAATTAAAAAGTGACACTGACTTTTTGATACATTGGTTTCTAAATCAGAGTGGCTGTTGGGTGACAATATAAGTTATGTCCCAAATGACAATACTATAAACTATATACTGCAAGTGTGGAAAGCTACTCCCAATGTCAATTATGAAAAGTTAAAATTTATTCTGTGGAGCCACAGCAGTGTTACATTGTTAGAAGTGCATGGTTTTAACCACAATACACACAAGGGCACATATGCTTTCCATGAGCATTGATTTGGTACAATATGTTTATTAACTATATCTAGTGGTTACTAACTAGGACGACCCACTGTGGTGGTATCAAAAAGACACTATGGCAGACATTGTGTACTTTGCCTATAATTAACTGTTCTGTGCGCACCTTAGATGATTAACCAACTCCAATGACTGTCCTACACTACACTACTGTAAAGATCAGAGGTTTCTTCAATTTAAGAAATTTGCCTAATTTGAGATTTGGGATCTAAACTACAACTTTTGGTAGGGACAAACCAAATCATTGGACAAATTCAGTTTGATGGCTTTGGATTTAAACTCTCGGAATTACCTAAACCATGAACGTCTGCACCAAGTCGTATGGTAACCCATTCAACAGTTGTCAAACTTTGAACCACAAATGTCAACCTCATGGTGGCACTAGAGGAAATGTAAAGGGACTCATCCTTTGGGAACTATGAATGTCTGTACCAAATTTGTGCCAATCTGTCTTGTAGATGGTGATCTTTTACTGGATAAGTGAAAACTTTGACCTGCTGGCGGCCTTTAATGAAAAGTCAGGGGATCACCAAAATCGTTAAGATTCTTCCTTTGGGGACCACCAACATCTACATAAAATTTTATCGTAATCCATCCAATAGTTAGATAGATATTTTACTAAAAACCAAAAATGTCAACCTTGTTGTGGGATTAGAGGAAAAGTTGGGATCACCAAAGTCAGTAGGCTTTATCCTAAACTGATCATGAATGTCTGTACCAAAAATAAGTGTATGTAAGTATTCAGTAAATTCACAGAGGTTTTATTTATGTAGATTTCATTATTTTAACCATATGTAATTCTCTGCTAAATGCTTACTATAATATTAAAAAATTCAAAACTCCCATCATTGATGTTTCCTCACTGCCAAGATGACCAGTTCATGCATATTTCCAAACTTTCCAGATTAATTTATCCAAGTCTGGAATATTTATATTCATGTATTCAATATTCAAAGACCGGAAAGTGTCTGATATTAAAGAAAAAATTCTTCTTTGGCAAAAAACATGCCTAAAGACGTCCACAGTCGAAACCCTTTAATGACTTTTGAACTGTTTCTAAAAGAAGGTCTAATGTAGTTCAAATTCAGACATTTCCTCGACCCTTGGAAGTATGGACTTAAATAAAACAAAAAAGTTCTAAGCTCAGGTGTGCAAAGATAGACATTATTAAAAATAGATGAAAATGCTTGAAGCCATGAAGTGAAGGATGTGCATACTTACTCAACCAAGGTGCTGTCTATTTTTATTATGGTATGCTGGCCATGAAAATCCTTACAGTACTTTAGTACTGGATTGGAGGTTATTTTATCCCAATACAAGTGAGAAACGTAGAATTCCTGTTGAATCAGAGGTTGGCACTGTCAGGATTCAGGTTCAATTCCCTTCTCTTTGTGCTTAGGTATGAATATGTACAGTATGTTCTCCTACCACCCCATATTGGGATAGGCTCCTGGCTCCGTGAAAAAAAGAAAAAAAGAAAAAAGACAAAAGCCTGATTCAAAAGTTTTTATTTGGGTCCTTGTGGCAATACTAAAGATAATTATTTCAACAGTTCTGAGACTACTGTGAGTATATACCAGCATACAGTACAGAGAGAGAGAGTCAATGGTGCCTCTGCAGAATGACAATAAGCCTGACACTGCCTAATAACGACAGAACAGGTCACACGTACACTTCCCAGACCTGATAGGTCGATGTGTGAGCGTCTGTCTCCATGCTCCAATTAATTCTCGGATGGTAATCAGGCTGCAGAACTCTGATTAGTATGGTTGTCATGGCAGCACTCCTGGGATCTGACAAGAGTTTCTAGGATGGATTGACGGCATGGCCCTGGAAATATATATATGTATATATATTGATATATATATATATATATGATATTCTCTCTGGCGTAGTTTTCAAAGCACATTTACTGTATACATATCAAAACTTGAATAAATACATAGTGTCTTTTTTTTAACCTTTGTTAGTATCAAATTAATTGTACTAACTTGTATTACTGAAGTGGAGAGGAAAGATCAAGTAAAAAAAAAAGTACACTTGTAATAAATGTGAATCAAATTAAATTAAATTAAATAGAAACTCAAATGTAAACAGATATTGTTTGCACTATTTTTCCTTGGAAAGTGGTAAAAAATTCTCAGGCGAAAAAATATATTCTCAAATGGAAATTGTTCTGTTTTATAAAAACAAGACTTGTGCTGTGAGTGACAGATATTGGTTTGTGCACTACTTTCACTCTTTAAAATACATTTTAAAGATCCAAATCATTGAAAAGATGGACATAAAAGTATCAAATTTAATGGAAAACATTACGCACTGCTTCCGAGGCCACTGGGGTAGTCAGTTTGCTCCTGAATCACTAGGCAGTGGAAGTGGATGAGATTGGATGAAGTTGTTCTAGCTGTTGTGGAATTGCAGTATGTTGCTCATGTTCCCTGTTAAAGTATCCCTCAAGAACATGGCACATAGAATGTTTAAGATGGGCTCTGGATTGGGACAGTGGTGCACCTTGTTACCTTTCCTTTTTGTGATTTTCATGGAAAGGATATGAAGGTGCAGCTCGATCCAGCGGGTCTGGAGAGCATCTACTTCCGTGACATCAAATGCAGGCATCTCGGCTGTTTGCTGATGATGTTCTTTTGGCTTTCACTGACAGTCTGAGGTGCACAGCAACAGTTTGCAGTAGCTGCTGAAGGAGAATCAACATCTTTACTATACACGTGAGACCGTGGTTCTCTTGTGGGGAAAAAATGTATTGCTCGATCCAGGTGAGGGGGAGCCGTCGTCGCAATTGGAGGAATTCCGGTATCCTTGATTTTCTAGTGGTAAAATATTGGGAGATTGATTACCAATTTGGGGCATCATGGGCAAGTTGTGTATAGGATGATTGTGGTTATTTTACTTTTACGCTTAAACTCTGGTCATAAGCTTTGGGTAATACCAAAACAATCATACCGCAGATACAATCAGCAAAGATGGGGACTCTCTCCAGGATGGCTGGTTGCAATCTTTGAGCTAGAATAAGAGGCTTAGTGATTGGGGAAGACCTACGTGTTGAGCCACTGTGCATTTGAGCCGAGAGACTCCACATGAACTGGCTCAGGCATCTAGTAAGAATGCCACCAGACGTGGTTTTATCAGACAACATATCACATTATCTGGAGCAATTTCCGTCTGAGAAGTGACTTGTTTGACCGCTTACGTGAGAAGACTGCTTTAGAAAATATCGAGCATGTCCGATAAGAATCAGGATGTCCGAGACAAGGTCAGGAGCACATGGCAGCAATTAAACTGAGACCTCTTCCTTTCTCATAGGAGGATGGTGATAAAACTCCCCAGCGACCGTGCCCATGTACTGATCCTGAAAACATGTCTTTGTCTCAGAGGTGCTTTGCTTTTGGGGTGGATGTTGGTATATACATACAGTACAGAATTCTGACACTGGAGACTGGGGTTTGAATTGTGAGGCACTCAAAGCACCTGGTTAAGGTTAGGACACGATCATAGTTTGGATTAAATGTTAACAAAGTAAACATGTCTGGTCTTTTGTTTCAAGTCACTTTTGACTTTTTTTTATATTCAACCAAGACCACATTTTTTTCCTAAGCCTAACCAAGTGCTTTGAGTACTTAAACATAACCAGAATTGTTTTTAGTGATGGTTTAATTGCTATAAGACAGTGGTTCTCAAACTGGGCGGCAGGCACAATGGGGAGGCTAGGAGTCACTGCAGGGATGACAACCAGGGGAAGAATGTTGAGCTACCCGAAAGTCGCATGACTGTGATTCATGTGGTGGCATAAACTATAAGCTAGGGAGGCTATCTTGCTAACAAGATTCTTTTGTTTATTTCAATAAAATTCAATGTGGCCCCTTTTATTTGTGGTTTCCCTGGGATTGTTAATGATTGATAAAAATGGCATGACAGAAAAATCCCTTGCTGTAAGGGATATTGAGTGACTACGTTAAAACCTTTCCTCGTTATTAATTAATTGAATCAATTCTTGAAGACAAGAGCATCGAAACACTGACTTTGAAACATAGCTCACATAAGGCAGCCATACAGTGTTCCTCTGCTTGGTGTATTGGTATATTTCCACAGCCCCTTCGACAGAGCTGTGCGTTGTCACACCCGATGAAACTGGTCAGCCAATCTGCGACTCTTTGATTAGTTGATTAGTGTGGTTCAGGATGAATCAATGTCATTGTGGGGAGTCTGCTGGCACTGCAGACGTGACATCAATAGAATAGGAGATTTACACATGCAGACCCAGGGACTCTCTGTAGCCTCCCAGTATAACCCACCATTGGGCAGTCGAACAGTGGGAAACATTTTATTTGAATAAGGTTGTGTTAGATTTTGTGAGCATTTGTTTTCTTTTATAATAGTTCATAATAGTTATTTAATAATTATACAAACTCTAAACACTTGTGTGCCCTGACATCAACAACATAAAGTATGTCAAGTAGTCCCTACATGCACACAAGTCTCTGTTATGAGTCTTATCATGTTTTTATGTCTAAAAATGGCTCTTATGCCAAGAAACTCAACAATACCTGGAGGGACAATGGACTGGTTACTGGTTTGAGGAAGTTACTAAAATTTAAAAAAAAAAATCACACTTAAAGCGTTTCGTTCAGGATTAAAATGATTGTTGTAGCTTGTATTCCAGGGAGTTGCTGTCCTCTCTTTGTTTGGGGATTTTTCTGTGATAGTTTTTTGTTGAAATTCAGAATTGGATTGAGACTGAGCAGGTTGCATTGCCTCATGGTGGTGTTGTCAAGTGAAAAAACAAAACAAAAAAATATTACCCATTCCATTGTCAATATGACTGTGCGTATGTGTGCTGGCTGCATCCCATCTATCCTGCACTACAGCCTCCACTGGCCAGGTGTTTCAGTGGGAATATGTGATAAGACTCTTGGACGTTCTTTGGATGTTTTTCTCCAAAACCTCTCAAATTAACACCCCTGCACCCACCTCCTGCTTTTTGTTTCAACATCATCCCATATATTTTTTTCCATGTGATTATATTTTGTTTTGTTCCTCCAGGCTGAGAAGGCTTCCTCCATCTAGTGCATCAGATATTTAGTCCAGTTGTAGCTGCATGTATTTTAAATGGTGCAGTTGCAAGGCAGTCTTGTTTTTCTGTATGGTATCTCTGATAAAGTGTGTCCACTTTTGAAGCTGCATGAATTACTCTAATAAGAACACACTTAAAAGGATCTCAAGTGACTCACCGGCTGACTATCAAGCACACAGATCAGCATGTGTACCATGTAGGACTCATTTATAAGTGCCAAAACTATGATCTTGGTATTTTACATGATCTCACATGGACACACTGTATATTATTAACTCCCGAAGATGAAACTATACTACCACTGATTCCTGAATAAGTTATTCAGGAATCAGTGTCTGCCCCCCACCCCCTCCCAATTACTCAAAATGAATGTGTTGAGAAAAGAGCTCAGAGCTTTACTGCAAGATGGTATTAAACCTAAAGGACTAGGAACTGACAGAAATCTGCTGTATAGATTTGAGAATTCTTATTAATTCCAAAGGGACATGAAGAAATATTAAATCTAAAGAGGAAAAAGCTCTCTTGCTTAATGATATCTATTTTTTGTCCACTGGAGCAGAGTGAGACCCACTTTTAAAAGTGACAGTACTACTCTGTCAGAAGTTGCAGGAAATGTGATGAATTAAAGGGAAAAAGCAATAGTGTATCGTTATTGGATTATAGTGTGGGAAACTTACGGTGGCTGATATTAGCCACACTGACTGCTGTTCAGCAAAAGTTACATAATCTCACTTTGTGCATTCTGTTGGTGGACCCTAAAGTGGGCTTAGAAGTGGAGGACAAAGCAAGAATTATTTAGAAATAGAATTTTATAAATGAGGATGAAGTTTTTGGTCATACTTGTTTGCAGTGTTTGTAATTTCTGTTTTTAATATTAAAATCAAGCTACAAATGATAAGCTTGGTATGGATTGCAGTTATTGAGATGGTCAAGCTCCCTAGCAGGCCTCCGAAAGCTGATACTTTCCACCAGGGCTTTGTGTTGCAGTATTCTCATCACATAGAGTACCTGTGGCACTGAATTTGTAGTTAAAGGAACAGCTCAGAAGCATTCATGCATTTCAGCTCATTTGAGACAGCATGGGTGAAGGTTTCTTTAGCTTAAAGATTCTTCAAATATGTTTCTTCACACATACAAAAAAGTATGTCTTTTCAGTCAGAAGTGTTGCTGCCATTTGGCCCAGAGAAGAAGAAGAAGAGACTGTAGATTCAGAAGAACTGAAGTGAGTGAGCCTTCTGTCAAGACAAACGACAACATATTTACTTTTCATACAGCAACGGATCATTTACCCCCATTTGCACTTTTTGGGCAATTGGTACGGCTGAAAAACAGGAGTGACTATTACTGCTGTCCTTTCGAGCAGCCTGGGGCAAAACCTTTGCAGCTTTTAAACACCCTTGATGAGTAATTCATATGAGGCCATGCCCAAAGCTGACCTGCATCTCAACAAGGAAACATATCTAACAGCTTTCCAGTAGGGAATGAATGCAGAATATCTCTCCATCTCCCTTTTCCTTTTGTCACTCTCCGTCTCTGACTCACTCTGGGATCTACACTCCTTGTTAAGATTCCTAGCAGGCGCTGGTGAGGCGTCACTAAACGAACAGACAGATTGTTAATTTCCCTCTCTTGGGCACAGACTGTACAGGGTTGAAGTCCAATTCTGTTTGGAGACGGGGAAAAAAAAATACTGTCACTTTGTTGGCTTATTGACCACATCAATCTGTCTTTCTATCTGTCTCAGTCCTGACTCTCCATCTTTGACTTCCTCCTTTCCACTAAGACATATTTTCCACTCCCCCCTATAGTTTCTCTTTCTCTGCTTCCCTATTGGGTAAAGTAAGCTAAAAATAAAGCCTGACACATTTTGTATTAATAATATATTGAATTTGAATTAGATAGGAGGGATGAGTCAAGCTGTGCAGGAGGATTTTTTATGAAGTCAAGGAAGTCGCTGATTAAGTGCTTAGTGAAATAGGGTGACTCCCCCAGACAAGTAGATGCAGTAATATACAGAATATACAGGTTCTGTTTAGCTTGAGCTGTTTTTCTATGATCTGTTATTAATAGTGCTAAAAAACAAACATATCAACAAATATACACTGATCTCATATATTTATCTTTTAAAAGTGAAAGTTATTATTTAATTTCTAACAAAAAGTATTTTCCAACTATGGCAGATCCGTCGCCAGAGGAAACTTACTGGGTGAGCATCTGATTTGGGGCTGGTAGCTTGTTTAAAAAAATAAAAAAGTTGTAATCTGTAGGATTTCAGTCAGGGCTAGCCAGCAGTAAGTTATTGCATCAATTTCAATTTTCAATAAACAAATAAATATACACCTGCAGATATTTGACTGCAATGTACTGTACATAGACAAGTGTCATTGACTCATATCTGTATTTTATGTATTTTATGTCAGTGCAGGATTGAGCAATTTTACCCAATTAATCACTCATGGGAAAAAAATTTTAACTCAACAATATGAACACCACTGAAGCTAATCAGAGAACAAAATCAACTGCATCATTTTCCATCCAAAGCCAGAACTGCTGCGCCACCCATCAAACTCAAATAACGACAGAGTGGGGCCTGGCCCGCCTGTAACTGAACCATGGTATCTGTTTATTTGAGTATTTTCACAAATTCCTGAATGACCTCCTTATGGGCATTCTAAAAAAAAAAAAAAACATATCCAGAATTGAAAACTAATTATAAGGCCTAATTGTGTTTTCTGTAAGAATGCCAGTGAAACTTTTTGACTAAAGTAAAAGTATTACTGTATATTAAATGTTCTTAGCAGAGTATAATAGTAAGTCAAATGTATTTTTCCAATACAGTTTTGTCTTTAATCAATTTCCATCACATATTTAACCATCTGTCATTTACTCTGTAATGTTGAGTCTCTTGGCTGTGAGTTGTGCATGCAGTCAGGCCTCATAGGTTGGAACAGTGGTAAAAGAGCTGGGGAAAACAAATTAGAGTAGACCATCTGCCAGCCCTGGAAAAGAGGTAGAAAACTTTATTCCAAGGCAGCCATCAGCTGAGTCAGATGATGAAGAGTGAGTTCCAGCAGGGCGCACATAAAAGGACTGAGGGCTGCAGGTCACAAACAGGAGTGAGTGACATTTTTAGCAGTTGCCATTATTTATATGAAAACGGATTGCTCCAAAACTGACGACATAGAGGCAACAATTTGCTGGTAGTTTTTACTACGTTAACTCTCGTTTTAAGATGTTTCACAAAAGCCGCAGCATTACAGTTAAAGCAGCAACAGAAGGGAAAAAAATACATAAAGTGGTGCGGCTGACAAGACAATCCAAATTAGCAACAGCACTGTTTTCACCCTCCCAGCCCCCCCGCTCATTTCACTTACCTGAGAGTTATACGTAAGATGTTGAACCTTAAATTTGCTTTGTACGTCATGCATCTGTGGTGCAGCCGTGGTTTCTATAAAAAGACACACCGGCTCCATCGGCAACAGATGGACCAGGGTTTCCTTTCCTCAGGTATTTCATATGTTCAGCTGCTGTTCTCACATTGTGAGATATTGGAGAAAATGAAATGAAAACATGTTGTTTACAGGAACAAAAACTGTAAATTGAGACACTCCTTGCTCCACGATAACATAGTTCTGATAGAAGCTGCAACTGATGACACAAACACTGATTGGGGGTGGGGAGGTGGGGGGGAGTTAGTAGCTTCATTGTTCCATTCTGTATCTGTCTCTGCCGACCTTTTTCTTTTTCTGTCTCACAAATGCAAACGCAGAACTTTTTACATTTTGCTGACGGTGCAATGCTACTTGTGTATGATGGCTTACTATTAGGTATGCTAAAAATTTGCATGAGCACCAGACAGACGTATCTAGCTGAGACACAGAGATGATTTATGAGTTACTTCTTATCACAGGTGACCAATGAGCCAAACTCCCAAAATGTCAGCGTAGTCCTTCAGTCTCATTCAGTGTGATTGTGGTCTATAAATCTCTGACAGTGGACTGAGAAATGCCAGAGTCATGGTCTATATTTTACTTCTTGATTTCTCCTCAATCGTCTTTGACTAATAAAATAATTAGATTCCCAATAAGTCAACTATTTGTGCATTGCATGTCTGGGTGACCTACATTTAGCTAAATACTTTTGGTAATAAAATTCAGTAGTTTTCTGTTTATCTTACACTCTTTTTTTGGGGGGGGGGATTTATACACTATTGGGATGTAACTAAATGCATTATATCAAGAACTGTACTTTAATATGATTTTAAGGTACTTGTACTTTTACTCTACATATTTTCTACAACATATTGCACTTTTTAACCCACTACATTTGTCTGACAGCTATTGTGATTTTAACACAAAAAACATGGGATCAGTTTATACAATATGGTACATTGTTATAGATTAAACTATCCAGCAATATATACAATTTGACTAACATTAAAATGCTACTTACACATTAATGCATCTGTAATAATAAAAATATATAATAATATGACATTGAAAGATGTAATTCTGCCTGCATTACAAGTGCTTTCACTTTTGATACTTAAAAGTACATTTTGCAGATGATACTGCCATAAATTAGTTTCTACACATTGTGTAATTGCTATTTTTAATTAAAGGATTTGAATACTTCTTCCACCATTTGACAATTTAAAAATGTCAACACTAGAGTACTACAAATACAAAAAATAGATATTTTTCTTAAGTTTAAAGTATTGATTTACAGCATATTATAGGATGTATAACATGTTAGTTGCAGGGCAAGGGCCAATTGGAATAAAGAAAAAGAGCACAATATGTAAACAATATACAACTTAAATATATATGGGCTATACAACAAAAGAATATGATCATCACTCATACCTACAGTATTTAGTAAGCATGATGCCACCTTAGTGTCTACCCTTCCATAAAATATTCACATCAAATCCACAGCTGAGCTGGCTGGCCTCAAATAGAAAATACCCCCTACTGATTTTAGTCTGTCAGACATTTCATTTATTGACAGGAATGAAAAGCATCTTTGCCTGATGTATGTAGATGTCAAAATAAAACCCCATCCACATCATGTCATCGTGAGGGGGCTCACAAATGAAAAGCCTCCTGCTGACCACCACATGGCACTAGTGATGGTAGTTCATTTGGGCTGAGATGTGACAGTGATTGATGCCCAGGTGCCGTGCAGCAAATTGCCTATTCCCCACACACATGCACACAAAGATATGCACAAACGCTTGCATGCACCAGTACACACACAGAGTAAATGCCCAACGCATGCTTACTCACCCACAGAAACACTTTATTTATCACGCATGCACACACACACACACACACACACAGGAGCTCAACCCCTCACACAAACCTCCCATTAGCTGCTTTAGATGTCATGAGTGAGTTTTTCCCACTAAGACCACACACACACACACACACACACGCACACACACACATGCACATATGTTTCCTACACACACCATATCTACCTCCACCAATGACCCTCCAACACACACACACACATTTTCCCATGCCCCCCCAGTCTCTATATGTGTCACCAGTGGATTTCAACCCCCCTTAAGTTAAGTCAAACAGCTCAAGCTTTGGACTGATAGGCCAATTATCGAGTGTTAAGTCCCGGATTGTCGACCCCCCCAGTTGGATTAGTGGGCCTGTCAATCACCTTTGGCACTAATCCAGATAAAAGTCACATGGGACTGAGAGAGACAGAGACAGAGGTCGATGTAGTCCATCGGCAAAGCATATGACTTACCCTTATCTTCTACCATCTCACTTTTTCAGTCTCTCTTTGGACCCTTTCCTCAGTGCCTCCCTGCAGTAGTCCTTTTCCGGAGTTTTGTTTCCATCAGTCTCGGGTAAATTTTAAAGCTGCATTCATCAATTATTGCCCAATGGGAGGCAGAGAAATATCTAAATATGCTCACACAGCTTTGACATATTATCACGACTTGCACAACTTGCTATGTTTCGTGTGCTGGCAAATAAGGGGTTACTTACACATCCAGCAGACACTGAGCAACATTATCATTGCAATGGAGTTGCGTCTCTGGCAAACTGACAAGTGTGCATCCAGTATTTGTCAGTCTTTTAATTTTGGTTTCATCATCACCAACTCCCAGGAAAAATATCTTTGTCTTTAACTGCTACAGTAAGTGCTCCACTATATTCACTAGCCACTCTGTAATTTTGTCTGTCTGCCATTTGTTTGTCAGCATGTACAGTGTGTGTTTTTTGCGGAAAATTGCTGCCTAACAACAGGGTGATGAGAGGAGTAAGACTTACTCTTAAGGTAAATGTAAAAGGCTGATACAACAAGATAAAAAAAAATCTAAAAAGCTCAGGGGAGCTGCAGAGTTGGCTGGGAATTTTCTCCATAGGTTCATCACTAGCAGAGACACCTTTCACATTGCGTGTAATTGCGTGATTCATAAACAAATCAGCACTTCCTAAGACACATACAATACTGACACAGTGTGCTGTTGGGTTATCATCGAATAGATGTCTGCTGTGATGTTTACCTTTGTAGATCAATACACCTTTGATTCGCATCTCAGTGGAAATCACACGGGACAAAAAGACTTAAACAGGGACCGGCCTTTCGCATCTTATTTAATCTACTTTTAGCGTTTGATTCGCCTCTATGCTTTTCTCCTCTCTTCTTTTACCTATTACCTCTAAATATTTCAAAGGCCTATTAAAATCACCCGGTTGACTGAAAAGGCCACAGCTAATGCAGAGGTGCACTGCATTAGCTTCAGATGAGGAGTCCACTTCAGCGCTAATCCAGTCGCAGGGGATGGAAACATAGAGGACAGAGAGGGAGACAGACTTAATTTACACCTGGTATTATATGTGAGCCGCCTGTGATAATGAGCAATCCAATCACACCCATGCATTTACACCTCACTGATGCTGATGAATATGCATCGATGTCTGCACTCAGTCTTCGTCGTGGCTGTATCTCATTTTTCAATTACGAACTGTGAGATTAATGGATTAACAGCGCTATTACATATAAATAAAAAAAAAATCTATGTAATAATTAAAGATTTATATCGACATCACCATTCATTTGGAGTCGAGTTTCAGGTGACTTCACAAGCCTTTTTCTATTTATTTATTTTTTGCTCTGTTTTTGGCCTCCACCAACTCCCGTGACAATTGAAGGCATCAGTCATTTCAGCAAATGGCCAATAACAACATATATTTCTGTTCAATAAGCCCTCTGGCTGTTGTAGTGATTATGACCCTTGTCAGTCAGGAGCAAAGGAAGAACTCAGATGCAAGTTAGGCTAACCAGCTTCCGCTTGATGGTGGGATACAAGCGAGATACAAACCTGACAGCACGATGGGTCTTCCCGAATGTTGAATGAAATGCTACAGTTGATACACTATGTGGATTTGTTAAAAAAAAAAAAAAAGGGGAAAAAACTGCCTTGTATTAATGGTCACAGGGTATACAGGTATTCTGCAGCTCTCCAAACACTCACCTGTCAGATGCGCACCATAATGTCACCAGCATGTCTCCTCGCAACACCTGTGCTCAGATGCCAGTCAACCACTGCCATTGGAAATGACCACCCATTGGGTAAGATATTGGGGTTATGATTAGATAACTAAAGCACTTGATAAAAGTTGGGACAAGTTTGAGGTCTTGGATAAATATTATAAAAGACAATGCGGGCGTGGGCTGTGTGCAAACAATCTACTGCTATCTCTGTGTTGCACTACTGTCTGCGTAGGAACAAAATACTGGTAAATGTATTAGCCATTGCAAAGGAGTTGTATATTAATGACATTTGTGGGAGGTGCACTATGTAAAACTAACACAGCAAGACCATAGCATGGCTTCAGTTGAGAGGAAGTTGAAAGGAGGACATTATAGGGTGATCTGTCTTTGTCTTTGTTTGCATTCCGGCGGGCTGGTGAGTAGCAGAAGTGACATGTATGACGACGGCAATTACACCAGCTGTGATACTATTTCCACCTGCATTGATGATGTTTGTACCCATGCTAATGACATATTTACCCGCAACAATATTCCTCCCTATGGTGATGACATTTGTACCCAGGGTGATGACATTTGGCAAACATGCTGTACTGTACCCTCGTCTGTCTGGGATCCAATCTCCTCCTCAGGTCTTCCCAGATCGCATCACATTCCTTCTGCAGAGCATGCTGGGTGTGTTTACAACTCTTGTTTATAATTCACATATAGAACAAAATGTGGCCTGGAATGGAACTAGAGCTCCATTAAAGTTGTACTCATAAACTCATTTTATTTTCTCATTTTCCTTTTTCTTCTCTTCCAAACGGTTTCCATCTTAAAATCCCCTCTGTTCTTTTTCTCTTTTCCCTCCCTCATAAGGTTATAAACCCTTTTAGAGATCCCAGCACAGTTGGCTGGATCAGCGTATTGCACAACTGATGGAGGACCTTGTCAGCTGAGGTCAATGGACTGGAATACAGGAACTGTCTTTTCCTTTTCACTTGTCAGCTCTCGTCTTACCTCTTCCTGTCTTCACTTTGAAATATATCCAACATACTCAGAAGCAAGACACAGTATTTGTAATAATGTTGCTTTCACAGAAAATTGTACGTTACTTAATTTGGTTCCCTGCTTTTTTCTCCTCTCCTTTCAGGGAGATAGTGTACCTTCTCTACTAATACTGAGAGCCCCTTCCTCCCTCAGGTCTTTAGTTTCCTCTTCTCTCCTGTTTTCATGAAGCTCAGGTAATGCGCAAAGTGCAGTTTTGTTACTTTCTTTCTCTCTCAGCTCAGCTCAGCTCTTTTCTGCAACCCAGCTTTTTTGTTGGTGAGGCACAGGACGAGCTGGACTGGAACTCACCATTTCTGTTCTTCTTCCCTTGTTTTCTACTACTCAAGCTGAATTTTTCTCTCCGTTGCTGTCATGTGGCTTTTTTTCAGTTTTTCACACCCCTTACATGTTCGCTACTTCTTCTTCTGTTGCTTCAGCTTCTTGTTTGAACACTGCACATTTGAAAGGTTATTGAGAGATATGTGACTTCAACTGAGCTCTGGTCTTGACCAAGGAATTCAAGCAGCATCAACAGGTGTCTGGTACAGCTGGCAAAGCATTCAAATAAATTATTCTCCCTCCCTATAGCTAAATAATTTAGTTGTAAGAAGCAGTAATTAGAGATCCAACGTGAGCATGACTGTAGAATAATTGTGTTGATCCATCACCTGTTCAACCTCCAAATAGTTCATGGTAATTCTTTTACTGTCTAAACCTTTTTAGAGTGGTAGAACTTTTCCATCAGGGTAAGTACCAAACACCAACATTGTAACATGCAGAGCCCAGCAGTTATCAGAAGTAGAATTTGTGTCATTTGTGTACATAAATTCTTTCCGTCAGAGTGAAAATCTGTATGCTTAAATTAATTTAAGTCATGCAGACAACCCGGATAGTATTACTCATTTTGTGTACAGAATTATTCATTTGAAGAAACCTAGAAAACTAATTTCCAGGTTTAGGTTGTTGATCTGAGGGTAGTAAAAAGGGTTCACTCTGTAAATGATTAAAGATGGATTGATAGAATTACATCAGGAATAATTAGTTCGAAGAGACTTTGAACGTTTTGATATTTTAGATGGAATAAAAATGAAATTGTATCACACGTTAAAATAGAAGTTTTCAATCTTACACATCCACCTTAACTGAGATTAAGGTTTTGGAGTCAAAAATGAAAATTCTGAATTACATACAGTCGTATTGCTTCTTTAGGTCGTAACAAAAGCACACGTGTCTTCAAATGCAAGTCCATTTAAAGTGGATACACCACTTGGACAAGTGCAAAGACACTGGTAGTAATAATTAAAGATCAGTAATGCAATACTAACAAACTGGGACTAGCTTAAAGGGCTGATGAATCCGCATGAAAGACACAACAGTGGGTGCAGTCTGTGCAGTAGAACTGTGTGGCAGGTTTAACCGTAGCACGGCCGAGAGTCACTTATCAAACTCGCTTCAGTCTGCTGAGAAAAAACATTTGAGGTTCGGCGGTTGCATCCTGTATCTCAAAGGACCAGATGACAGGATGATGAAGGGGTTTACCCAGTGAGTGTTTGGACTACATCAGCCCAGATACACAGGAGACTCTGTTGGTACGAAGTCCTGAACTGTGAGTGTGTGAAAGATGGAAATCCGTCAGCATCACCTCAGGTCTTCTCAGCAGACTGGAATCTTACATGGACACATAACCCTGAGTTTAATGTAGCTGCAGCATTTTTGGGCAGATGTGGTTTGTTTGGGGGGGCAGCTATCTTAACGCCCACATGTTGAAAGATGCATTGCCGTTCCCTAGTGGTTTGAAGAAATATACTGTACTAAAAATTATATTACTAACACTACAAAGGCAGCAATGAAAAAATGCAGAAACACTACATCTTAGTAGTAGCAGTGGTAGTAAAATGATACTCTAAAATATTTAACATATATTAATCTCAAGAGAATATGAATGGGATGAAAATGTGATTCATCAGGCAATGACATTTCCATTTAGGTACTACATTTCTCATACTTTTCTCTGGGCTTTACAAGCTTTTCATTTTTAATCTCCATACCTTTTTTGTTGTTTCCTCTTTGAGAGCTTGCAGCTGTCAATATTTTTTGTTTTGCAATGAAAACACTTCTTTGTCTGTATGCTTCTAGTTTATTCCTCATTATATCTAAAAGACTGTAAAAAAGACATCCCAATAAAACAAAACTGAGCTGAGCAATCAACCAGTCAGAGACTTCAGATCAATGAAAACTGTGAAACTAAAGCAAATGATAAGCATTTAATATAGGCTTTCATCCAGAACCCAAGGCTTTAGCTGAAGCAATTATCCAACACTTGAGAGATGTTCTTTTGCTCAGTTTTTCTTTTGTCAAAAGTAA
The DNA here is from genome assembly GCA_031216445.1 of Lateolabrax maculatus. Taxonomy (NCBI): domain Eukaryota; kingdom Metazoa; phylum Chordata; class Actinopteri; order Acropomatiformes; family Lateolabracidae; genus Lateolabrax; species Lateolabrax maculatus. Next base: position 7,635,468 of record CM062205.1, on the reverse strand, counting down.
AACATGAATTGGATGGAGTCACTCTCCTCGCTGCTGAAGATACAGATTAATGACTGTAAACTGAACAGAGTCTTCAAGCAAATGAAACAGAATGAGCAGATGATAAGACGTGAAACAAGGGGATTACACCTGTTATATCACCTTAAGTCAGCGTAGTAAGACTGTTGGAGAAGAGCAGGATACATAATACATGCATTTTTTTAAAGACAATAAACATTGGCACTGTGCAAAACAAATCTAAGTATATGCAACCTGGTTCCTCATTACCTTGTACTGATGCAATACGGCAAGGGAGTGGGGAGAGAACAATACAATTAAACAAATGCAGGAACAAGCTAACGACTTGGTGAAAACACTGCAGAGATCAATCGATAGACTAATGCCAGGCAGATAAACACTGGATGAGTTTGTTGTAGGAAAAACATTTAGGAAATGGAGCAAGAGTGCAGAGGGATAACGAGGAGTGAAATTAATGCTGATGGTCGACTCCATGTGACTTTGAGTGTTCCGTGGAAATGAGAAAGTAAGGCAGCATTTATGTGAGAGAATGGTTCTCCAGGTGAACACCAGTCACAAGCAGAAAGGCGCTTCAAATCTTTTCAAATCTTCCGGTGCAAATAATGGCAGAGGGTAAAAATGTCAGAAATGTAACCTATTTTCCGCCATACTCCGCAATAACCATTGTTGCTGTAGCTTATTCCATCACTACGGTTGCTCCGCTCTTCAGCTCTTGCAAACCAGTCTTTGCTGGTTGACACAAAACGCATCACTACCGGTCAGCCAGTGCGGGACTGTCGTCACAGACAAAGATGTAAAAATACTCCGGTGCACTGCGAAATACAAAGAGATTTCCCTGGCCATGATAGGGTTTATGAGCATTGTGTGAACGCGTTTGGCAAGGGGCTTGAATGTAATGTACGTTCATTTATATGTAAAGATTGTTGATATGCGAAAACCAACTGCCAAACAAATACGACAAAGCGTTGGTATTTGAGGGACCTGGTAGTGGTAAGTGTTGTGTGGCTCGGTCCTAGCCAATTTGTTTGGTTCCCATTTACAGAGCCAGGGATGTGTACGAACACAGGATTTTTTGGGTGTAATTTTTTACAATGTTCACCGTCTTAGTTTAGCGTGTTATCATGCAACATTTTGTTCAACTAGTGCAGTGCCTGTTGGGAACAGGCTGATTGCTTGGTTGCTGCTTGGAACGTTGTCAAGAACTGTGATTTGGCTGCTTGCAGAACATATGCGAAAGACAGTCATACATACATACATACATACATACTCATAGTGGCACGATAGGAAAAGTCAAAGGATCACCAAGGTCGGTGGGCTTCATCCTCTGAGCACCATGAATGTCTGTACCACATTTCATGGAAATGTAACAGTTGTTGAGATATTTCACTAAAATCCCCAAATATCAACCACATGGTGACGCTAGAAAGGAACATCAGAGGATCACCAAGACAAAAGTATATGCATGTTGTACTCTTTATCTCACTCTGGTTATAGAGATCAGAGAATCATCAGGGGGAAAAAAACATGATGGAAAAGAGAGACCTCATTAGATGTTCGGCAGTTTAAAGTTTCAGCAGCAAAGATGTGAAACTGCTGTGTATTGATATTCATAAATGTTAAATGAACAGAGGGAAGACAGGTAATACACACTTATATGAAAAAAAAGCTAACATTTCTTAAATGAGACACAAGCAAATTCACCAGTTAGTGGGGAAACTTAATCCTGGAATTTGTCAAACATAAATTGCCGGATTGAAATATTGTTACCAAATACATCCAATATATCTGCCTACAAAAACAAAAACAAGTTAAAAAATAAACAGCCCTCTCTTCCCAGATATGAGATCTTTATTATTTATTGATCTGCCCAGTAGAAAAGAGCTGAGAAAATAATTGACACTGAGGAGAATAGAAGAACAGTGAGAAGAAGGGAGGAATGAATGAAGAAAGGGAGATGAATAAGAATAAAAGAACGAGGAGGAGGTGAATTTAAGAAGAAAGAAAAGCATCGCACAACAATATTGATATAAAGAGGTAGGAGGCAATTAAACCATCTATTCAAGCTTACTCCAACAGTACCATCATCAGCATCATCAAACACAGCATATTTACCCAGCGCACTCTAATTACTATGTTTTAGAGTCACGCTGATGGTACATTTAGTAAATGTGGTGTTTCAGGCTTCCACTTCAGATTACAGCTGCAAACAGCAGCGTGCATTTATGTCCTTAACACACACAAGCTCCCACTGACACGCACACAACATAAAATGCACAGAGAGAACGAGAGAGCCGTCAATTCCCAGCAGGTTAGCTGTTGTTAGCCATAAGGGGATTAAGTGTGGAGCAGATGGAACGGGGAGGGACGCAAAAATGACTAAATTAAGACAAACTGAGGAGGAGAAACGCAGTGAAAGACTCATGTGGAGACAAGACGCATGGACTATTTGACTCTGTCGCAAAAGTTGTAATTTCAGCTGCCATATTATTATCAAGGCTAAAGAGATGTAGCCTGGCAGACAGACAAACAATGATGTCCTACTATTGTAATACAAGGTCTCTGCACTGTGATGAACTTTCTCCAAAGGTTTTATATCAAAAGAGATGCCATTTGAATGTGAAGGGTCTATATGCGGTCCATAATCAAAGGACAGCAGGCTAGACGGTGTTCAAGTCTAAAGACGCTTTGTGTCACACAGTTTAGTCTGAACAGTATGAAAAGCTCTGCTGATGTTTGTACAACCACAAGGTAGCTCCCGCCGTCACAGCCGTATCTGAATGTCTAATACTGGCATAAAATGAAGTTTTTTGCTTTCTTTATGGTGCCAGTACAGCATTTGTGTCTGTAACAATGAAATGGGAGTTTGAAAGGGTTAGAGCGCTAAAATACTTGGAAGTGAAAGTGGGAAGAGAAGATTGTGATCAATCTCATGTCTGTGTGCTGGCTCTACGCAGGGTTACGCGCTCTGACTATTTCTTGGCCAGGTGCAGCGGTTTCCTGTGTGTAGAGTACACAAGGAAGATGCAACTTCAGAGGTTGTCTGTGTTTACGGGTTGGTAAAAAAGAGAGTGTATCATGAGCCTCGTATGGACTTCAATGCTGTCAAAGGTAGAGAAACAGAAGGACTTACCAGACTTCCTAGAGGTCTTTGAGACAGGAGGCTGAGTCTGCATATTCTGTGTCAAAAGAAAGAGGCAGTACAGGTTCAGAGACAGACAAAGCACACTGTACGTCTAAAAGTATCATAAAACCTAAGCGGTGCAGAAGAAATACTTTAAGAAATTGTTACCAGATGGCGTAAAGGTAGACAAGGACGAGAGGTGAGGAAGAAGCGGTGGGGAAAATGGAGGAGGCTGTGGGCCATCAGAAGTATGAAAAATAGTTCCGACAGTCTCAAGTCAAAGGTCTCTGCTCAACAAGACATGAGGATGTGAGTGTCCAGTGCTGCACATCACCCGACACACACACACACACACTCACACACTCTCACACTTCCTCTCTGAAGCTGATTTGTTATCGCTGCCTCTCCAGGGTCACTGCTCTTGTTTGATTGGCTGCCACACTATAATTTAGAGGAAGTGGAATGTTGCTATGCCGACACCAGTCAAGGCCAGAGACAGTAGGGAGGAAAAAGAGAGTGATGTGTGGCGAATATTGATTCTTTCAGCGTAACGTTTGGCCGGTCACTGCTTCCTGAGGAAGTTAAAGGGTGATGAAGTACTAAGGACTGTATTAAATGTCTGAGGCGGTGCTAATGCATCTGCATGCAGAAATGCAAGCATCAATCTGTGTGGACAGAGCCGTACTGCATGTGGAAGGAGCAGGGCGCCACATATGCCCCCGTGGCATTTTGCTCTCAAGATTGTACATGATTTCATAAAATAAGATAAAGAAGAGGGAAACAAAAGGCAGCTTGTCACGCTCTGTCAGCGTTAGCTCGGTTCACAATTTGTTCAGAAGATTTTTTGTTCAGTTTGCTTTTGTCTCGTAACTGTCTGCAAAACACTCCTGTTTTGTGGAGCAGTTTATACTATGAGAGACGGAGGAGGATCAAATAAAATTGAATGGCGCAACACGTGCCACTAATAAGCTAAGATAGCTTCCTCCATTTTGGATTCAGCGCTCCGTACCCTCCAAGGTCAGCACTGTCCAGAGGGGTTGATAGTGGTCCACTCTGTGAATTTGCGGGTCAAAGTTGTGAAAGACGCTAAAACCTCAGACACATTTATTCCACCCCTCCAGCAAATCAGCAGGTTACAGTGACTCCACTGAAATTTGTTGATTTCGGCACATCATTTCACAGTTTTAAATGGTGGTTTGACAGGGCTTCAACACTTTCAGAAAGTGGAAGTGTGACCCTGTTTGATCGGACCATGTGTCTGCAAGGAAAATGAGGTCCGTATTTGATAATGGGATCACTGAAAGTCTTACAGGCTGAGTTCTTAACATCAAGCAGTGCCAGCTTCACCATTGCATTTCAGTGGGTATGTTTTGATGCAGTCCAAGTCTGAGTTATGATTCATTTTGCCCAGTTGCATGGAGGAAATCAGGTTACCAGTGTTGCATGACCGAACAACTCTGCGTTAATGGAAGACTTGTGTCTTTGGCTGATGGGACTGCAATCGTGAAATCTACTTTCTTTTTCTTTCTGACCTGTGTCCCACTTTTTGATATTTCCCACTATTGTTTCAACAGCTTTTTTTTCACTGCTTTGGTCACCATTTATGGGGCAATGACACACAAAAGTAAATTCATCCTCTACAACACCAACATCACAAAAAAACACCTAAGCACTGCTATTCAGAAATCCCTTCATTTTGCCTACCTCAGTTATGTACCAGTTCTTTATGAGGCACAAAGGAGCCTCCACCTTCTCTGTAAATTATATTTAATGTAAGCCGTTTTAAAAATACATCCTTAACATATTCACTCTTTTTTTTGTTTTCATCAAATTGTATTGAATACAGGTAGACTAGCCCTTTTTAATAATTCACATAATAATCAGTATTACTGTAATCCCTCATTTTTAATCCTCTTATCCCTAACAGTGCTCTCCCAGTCATATTTCTGATGCCGCCTGAAAAGCACAAGGGTAGGACTGAGGACTGACTGCACAAACAAATATGCAGTACAAACATTTTATTTATGCCACTTCATAAACAACAAGAGCCAAACAACAAGGTAATAAGAAAATGTCACACACACACTTACATGTGCTGGCAAGCGTGTATACACTCATCCCTGTGATTCAGAGAGGACAGAAGGTTGTGCAAGTGGATAGACACACGTGGAAAACATGGAGACCCAAGCATGGATGCAAATACACATGATCATACTACGTGTTCCTAGCTTTTGAATAGACCAATTGGCAAATACGTCTTTAGCATGGATGCTTGGTTGTCTGTTCAGCCAATAAACTGTGGCAACAAACCTCAAATATTTCTAAAATGACAAGTTTGTTTATGAATATCGTGGTGTCCACTGGTGCTCCTTCACAGACTGACAGCTGAGCCTTTCCAGCAATAGCCAGGCTAGGTGTAGGTGAAGACACATACACATCCCTGAGAACAGCAGACACATTGAGTCCTTATAGAATAAAGTGCACTGAGAGGCCAACAACTATAGTTTGATTTTAGAAAGTGAGACATGAACCCAAGAGAGTGCGAAGGGCGATTGATCTGGTCTGAAACCACACGGACTATTTGCTGAAAAGTCTCACCTCTTGTTCCAGGCACAGCTGCAGGTCAACCAAACCCTGGACTTCAACAATTATCTAACTATGGACAATTAGGGAGCTATAAATAAAATAGCTGGAGTGTAATGGTTGCACTTAAAGTTGTTATGTTTCTAAGATTGTGAATTCAATGCAGATCAAATTTAAGCATCAGAAATGTCCTCTATTAGTTTGTCTGTTTATTGACAGACATTATCTCAATAAACCCTAGTCTTAATGTGCAAAACTTTGCATAATGCAAAGCATTGTGAGGCCAGACCTTTGCTAGTATTTGTAAATGATGCTGCCATTGTCTGTATTTGCACATCGAGGTTACTGGCAGGGATCTCCACATTTGGGAATATTTTGGCATACTTACAAACACAAACAAAGGGATAAAGCTCAGGACTGAAACATGGGCCATGAGCAACCAATCCATACTGGCACGAATCAAAAGACAGCAATAACAATTTGAACAAACCTGGACGTGGAATGAGGAAAAACCAAAGTCAAAAAAGTCGGGCAAAAAAACAAAGAAAAAAGAAGGTAACATTAGATTGAAGACAATTCAGTTTTCTCTGTGTAGATGAATCCAAGTGTAATCTGCTTAATATTCATTTTTTTTCATTTGAATTGAAGAGTTGGAATGTGGTTCATAGAGGCGACCACACACACGCACTCCTACACAAACATAATCACATAAAGATGAACACAAATGGTGGGTTCAGTGTTGGGTCAGTAGGTGTTGGAAAGTCTGGTGTGTTTGCTGAACATTAGTGACGGTTCCTCAGCCAAGTAGGGGTTTTGCCTTTTTCTGCTTTTTTCTCTTGCGTGTGCTTGCATCTATCTGGGTTCTGTCTGTCTCTGTTCATTTGCCAACAGCAGTAATTACGTCACTGTCACCACACTCATGCACACACAATCACACAAATGAGCACACACACACAGCTATTAAAAAGATGACCTGGTTTAAAGCATTATGCTTGTGTACCTATCTTTTGTTGTACGGCTAATAAGCCTATGAAGACTTTAAAGCCTCTGCTGTATTTACCACAAAGCTCCTAGTGTCTGCTGCTGCGGGATTAATTTACCTCACAGGCATCATGGGCTCCCATTATTTTCAAAAACCCCAGAAACAGCTCAGACACACTGCTGTGCTGTCCTAACATTACAAATCATGTTGAACAGCATGTGTATTTCAGCTTTCCTAACTTAGCTTATCTCATAGTGTTTGCTGTGAGTGTCCACTGTTACATAGACCTGGTGCTAGTAACAGTGGAAGTAGAATGGAACGTAATAGTAATAAAAATCCACTTAATAATAAACTTTTTTTATAAAACACCTTTCAAAACAAAGTTACAAAGTGCTTCGCAAGACAAAATAAAAATGGTGGACAAACGATGGTAAAAAAGCAGTTTTAAAGTTATACAACATTGGCAAGAAAATATTGAAGAAAAGGACTTACATATGAGGAAAAGTAAAATAAGTAAAATAAAACAATATAAAATAGTTTAAATAATCAATAATCAATTAAATAAGATTCAAGAGAATTACTGTATAATAAAAGGTTTGAAGAAGTGACTTAAAAGATGAAAGTGAATTCAGACCACAAGCCCTGTACATATAAAAATATGTTTTTAAGAAGGATTTAAAAGAAGATAAGTAGCTCGCCAGTCTGATCTCCACAGGGAGGTAACAGAAAAGGCCTGGTCACCCATGGTCCTCAGCCGAGATTGTGGGTTGGCTAGCAGAGTTATCAATAATATCTTAAAAATCTATTCTAAAGTCTACCGGGAGCCTGTGAAGAGAAGCTAAAATGGGAATAATTTGCTCTCTCTCTCTTTTTGGTTGTGGTGAGGAGTCCTGCTGTTGCATTTTGAACAAGCTGTAATCCACGTAGACACTGTTGGCTCAGACACGTGTAGAGAGAGTCTAAAGGGTCCAAACAAGAGTAAATAAAAGCGTGTATGAATTATGTATGAAAGCAACGTGAATTTGAATGGCATCTGAAAAATATAGATGTACACTGATGTTGCCCTTTAAGATGTTAACACTTTCAGTTATAAGAAGATGTAAGCAAATATTGCCATAGATACAGCATCTGTGACTGAGCAAACATTTGTGCAGAGAAAAATACATTTAATTACTACTGCAAGATCTTTCTGTTGAGTAGAAAAAGCACATCATGTATTGTCTTCACATACAGGACATAAAACATGCCCAATACAGCCAGTTAGAGAGGTTCTCCTTTGCCCAATTAGGACATACAACGAATGGAGTTAACATTACAGACACACACTCAAAATATACACACACACAGAGCACACACACACACGTACCCAACAAAACACAGTAAACAAACCGCCCTGCTTTGATCCTGTGAACCTCTCTTTCTCCCCTCTTCCTCCTTCCCTCCCTCTTGCCCTGTACCAGGAAACATTGGATTGATAAAATAAGCAGCCAACTCAACACAGTTTGATCTTTGCAGCTCCGCCTGTTCATCTCCCTTCCTGCCACCTCTCATTCTTTTCCCTTATTCTTTTGCCATCTCTTTCTTTCTCTCACATTTGTTCTCCCAGCGCTCTCTCTATCTCCTTCTTTTCTACTTCTATACTTTCTGGTCCTGAAGTGTGCTTTTCAGACGTGTGCTGTTCAGAGTTTGCTGTGTCCCCTAAAGACGGTCTTTACTTGTCTTCGCACTTCTTTTTCTCCCTTTCAGTCAGGGAGGTGGGTGAAATATGACCTTCAGTTGGTGATGATTTTGGTAGGATGTGTTTTGGATTGTACTCATCGGACAACTTGGCTTTCAGGGGCTCCTTTGTTTTATCCCAGCCGAGCATGAGGAGGTGATTGCTGTGTGATTGCTGTGTGCTCGCATATGGATAAAATTAGTCCGAGCAGACAAAAACAAGAAACCCCATGATTTACAAGAAGTGTAAGATGGCATTCTGCATGAATGCCCCGAGAGATGTTTTTGAAAGATTCCGCCAGAGTCTGAGTGACTGTTTTCTTTTTGTGATGGAGGACACTCTCCATCAACTTCTCAAGGGAGGAACTTAATGTCTGGAAGGAAGATGCCTGCAAAAGTGTGGCAGATGTCTCACGCTCCCAGCAAGTGGATGCAAAATTCAATACACACATATTACAGAATAATGCGTCCACAGGCACCTTTGCATGAGTTAAGTCAGCCAACTCATCGACCAACAGCACAGATATTTGGCGTCTAAGCTCTGAGCCAGTCACTGCCCACAGGGAAATACTAAGACGGGAATGGCAGGGAGTGGGGAGTAACAATCAAAACTTCCTTCTAGAGGAAGGTAGACACAGAGCCTACAGGTGGATGTTATCACCATGGTAGCGGTGGCGCATTTCAGATGTTGTAAAATGACAATAAATGAACTTTGTCCCTTGTACCTTGATGCTGGGGTGGAGGTGGGACTATTGAAATGCTGTATGAATAACAGTATGTTGATTTCGAGTTAGCTGTATAGCAGGACGCATGGTAGTAAAAGAGTCAGAATAACATTGGCAGCTTAAGTACACCGACATTAAGGGTGTGTTAGAGGCAAACTTGAGTTGACTGCCTGAACTAACTCTTAGACAGAATTGGTAATTTTTATCAAATGCCTCAAATTAGGCTTTTGATGTTGGTCCTGCAACCCTGCAAGTTATGACTGGTGTTCATCAGGAACAAAGGCGAAGTGGCATCATATTGTTGTAGAGCCGCAAAACCTCGAGACAGCTGTATCTTCTACATTACTGCAGCCAGGTGAGAAGTTTAACCAACTGGAGGTCAGCAAAAACAAGATTTTCAGTTGCTTTTAAATTGCAGGTATAATATTAATTTCACTGTTTTCCACTCTTAGCCAACAGGGGGTGCTGCAGTACCCTCAGCCCATCCCACCCCTGCATTCCAAACGTTAGTTACAGCTGAGGCTTGAGCCTGTTTTTGTGCTTCCAACATCAAAACTAAGTCACCTTCTCAGAATGTTGAATCAAATATCAAGGATTGCAGTGGAAATTATGGCTTGCATTACTGTAGAGTTAAAAACCTCTATGGAGTTGTAAACCACCGAGGGTCTCCGAATTTTACCTACAGTCCCTAAACAACAATTTTGTCCCCCTTTTTTTTAAACTCCCCTCCTCCCCCCTCTCTCCATCTAGCTTTTAGTTAAAAAAACATGTATTCCTCCTTTCATCTTTCCCTTCTCCCATCCACCACCCCGTGCTCAACACTCCCCTCTACTTACAAAAACATGTATTCATGCATCTTTTTCACCCCTCTCTCCTTCACCCTGTCAATCTATCAGTGTATCCACCCTCCCCTCCCTGGGTCCTCTCTCAATTTAAACATCTTCACCACTTACCATTCATCCATCCATCCGCAGAGAGGGATCGAAGAGCATGGTCACAGTGCAGAGTGGGTTGAATTGGCAAACGCTGCCTGCACTACTGGGATGGAGGGAATGGGTAGGGGGAAGGACTGGGAGGGGAGGCAAAGAAATTACAGCAGAATGGAGAGCTTGTGGAATGAAGAGGGAGCGACTGCCTCTGTTTACCTTATCCACATTTTTCATTCCGTCTCTGCCGCCCCGCCATTGATTTCTCTCCCTCTTTCACGGCGTATTTAGCCCACAACTCACTATGTGTTCCCATGTTTCCTTCCTCCCCCTCTTCCACGCACTTATTCTTCCCCTATAAACTCACTCTCCCACTAATTCCCAGTGAGGTCTGAATATAAATGTTGCCTGCCAATCCGCCAGTGTTGTGGGATAATTTTCCTAGAGACTCTTGATGCTTTTTTTTTTTTGCCGCCTTGTTTTGAGGCACTGAAGGTTGATTCTAATAAATGCTGACACATGAACTGTATTGAAAGAGCAATTATCTCACCCCGATGGGAGATGTTTTTTTCACTTGGCTTTAAGAAAAATAAATCTCTCCTCTCACCTTCCTTCGCCTTTATCCTCCCCCCTCTTGTCTGTGTACGAGTTCACCTCCCTCTCAGCCCTCTAAACACCCGCGACACGTGGGAAGTAAACAAGCAGGCTTAGGGAATGAGGGTGGCCGTGTTAACATCCAGCCGGCAGCTAACTGATCCGCACAGCATACAGTTTAGCAGCAGGGCCACAAAGTAAGCCTGAACCTTCAGCGTTACTGCGTTCTCTCGTCTACATTTGACTTTACATCTTCATCTGCAGTCAGCCATAATGAGAGGTTTGATTTCTCCCTCTTAACCTGAGGCTTTTACCAATGTCAACAAATTATCTAACTCAAGCAATATAAAAGTTTGCCAGACAGTGCAGATACTACTGGATAAAAATGGGAATGTGAGCTATAGCTAATTCTAAGGAACAATGAAAAGTCTGCTTTCTGTGTGTTTCAGTTGGTTACAGAGAAGGTAACATCTGTCGATTAACACTTGAGTGTTTAAAGTATTTACAGAACTGTTTGGGTTTTATTTGGGTATCTGGACAATATTTTTTGAAATATGTCTTGCACAAATCTTCACTTTGAGAAACCAGCACAATACATTTTCTCCATCCCTATATCTGCAACTATGCCTGTGTTCCCTTTTTGAAAGGGTCAAAGCAGAACATCAGTATCATACAACATTCAACACCTCTCACAATTCTGTGGTATTTCTTGATTTGCATACAGGACAGGTACCCTTGCTGAGGTGAATAGGAAACATTTTTTCTTTGCATTTTATCTTAATAAAAACTTATTAAGCCTATTAATAAGGCTTCAAGGCTGAATACGTTTCTGTATTGGCTTATCATTGCAGTTGTCAAAATGCATATATATTTGTAGTTAGTTCAAACATTGGGATGAATCTTGATGAATTCGCCTCATTCCCTTCATTGAACCTCCTGAATAGGAAGGATTTGTGGATGAACTTTGCGTTGTATGTGTGTGTTTGTATCTACACTTATAGAATACAGAATAACATACTATATAGCGCTCTGTATGTACTAGCTTTTCAACTCATGCATAAGCAGCAAAACAATGTTTTCTGTAATGCTGCATCTTTGACACATGCTGTTATGTGACAACACTATACTTACCGCAAATGTGTTGGAAATTATACCTTTTCAGCAGAGCAGACCTTCTTCCACACAGCTATTCATTCCCCCGGTTAATAAATATTGATTCAATCCTCCTTACTTTCTCCTTCCCTCACCGTACTTCCCCTTCTGCCCTGCTCCCATCCCTCCTTTTCCATGCCGCCTTCCCTCCCTTTTTTTCGAGCTTTCCCTCATGCTCTTCATCACTGAAAAGAAAAAGCAGTATCTGAAAAGTCAGACAGCACGGAGTATTAAAATGGAGTGCTGCGGGAGAGTGTACACTTAAGGTGATTTGGGAAAGGGGGGGGTGGGGTGGAGGAATGGATGAAAGAGTGGCGAAGGGGTTGTACCAACACCTCCTTCGTCCTTTCATCCCTTTCGTTGAGTCCCTCACCCCCCAAAGCCTCTCAAGTGTATTCGGAGCTCGGCTCTGTCTCTGATTTTTTTTACATTTCGTGGTGTTTGAGCGAGCCAGACATCCTCCGCACAGCATGGTGCTGCGGGAAGGTGTTTGTTCCCTCGTTTCACCCGTCCATTCTCTGTTTAAGGCTTGAGCCGTGTGACTAATTTGCTGGCAAGTCAGCTCCGAGGGGTAACGGCAGCGCCGAGCAACAGTGTGCATTTTGTTTTTCCCGGGACACAGCAGAACAGCTTCAAGAGAACGTGATCCGCTGCTGAGCCAGTCTCTTCTTTAGAACTGTCATCCTGTTGTTGGCTACGGCGTGTCAACACACTCACAGAGCTTTTTAGTGCGATTGCTTAGGAGTTGGAGAAGAAGGGAGGAGGAGGAGTTGGCTACCAGTTACAGGCAGTGAAATAAATAAAATCTAAAAATACATATTTATAAGTGAGATTGTTTACTGTATGTAACTCGTGGGACTGGGTGTTTAGCTTGTAAATACTTTAATCTTTTCTCTACCAAGTTTTGCAAGTAAAAACTTCTACTTTAAGTGGAGTCATTTTTCATATACCAGTACTTGGGTGGGCATGGGTGTCCTTGGGCTCTGGAGATACTAACAAAATGGGGACTTAACATTGGTCCGTAACTCGATCAAAAACTCTACAGGGAACCTTTAATATTCATATCCGAGAGCTCGTCTTGACCACACGAGAAAAGAAATGAAACCCTTAAATAAAGTGAAAAGCAGCACGACCTGCTATCAGTCAGTATAATAACCTTTGGTTTTTCTCTGGGCTCTTGTCGTGATTCAGGATGTCATGTCACCAAAGCTGTCTAATGAATTGAGTGTGCAAGGTGTGACTTTTTCATTCCTAAGTGTGACCCTAAAATGGGCAAGAAACAAAATACAGCAATGGAACCAAAGTACAGGCGTGTAAATACAGCCTAACATGCCAGAGTAGAGTAGGGATGAGAAAGGAAACGAGCTAGAGTAACATCAACTCAGACTCTCTGGGTCTGGGACAGTTAGTCGAGTTGTATTTGTAACTCTGCAGACAGCTGGATTTGTAAGACAATCTTTGAGTTAGGGCCTCTAAGGAATCCATTAAACCTGAGATTAGATACATGGGGGTGGAAACACACTTAATAACAATAAACCAGGGGGAGTTTGCAAATGTTTGGAAACACCAGAGAAAGCTCATTTCCCTTTACTGAAATAATGCAGCATGTGTGTAGGGAGCTTGATGTGAATGTTTGTCCTTGTCTCCACAGTGAATTTCAAACACAGTAAAATGCATTTCAACATGAGAGGAAGCATAATAAAGTACCTCACCTTCCTCTGTTGAGCTGGCATGTCCAGTAAATGTTGCCTTGACATTTTTCTCATCATGAAAACAAACCCATCCATGAGGGAGGACATTCACTCACACATGGTCTGAATACTCAAGGCCAGATGATCCCGAGTACCAAGTATGATTCTGCCTTGTATTCGCACCATTACCACCTCTTTATGCAATAAAAGTCGCATTCCATTTCTTCCCTTTTACTTATTTAGTGCATCAGTGTTTCTTTCACCTGGTAAAGCAGGGACGCTTAACTAAAGTATGTGAAGGCTTTGCTGGTATTATGCAGAAACCACACATGGTTGCAAAGTCCTTGACAATAAATTATGCCAGATCCACTTACACAACCGTTTATGCAAGCTGCCTCCTTTCAAGTACCTTTTATTTATTCTGAGGATGATTTAGCTGTTTTTGTTACGATGATTTGTTTTCCAATAAGATCACATTTTTGCTAAAAGGATTAGATGTGTTTAGTATGTATCCACCATGATGTTACAAAATATAGGTTGTAGTGAGAGTCCTAGTGTCTGAAAGAAGTTGATGCACATAGTTCTGTAAACAAAGAATATAACTGCTTATTGTATTTTCGCATGTTTCTGAGAAAATAATTGCCACACAATGGAATGTGTGGCGAGTGAGGGAGTAGGTGCAGGTGGCTATACTTTTAACACAGAGAAAGGCATGATAAGAGAAGAACTAAGATAAAGTCGAGGTCAAAATTTATTTCTAGAGCGAGATCATGTGAATCCTGTTGATTGTTAGTTATTGTTGTGTGTGTGTGTGTGTGTGTGTGTGTGTGTGTGTGTGTGTGTGTGATTCTCAAAGTATAAGAACTGATGAGAGACTGCCTCTCTTTAGTCATATCTGTATACTCTTTTCCCTGTCATGGACTGCATTTCAAAATGTATGTAAGTAAAAGCTTGCAAAGAATGTCTTTTTATTTAAAGGAAGAAAACAGACACTGTGAGGTTTTTGCAGATGTCTAATCCAGTTTTTTTTAGTTTTACAGCATGAATGACTTGCTGACTTTTTTTTTCCCTTAATGATTAGTTGATTAACTAGTTACCTCTTTTCCTGCAGAGTTTGAACCTCACACCCTCGGCCGGTAACTTTGGAATGCCTGCGAGATGTAGAGCCTCATTTGTTCCCTGTGTGCTCCATTTGCTTAATACACAATGATGTCGCTAACTTGACATTTTGCACTTATTTAATAGGATCCCGTTCAAAAAGGAATCTCATTATTTTCCTCTGAGGTGATGCAGAGGTGCTGTTCGCTTCACTCACTGCGCACTGACACACACACACACACACATTCAAACTAAGTCACAAATGCATCGTGTACATGCTGACGCTCGCTTTCTCTTGTACACAAACACATCACCACAGTTGGCTGGCACATGCTGACACACTCATTAAGCATTCCTTCTGGCTTCATGAGCAAAGGAAGAGGGGCAGAATAATTTAGCTCTTACATGTGCGCACACACACACACATTTATGTTATTCTACTCTCAAGAACGATCCATTTACCTGCATTATGCTCCTACTTCTAACCTCTCTTTTAATCCCCCAATTTGACATTTGATCCTAGAAAAGTAAAGCAAAGACAATTAGTTTGGAATAGATAGACAAAAACATGTGCAGCACACACACACACACACACACACACACAGCAGAATAATTAGTGCTTGGTTCATTATACAACACCACAGACCCTGAAGGCATAGATAATTCAGAGTGGGAAATCTACTGCAAAGCCACAAGATATTGTGTAGGTGTGTGTGTGTGTGTGTGTGTCTGTGAGAGAGAGAGAGAGAGAGTGTGTGTGTCCACAATAAAAGATACACCTGCTCAGATGCTCATATAACCATATGGATGGCGTAAGAAGGTGTTGGGAAGCTGATAGTGAGAAGACTATCTGATACTGTGGTAGAGGAACTTAATACGCAGCAACCCGGATCACACACGTGCACACACATGCACACACACACACACACACACACACACACACACACAAACACAAACACACAGAAGAATCGATTGTCCTTGCCAGAAAATGTGAATTGTAGTCAAGTTAAAAACAACATCAACCATAGTCAAAAACCCCAACAGCACAATACAACAAACGCCTACAGTTTAAATGAAACATCTGAAAGCACATAAAACAATACACATTGACAAAATGTTTAGAACTAAGTAACAATATATCTCCCCTACATCACACTTTGATTGACCACTGAACAACTTTTTTAGGAGGTTTCCAGGAAAGAGCTGTGTAATTTACCACTAATTCTGGGTGTAATGTTCATTTGTTATACTTCTAATTAATTAATTCCTATAAATTGCTAGCATAGCACTTAGTGCACAAAAGGTCAGCGGAACATGCAAAAATATAACATTTGGAGAATATAGTTTCTGATAAGAAATGAATAATGATTAAATAATTAGTTAGTTAGCTAGTTTGAACTGAGCGATTCCGCTGCAACTCAGCTGCTTAAAAACTCAACTTTGAACTAACCAAACTAAGATAATGGTTCAGAACCTTGTCTCAATTTTCAGCGTAATTAGTACTAAATTACATTGTTCTTTCCATGGAATTATTAAGAAGTCACAGACCCATTAAATATAGCATTATCCACGCTTTAAATCCCCTTTTATAAAGAAGGTTAGAATGACAGTTGTCTTCTTTGAGCCTTGATTACTCTCCTGTAAAGGTGCATGCGCTGAGCCTGATCCACCCCTATTATCTCACTAACAGTTTGAAAGGTTTCCAAGCTTGTTCTTGTTTCACAGGTTAAGGTTGCCACAGAAAACCAAAGACATTGTAAGAGCACACTTTCTTTTCCTGCTTACTCCAGTGGTGATACCCTGGACCTCTCCTGTGGAATAGAGGTGTTGGCCCTGACTGCTTTTTCTGTCGGACCACTTTCTAATTCAATTTGAAGCGACACTGGCCTGTCGTCGTAATGTTTTTACCACTCGCCACATTGGCAACTTTAACTGCGCTTAGTGAGCCTGTGGTCCTGGCTCTTTTTTACGACAGTGACAAAGCCTGTTGAAATTGCATTAGTGACTATTTCTACCCTCCTAGATTCAGTTGCACCTGCTTCTATAAAAAGCTGATGTTCAAAGAGGTCTACACCCTGGTTTATAGATGAAACGTGTGTTCTTAAGCAGACATGCAGGAGAATGTAATGTAATTGGTGTGAAAAAAACAGCCTATTTCACTTGCTTAATCAGTAACAAAAACACAATCCATATTTTCTAATCTGGTTTCAGCCTCGAAACCAACTACCTGCCTCCTGGAACCCCCGCCAGCTAAACTTTTTAAGGATCTCTGGCAATATCTCTGACCTACAATGCTGAATATTGCAAATGTATCACTTCCAACTGTCACTGTCCCTACTATCCTTAAGACTGCTGTGGATAAACCTCAACTTAAGAAACCATACATAACTACAAAACAGTCTCTAACCTTTTGTTCTTTTCAAAACTACTAGAAAGAGTTGTGTCTCAGCAACTTTCGGTACACTTAATTAATAATAATTGTCTTGAATGCTTTCAGGACCTGTCATTCCACTGACTCTTAGTAAAGTGGCAAATGAGATTTTTCTTAGTACTGACTCAAATTCCACCTCAGTGCTTCTGGATCTCAGTGTTTGATACTATACCAGATCACTGTACGCTCCTAAACCGGCCTGAAAGCCAATTTATCTCCGGCCTGGCTCAGCAGTGTGTTTCCTATAATAATCATACATCAATATTTACCAGTGTGAAATATGGAGTAAGTCAGGGCTCTGTTCTTCTCTCTGTAACTTTCACCCCTTGGCCAAATTATACACAGTTATGGAATAAATTTCTACTGCTACGCTGATGATATTCACTTTTTTTTTTGACGATCACTTTAAAATTACAAATTTAAATGCCTGCTTGTCTCTTGTAGTTTTTTTCTTTCTTTGTGTTGCCTGTTTTTTTCTAGGTCTCCATGTTGGAAAGGAAGTTGTGTGGCTCTGGTCTGTATGGCAGCACCAAACAGAGTCCTCTTGGGTCCAAATTCGTCACATATTATTTATAATTCACGTGTATCAGAAATGTAACCCTACATTGAGGGTCTAAGAAGAGAGGGTGTCGTACACTGCACAGATTGTTAAGCTCTCTGAGGCAAATTGTGATTTTGGGCTGTATAAATAAAATTTGACTACACTTGATAATTCCCCTTAAAATACATGCATGGCCTTGTATGTATTTTGAGCTTTGCTCACGGCAGCCTCAATAAAACATCCAGGGTTGGAAATGAGGGATGCTCCTCAAATTCAATTCCTTTTCATTGCTTTGGTTGCTTTCTTTACTTGTGCATTCAGTGTCATTCACACTAGAGAAGAGCTGCAGACAAATTCTTAAAATGCAAAATTACAAAGTGAGAGAAACAAAAGTAAAGAGCAACAATAGGAATAGAAAGGCTTTCTGTCAGCATGATATGTGCTGTTGGTGATAAAGGCTATTAATCAACAGGTCTCTCTTATTTCTTAGCTTCATTGTGTTCCCCATGCTGGTCTCTGCTGTGATTGTTTTGGGCTGCACTTTGTAGAGATTAGTTGTCAGTCAAATGCTGTAGATGCAACCGTGTTGTCTTTTCCTTTGGATTTTTCTCTGACAGAGTTTGAGTTACGGTTGATGGCATTCTTGTTTTTGTGTTACCCAGATAACAAGAAACACATCTGTTTGTGTCAGAGCAGTTTTTTCTTTTTCGTGGAAAGACCTACAAGACACTGTGCATTTAGAGGCTTTATTAATTCAGACACTGCTTTTGTTCAAAAATAAAACCATGCCCACAGTTTGTGCTATTCACTCTTTAAGGGAAATGTTTCCAAGGTTACATTTATCCACCATGATATTATACATTATAAGTTGGTGTGAAACTAAAGACAAGAAAACTCATCATAAAAGAGTTAAACCTGGGAGGCCCTCTTCTTGTGTCTGAATAACCTGTGCACAAAGAACATGATTGTTCTTTGTTCTTACACATGAGGAACGAATCGCCAGATAGAAACATGTTAGGGAGTGGGTGCAGATGGTGTACCTCACTTGTCTATACAGACAGGAGGAGTATCGAGGTCAAAGGTCAAAACTGTATTTCTTGGGTGAAATCATGTGTGTCTTGATAGATTGTTAGAGTTACTGTTGTATGTGTGTTATTCTCAAAGTATAAGAACTGAGGAGAGGATGCCTCAATGCTGATGATGGCTCTTGCGTGCAAGCAATAAAGCTTCATGAAGAAATTGAATATCATGTCCAGGTATTTAATTGCCGACTCTCATCTGCACTAGACACGAACGGAGATTTTAGTTTCCACCACAACTCTTACAACCCTGAAACACTGATGATGCTAAATTTGCAATAATGGATTTTTTGGCCACTTGGATGCAGCCAAAACAAGCTGTGAACACAACATTGACATATCATCGACTTTACAGTTGCTTATTTACACATCCAGCAACATTTTGGCATTCACCACCTGGTGAATGTAAGTCCAATATTCACTCTATTTTAGCTCTGTTTTTTGTCACCACCAACTCCCGAGGGAATAATCTTGCTGTTTAGCTGCTAAATGCTCCACTATGTTCACCAGCTAGTCTCTAACTGTGTCTGTCAGCTGTTTTCTGAGCAGCTAGTGTACAGAGTTTTTTTTTTTAAAAGCTTTTTTTTGCGGAAAACAGCTGTCTACTCCGGCTGAAAATGACGTTTTGAGAGCCATGAGAGTGAACCAAAACAATAAAGTTATGGGCCGGCCAGCTCAAACCATGAGCTGAAACTGATATAAAGCTTTGTGAAGGGGAGCTGTAGATTCAGGTGAAATTCTCTGTAGGTCCATCACCACGAGCAATGTCTTTCACATTGCCACTGTCTTCACAGTCATTTAATACATTGTTCTTATAAAAATAGCAATTATGGCTGTAACTGTTAATTAGTGTTAACTGTCAGTTAGAAAGCTTGTTATATCGGTCGCTAACAAGACAAGTTTCCACAGCTTGTTCAACAGAAAGGGAGAGAAAAGTGAGGAAGAAGGATATAGGAGATGGATATTCTCCTCCAAAGCCTCTTACCATTAAGCATTTACAGCTTAAGAAAGGCATCGGAAGGTCAGTCAAAGAGGCGTGAACCGGGCCATCACTGACACACTTTTAAAAGGCGAGGACTGCGGATGTGTGAGCTCCCTTTCGTAGCTGTGCAGCACAGGCAACGGGCCTTTTACACAAATTAAACAAGGAGAATTGTTTCCCCTCCCGTCTTCTCATGTGACTCTCCAGCGCATCGGGTTCCTCTTTAAATATTCACCTGATGTCTGTTGGCGTCATCAGCTATTTAAATTTGAATCCAGGGAGAGTACCTGAATGCGTAATGAGTGCGCTATTGGAAGGGGGGGGGTTGTCTTTATTACTAATAATTTAAAAATTCTAACAGTGACGGGCCCACCACTGCCAAAAGACACAGAATAAACATTCAAATGTGCTCACAAAGGTCAGTAATGATTCACCATCAGTTCAGTCAATTCAGTTTACTTCATTAAAACAGCAATGTCTGATAATTGAAGTGAGAACATCCATTTGCAATTGCCTGTCAGAACCGCTTCATATCAAACAATTTTCAGTAATTTAATTGCAAAGTGAATCAATTACCTGCGTTGATGTTAACTGATAGTGACTTCACCCATACTGGCTGTGGCCCCCAAGTCGCCTTGTTACTGTAGGTGCCGGTCTAATGATAGCAGACTTTGTGGTGTTTATGATATGCGGCGCATGCGTGTCAACTAGTACTTGATATGGTAATGTGGGAAAACTTTCACTGCTTTCACACCTGACCTGTTTGATTTAATTAAAGGGAACTATGGGGCATTTGCTAATTTAGTTAGTTTGGGGCGTTTGGGCCAGCCTGAAAATTGAACTGTGGTGCAGAATAAACCACCGGACCCGGACCACCTGAAAAGGTAGGTCTCGTACCAATCAGATGCTTGCTTGTGTTGTGAAAGCAACATAGACCCACCACAGGATTTTGTGATAGCGGAGTCGTGGTTTTAGCATGAATTCAAAAGCTAAATAAAAAAAAAAAAAACACGTCAACATGAAACAAAACTGAAGTAAAAGGCAAAAATGTTCTCGTTGTTCGATGTCAACTGAACCAAACTGTAGTTGGGAAAGTAATCTTAAAAGTAAAGAAACTTTACATACATTTTGTTACTCCTGTTGAGCGGCATTCCTGGATGTTTTGGTGCTTTAGCAGAACAGTCATTTTACATTTGATACAGATGGAGATGAACATTGGAGGCATTAACATACAGTATACAGTACTCCCTGTATGTGGAAATAGTAACTTGTGATGGTAATATTCGTATGATGTCTGAATGTACAGATTTCACAGAGTTACGACTCTGAAGGAAGCCATTGCATAAGTATTTTACTTTCGGTTCTGATGTAGAATTGAGAATTAAACATTCACATATCCGCAAGACAATGTTTGCTTTAAAAGGAGTGAATAGCTGCTCTTGTGTTACAGCGACTGCCTGTTACTTTACGAGAGTGTTGTATAAGAGAGCTCCCTCTCATGTATAGCTTTTACCCCACCTGTGTTACTCAACAGGTTTTTCTCAAAGCGTGTTTTTTTATTTTGTTTATTTAAAAAGCCTTTGTGTCCCTGGGCTTTTGGTCCATTTTCTGTTACTGTTCTGGACATTAACATTCAAATATCTCATCCTTTTAAGAAAGATGAAACAATGATTATTTTTGTCAGCACTCAACAGCAACATATCCCATGAGTCTTACTCATTGGCACGCTGTCATGGCCTCATGGGAGCACATTTCCAGATTTCTCACATTCTCATAAACGTGTTTGTAGTCGGGGTGAAAGTGGGAGGTTTGGTAATGAGATTCTCTGCTCTAAAGTAACAGCCAGACTGTGTGTGTGTGTGTGTGTGCGTGCGTAGGTCCAGGGCTTTTAGCTAAACACTGATGTATCACATTACAAAAAGATGAATGAAAATGTGAACCTTCAATTGTTTTAATTAAAAGTACCATTGTTCTGTTCTGACTTGCATTGGGACAATGTTTTTTCCAAATCAAATGGTGCAATAAAGGGAAAAGCCTAGATGCTTTAATGCCGGATGAGAAGTGATTGAAAAGATGTCTTTTCAGGGTAGAAAACAACAATCGCAGTAGAGACTGATGCTGTAGACATTAAAGCTTCAGCTCCAAAAGCAAGGATATCAAATATGCAAGGATCGAGTATTTCCTCAACATATATGTACATAAAACACACTTTTTCCAGTTTTCATTTTATCCTTTTTTATTTTACACAACATAACAACACAGTACATGTTGTCTTTTTCTGTACAGAAGCTTTCCGGGAGCTTGTGACCAACACAGGCTGTAATATACCAATGTCAGTGAAAAGCTCGGCTTTTATGTTCTTTTTTTTTTTTTTTGATTCTTCCCTTTAAAAAATATCAATTTCATAAGAGGTCCGTTAAAGTCTTCATCTGTTTGTTGCTTTTTGTCTGTATGTGTCTGTCTACATGTCAAAGAACGTCTGTACTCCTCAGTAGGTAAGAAAGGCTATGTGTGAAATCTCTCTCTTCCTTTGTTTTTTCCCCTCCATCCTAATCCGTCGTTCGTGGAGCGTGGTGGAGTCCGAAACCCGGTTCTATCATCTGTCAGAGGGTCTGTTAGTGCAAAAGAAGGCACCGACTGCTATTCTCTTGCCACGGTATGGACACACACTTCCAGCGGGTGTGTGAACGTAGGGATTGTGTACTTTTCAGTTCTTGTGTTGCTGTTTTTTTTATTCCTCTTTTTTTTCCCTATAATAAATCCCTTTCCGTGGTATTTTCAGATAAGGTGAGTGTGAATCGGGGGATGACGTGGCGAGCCCATTGTCTTGTTTTCTTTTGTGCTATAAAGTGGAACCGACGAGACAACTCCAGGACGCTACGAGACGAGGCGAGATATCCACTCGTCGGACGACTGACCGAGAAACAGATAGGAAACTGTCAAAGTGAAAAAACTGTAAACAGAATACAAAGATTTGTGGAGAAAAAACGTATGAAAATGATTTAAAAAAAAAAAAAAAACAGGCTGAAAAAAGCAAAAGTATGCTCACACGTTCACCCAGAAACACACAATCATCAGCTCACACATCTATAAACAAAAGGTTCCAACATAAACACACACACACCAAAAACGCACATCCTAAACGGCAACAACACACACCCTGTCACAAACACACCTTAGGCATCACACAGATTCAAAGTAACACACACACATAACCTCACACAACCTCATACAAAAGTTAAACAATAATGAATAAACCAAAGTTTATTTGATGGTTGCTGTGGGGTTCCAGTTCAAACGGTGCTTTCTAAGATCCAGTCCGAATCGCACCGCCCTTTGTCCGAGTCTCCATCCCCGTCTTTCGGGAGAAGCATCCCGCTCATTGATTGGCTCCTTTTGTTCCGCATTATGCGCCCTAATTTGGGCGCCCCTCCTCCTCCCTGGTGGGACGCGTGAGTCTTTGCGCCTCCTTCGCTGAGCGAGTACCTCCTCCTCGCCCGGTTCCGCCCTCCCTCCTCCACGGGGAGAGTCTGGTACTTGGCGGAGGCGGAGGCGCGAGGAGCCCTGCGCAGGATGGGCGTCTCTCTGAATCGGATGGAGGGGACGGGGCTCGGCGTGGCAAGGGGGCCGGAGAAGGGGGGCGGGGTGAAGGGAGGCGGGGTTTGGTTGAGGGAGGTGGAGTTGTTGCGGTTGGTGTTGAGGTTCTCCAGCGGGGTGGAGGAGGAGGGGAGGAGAGCGGAGGAGGCGGCGGAGGAGGAGGAGGAGGAAGGAGGGCGTGGGGGGGAGGAGGAGAGGAAATCTTCGGCCGCAGCCGGGGCGTTGGGGTGAGCCGAGCCTGGCTTGCTCGGGGCGGGCTTCCGCTTGGGCTTGGTCAGCGAGCCGGAAGTGGCGGTGGGCGACGAGACGCCAGCTTGAGCCCTCTCTTCGCCCGCCTTCTCCCGCTCCTCGGCTGTCGGGCTTCTGGCTGCCCAAGGCTGGCTGAGGACTGACGTGGCCGTGGAGCAGTCAGGCAGGGAAGAGTCGGACGACTGAGTCATCGTATCCTTGCCCCCTCCTCCTCCTCCTCCTCCTCCTGCTCCACTCCTTTTCTTTGTGCCTCCTGAGAGCTCCTCTAATCCGATTGAGCCGTGTTTAGAGACGCTGGGAGTCACAGTACATCCCTGTGACTGCTGCCCGTTGGTCTGCGAGTGAACGTTGGTCATCGACATCGAAACGCCTTTCCCACCCTCACCGTGGTTACACACCTGAGGAAACAGAATGGAAGCAATGGGGTGTTGATTGTGAGGCGCAGATGCTCAAGCTTCTTTTTCACGGTCTATAATTTTTATATTTACTATACTTTTGCATCCAGAACATTTCTTACTTGTAGTGTGAGGTAACTCTGGAAGTTTTTGAGATATTACATTAGAAGGTGTCGAAGCCCATTCCCACAGTGAAAAGAAAAGAAGAATAAAAGTTAGGGATGATAAAAATAAAATGACTCATGGGAAGTAGAAATTATATAGGAAGTCAAAATTATGACACACAGGGAACCCAGTAGCTTAGTGGTGAAGGAGCATACTAAATAACTTACACTATCACCATGCAATTAATGTCAATTACACAAAAAGGACTAAAAAGTAAAGTAAAAATGCTTGCTACCTGAAATTTTACGTAATGTCTCCTAATTTTAATGTAAACTTTTATTTTTATCATTCCAAACTTTTTTATATATTTATTTATTTTTCTTGGCAGAAATTCTATGGAAATAGCCAAAGTCAATGAGACATTATGATTATGTAGAGATGTACAGATTAAATGGATCTGGTCAGATGCTGTGACATACTGTATCTTAAATGATCAAAATGTTTTGTGAATGTTTGTTACTTTCCACCACTGTCTAATTCTGATGAACTGACAAAGTACATTTTTCTCAAGTACTGTACCTAAGTACAGTTTTGAGATACTTGAGTATTTCCATTTATCGTTACTTAATACTTCTACTGGTTCAGAAGTAATAATACTACAGATATTTAACAGATATTGTTTAGATGAAGATTTTACATGAAAGCATATGATGAGCTTATGAAATACAATGCATGTTAAAGATTAAACCAGTGGATTCCAGCGTCTTTGACTCGTCTCATGTTCATGTCTCTATGTTTGGAGCCACTGGACTTAACTAGCTAACTGTACATAAAGTAGTTAAAACTAGGGACTCGGGAAGCTACTAATAATACTTCTCTACTATTACTCACACTTACTTAAGGACTTTTACTTAAGTAAAATATCTCAGTATTTCTTCCACCCCTGGAATTAGGCCAGGCTAGCATCTGGACAGTCTTCCCACATAATGAAAAGCTCTCTCCTCTCATGCCCTCTCCTTTCCGAGACCGACAGAGACCCACCTTGTAACGTATCATCAGGATGATGATGAAAACGAGCACAGAGGCCACTATTATCCCTCCGATGATGATGATCATAGTCCCGCCGAGGAACTGAGACTGCATGAAATGACACCTCATGTACTCGGACTCGGTGCTGAACTGCACACAGCCGACCACGCGCGTGGCTGTCAGAGAGGTGATGACATCATCGTAGATGGCCAGCACGCAGAGGTCGTACTGGGTCCCTGCCGCCAGGTTGTTGACCAGGAAGTTCTTGCTTGATGGGGGGATCATTCTGTGGGTCAGAGAGGGGGGGGGGATATATAAATGTTTAATCTTTGAGCCCATTTATTGCCTCAATGCCTATTAACACACACCAGTTAGAATACACAGCAACATAAACATTCATTTATAGGCGCATTTGTGTCCTCTTGATGGATGCAAGTCAAATAATCAGCCTTCTTTTAGCTCTCTTTTGGTCTCCACCAACTCCTTAGGGAAATATTTGTCTATGTGAACGGAAATAGTAACGTTGCTAGCTGTAAAACCAAAACAATGAGCTAAAAGACAATAAAAATCTAAGTCGGTTGATAATACTCTGTGGGCTTTCACAAACAACTAGTCATGTCACCCATTGTTAATATAAAAAGTTATTAAAGCTGCTTTAGACAACTCTCTGAAACCCTACTTGCATATTCATTGTCATTCGACTGTACAAGCGTACATTATAAATGTACTCTCTGCTTTGTTTCTACAGGCACATACCGCCACCCTCAAGAGGGAAAAAGACTACAATATATTGTAAAAGAGTGGAATGTGGAATAAAAAAAATATTCAGTGAAGGAGGAATGGAAATAATTAAGAATCAATGCAGTCAGCTCCACTGTGGATAGCCGGGTGCTGAATCCTCAAAAACAAAAACCCGAAAGTCCTCAGCAGGACAGGAGACCAATTAAATGATTTATTATTGCAGGGGCGTTTCGGGCAGATGCCCTTCCTCAGCGAGCAAACTGGCAACAGAGTTTCACCTGAGCACAGCTGTACTTTATAGCAAAATCTTTTATCTTCGGGTTTAAAACATACAAAGGAAATATACTGTAGTTTTCAGCTCAATCCGGATTTTCTTCGGGACAAATACAAAGGTGCTTTGCTACTTTCACTTGAAGTTGGTAATTCCTCACTGGACGCTTGTCACATTGACCAGGGGATTTGCACATTTGTCCTTCAGTTTCCCTTAAAGGGCTTGTCAGCTTTCCCGGATTTCCTCATTAAAATGCTAATGAAATTCCTCATTAAAACCAGAGAGGGCGGCCAGTTCACAGCACACGGCCTCGTACGCACCGAGAGGAGCAAAGGGCTACTTCGGCCAGGTTAAGCATGCGGTTTAGAGTTTGAGTTAAGTGAAGGTTAGGAGACATGTTAAGGTTTAATGGTTAGTATTAAGAGCTAGGGAACAAATGTAGCGGTAGGTCATTAAAGTGGCCTCAGTGGAATAACAGCACAAGGGTGTGTGAGTGTGTGTGTGTGTGTGTGTGTGTGTGTGTGTGTGTGTGAGCATCTATATGACCCCATGAATACTAATAGGACCATCTGAATGCCGGCTGACCATGAGTGTTCCACCCTTTGCTTCTCTTGATGTTTTCATCACTATGGTGGTGAGCCTTGGTCCCACCCACACACACACACACACACACACACACACACACACACACACACACACCCACCCACACACACACACACACACACACACTCTCACAATGCCATCATTTCTGTGCTGGGACACATAAAGTGACATTGTTGAGCGTAAGGTTAATGATAGGAGCGAATGTCACCGACAGAAACAAGCAGTTACATTTGTATACACATACATACACAGACAGAGATTAAGTCCCCCATTATTGCTGTGGCCTTGGGCTTCATTTGTGTGTATGAACGGGCGTGTGCTTTGTGTGTCTGCGCGGCCTGCACATTCTGGGTTCATCTTTTCCTTGCAGGCTCAGACGCTGTCGTGCTCTCAAACAGAGACCACCGCTTGCTATCTTATTAATACTGTATGTCTCTGGGATGTGCATTTATATATGTGTGTATGCGTGTATAACAGAGAGAGAGAGTAAACTGCTATAAATATTTAGTGGATTTTCCAGTGGCCGCTCAACACGCTCACACACAGGCAGATGGTACATGCACACACACACACACACACACACACACACACACACACACACACACACATACACATAAAAGATGCCACAATTAATACTTAAAAGTGACAGAACACACTCTCACACACAGCTGAGCCTCCTAAATGCTTCTGTATATTTGGTGTAAGTGCCTGTGTTCTGAATAAGATATATATTTTTAATAATAATAATTACACATATAAAACCACCTATATTACTATAAATTGGAATGTGTCCTCCTTCAACAGAAAACAGAAGAGTTTTGAAGGGAGATTTTTAAGAATTTTGTCTTCTGGGTGAGGAACAAGAGGCATTACACTTCTCTCTGCAGTAACAAGTTGTTCCCGTCATGCAAAACTATATGAAAACTAGGTGACAGATTTAAGCAAAAGCCACCATAAAGTCTCGGTTCATGGAAGTAAACTGGCCGTACTGGCTGATAATGCCACAGGGGTGTGTGTTCCAAGCTTTGTGCTGTCGATGCTGATGTGGCTGTTAGGACTTTTCCGCCTACCCTGTCCATCTTGGACTGCTGCAGTGGCGCTTTGAGAAATGACTGGCAGACAGATCTCTCCTCATTATCTGCGGAGCCTCTGTGGCTGCGCAGACTCACCACCCTATAATACTATAATGATATCATATGATACAAATACTATAAATGATCTGCTGCGTAGCCACAGCAAAACATATTATCTAGTAAATCACTATTGGAATATAGCAGGAAATGTTTCAGCACTTGTTGATGCTATTTTTGGTTTTATCCAGTCCTGCTGAATAATAAACACGTTGTAATGCCTAAAATATATTTGTCATTAGAACAATTTCATGTTTAGGCTTATCGGAATTGGTTAATAAAAGCGACTTAATAAAATTAGACAATAAGATGGAGTAGAGGACACCATTCTTTCAAAACGTATCTCTTCATTTGATGTTTTGATGATGGAGGGTGCTGTCCAAGATCTCTGTCTCTACATTAGATCACTACGCTTATACACTTCTGCTGTGTTTGTAAACCAAGAAAAGCCACTTCTCACATAAGTGAAAGCGAATCTATAATCTATATTGATCAATATCTGTTTATCTTTTTTTTTTACAGTGAAGGCAGAAAAAACTGTGATTTAATTAGGTAACAAGGCAAGTTAAAAACCTGTGCAACTGTGATTAATTCCAAAAAAGAAAACACTGAATGTGTATTGGTTAAATCTATGAATGGGCAGTAATTATGTACCTTGCTTGAGGGTTTGTTTGCTGCTTACCCATGTATCCACATGAATAAATGACATTCTCTCGTCTCTCCACCTCAGAATCCTTTGCTTCCAAGAAACCATTAGCTACATGGCTCCTCCTGGACCCAGCCCAAATTAGAATGTTTCTAAACAAAATCCATCCAACCGGACGCTCCGGCCAGCGAAACTCACATTGCATAGCTAGTTTTCATTGTCACCGTGTAAGCCAAGCTGTCATCATTTATAATTCATGGAAACAAGGAACAATCATGATATTGATAATGTGTATTTGGAGCCTGTTCTGCAGCATGCTGAGTTCACAAAATGCATTTTCATGCAAATGAGTGGATTTTATTTTTTGTCTTGCATACGATTATTTCCTGACTGTGTGAGCCGTTAGCGCTGTGAACTCATCCAAACTGACTCATTCATTGTGGATAATTTCTTTGTGTCTGAGCTGGATCTTGCTGCCAGTATTTGAAGCCCTACAGTGGGCAGATGATTGCCTTGGCCGAGACTATTACACTAATCTATCTACTCTGCTCTGCCAAGCCCTCAGCCCAGGGCGCCTGTGTGTGTGTGTGTGTGTGTGTTCTTGTGTGTGCTTATGGGTTTCATTACACTTTCATTACACAACAGAAAGTGTCTATGTGCGTGCTCCTCTATGAGTATGCATTTGTGTACTTATGTCTATATGTATCTGCAGTATATCAGTGTTTGTGTGTGTGTGTGTGTGTGTGTGTGTGTGTGTGTGTGTGTGTGTGTGTACAGTACATGCATGCGTGTGAGTTCAATTACAGTAATCTTCTCCTCCCATGGCCGCCTTCTCTTCCCAGTGGCTGTCACTGTGTCTGGCCTTCTGCCAACATTCATCACAGATACAGCACCGCATGCTGATAAACACCTCGTTGTGTACGCATGTGCACGGACGCGAGTGTGCGCTGTGTTTGTGCTCGTGTTAATCAACTCTAGCTTTCCTCACTCCAGCCGGGACGAAGCCAAGAAGACAATGTGATCTCCATTACTTGCTCTCATCTTTTTGACTCAAGACAAATGGTTGCCTCCATGCACAGAACAGTGAAGTATGATACCAGATTGTTTTATTTCAAGCCATTTCACTTGATTAAATATTGGACAAAGCCTACGGGCCACAAACACGCATTATTCCTGGAGAAAAAGGCTTTCGGAGCAGTGATTGAACACGCAAGACCAGGGCTTCCAGGTCGAGCTGGAGCCGAGCGATAAGGGGCCAGGGCTTCTAATAACTCAGCTGTAGTGTTCACTCTGTCGCTCCCCTAGCAGCACAGCCCAGCCCGACCACGTGTGACTTCCAATGTTTTAAAAAAAATATTCACTGCTCTGGGCTCGCTCATTTGAAGTTTCATGTAGCTGCGGGGGAATGTTATTTTTGCATTTCACAAGGGGAGTGGAAGAGACTCACCTGACAACTGTGTCACTAGTTTTACACTTGGTTTCACTTGTGAACTTCTTAACGTCATTACATATATTTGATTTTCAGGTCTGCTGTATGTTTTTGACTCAATAATCTACAATACAATGCCACCTAGACAAACTACATCTGCTCATGAAGATCATGCCGAAAGCTCCAGAACAGCTACTAAATGGACCTTGTAGTGAGACTGTTTTGTCAACTGCTTTTGCCAAGGTCAAGAATGAGCTCCTAGCCTTGGGTTTTTAAGCCAATATGGACGAGAAATCCTTAAAATGTTTACAAAAATGGAAATTTGAAAATCTACATTTCCATAACAACCGACTGAAACAGCTACTAAATGGACCTTGTTGTGAGATTGTTTTCCCAATAAATTTCAGTTGTCTTGGAGATGTCCTGGTGGCTTGGTGACAAGAGTTTGAAGGAAAAATACAATTGTACTAAACTCAAAGCAACATCTTCATTATATTGCAACTATTTTGTTGAAAAAAAACATCAGACACCAAAACCCTGATAATAAAGCTGTTTCAGCTGTTAAATGTTCTTGGTAAAAGCGGAAGAGGAAAGTAAAATGTCACAAATATCAGTGGGCTTCTGTAATATTACCACTACTCACATTAGAAGCGTGTGAACATAAAAACATTGTAACATTTCACAGCAGTGTTGCCCAAACAGGGATGGGACCAAAATGTGGGTCACAGATATCTAAAAGTAGGTTGTCCAATTATTTCAGAAAATGGTATTCAGTGCTTCTGGCTAAAGCCCCCCCCCCCCACCGCAATGCAAGCTAGTCTAAATTAAATAGCCTGAAACATGGAAAACTTTGTCAGATAAGCAAAATAGCATGCAAAAGCAGTTATGGGTTTTAAAAAACTTTTCTTTACACTGCACTTTTTAAACATGTGTTATCCTCATATTCTCACATGCATACGCTGAATGGTAACGGGACTGAATTTTCACCATTCATTCATATCCTACTCAACTGTTTGTTTTTTTTATGTCGATTTTCTCAACAATTTAGCATAAGATCTCACATGACAACACACCACACTGTGAGGCACACGAGTACCATCCAACCAGTTAAGATGAACTGGTGTCTAAGCGCAGAGAGAAGAGGATTAATGGCAGTTCAAATCCTGCCCCATTACTGTTGACCTCCACGCTAATGTGGCTTACACAGCAGATGGCACAATGCCATGCAAATTGCAGAAGCAAGCGTCTTATCTCTGTTTTACCATGCATAATGCCCCTGATGCCAGAGTTAATGGTTGACAATCACCCACACAGCTTGTAGTCAGAGGTGGAACGGGGATTTGGCGCCCAGGCCAGGTGTGCTTTTCTAACACCGCCCTGTCAATTTTTATTAATTTCACCCGGTTCAATGTCAGACTCTGGGAGAACAGTACCTGGAAAAGTATAAAAATGAGCCACCTAGCTAGTGGTCTGGGAATGACTCTGTTTTATTAACGTATAATGAATGAAGCGGAACAGTTCACACTGGTGGTAACACTTATTTAGAAGATTAGGATAATATTTTGCCCACCAATGTAAGAAATTACTATTTTAATTGCGGTCCGAACATAACAGTTCCCAATAAAACACATTGCCACCTCATTTCAATGCCGGAGTGTAGAGGCATTATCTAAAAATTATAATTATCCCCACCCTTTGACTTGCTTTCCTCATAATAATCATCCTCACCCACTAAAATAACTGTGGAGGAACACAGCTTGAAAGTTAATTCCTTTATGTGGAAATATTCCCTGTAAGAACACCTTTCTTATCAATGAAAATAGATGCCAAGAACATTAGACATCAATGCTATTTGTTTTCTTATCAGTTCATATTATTATGGACTGATATATTATTATTAGGTGAGGCCGGGTACATTTCCCATTTCTGGGGCAGTTTTAAGAAATGTTGGTCTAATGAATTACTGCTTCCAGAGATTAATAATGAAACAAATGATATTTATGAAATTAGTTTATTGAATTTCCTATTCCTCTTAGAGCTAACAAGGTAACTAGTTTGCCATATCAACTTAATAAGGTAATGCAGAGGCCCGAGTCTACACTTTTGTCAATTCCTAATTCCCAAAAAAAGGAAGGAGCAAGATCTCATTACTACTGAGCTCAGTGCAAACTAGCACAGCAGCGTATATGTCAAAGTGCCATGCAACGAAAGCTGTCCCAGATGTGGGGAAGATGTTTCAGCACTATGTGTGGATGGGTGTAGACCTCCATCTGCCCAGCTCAGCACCATTCTTTCATTTAGCTGAGTCATCTGCATTTCTCTTTAATGCTGTGGTTGGCTCCTTCCATACTCTCTCTCATACTGTTAGCTCTTCCCTTATCCATTCCTACTTTCTTTTAAGTCTTTTGTTTTTAATCTGCTAATTTCTCATGTAATTACGTTTTTTCATTTTTCTGGTTTCCTTCCTATTTCTTCTCTTCCATTCTATACATGCCTTTCTTGTAGTTTTTCCCTTTCTTATTTTTTAATTCCCTCTGGCTCTCTTTTCCTGCTGTTGGGCTTCCTCTTTTTGCCTTTTTCTTTTTCCTTTAATTCATTTTCCTAAAACCATTCTTTCTTTTTACCCTTCCTAATGATCATTCTTCTCCACCTCTTCTTCTTTCCATTGTATCTCTACCTTTTTACTTCTGCCCACCCTTCCTTCTATTTTTATTTAACCTCCACCCTCTTGTCTTCCATCCCGCGGTCCTTCCAATCCCTTTTTTTCTATTTATCCTTCTTTTCACCATACTTCTTAATGTTTCCTTCGTTTAGTCAACCTGTTTCTGCTCTCCTTGTTTTCTTCTTTTCATCATCACTCCACTCTGTCTTCCTTTTTTTCAGCTTTTCTTTCTTCCTTTTTTCCCCCCTTCCACATGTCTACCCTTTCACTTCACCTCATCTGATTGAACAAAGTCATATATGTCTTCTTTATGTTCCCCTTTTCTCCTTATATTCCTCCTTCCTTCCTTTGCTGCCTTTTACCACTCCTCCTTCCCTTCCCCTCACTGCTGTTGTCTTTCCCTCTATACTACTTGTCCGCATTTAAAACCCCATAGACTACTTACAACAATAACTGTTAGGTTAAGCTCGCAATATGTTTATGGTGCCATAAAAAAAAGAATTGGAACATTACAGCGGGATAAAGGCCGATGTTTTTCCATGCCTTAAGCACAGCTGAGCAAGGTGTTCCACCTGGGCCGCAGGGACAACTGGCAAGGATAAACTACTTCCTGCAAGTGAGAGACAGAGCAGGGGATAGAGGGGGAGAGTATGCCTTTTTAAAAGCCTGGATTCATCCCCCACCCCCTGTTGTGTAGCCTCATAAAAAAGCTTGCCACACAATTTGCTTGATGTGTAGATTTTTTGGCAAATGGCAACCAGCCCCTGTAGCTCGATGGATCTGCTGGAGCGGAAAACAACCGCTGAAAGAACATGGAGGAAAAAATAAAACAGAACAACAGGCAGAGCAGATAAGGACTGGGTAGAGGGGGAATGGGTTTTGTATGATTGTTTCTCAGTAACTTGTGAATGTCAGAGTTTGTGTCCTATGAAAGGCAATACGGCCTTAGATTTGGCAGACATTTTGAAGACTTTATGTCTGCGGGCCTGTAATGGATGAACTATATTCTACCCACCTTAAACGATCCATTTCGCTTAGGGCTTGTGTTTACTGATATATGCATGGAAAACACAATTTCAGTATTTCATTGAGTAATTTTCAAAGCTCAGCTTGGTTGATCACCCAGCTGCCAACTTTCTCATTCCTTATGAAACAGTCCGCACATCCTCATTTCTGTTCCTTTGGTTGTTTAAAGGTGCAAAATTAACTCCAAAAATGTAAACATGTTGGGTATTTTATAAACTGATTCCATGATTTCAGATGCAAAATGTTTTAATTTGACTACTCTTAGCCAACAAAATCAAGAATAAACAAAGGATTCAGCATTTCTTTTTCAGAATTGTATTCCTGATAGTGAAGACAGGACTTACAAATACCATTTATACAATTTTTTTCCCAACCTGTGGGTTGGGACTCTCATGAGATTAATCTACGAGGTTGAAAAAAAAAGAAATTCTGCCACACAAAACAATTTGTATTTGTAAGAATGTAAAAACAAAAAGTTAAAACGATGGTACCTTATCAATGATTGATTACTTATCTGAAAGGATTTATACATACCAATATTATGTAAAATTTTAGATAAAGTAACCTTCTTAGAAAGCAGTAATCTCTGCTCAAAGCACACATATCTTTAACAGCCTCTTTACCATCATCATTGTTTAATCTATTCATTGACTAAACAATACTTCTATTCTGCCTATAATTTGTGCCATCACTCTTTCTATAATCCCGGAATGGTTTGCTTTCACCCAAACCCTTCATTAAGGGCAATAATTGGCTCTACATCTGAATAAGAGCACATTCTACTTTGCAGCCGTTTTATGGTCGGTGCTGTTGATGCTGGCTGCGAGTTTTACTGTCATCATCGACATGGCTGTCAACTGTTCAATAAAACCAGTGAAGTGTTAAGGCCAAAGACTGCGTGTTCTACTTCTGCCGTGACAGGTCGTGTGTAAAAAGGTCAGCACATTATTTCATCGACATCAGCCTTCCCTTGGCCTGACCCTGAAATAAGGGGTTAACAGCTGAGGCTGAGATAAGGGCTGTGTGGATGACTCAATTTAGCACCTTACAGTTTGCATTTGTAAGGGGGAAAAAAGAGAAAAACAGACATCCAAGGTTTTATAATTTCTCAGTAGATGGACGAATAGCATTCACAAAGGAAACAAAAACATGTTTATTTGGTAGCCATGTAGTACAAACTACATATAAAATTATATTTAAGCTTTTGCTGAAGCCTATAGTCCTCAGAGGAAACCAATTCCACATTTCCCTCATAAAGATGTTACCAAAATGATGCAGGAAAACAAAATCTCCAACCGCGCTTTAGGACTTTGAAACAGGGCTAAACAAAGTATCTAATTGCACTGCAGACCATATTTTTAAACAAGGTTTGTATGAATCACATTCATCTTGATTCTACATGGATAGACTAAAATAAGAATAAAGAATATGCAGTTAGTTGTTGTTGAGGTCCTTCCAGGTTTCAAGTCCATCAGATAAAAGTCAAATTCTTATACCCATAGATTTGGGTGGTTTTCAATAGAAAATTGAATTAAGCTCACATATAAGACTATACCTGGTGTACTTTACTTTTATCTCTGTGGAATCGTCTAACAAAAATGGTAGAGGACAGAATGTATAAGAATCTGCCAGAGCAAACAAAACATGAGCTGCAGATTCGTCTGGTTCCCAGGTTCTGGAGTAAACCTTCCATGAAATGGCTCTACTTTTTTGGAATTCCTCTGTTGCTGGAATGACACAATAATAAAACAAAGGTGTTGAATTTATAGATAACTGCACTGTTGACCAGTTATGATATGACAAACTGCTGGAAAGTCACTTCTTACAGTGGTTTGACTGACTGATGACGCCTACTTAAGATAGTAATATGTTAATGCTGCAGTTTACAGCTACAGCACTGTAGCTGCCTGAACTAACGTTCACAGGCTCGAAGGCCCAAATATTGATGGTCCACATTAATTTAAAAAAAGTGATATGATGTACTTAAAAAAAGAAAAATGCTTAATTGCTCAACCACTCTTAACAATAATCACAAGGAAAATACTCATCATGTTATTAAGAAATTGATTTTTTTACATTTGCTGAGGGATTTGCTGACTATTGTGACCGACAGGGCACAAGGCCAGCTTCCAGAATAGAAATACAATACTTAAGCAGGAGGACTGGCGTTAAAACACCAGCACTGTATCAGTAAACAGCTGCCTGTCTCAAGTGTCCTTGAGAGCAGGACACTGAATCCCCGTCAGCTCCAGGAGTGCTGTTCTGCAGCTGACCCTGACCTCCTGGTGGAAGAAGTGGTGGGTGGGGTTTCCCTGCAGGGATCAATACCGAATCAAGCATCGCAACTATTACATTTCAGATGTGCAGCGTATTGCATGCCCGGGAGTTGAACATAACCAGGAGGGTGTGCCTGTAAAAGCTTTAAACCATCACTCGCGTATCCATCTGTTTATCAGAGGGCTGAACTCACAGTATGGAGGACACATAAAGCAAGCCTCCCTGCACCCAGGAGCATTATGCTGAGCAGGTGGGGAGTAAAACGCAGAAATGTCAATGTGCGGCAAATCAATAAGCTCTCATTGAACCTGAAAAGTAAGTGCCCCGTCTGTGACAATAGGAGCAGTCTTCCCTTGTCTGTCATTCTCTTTCCCTCCTACTCTCTCCCCTGTGGCGTCCATCTATGATTTCCACTCGTCTTTTCCCTCTTTCTCCCCCTCCGTCCCTCCTCTCTTTCTTCTCTGTGTTTGGGTAATGAAAAAACAGAATCAATGGGTTGCTGCATTGTGTCGGCAGAGGTGTTGAATGGAAATCAATCCGCTATCTAAAGACAAGAGGGCTGCAAAATAACATGGGGAGAAACAAATGACTTCGACGCTTAATGTTGGGGGGAGGGGGGAGATTGGAAGAAAGAAAGACTTTGAGTGACGTGACAGGGCGAGGGAGGAATCGGAGTGGGTGGTGAAAGGCTGTCTAATCACTCCCCCTCCCGCGTGCCCCCACAGGAAGTTTGTTTTGCTCTCTAACTTTAAATTTCCAACAAAGTATTTTAAAGTTGAAAATACAGGCTGAAAATACAAATGCAGCTTTTCTTACGATGACAATCCTACGAATGCAGGCTTTGGTGTGCTTTCGCTTTTGTTTTGCTATTTGCACAGCTGTCGGGAGTTGTTGCAACCCCAAATTTCACTGCTGCAAAAGCTATGACGCTATTTTTGGAAGACAGACAGCTGTAAATCTCAGCGGCGCCGTCTCCCGGAGATGCATTCTCTGAATGGGGTTAAGTGCTGATGAATTATGCACAGAGATTAGAAATAATATGCAAGGCGGATAACACCAGCAGATTCTCCTGTGAATTATCGCTGTTTGTTAATTATGTATCGGTGTAGTCACAGAGAGATGCAGACCGTAAGGGGATCGGGGATCACAAATTCATAGCTCGTAGTAAAAAATAAATTTCAAAAATCAGTCTTCAGAGATGAATCTAATAACAACCTGGAGCATTGTCATCCCCATGACCCGGGCGGTCAATCCCAACACTCCCCTGGCTCTTGACGATGATGCATACTGGGGAAGTGTGAGTGGGGATTAGCGGTGATATGAAAGTCAGATAATACCTTTTATTTGGGGATTTCCCCATACGAAAAGCTCTACATGTTTGTTAATTCCCTCTCCCCCATTTCACTGGAGTAAATATTTAGCTCAAATAACAATCATTCTCTGCGAGATCGATCTAATCTGTGTAATCCTGAGCAAACGGCAAAAGTCAAGAAGGACTAGCAGAGCTCTCTCCCTGTCAAGGCCGTCCTGGTGAGTCAGCAGCATAGAGTGAGGAGCATCGTTCTGCCGGGTTCGACCTTTGTCACGCCGCAGTTTGTCTGGCACCTTTGCCGTCCGTCCCTATTTCCTCTTCACGTTGGTCTGATTGGCCCTGATGTGAACTATCTGTGCTGTAGTGTAATGAAGAGCCTGCACATGTGCTGTGATAAACAGAATGCTTACGGTCTCCAACCTTACCACCAGCATTTTACCAAGAACTTTAACTCAATCTGAATATTTCAGACATTTGATCATTTAAAAGCTTTTGAAATGTTCTTATTTGCCAGTTTCTTTCTGTATCTTGCATATATGCTGTGCTTTCTTGTAGCTTACCTTTCATTTACAGAATCAAAGCATTGCGGCATGCTTGTAGCACCCCTGTAGCACCTGCTTGGCCCCTTCTTAAAGTCCTCTTAGATCCCTTGTAGCGTCCTCGCAGCACCAAGATCCCAACAGGATCATTAAAATTGCATCATATCTACTGTAATCTAATCTATACAACCCAGACGTGGGTAATTCTCTCCCTCCACATTAGCCATATCGTGATTCAGTTTCCATTGTGTAAACAGTCTGACTCGACTGTGATGAGCGCCATGGTGACGTAGCCATTCCGTCAAGTCTTACCTGTAAACCAGCGAGTCATCTTGGCTCCCATTGTACTGTATCTGGAACATCCGGATGCCCGGAATATTCCGCTGGAAGTTGAACTTGATCAGCGCCGTTGACGACGTGGCCTCAGCCGTCACCACCCTCTTATCCACCCCGCCCTTCACGTCGCCCGTCACGTTGCTCCCGTTGGCTCCGCCTCGGGTTGACGTGGAAATGTCCGACGATCCCGGGTCGGGCTCCTGGATGTTGTTGGTATTGTTGGAGATGTGCGGGAGTTTTATAATGACCAGGTCCACCGTCTGGTGGGCTTCGCCGGCAGGGTTGGAGGAGATGCAGGTGAAGGAGCCGGTGTCTTTCACGGTACTGATGAGGATGTCCAGGGTCCCGTTGGTGTAGACCAACGTTCTGGTGGAGTTGGACACCAGTTTGCCCTCAGGGGAGATCCAGTGGATAGCTGGCTCTGGGTCGCCTCTTGCCTTACACCTTTAAGGAGAGAAAAACAGTAGAGTGGAACAAATTAGAAATAAGACAGAATGGGGTCAACTGTACAGTTGAAGCAGAGCATTGCTCGACGGTGGTCTCTGGATTCCCTCCACCTTCGTTCTGAGACCTAAATGGGAGGAGAAAGAGTCTGAACATTATCTACTGTGTAGACAGAGCACATTCATTGTTCGTTACGGCCTTTGAATTACAGTGGAACTCTTACTGGTACTTAGTGGGACAAAAAAGCAGGTACACAGGGAAGAAGACAAGAGGTGAGGGGATAATGGGGAAGCATTTTTACACTGACAAAAGATTTTCTATATCAGGTTTATCTATTAAATAATTCCAGGGCACAGTTGTATGTTTATTTTGGACTATGAATCTTTGGATGAATAATTACATTGGAGCTGCAACTAACGATTTTCATTATCAGTTAAAATATTGGTCTATAGAGTGTCAGAAAATAGCTTTACATTGGGAACATCACAAATTCCCAGAGCCCATAGTAACATTTTAAAATGTCTCGTTTTACCGGACCAACAGTCCCAAAACCCAAAGAGTATTCAGTTTACTGTCACAGAACGCAAAGAAAACCTGCAAATGTTCCCATTTGAGGAGGCTGAACCAGAGAAAAATGAGAAATTTGGGATCAAAATAGCTGCAAATTTACTTTCTGTCAACTGACTAATAGATTACACAACTAATAGTTACAGCTCTAAATGTTTCATTATGTAAGTACGATGAAAAGAACTACATGTGTGGCTCATTCATAAATGTTATTGTGGTTCAGTCACAAGACTTGGATTGTGCAAACATTAGCAAGAACATAAGTCATGTAAGTTAAGCATTGAGGAACTGAATAAAAAGTTTCTTTCTCATCTACTGTAATTACAGTGAAGTGTTAGGAAAGATAATAGAATAAGAGTTAAAGGAAGTGTGGTCATTTTTCAGGGGACTTTGCTGCATGGTCACACTGTATGCACTCAATGGTCTGTTATGAACTAAAGTGAGCTCCACATTCTATGAGGTTTAGGTTATTGTGGAAGTGAAAAGGGAAATGGTGAAATGGAAATGGAAAAACAAAGGTTCTCATCAGTCATTAAGATAAAAATCATCAACACCTAACCATGTACCACTACATTTTTCTGTCTCTTCGCAGGATAATGCATAAAATAAATGGATGCTGCAGAAGATGAGAAATGCTTGTTGGGTTGACCCTCTGATAATCTCTACTTACACTTTACGTATGGAGCCAAAGACCAGATACAATGTAGGAAAGAGAATAATAGCAGGGCGTTGATATTCCTTTCCCACTTTTTCTCGATTTCATCAGAATTCCATATTTGAAAACATAACATCTATCACAATTGGATGCGTGTGACCAATATATATGCAAATTAAGTAATCATCATCTCTCAGACTTGTTGTTGTCTGGATTTAGTTTCGTCCTCCTTAAAATGTTAGCGTGATTTCCCTGTCGTGTGCTTCATTGAACAGTCAGGCTTTTTGAGTGGCTTGTAAACATAACGCACCACGACAGGATTTAAAACAGGAAGTGTGTACGTCAGTGTGCTTGTCTGTCGGCCAAGTGGGGCAGAGTGGTTACAGGATAATGAGTAAAACTGAGGATATTTACTGATTGCACGTGTTCGTACCACTTCTTTGACCTGAATGTATCTCATTTACAAAAATATACGTATACCTGAGTGCGACTCTCTGCCCTTCAAGCACCCTCATCTCATGGGAGTATCTGGTGATGAGGGGAGGTTCGCAGAGAAACTCCTCTTCAGGGATGGACCAGAAGTATCGGCCGGAGAGGTGCTGGGGCGAAGCGCACGTCTCCAGGTCGTCCTCTCTGTTCAGCCTTCGCAGCCACAGTAATTCGCAGTTGCAGTGGAGAGGGTTCCCGCCGAAGGACAACGCGAAAGAAGTGGGGGTCATGATCCCTGACGTGGCCAGGACCTGGTAGTGTGAAACAACAA
Organism: Lateolabrax maculatus; assembly: GCA_031216445.1. NCBI lineage: Eukaryota > Metazoa > Chordata > Actinopteri > Acropomatiformes > Lateolabracidae > Lateolabrax > Lateolabrax maculatus. The sequence continues at coordinate 7,595,056 of CM062205.1, read as the reverse complement.
TTCCATCAAACATTTAGTCTGAATTCAGTTCATCTACACACAGGAAATCATAACTTACATTAAATGCCTGATTGAGTTTTAGGCCCTTTTTTGTTGTGTTGGGTTTTAAAGAGATGGGAATAGAGGCTGTGAGAATACCTGTGCTCGCTGAAAGAGGGGGTCTGGTGGCAGCTTTTGGAGTTTATTAGAGGTGACGTCCAGCCGGTTGAGCTTCTGCAGCAGAGAAAACGTTCCCTCTGGAATGTAGTCCAACATGTTGTGGTCTAAACTCAGAGTATGGAGGCTAGTCATTCTCTGCAGGAATAACAGAGAAAAACAGAGAACTTTGTTATCCTTTCGCCTTTCGTTAAGGATGTTTTCTGATTTTAAGACGTTTGAAAGAAGTAAGTTGAGGGGGGTTAATGTAGAGAATGTAGAGAAAAAGCGGGTTTGAGCCTGGCCATTGTCTCACTTTCTGTTTTTGATGTACAGTGGTGATTGAAATGTTGTCTGTGTTGTAAATGTAAAGTTAATGGAATGTAATGGTTGATCAATACAGAAACACAATTACCTAATACAGCACCTATTTACCAAACTTGACTATAACTACTTTCCTAAGCATATTAGTAAGATGATCCACAGAGGTCCTGAAATGTGTCTTACATAAAAATACTTGTTGGCTTGCCAGAATCACTAGCACAATTAGAAATATTATAAAAATCTTCTTCAGTGACAGCTTTGAATGAGCTCAATGAATAATTCACATAATGACCATAAGCCTTTAAGATCTATTTATTTTGATTCCAAATAAATGCTCGGGATTGGCCTTTTTACTTTAAAGGGGCCTCCAGCCAAACAGGCTTGAAAAGGCTGGAGCAGTTTGAAGAGACCCTAACCTGGATGGCCTCCCAGGGAATAGAGTCCAGGTTATTGTAACTGAGGTCCAGTTCTTCCAGTGCCAGCAGGTCGTTGAATGCTCCCTGGTGGATCAGCACCAGCTGGTTGTTGTTCAGAATGAGGTGGTGCAGCTTCGACATCCCGCTGAATGTGTCGTTGCCTATCCTCGTCAGTCGGTTGCTGAGGCAGAGAGAGAGCGAGACAGAGAGAGAGACAGAGAGAGGGTGAGAGATAGAGAGACTGATGACACTGAGTACATTCATCCAGAGGATTTTCAGCAGAATACCCGCAACATCGCAAACACACATCAGTCTACAGCTGGATACAAATCCATACCTGTTGAGGTGTAGCGCTCTGAGGTTTTCCAGATCAGCAAAGGCATGAGGTGTGATGAAGGAAATGGTGTTTCTGGATAATGTCAGGTCCACCAGCCGTGTCATGTTTGCAAAATCTTTCCTCTTTACACTGAGGACACAGATCAGAATCAGAATCAGCTTCACGTACAAGGAATATGATTGAATATGACTATATATATGTGTGTGTGTGCGTCTCTTTCATTGCTGTTTCATTGTGAACAAGAAGATAATGCAATGCAATGGTGCAGAGTGCAAAAATGCTGAAATAAATATGGAAAGATTAATGTAACAAAACACTCAACACAAATAGCTTGGAAAAGAAACAGACAAAGTATATCATGTATGATACATTCTCCAGTACTAGATCTGCCTTTGTTTTAAGCAACAGTTCCCACAAGACAGACTTTGATTAAGAGAAGCTGTCAATCTATAGATAAAAATGAATTTCTAAAAGTAGTATCAGAGTATTCCCCTTAAAAGGTGATGCTGCATGTGTGTCAGTCTTTCAATAGGGCTGAAAGAGATCTTTTTATGAGAAAACTCTTTCAATATTTACTGGCAGAAAAAAATAAAATAAAAAAAATAACCAGATTTCACATATGGTATTCCTTTAATCCCATGCAGTTCATTCAATATAGTTGTGAGCGTGAACAACTGTCTCCACAGGCTACAAACCAGAGACCAGAGACTGAGGCTCTAAACTGCAGAGCCATGAGGAGACAGCCTTGAGCTGCTCCACTGACTATGAACTGACTATGACTTACTCTAGGGCCTTGAAGAATGGGCTTTTTAAGAATTTTTACACCTAAATGAGTTTTATTTCACTCTAATGCCAGCGGATAATGTGCTCGTATCACCATAAAAAGCACCCAAGGCGATGCCGCTCTGTCCAAGATTTAGTGACTTATTCATCCTCGCCAGAGAAGCTCCAGGCTTTGTCATCTGATGACATCATGGATCAGTGTCTCCGTTTCCAGCTTTGAGGAAAAGTTGTTCATTCTGTTTCGAGTATTAGCAAAGTACCATATATTGACTGGTTATCAGGCAAATTGATTCTCTGTTCGTTCTTTTTTATTTTGTTGAGAATTAGTCACTCGGATGTCAGAACACACTTGAGAAGACAAGAAACACTTGCCAGTTTTGTGGATTTACAGCACCAGTAAAGTATAAAGTGGAGGATCCAATCAACTCGCTGTTCAAGACAGGAGTAATAATCACCCCCACTATGTGAAAGTAGTGGTCTCATTGAAGTGAATGAGGCTGTGGTTTCTCACAAGTTTGGAAGATGAACTAGTAAAGTAGTAACAACAGAAGCAACATTAGTAGTATGAAGCACTAATTCTCTTGGTAGTGGTAGCATCGATGTTACCTCGTGACAAAGTTGTCAGCCAGCCGTAGCTCCACTGTATGCCTGTCAATGTTCGGCGGCACAAACAGCAGACCTTTCTTCGCACAGAGGGTCGCCAGGTTGGGAGACAGGATCTGACATACGCAGCGCTTCGGGCAGATCTGTGCGCGCACTGCCATGGCAACAGCCAGCATCACGCACAGCAACAGCCTCTCCATGGTTACCACCCCCACCTGGACGCGACACCTGGAAAGTGAGACAAAGCAGAGAGAGAAGCGGAGAAGTTAATGACATTTTTTTTTTCAATAGGAAATGAGCATAAGGAAGTCATAAAAATAAAATAAAAAACTAGAAAAAATCAAGACATGGGAACACAGGCAAAGGCACTTCTACACCCAATCAAATTATTGGAAATGATCACCCATTTATGCTCTTTTATCTTACCAGAGTTTCTGCAAAGTCTGCAGTGCAAGATAAACCCCTGTGCGCTTCCCTCTGTGCACACTGCTCTACGGTGTTCACTTTCTCATGCTACGCTGGACTAATGGACTACTTATCACCCACTGCACTTCCTTCTGTATCAACTAAACTGTCCTCCACTCTGAATGCAGAGAGCTACTGTATGTGGAAAGCTGAGTGTATATATTGATGGTGTGATGATAAGTGCAGTATGGAGAAGGATGACTTGCACTCTGCGAGGGCCTGTGTACTGTGTTTGTATGCATCGAGAATCACTTTAGGTATTTGTGCACATCAATGACTAACTGCTGGACGTGCATCACAGAGTGAATCCCATTCCGATGAAGTTAAAAATCTTTAATGACCAAACATGACTAGATGAACCCCAAGGCCCCCGAGTTGAATCACCACCCACTCGCAGGCATCGCTAATCAAACCCGAGGAGATGTTTATTAGAGCCACTTATTGCTCAGCAGTGCACGGGCATGCGCATGCACAAGCACGCGCACATATATTCAGTCATCATTAGTAAGCAGCAGTGCTTGTAGTTAATTAGGGAAGGTTTAGAGAGAGAGCAAGAGCAGGGCGAGGCAGGGGGAGAGAAAAACACTCATTAATGACAACCTTGATTGGGGTTTGAAGGACATGGGAGAGTCGGGATTAAAGGGATCACAGTGCAAACATGCACGCGCACACACACACACACACACACTAATACACAACACAGGCTGGGTGAGGGTGAGACAGCAGTTGAGGTTTCGACTCTCACACTCTATCGTATAAAAAATAAAAGTGATGAAAAGATTTTGTGTTCAATTCAGTGAGTCATTTTGTCAGTTAAGAGGAGTGTACTGCAACATTCTTCCGTAAGATACCAGTCAAAATAAAAATATATGAATAAATTGTAAATAATGGCTTTATTAAAAGTAATAAATAATTTATTAATGCTTTCTAGACTAGTAATAAGCCTTTAAAAGGAACTTTCAGTTGCCAAGTCGTGAAAAATCCCTTTTGTTGGTTTTTATCTTGGTGTCAAACTTTTCTTATTATTGACTTAAAACTGATCTATAAAGCATAAGTAAATTATTTATTATCTGTTAATTAAAGCCTTTTGTTTAACCCTATAAAGACTATCATTAAAAAAAGTGGTACAAAGTCATTAGAATTTGATTGATCTGAACAATCAGACCATTTGCGACAATAATCATACGAGTGGAGAAGCAGAAAATCAGCAAGGGAGAAATGTATAGTTGACGTGTTTTATTTTGATGTAATACTGTTATACTGCATTCGGAAGCATTTTGGCCCATATGTATGGATTGCCTTTACACCTGTGGGAGCTCAGATCACGGTGCTCTGATTGCATTCTGATGCTTTGACACTTTGTTTTTAAGTGTTTTTTGGGACAACAGTGGTCTACGCCACAGAGGAAGGTTTTGGATACACACGCCATACTTATTATTAGTGTCAATGTATTCTTCATTTTAGTGTTTACATGGTATTTATTTACAATAAGTATAATGCATAATATCACCACTTTGATCATTTAATGCTGGAGCTGAAACTGCACAACAGAAAACCTGATCTGGACAAATACAGTGTGGGACATCACAATGAATGCTACAAAAACAATCACGGACAAGTGTTTGGAAATCAATTTAATAACCGTTTCAGCAATTGACACTTTTCCTGTTGCTACCTGAATGGAGTCAGTGAGCTAAAACTCTGCTGCAGGTTGAGATGAATGCTACACATTCATATTACATCAAATCACTACCCAGGACTAAGAAGCCATTCACCTTTCTCCAGTCTTGTTGTGTGACCCTCTCTCTATATATTTCATTTCTCAGTGTAATTACCGAGCTGAAATCGGCTGCGATCTCGGAGGTCACACAATCCCTGTTTCTTTTCTTCCCCCTCACCGCTCGAGTCCAGAGGGAAAAAAAGAGCAGAAAGACAGAGCGGCAGCTAAATAGAGCGCCGGATGACTCATATGCACTGGCGCTGCACCGAGAGAGAGAGAGAGAGACAGAGAGAGAGAGAGGTGGAGAGCCCATGACCCTTGTGACACGAAAGCAGATATCAGCTCATTAATTACACTGAGAAATGACTGTAATGAGAGCGAATGAGTGAGAGACAGACAAATGGAGAGGAAACGAGGGAGAATTATCAGAGAGGGAGAGGAAGAAAGAGAGATCAGAGAGCGGGCTAATTAAAATGAGTGGTGAGCTGTGAAAGGGAAAGGGGGAGAGGGACGAAATTTCATTTAGCGAGACGAGGCGAGGTAGCGTGGTTGATGGCGGTGCCGCGCTCATACGTGACCCGCAGGCCACGTGCAACGTTCGCCGCGCGGGAAAGGGCGCACAGGCTACACGCCGCTCGCCGTAGCAAAAATAGTAACTCGGTGTACCTTGAGGTGACGCGTACGACCACTGGGATCAAATGGAACGGCGAATTAACCAAAGGGATTATGGGTAAGGAGGACAAATTAAGCTCTGTTTGTAGTGGTGTGTAAAATGCGATTCTGCTCCGCACATGTGTGCAGGCTGCTTTATCCACTTCTTTGAAAGCCTTCCACACTGACACCCCAGCTCCCCGAAGGTCTTCCACAAAGCCAGTTTCACCCCTGGCTCGCTCGCTGATGAACAACTGGCTTCGGGGGCAGCTCAAACAGATTCTCCACACGCTCCGTATACTGAAACTGATCTTAGGCTGCATTCAAATCCCACAGGGATAACCAGCAGAGCGACTTGGCAGTTAAAAGCGACGGATCGGGAGTAATCACACATTCAAACTCCTTTGAAGACGCCAAGAAGCCATGATTGAAGATTTCTGTAGACTTTTGTTGCTCCTGATCAGCTTTTTCACACTTAATGCAAATCCAATTAGCCGGCGAAACATTTGAGGTCACACGTTTTATAGTAAGCTTTACATTAATTACATATTAAGAAAAAAATAAATAAATCAAGTAAGTCCATTTTGTTTTCTTGTATTCAAACCCAATTTTCCATGTAGTGCTTACACCTGAGAGCTAAGGTAAGCAGGGATTTTTTCTTTCTATTCATAAAAAATGTAATGGGGGCTGTTGCTCTATCTTTAGCCTAGCAGCAGTTTCAGTTTTAAAATGGGTATAAAAATGTGTTGTCCAGAACAAAATCATGTGGTCTCTTAAACCCCAATGCTGTGTACTTGTAAGTTTAGATTAAGTCTGCACCTTTAGTTTAGTCTAAACCCAGTTGATGTTTCCACTAGAGGTCATTGTATCTAAGATCTAAGGTCATACACTTCAGTAGAATTTCTAAAGCTAAAATCATTTCTGACTGACTGGCAAACTGTATTCTTCAGTCAAGATCCCGTAGCCACCATCGTTACCGCGTGGCGCGGGTGTGGCATTAGAAGTAGGAAACTACTCTGTCATCCTAGAGTGTCATCTGGTGGTTTGCAGAGCTCTTTGTTGAAGAGTGTCAGGTAGTTTACTATGGCACTCGTGTTGTTAAAATAGATTAGTCATGTCAGAGTTAGGAAAACACTTCATGTGTTGAAGTGTTCTCCAACAGTCTCGTGGTGCGGGGCTCTTGTTGAGAAGAGCGACGTTGTTTACCGCAACGTACTATTCACACAGCTCCAACATCCACGCAGGCCCGCAACCTCAAAATATTTAAGTGACATTGAAAATGAGACCATTACAGAGACTAGATTTCATAAGAGTCTCTCTCTGACAGCATTTTTTTTAGATTACTGAACAGATATTAGGATGGTGGTTAAAATACATAAGCTTATGCAGATTCCTCCTTCATTTGTCAGATTTCTGCTGGCTGCAGCAGAATGTAGTAATAGGAGATTATTCTAATGCATATTTTAGTCATTTCATTTGACATGGAGCATTTGCTCTGTTGTATTTCAGTCATGTATTATGGAATATATCTAGCAAAGATTAAGATAACGTATAGAAATTGATGTTATAATATATAGGATTGTTGATTATATATGTATCAGTTCAGATACATGAGCAGATGCAGTCCATGTCAGTTGAGGTTTAATGTTCATTCTTGAGCTTGGAAACAGTGTTTGAAAAAACACTCTTACCATAAGACCATTTTAGTAGCTGTTAAAGTTACCTAGAGTCTTCTGAAAAAAATGGAAATTTGTACATTTACAACTACATGACCACTAGGCAAACAGCTACTAAATGGACCTTGTGGTTTAACTGCTTTCTCAACTGCTGTTACTGAGTTATATTTGAACTTCTGATTGAAAGGCTGTTTATACACAAACTAATATGAGCTAATGTAACTGATCAGCGTTTTGTCACAAAGGTTGTTTACATCCGTAATGTCTGTTATTTAAAAGGGCAAATCATTTCCGAGGGGCCTTTACATTGTATATTGAGTGTGTTTGTGGTTAAGCACACAGCATTTGGAACATTATTAAGAAGAAAAATGTTACGATACCTTGTTGATATCACTCATTATGCAGCTCAGCATTGACAGGATATGCGCTTGCAATACAGCACACATTAAGGGAAGATTTGAGACGGTCAAAACAAAGCTCGTGCAAAAGGGGAGCGCATTTAGTCCCAATGTTTTGTGCACTCGCCACACAGATTTTAATTCAAAGCATGGAGGAGATTATATAGCTGTTGCCACTGGAAAACCTTTTAGCTCCCGTTTTTCATTTTCTCGAGTGAATTATAGTTTACATGGTCTTCTGTGCCTTCAAGCTTGTACCTTGGTTGTTTGTACCAGCATCTAATGCATAACAAAAAAGCAGCAATGCCCAAGCCACTTAACTAACCCGCTGCCTTCCTGTTCTCTCGCTTCCACTCTTTGGTTTTGTTTTTCTGTGTCCACTGGAGTAAACCTTATGCTTAAGCTAATGGCTTTACCCACTTGAACAACAGGGGTCAGCAGCTGCCTAAATACATCACAATTACTCTTTATTCAATTAGTGCACTTTGAGACTGCTGCACTGGGCAAGGCCAAACACACACACTCACACATACACACACACACACACACACAGGCAAGTCTCTACAACTCTGAGCAACCGACCACAAATAGACACGCAGATAGACAAGTAAAATGAATGCCAACCACCCAAAGACTCGACTCACATCCGCATGGGTGTTTAGCATTCAATACAGACGCTGAACACACTGTGTGTGCACAAACTTCCTACAGACACACACTCCACCCCGAGTGCTTAGGTTTTGTCATTTCTAGCGAGCAACTGTTCGTCTTGCTGCCCTGAAATGACAACTGAGCTAATTAGAGTAAAGTTACCTCCATAAGTGGGTTAAAAAAATGCTGATTCTTGGTGAGTTTTGAACGTTTCCAGCTGACTTGAATGCAGACTGAATCTTGCAAAAAGCACAGTGTACATGCTATTCGTGAAATGCACCCTTTTAACGTAATCCGTAACCCACCTTGGCTTTGGATGTAATGCTTGTTACTACTGCAGTTAGCGCTAAGCATTATCTTATATCCAACCTGCATTCTGTAAAGACCCGCCCTACTCTGCCTCTGATTGGCTTACCTTGATATTCTTACCCTAACCTTAACCAGTCATCACACCTCATGCCTGCACGGGTAGGAAAAAAACTAATGAGCATGCTCACGATAGCAGCAAGGGGCAATCTCCGAGTCTGACAAGTGAAACCAATGTAGAAGTGCCTTAAACCTGCACTCTCTCTAATGGCCAGCATGGGGCGACTTCACTAACAAAAAAAGTCAGATTGTACAGAAGTCAATGAGAAAGTGACCCTACTTCTCACTTGATTTATTACCTCAGTAAACATTTTCCTAATGTAAATGGTCTCAATTGCTAGTTTCTAGTCAGTACAGCATGATGTTCATTTTGTAAATTATGGTCATATTTAGTGTAAAATAAAGCTAGATGATAAGGCATCATATGCTTTAGGGCGGGACCTTGCAAGTGACAAGTCACGACCCTCTCGTCCAAATAACGTCACATCTGGCTCCAAAAAAACGAGATGGCGACGGCCAAAATGCCAAACTTGAATCTTCAAAACGGTCTTCCACAAACCAATGGGTGACGTCAGGGAGGCTACGTCCACTTCTTTTATACAGTCTATGGATAGCAGCAGATACCTCCCTCCAAACCCTAAATGCAGAATATTTCTCTTACTACAGCTCCACCCACACTGCTTCAACATGTAGAGAAATCCAAAGCTTGACAGTCCTCCCCTACCTCCTAACACTTGCTAACCTATATTGGACAACTGCCCTTCAGGGGAGGGGTTTAGTGAACAGTCAGTTCCAATCCATCCACTTTGCTCATATTGACTTGCGAGTCATTTTGCACATGCATGTTTTCATTGCAAGGCCTTCTGTAACCTGCCTCCTTAATTGAACTTAATGGATGAAATCAAATCAATGAAAGGCAGATACAGCAAGCTGGATGATGTATAGGAGTATATGAGCTGCCAGGAATACGAGACAATCACCGCAAAGGTCAGTTGATAGTAGTGGAAAAAAAACTGATGGGCTCACACACGCTTAAAACTTTGCATGTTTAATGCACACACACAGAAGTACACACCAGATGTATGACACACATGCACCACTTGAGTATTGATTGTAGATCCACTTATAAACACACTCATACCATTTTGTGTATGACTGGGAGGGAAAGAAAAAAAGCAAAAGACAGAGGAAGATGTGTAATGGGAGATCTTGGTGGTGAAAGCAGTGGTACTTTAAGTGCCTGATTCATGGCGGTGCTGTGTAATATCTGGTCTATTTCGGCACCATTACATCACAGCGCTATTTTTTCAAAACATGCCGGAGTGCATCCATCACTGGCTATCAGATGATATCGTGTTCACAAGACAATTTCAGTGCCATAACATTACCATCGCTATCCCTCAGAATGCATACGAGTGCATAACATCAGTGGTGCTAAAGAGTAAAGCAGTCCATACATCATTGGCCCAGGATGGAATGAAGAGCATGAAGCTATTTCAACCGCATTACAGCATGTACGCTATACTTCAATAAATTCACTAAACGGTGTAAGTCATACAGTGCAGGGTAATAACTAATGCACGCCAGCAGCATGGCTCTAGGACTAACCTCAGTTGGTCGGGTGCACCACTTCTGTCCAGCGTGCAGCGTCTTAACAAATATTGGATGGATTGCCGTGAAATTTTCTACGGACATCCGTGGTCCCCGGAGGATGAATCCTACTGACTTTGGTGATCCCCTGACTTTTCCTATAGCGCCATCATCAGGTCAACATTTTAATGTATCCAATACTTTGGTTTTATCACCAAATATGTGCAAAACAAATGACATTTAATCCTACTCTTTGTGTTTAGTGCTATTTAGCAAATGTTAAAACGGTGAACGTTAAACCTTAGAAAGAAACAAAAAAAAAAACACAAAAAAACAGTCTGCAGGAGTACAGCCTCACCGGTTCACTAGCAAGGCTGTAGATTTTTTTTTTTTTTACATGTTCCTGAAGACCAACGCACAGCAGAAAATACACTTCCATTTTATTAAATGTAAGAATCCACACCAACTCCGAGACACACACTACATTTTTTTGTCCTCAGGAGAGTATGAGCATTCAGCACCTCAAGAGCTTTGCATGCTTGCTAATTATTCGCAGAGTATTAGAGTAAAGTTTCTGTGCTGTCCTGTTCACAAATATAAACACGCCATAAGAACATACACAAATAAATAAAGTGAAAGTGAAACTGATTCAGGTCAGTTTTCTCACAGCAGTCTTGATCAATACACCCAGTAAAAATCCAGATACAGTCACAGTACTGAAATACACACAGCTGTAGCATATTTAATATATAGCCGGTGAGTAAGTGTTACTATAAGTACAACTCTAGGGCAGCGCAGGGATCCTCTGCAATGCTCTGTTAAGGTTAACAGACTTTGTGTCTGCTAGGCAATCTGTGTTTTAGCCGGTGGCACTCACACAGTTGCATAAAATAAGCTTTTCGTCGCAGGTCCAGCCTTTGCTACAGTAAAGTATGAGACTACTGAATCGCTTTTGAAAGGCAGCACTCTGGACAAAAAGCTGGTTTGGATTTCGGCATTTAGCGTTTGCTTGAAAAACACACTCTGTGCTCTCAGCAACACACACAAACAAGAAGTAACTGAGGGAATAAGAGCCTGAAGGTGCTTTCAGATGGAAAAGGCAAAAGGGTTGATGCAAAGCCAATGGAAAGGCGTGAATTGTAGCGAAAGCGGGTCCGCTCCATTTCATCCATTCATTTTTGATACCTGCCTTTCATGTTTAGGGTTGTTTGGGGGAGGGGGGAGGGGTCACCTTAAATTGAAAAAGTTTTAACTATAAAATGTAAGGTTATTCTGTGTTGGCTAAAGCTAAAAGATGAGGCACTGAAAGAGACATTTTGGCATTTACAGACGCTATTAGGTGCTGTTAAAAAAAAACAAAAAACAACATCATTAACTAATAGTTTACAGCTCAGTGTTTTCCTGCAGCTGCAGCGGATCGCACTCTCAACCGAAACTTTGGAGCTTTGTTTGACAGACCAGCTTCACAGCAAGGTCTCGGTGTGATTACAGAGCTCTCACACACCCAAACAAAGCACTCCAGGGTCACAGTGACTGCTGCAAAGCAAATAGGTGTGAAAATGCCTTAAGAGGTGTTGGTTGTACAGTACAGCAGTGTCTTCCATAACACTACACTGACCAAGCCAAAGCTTTCTTGTCTTTTTATTTACGTACATCTAACACAGGATTCAGCATACCCAAAAATGTGAAACACGGGTCTTTCTTAAAATCACAAGTTATGGTTTTCATTGCCCTGTGTACATGCTGTTGTTGTATATGCTGTTCAGCCTCTAAGAGGCACCGAAGTGTTTGATGTTACTACAATGACACCCATTTATTTCACCCTGTCATCCAAACTGCCACAGTGCATGGATACATACCCTTGCCAGAGGCATAAAGAAGAGGGTGGGATATGTTCCATTTCTGTACAAAAAAAAAAACACATGGTCTTATGGTAAGAGTGTTTTTTCAAACACTGTTTCCAAGCTCAAGAATGAACATTAAACCTCAACTGACATGGACTGCATCTGCTCATGTATCTGAACTGATACATATACAATCAACAATCCTATATATTATAACATCAATTTCTATACGTTATCTTAATCTTTGCTAGATATATTCCATAATACATGACTGACACACAAAATCTGAAGATACTTGAATTTAGATAGTAACACAAGGAATTCTCAACTATTTGGAGAGGATAAACTACGCATGTGTGCTTGTGTGTGGTTTCATTATTATTCTGCAATTACAAAGTCCTGCATGTTTGAGATCATTCCTACAAATCCTGTGTACAGCACTTTTCAAGGCAAAAACAACAATTTCGATTGAATGCAAACCTTGACGTCTGTAACTGGTTTCCGTGGTTTCCACGTTGCAAACACTTTGCTTTGGATTGGTAATTCATCCAAGTGAACATGGTACTGTTTGCATTAGAAAATGGTATACAGAGTTTGTACTAATGAATATGGTCCTTAACAGTTTGTTGACTTGAAAATGACTTCAAACAGTAACAGACAGTTTTCCTTTGGTCTTCCAACATCTGCTAAAAATACTGTGCACTGTAAATGTATGTGTGTTCAATCTGTTTTATGCTGTTTGAAGTCCATGTGGGAACAAAGTGAGTGTACAATTATGAACAAACTAAGCAAAAACCATAAGGGATGACAGCCCTAATCAGTGTGAATATTTTATAATCAGAATGTGCAGTAGTTCTCAAGCAAGAATACTGAAGTGAAGAATAAGTGAATTGTGAAACTCATGAAAATGTGACAAAATATAAGAAACCGATGGAAGCTGGCCAAACTTAGATGACTGAAAAGAAAATCAGTAAAAAAAAAAAGAACAACTAAAAGACTAGTAGGATAAAAGATACTCAGAAAGGATTTATTTTCATAATGGGCTCTCTAGGGTGAAAAAATTATTAATCATGAATTGGGAAGGGGCAATGAATATTTTATTTAAACAGTCTAAATTGGGTCAGGCAGTTTTATATTAGAATATATGAGAGACAGGCAGTGACAGTAATAGACTGAAATACAGCAGTAGGGAAAGCAAAATCACACAAGACTGACAGAGACAGAAAACGACACACTTTCCATTCAAGTGTCCAGAACATTTTAGGCAAACTTTTGAAATGTCATAAAATACTAATATATTATTAGCTTCACTGTTGCTATTTAAAAAAAGTCCTGGCACAGAACTAACACATTACACACTGTCATTTCATACATTGTTATGATTAAAAAGAATATTGAATGGCCACTTTAAATCTAAAGCTTGATAACTAGACAGAGTAAAACCTGAAACTACCCCAAAAATGCACCATGAACTGAAGAACAAAGACCCGACCAGGTTTTTTTTGTCAGTGCATTTTTCCAGCTAACTTCAATCCCGCTTTGTGATACATTTCCCAGGCAATCTATCCCAATAAAGCAGTCTCTATTTGTTGTATTCCTGTATTTTCCCCTCCGTTTTCTGCTGTTGTAAAATAAAAACACCATTAACCAGTTTAACTTGCACCCCCTCTTCTTTGATTGGTCAATTTGGGAAAAAGTGACACTGAATTGTTTACAGGTTTGCCTCGCCAAATAAGGCTATCAATGCTCTGAAGAAGGCGCCCTAATGAACAACTTTTAGTTGAGAAAAGGTTGACTTTCATTGAGTGGGACTATTTCCTGTTACAGAACTGTAACAGCAGCAATGCAGCTCCTTAAGAAAAAGCTCCTTATAGAACTTGTACCTTTTTGTACATGTCTGTACTTTTTTCACGAGTATCATGTATCGATGGGCTGTTTTTCCTTTTCCATACAACGTAGCTCACTAATCCGGACAACTCCCATACTCATTCACTCCCTCACTCACTCACAGGGAGCCTTTTTCTCTCCCAGTGGCTGTTTGGAAGCACTGCAGCGTCTACTGAGAGACTGCAGGATCATTCCCCCGCCTCCACTCTGCAACCCTGCACAACTGTGTGGGGAGCTTAACATCTGACACTGTGTGACACCCTTTGAGCAACAAACCTGCAGTGCACATCATCGCCGATACGCGCTTGAAATTCGTAATTAATTAGCTGCTTGCGTGAGCTGGCGCGGCCGCGTTAGCCTGGAAATGTCTCTGTTCTGCCAATAAGGCGCATTTGATTTGAATGGATGGAGAAAGAGAGCGGGAGAGGGGGACAGAGAGAGGTGGGAGGATGACAAACAGTTTCCATCATCATCCTCGAGGCAAGAGGAGGCTGCATGCTTACATAAGAATACACACACAAAACACACACACACATGCATCTCCACATATACACACACACACGCACAAAGGCCTTGTTTTTGTTTGTTTATATGCAGATCAGTAAATGGGATGGCCTACGGAGCAAAGCATTGTGGGAGGGCATGGCAAACATATTATGGCATTAGCTTGTAATGACACATTGTTGGTTTTACGTGCCTGTTGTGTGTAGCGTCTGAAAATAGCCCGAGTGAGAGAGCAACGAGGAAAGTGGATGTGCAAATCTGTCATCTTTTTTTTTTTCTACTGTACTGCACTGGCAATTTTGACAGCAGAGATAGTAGGAAGTGTGTGTGTGAGGGAGAGAGAGAGAGACTGCAGTCGACACGAGGAACCAAGGTCTTTCGTCTTCCAAACAACTAAGACTAAAAGCAGCTGATTTCTCACTGGGAAATGAGATCTCACCGAGAGGATATACATTTGGGTTGCTAATGTCAAACTACGTTATTTGTCGGAACACTTTGTCATTCAGTCATATTCCCTGTCTGTGTGTTGCTGGAAAGCATCGTTATGTCTTTGCTAATGACAGCTATTAGAGATCTCTGTTGGGGATGTTAGATGCAATTAGAAAGCACCCTCCGTTTTAGCCAATTAGAATAATCATTTGCTTTTAGCAAACGGCACCGTTACGTTCTCCATACTGCAGGTATTACATTTGACACAGGACAGCCAGTGCTACTAGTGGAAATAGTATCGTGGGAATAGTGTACTACCAGTATTACACAGTTAATAATACTGAAATTATTACACATATTATTCTTGCTCTTTGGTGTACAATTTATATTGAAATTTTGCACATTAATATATTTAACTTGAAATTATACTTATAACATAATAAGTGATGTTTTGCTTTTGGTTTTGTATATGAGTTACCAGATAATGTCATGATGTAGTATTATCTTAAGCTCGATCAGAAGTAGTTTGTTCGTTGATGACGGTGCACGTTCTCTCCTGGAGGGCACCCATAGGGTTCGCCTCGGTTGTAGACATGCAAAAGTGCCACAAATAGTTGTGTGACAAATGGAAAAAGAGAGGTCCAGAACCAGTCTAATCACTGCGTTAAGTGGGTGTGAATGTCGGGTTTTGTTGGCTTTGGAAAGTTGCCGAAATGGTCTGATACAGCCTCCCCCTGATCCCAAGCACTTCAGAGTATACTGCCACTTTAAATGATTAACTACTGTGTTTTCTGCCCCCCTTTTCCTACATGATATGATGTAGTGTTTTCCCTGAACAATGAATCAGAAATCGAACCTCTCTTAAGATTAAAAATACTGCAACCTTTAAATCAGCAGTCATTATAATCGAATCACTGATGATGACATTGTGTATTTACATATTGCCCTGTTTACCCAACAGTAACAAGGTTCCTGGTGAGGGTGCCTCCTTCTCATTTGCACACGACTCAATAATGACCACCATTAATTCTTGATTCATTGTCATTGCTTTTTAATTACAGGCAGTCATTTACCTTAAATCCCGAGGGGAAGTCGGTCAGAACGCAATATTGGCAGCTCCATCAATAGTCAGAGCTCAGCATTGACAGCCATCAAGAAGAAATCTTGCTGCTAATAATGTCTGGTTCTTCTGAGTGAGTACCTCCTCTCCACAGTATACCTGACACAACTCAAAAATCTCAAAAACTCTAGCATTTACATTTTAGTCCACATAAATACTCATACTGAAGGCAATAAGGCCCTGACTTTCACACCTCCTAAAATTAGCTGCTTGTAATGTCGGTGACCTTGGGAATCTTCCCTTTGGGGATGAATAAAGTAATCTATCTATCTATTTAATCTCTATCCTAAGCACTCTTCCAGTATTTTTAAAGAATTCTGGCTTCTTCCTCATTCTTAGTTGTTTGTTGGCACCAACAAGAACAATCCATCTGGTGCTCAGGAGGCCCCGAGTGACAACAGTGGGATACCTGACAATGAATGGCTAGGATGGTGGGAATAGGACGAGGTAAATGTGTCTAACAAAAAGAAAAGCGACCAGTCCTCTTCCCCGACAGTTTGAGAGTCTGACGCCATCGCCAGTGCTCCTGTCACTTTGTCACTAGCGCTTGTATGGCCACAATCTCCCATCCTCTCTAATAATCGATCCATTTCTTGTAGCCAGTGTTCTTCAGGTCAACAGTGTGAATTAATTCCCAAATCCATTAATCCAAAGCTACATTTTGGTCACAGGACTGGTAGTCCATGTGACTTTTCTTTACAGCCCATTGTGCTACTTGTAAACAGTGTGAATCCAAATTAACCGAGCGCAAAGAAAACTGCCGGGCCCCATTTCCCAAAAGCATCTTAAGGCTAAAACGATCATAAAATACATCTCACGGACCTTCTTAAGATTAGGAAGTGTTTCCCAAAAGCATCGTAACTGAAGATGCTCCCACTCGAGTTAGTGTTCATAACATCTAAGAGCATCATATTAGGCTATGGAGCCAGTAGGAGGAACCACAAACTACAGTACATTGAAATTTGTATGTTTTTTGTTCATTTTTAGACATCATACTTGTTGTGATTGTTGTGTGTTGTCTTTGTCTGTTTTCAACTTCCATATCATCTCTAGTCTTTTTATTTTTATACTACAGATGATGTGCATCAGCTTGTACGAACCATCACTGCTTGATTTTAGGTTTAATATGCACTTCAGAGTAAGATGGGCCTGCATGGAGCAGCAGCTACATCAATCCAAGTTTACTCTCTAAAACATCCTTCCACCCAATAACAGGACTCATACAGGGCAGAGAGCTGAAAGCTGACTGTTGGCTGCACATTAATCTTTGTTTCAATGAAACGTTTGATCCTTTACAACACTTGAACTTTGTGATTCGTGCCTTTTTGATACATAGCAGGGCTTACAGACAGTTAAATGCTACTTTAAAGTGTATTCAGCATTCTCATCGGCACCACGGAAACAAGCAACATTAAGAAGCTACGTGTGCACTCGCTCTTAAGTGCTGCTTTGGAAAAATGCATAAAGATGTGAGTGTTGATAGAAATGCGCCTCGAAAAACACTCTAAGATTGGTTGTTATCTGGAAACAGGGCCTAGGTCTCTGGTTAGTATGAAAAAAAGTAGAAAAGCAACTCTGGGTAGGACAGGCAACTGAATGTCTGAGGTATAAATGACAATGCACAGTCAGAATACAAACAACAGACCCAGAGTCTGTGCTTGACTAAACCGTGGACGGCTCCATGGGACCTGCTCCTAATTTAGCCTCCATCCTGCTGTTATCAAAGACACTACATAAAGACTGGAAATCAGTTTCAACCTTGTAATTTCCAACAGAGATACTCAATAAGAAATGAGACACAGAGAGCAAGAGAGACGGACAGGAAGAGACAGGTAGAACTGTGGCGTGCAAGCAGTATGTCGCAGGGGATGGTGTACTATGTGTGTGCGTGTGTGTGTGTGTGTGTGCGCGTGTGTGTGCTTGGTTAAATAATTTAGGCTGAACCAAACACAAGCACCCACTTTCATTATTTACTCGCAGCACATTTAACACAAAAATCTCACACACTCGCACACAAATGCCAAATTGAATGTGTTTAAATGGTATTGAAAAAATGTCAGTCGAAAAGAATTAGCATGCATTTTTAAGAAATGTTAAATACATACACAGCAACAGGGAGAAAAGGACAAGAGAGGAAGAAAGAAGTAAAGGTGAATCACAGCGAGAGGCATGTGGAGGAAATATTAAACTTGCATAAACCTTTTTCTCAGTGTTTACTTTGCTCCTCGGTGTCCCATCGTGTCATTGCAATAAAAATAGTCGGGGCACTTCAGAGTGAACAGAGGGGGGTTGTGGTCAGGTCAACTGCTGTTTTCCAGTAGTCCCGCCACCTCCAAAAGCCCATCGTGCACAGGCAACAACTTTTGAAATCTGAATTCAATAATTTATTCAGACACACGAGTCTGAGCATAGCCACAGCCAAGGTGCCCTTGAGCAAGACTCAGGCCGCCCTGCCTGCGCCACTGAAGCTGCTCAGCAGCTAAAAGGAGCAGAGTGAGGATGTACAGCAGGGCTCCTAGGTGTCAGTCTGTGCTGAATTGTATGAATGTGAAGCAGGGATCTGTTGGAAAAGCGCATAAATGCATTTATTTCTAAGAGAAAAATAAATCTGTGTTTATGTAGCACTTCCTCAACCGACAGTGCACTTAAAAAACACTGTAAAAAAGATTAAATCAACTACAGGAGTAATACAAGCAGGGTGAGAAATGGAGTTTAAGTGCAAGATGGCAAACAAAGGAAAACCATGAGTAGGAAAAGAAAAAGAAAGGAAAAAAATAACACTAAACCTTTTTACTGTATTGGTACTTTTTTGTTTGGTTTAATGTAAATTCCATTTGAAAAAGTGTGGGTAATGTTGGCCTTGTGGGTAGTATTTAATTTAGAAAGAAAAGAAAAAAAACACACAAACCTGTTAGAAATAATGCTTGTGAAGACTCACTGCTTAAGCTAACTACTAGGTCTGATGATGTCTGATATACTGTGGCTTTTTGCCAGTGCCAGCTGTGCCAAGATATCTCCCAAATTTACAGAGACAGTCAGCTACTTTAGAAAGTCTCCTGTCATTGTAATTCTCTAAATGTATGGGCTGTGTGATTTGGGTAAGCGTTTGAAATGATGCTGTTCTTTTATCTTACAGTGAATGAAGAAGGACTGACATTGTAACATTTTGTCTGTCCCCTTTCATGCAGATTGTATCAGGGTGGTTCTTTTAGAGGTAAAACCACTCTAATTATGTTTTAGATTTCAAGCAGCCACTTAACAGCACCAGAGATCTAAGTTAAATACATTTTGCATATTTTGTTTATGTCCGCAGTACCACAAAAATAGGAGATTTTAAGTCTAGGTATTAATGAATTAATCACTTTGCATTAATTAGCTGGATGCTGGAGGGCAGATGGATCAATATACGTCCACATTGATACTCAAAAAAACCCCTTCAGCTTCGATTTTACATGTGCAAAGATACAAACTACAAAGACTGTACAGTTTCTTTAATTGCCCTCAGGTTGCCCTGGCATTACAGTTACTGACCTGAACTAGACCTAAAGTCAGTCAGTCATACAGACGACTGACCTGGATTTTTCTGATATGGTCTGACTGCTGTAACAGCCATGAGCAGGAATGAAGGCCACGGTAATGTAAGCACATACATGCACCACTGTCTCACCTTGTTGGCCAAATGACGATCTTTGGGGAGACCAAAACACTTATTATTCATCGGTCAATCAGTTTTAATGAGCACATACGGCGCTTTCGCAAAACTTGAAAGTGGAGGAAGGATTCAAATCTGCAGTTCCATCAAGAATAGGCCAAAACCTCACGGTGATAAACTGAGACTGAATGATTTTGTTTACACAGGGAGCACTGTTGGAGTTTTTACATATAAATAGGAAATTTTGCTTCCTAATAAAAACGGGTTTGGATTGATTTTAGAGTTCCGAGTGAAAACTGCATCTGCATCCCCTTGGATGGCGTATACATTCCCTCAGCGGTAATGTCATCATTTTCCGTCCACCAAAGTTTGTGTTTCTGTTTCAGGGCATGTGTTTTTCTCACTTTAATTACATTTGGGTCAGGTGGCAGATGTGTGAACTTTGCTTCATTAGGAGGAAATTGATATAAATGAGAGCATTCGGTTGACTGGGGGGAGGGCGGGGGAGGGGGGGTGTTTGTGTGCTTGTGCGTATGTGTGTGTAGGTGTGTGCATGTGCTATGTTGCCTTTACTGTGTCAGAGACTTATCAATAGCCACTGGCTAATCACCACAGTATCTAGGTTAAATACAGATCACCACTGTATGTATGTGTGTTTCTGTGTGCACTTGTTTAACATACACAAATAACCAACACAATATCTAGGCTAAATACAGCTTGAGTCTGTGTGTGTGTGTGTGTGCGTGTGTGTGTATTAGCCCTTGCATAAAAATACCTGCACGCCACTGTGTGTGATCACTTCATAATACCTGGGAGTGTGACTAATCTAAATTTATCCATCAAAAGCTATTTGTCACTTCACAGTCAGAGAATCATTCCCTGGTTACTGGGAAAGATGATGTAGTGTGAATGTGTGTCTGTGTGTATACTTGTACTTCCTACACAGTGAGGACATTTTTGTGAAGTGAGGACATTCTGGCCGGTCTTCAAAACTTCAAAGGGCTGGTGAGGGGTTAAGACAGATTAGAATTAGATGTAGGGTAAGGGTTTGGGCTAGCCATTTAATTGTGTTGGTTAAGATTAAGGTAAGGGGCTGTGGAATGCATTATGTCAATGAGGGTCCTTACAAGTATAAAGCTATAAGTATTTACAGTGGGTACATAAAGTATTCAGACCCCTTTAAATTTTTCACTCTTTGTTATATTGCAGCCATTTGCTAAAATCAAAAAAGTTCATTTTATTTCTCATTAATGTACACTCAGCACCCCATCTTGACAGAAAAAAAAAAAAAAAAAACAGAATTGTAGAAATTTTTGCAAATTTATTAAAAAAGAAAAACTGAAATATCACATGGTCATAAGTATTCAGACCCTTTGCTCAGTATTGAGTAGAAGCACCCTTTTGAGCTAGTACAGCCATGAGTCTTCTTGGGAATGATGCAACACGTTTTTCACACCTGGATTTGGGGATCCTCTGCCATTCTTCCTTGCAGATCCTCTCCAGTTCCGTCAGGTTGGATGGTGAACGTTGGTGGACAGCCATTTTCAGGTCTCTCCAGAGATGCTCAGTTGGGTTTAGGTCAGGGCTCTGGCTGGGCCAGTCAAGAATGGTCACAGAGTTGTTCCGAAGCCACTCCTTTGTTATTTTAGCTGCGTGCTTAGGGTCATTGTCTTGTTGGAAGGTGAACCTTCGGCCCAGTCTGAGGTCCTGAGCACTCTGGAAGAGGTTTTCTTCCAGGATATCTCTGTACTTGGCCGCATTCATCTTTCCTTCAATTGCAACCAGTCGTCCGGTCCCTGTAACTGAAAACACCTCCATAGCATGATGCTGCCACCACCATGTTTCACTGTTGGGATTGTATTGGGCAGGTGATGCCTGGTTTTCTCCACACATACCGCTTAGAATTAATGCCAAAAAGTTCAGTCTTCTTCTCATCAGAAGAGAGAATCTTATTTCTCATAGTCTGGGAGTCCTTCATGTGTTTTTTAGCAAACTCTATGCGGGCTTTCATATGTCTTGCACTGAGGAGAGGCTTCCGTCGGGCCACTCTGCCATAAAGCCCCGACTGGTGGAGGGCTGCAGTGATAGTTGACTTTGTGGAACTTTCTCCCATCTCCCACTGCATCTCTGGAGCTCAGCCACAGTGATCTTTGGGTTCTTCTTTACCTCTCTCACCAAGACTCTTCTCCCACGATTGCTCAGTTTGGCTGGACGGCCAGGTCTAGGAAGAGTTCTGGTCGTCCCAAACTTCTTCCATTTAAGGATTATGGAGGCCACTGTGCTCTTAGGAACCTTGAGTGCTGCAGAAATTCTTTTGTAACCTTGGCCAGATCTGTGCCTTGCCACAATTCTGTCTCTGAGCTCCCTTGGGCAGTTCCTTCGACCTCATGATTCTCATTTGCTCTGACATGCACTGAGCTGTAAGGTCTTATATAGACAGGTGTGTGCCTTTCCTAATCAAGTCCGATCAGTTTAATTAAACACAGCTGGACTCCAATGAAGGAGTAGAACCATCAGAAGAAAGGGACAGCATGTGAGTTAAATATGAGTGTCACAGCAAAGGGTCTGAATACTTATGACCATGTGATATTTCAGTTTTTCTTTTTTAATAAATTTGCAAAATTTTCCACATTTCTGTTTTTTTCTGTCAAGATGGGGTGCTGAGTGTACATTAATGAGAAATAAAATGAACTTTTTTGATTTTAGCAAATGGCTGCAATGAAACAAAGAGTGAAAAATTTAAAGGGGTCTGAATACTTTCCGTACCCACTGTAAATATAAATATGTCAAATCAAACCTGTAGGAAATATTTTGGTTAAAAACAATGACACAATGACACTGTTAGTAGTCTTTTTGTTTTACAATTTCTAATATCAACCGTATTGACACGAAGCCAGTCCCCAAGGGATAAGAACACTCGAGAGACAGAGAGAGAGAGAGGATCAAATTTGAATTACCAGAGTGGTGTAGATGAATGGTGTGTGTATCTCCCTCTTCAACTGGAGCTTAAAACTCAATCTGTTGACCTCAAAGGGCCACAATTACTGACACACTGTGCCTCTGAAAGCCAGTAACTGGATTCACCTGATGTGCAAAGGGGGTAAAACACCCTGTAGTGCTCAATAAATTGTGAGTGCTGTAAAGTTACAGAACAGTTATTTTCATGGTGCTTCAGTATTAAGATAACTGCTGTAGTATTACAACAACCATGCCATGCAAAGAAGCTGAGTTTCAATTCCAAATATGTGCTCCGTCTGCCATAACTAAAGCAGAACGGACTGCTAAGACTATATAGGAGCAGGGAAGAGCTCTCCATGGTGCTGAAGATAAAGCTATGGCTTAGCACAGGGACGTCAAACTGCTGAAAGTGCCACTGAGGCCAGAGAGCCTGCCTGTTCTCATTCCATTTAAAACAAACACAGAAGAAGAAGGTGCTCTCTGTCAGTGTGGGGCCAACTCTCCATACTGCTTCATCGTCCATGTGCACAGGGAGTGGCCCCAGGCACACCACCTGTGAGGTTGTAGCATATAGAAGCACATGTTTGCCTACAGTCAGACAAGAGACAGTTGTTAAAAGTTGCCTCTCAAAGTGTCTTATTCCCTCTTGGCACTTTGGCTATTTTTGAGGCTTTTGTGAAAATAATGCAGTGGAATACCCTGCATTTGCTTTGTTATCAGCCACTTAAATATTTAGTTATTTACTTGTCAATAGTAATTTCCACAATTTTTGGAAAAAGTACCCATCAGAACCAGACGACAAGCAGGCTAGGTTGTATTTTATTCTTTCCATGAATTTAACAAATATCTATGGCCACAATTTGGTGCAATGCTGACAGTCCCCTGGTTTGGAAGCCATTTGCCAGGGAGATCTGCAATGGAGTTTGTCATAATTAATCTAAAGTATGGGCATTTTCAAATTCTGAGAAAGGTTAATTTTTGCTTTTAAGGGCAGGGTTAAGAATTCTGTGTTCTGGCTTCTCAAACCTGCATCTGGTGCATGGTTTGTCTCCCCCTGGAATAGAGTGGTGTTAGGATTTTGGATTACTTAGACCACTTAGACCTTGTGGCAATGTGCACACCGGTCCAGTGCCATCTGTCTTTGGAACTACTGAAGCGCTCATGCTTGCAACACATATGTCCTAAGAGTAGGCCGGAGACTTTCTTAGAGGATGCATTTCAGGAAGAGGCACATGCCACTCACTCACTCTCAGGATTTGGGCTTGGGGTCAAGATCAAACTTAAGCTGTGTCTCTGTCTCCTAGAAATCATGGTATCATCATTTCAGGCTCTTACACTGGATCTCCTGTAAATGTGCCTGGTGCAAAGATGCCTCTGGGATGTGACCTTGAGCAGTCCCCTGCGGGCCATGCTGGTTGCCTTCAGGCGGTTATGGTTAGCCCTGTGCTGGTGGGAGAGCGAAGAGAAAATTGTCAGAGGAGGTGCGGTGAAGCCAGTGATGCATCTCCAATCGGTGGTGGCAGATCCCTCCCTGACAGGGTGGAAGACAAAAAGGACAGGGCTCGCTTGGCCCAGGGGTAGCCCGGCATATCAGTGTCCTGGAGCTGTGGGAAATACTGCTATCCTTCTGCCATTTACTTCCATGCCTTCTATGCCAACACGTCTGGTAAGGATGGATGGTATAGTTGCAACATCTTACATCAACAGGGAAGTTGGTGTAGTTTCCCCCTGACTCTCTCAGCTAAAAGTCCCAGCCCAGGAAGTTGCATTTCCTCCACTAGGAAAACAAACACTCAGGCTCATCAATGACCATGAGCCACCAGTGACGGTGATTTCAACCAGAAGCTTGAATAGTTGCTCTGTCAAATAGTCTAGCAAACAATCTTAAAACTTACAGTGATTCCTATAAAGTGGACTGTGGCATTTTTGCACCATATGGAGCTGTGTGGTTGAAAAAAAGAAAGTGTGACATTAACTCTAATTACCAATGAAAACTTGACCTAGGGCTCTCACCACCCACTCCCTCAGTTTTGCTTGTTTACCAGATGAGATAGTCAAACTGTAAACAGCATGCGAGAAAATGTTTTGTCGGAACGAATAGGTCAGTCAGCATACATAGTAACAGAAGTGCGGCTTTGCAATGAGTAAAGAAGGAGACACTGAGCCAAATGATGAAGATAACATTTTAAATATGTTAATTAACAGTTCAGTTCTCTGAATATTGCTGCAAATGTTTGACTCCAGTAGCTTCTTATCATTATACTGCGATGTTTGTTTTTTCCCCTTTAATGTTGAGCTTTACACCACTGATAGTACACAATACATGAACTACAGAGTATATGCAGATTGTTTTTATTATCTACTACACTGCAAGGTTTTCACAGAAAACACACACACACACACACACATATACTCACACATATACTCACACATATACACACACAAGTCATTAAGAAGGCGTAGGCAGCATATTTCCTGTTGAGGGACTTAACAACATATTTCTCCAATGAGTAGAGTCATCTATGTCCATATATGGACGACCGCAGTGCACTTCCTGTCTTAATGTTTCACATACATCAGCAGTTAACAAAGGCATAATGGGACGGATGGATGAAGAGGAAAAGACGTAGGGAGAACGAGGACAAATCGGGGATGCAGGGGAGCATAAACCCACCTAATCTTATTTTTAAAGGTACATCTGTTTGTGTGTTTATTCATTTGTTTATGTAAAGATCAGATCTATGTTTGAAAATCCATTTCCTCCCAGGACACACTAAAAGGCACACTGCTGCTGTGTGCCATATCACTAGTTGTGGGCCAGGTAGTCTGAGTACAGATAATGTTGTTTGTCTATCGTATTCCAGTATCTGGGATCGGTAAAACACACCACATGTAGACCACAGAAAAAACTCTCAGATAAGAGCCCGAACCAAAAATGACGAGCTAAGCCATCAACCCTCAGAATAACTCTCTCACACATACAGACCCCTCAGTGTAAAGGTGGAACATGGGTCTAGTCTGCAGCTGCGTCAGTCTATCCATCACGGTAAAGAAAGTTCCCAAATGTTCTCCTAAACATCTCCCACCAACTACACCTTCAAAGAACTCAATCTTCAAAACTGGAAAAACTTGCAAATGTAAATTTAAAGTTGACAGTGATAATGGCGGCAGATTTACCTCTTGAACTTAGTGGTATTTTTTTGAAACAACAGATTCTTGACTTCTGAGGGACGTATTAAAAAGAAGGCGTCTTCACCAGGCGTCCTCAATGTTGGTTGTGCCAGCTGAAACGACGACTGTTGCCGGCATATTTTAGTAGGTGTAGCTTGCTTGCAGCACACGTGGGGAAATCCGGCGCTTGGCAGGCCTGCCGTGCCTAGTTACAGTCGCTTAGCTATGATTGGACGGTCACTATTTGGAAAGTGGTGTAGCAAACCGTCAATCATTTCACTCTTCTCCATGAACAACCCTACAAAATGAAGCAACCTGCTGGCTTGACGGCTCCTTGTGCTGCGTATCTGTGCAGGAGCACTCATCTTCTGGTGTTTTATTTTAGGTTTTTTTAGGAGGCTGAGTATGATCATGTGCTGAGGGGTAGCCTCTGGACATGGATATGGACACAGACATGAGTATTACCCACTCAGCTCAGACCTGCATTTCACACGTCGGCAGTGTAGAAAAGCCTCTGGGTTGGCTGTTCAACCATTATGGGGCACTGCAGCTCTTCAGCAAAATAAATAACCCTACAAATAACATCAAAACATTTTGCAGTATGCAAGGTAAAATGCAGCTTTAATTAGAGCAGAATGACCACAAAATGAACCCAGAAAAACACCAGTGTTATCCTTTAATCACCACAGGAGAAAACACCTCCGACAAAGATATGATAAATGCAGCACTACGCACGGTTTCTGTTAGGAATTCAGGATGTGCTGGAGCATCTATTTTTACCACCAGTAAGACAGGGAGGTGAAGATATACACAAAGGGGGTAGAGACAGAGGTGAAGGTTTACAGACTCACATCGACAAGCAAGCCAAGACACAAAATGCAGAGATAAAGAAAGATGATGAAAAAAAGAAAGAAAATGGAACCCTGTAATGCTGAACCAAGGTGCTCAATAAGAAATGAGGTAAGAAGAAAGACAGAGAAGGAGATGAGGGGTGGAAACAGGCTGAGAGACAATGAAAAGAGATAAGGTCTACCTAGCAGGGTAAAGAAGAGGGGGAATCCGAGAGGAGGGAAAAGAAGTGCGCACAACAGAGACAGAAGCTATGAAAAAGCTCCAGACATGTTGGTAGAGAGACATTCAGCTTTAGGGAAGGAAGGATAGCATCTGCAAGCTGTCTGACTGAACACATCAGTTTTAAAAGGGAAATGGGGGGCATCTGAAGGGGAGTAAATGTGGAGAATATGACGTGCATTAATGAAACAGCTGAATTAAAAAGCATGACGGGATATACCCGACACATTTTAAATAAAGCCCATTCCTCTCATGGGTGCATGTCCACAACACAAATTTATGAGAAGCAATGCCCTGTATAACATGTCACAATTTGTAGCAGTGATTATTCTTGCATCACATACCACAATGTATGGTGAATGCATCTCACCAAACATTTTTTACTCCATTTCAGTAAGTCGCTGTTCTCAGTTCATACCAGTTTGGTACTGTTAGAGGCTTGAAACTTTAATAGACATAGTTGATGTAACTCATTAAAAGGTATTATTTGTAATTCATTTTTTGGGTTACTGCAGTTTTTGAGTTTTGAGTTTTTGAGTATACTTGTAAATGTCAGGATTCATATTACATTTTGACATAAATAGAAATAAAGGTGCCCCTTACAGTTAAACAACATTAAAACGAAATGTGTATCATGCTGGGGCAGCTTCAAGAACATTAACAATTCAATAAATTACTAATTATAATGGTTTAAGCAACAGTTTCTTTGAAGCCCCTTGGTGCACAATAAAGTATAATAATTTATTGTTTACTAACAGCAAAAAAGGTATATTAGGTATGGTCCTGATGCCCATTTTGTGATATAATGTGATGGCTACAGTAGTTTATTGTTCAGTAAGACTCATACAGCATATATTAGTGGGTACCAGCTGCACACACAGAGTCACTTAAGGTTGCAACAGTGATATAGATGGATATCGATGGACTCCCATCACCAGCAGCACATTGACAGACAGGTGAAGACAAGAGAGAAGACAAAGTGATGGATATGATGCTGGGAGAAGCAGGTGGGAAACAAAGTTGGAATGATAGGGACAGAAATAGAAAGAGAGACAGAGGGGGAGGAGATGGAGATGAAACAGAAGCAGAGAAGGAGGGAAGAGACGTGACTGGGGATTTAAAAAAAGTTTTGGAAACTGCATAATTAGAAAGTACCAATTGGAAATTGCACTAAGGGAATTTTAAGCCAAATAAATTCAGACAGAGGTTTGCAAGTAAAATAATTCAAAATAATTAATTGATATACTGTCAATTTATTTTTTCGGTATTCCTATTTCAGCTTTAAATATACAGTAGCGAATTGATGGAACTTCACAGTTCAGCTGATTAAAATGTCTACCTGTCTTTGCTTCTATATTTTTCTGATCTAATTATTTCCATAAATCAATGGTGTCCCAGCCTACAATACATCATACTGTACATTTTAGAAAAGATGTCTCGCTCTTTACACATCCATAACTCTATTTTGTGCCTATACAACATACTGTATTTTACCAGCAACATTATTGTGAACATTATATCCAGAGTGCAAATTAACATCAGAGAGCAGCAGGAATATGGCAGGAAAGGCATTGTTCAGGATGGGTATAATTATACTTAACAGTACAGTACTGTATTCTTAGAAGACAACATCACATAAAAAACACCATAAATTATAATAACTAATATTATCTAAAATGTTAGTCAGTTACAGTATCTCCCTTCTTTCTGCCATAGTTGCTCTTCCATCCAACATTTTTTAAATGAATCAATTAAATTAATTATTTTTTTCTTGATTAATGTCCATTAGCATCCCTGCGATATAACAACAGTTAACACAGTATGACAACATAATAGATGTGATAGATAGACAGCAGTGTGAGCAATGTCTGCAATTAACTTTAGGCTTTTAACTTTGAAAATTAAACTTGGGGGAAGCCAAAACATGCGTTTGCCAAGAGTAATTGTGTCTTAATTTTGTTAAATCAACTCATCCGCCCCTCTGCATCTACATCCGTATGTTTGCTGTGCCATTATATAATTATGTTCCCCGTTCATCTCTTCAAACTTTTTGCCTGAATGTTTTGGCAGCAGGGGAGTCATTACATCAACGCTTTCCATTGTTATTTGAAATGTCGTCACAAGCGTTTGAAAACCCAGAGTGAAACCGAGACCAGCCTCTGTCTGTGTCGCCAACCTCACTGTCTCTGTCCGTTTTTCTCACCCATCAGTGGTTTCTGGCCAGGCTGTGGGCTGTCAGTCTAAAATAAACAAGTATGGCTACCCTCACATCCTGTTTCACACACTCCATTTCCTGCTGCTGCCTACGGTGAGAGAAGCGCGGAGAGAGAGAGAGTGAGAGAGAGAGAGAATGGCCAAGAGTTTCAGAGAGGAAGTCAGAAACAATATGACTGTGTGCAACGTGATGAGGTAGTGATAGAGACAGAAACTCACTTCCGATACAAAAGATAACAAAATCCCAAGGGGTGTTCTTTGTGAAAGACTATTGCGTTTCAAAATCTCATAAACAAGAAGAAGCGGCCCTAATTCGGCAGAAACGAGAGGAAAATGAGCAGTTTTGTCTGTTTGATATATAACATCCCTTTATCCAAGTATTCGGCAAAACAAACACGTGTTCTGCATTTTCCGCCAGCAAAGCACTGCCAAACTAACTGGTACTTTCTTGTTTATTCTCAAACTGGAAACCCTACGTTGCTGTGTATTTTTCTGTTTTATGTTACTGAAGGCAAAACACACGTGGAGGCAGACATGATAAAGAATTACTGCCAAGCGGTGAAACAGCAGCAGCAACTGTAATGGCACTTGTAGATCAGTAAGGGAAAAACTAAAGTGGACAATCAGCCAATCAACCACACTGAAATACTTCTCAGAGAGGGATTAAAAAAAACACTCCTATGACCCAGATTGGTAGAAACTATTATGCTGCTGTGGAAATAAACAATAGCTTGACTGTGTCATTGCTCTCAAGAGATTTTTGTTTCTTAGCTGCTTGGTTTAACCTTACAATGTCATTACACCATTTAAAAAAAATCATACAATTAACTTCACTTTACTTAGTCTGTTAAACACAAACCTCGGCTCCAGTCTCTTTACACTTTTATTTTTGTTTCAAAGTAAATGTTAAATTGCATCTGTGTTCTTTTGTGCGTCTTATATCAGGTATCTGTGTCATGCCGGGAGTGGTGTGCAAGTGTTGCTGCTGCTGACCGAGGCGAAACAAAGGGAGAGAAAAGACCACTTTGGAAGTGTTCAGCATGACTAACATCTGCACATGAAGGCAACAGAGGGGGAGAGAGAGAGGTTTTAAGCATGACTAACTAAATACCTTGGGGTGTGTGTCTTTATGTATTTGCATTTCCTCTCATGTATGAACTATCCTCCTCCCCTTGCTTTCTTCCCTTTTATCTCTCCTCTCCTCCTCTACCTCCCCACCCTTCCTCACACCTATTATCCCCCGGAGCCAGAGGCGAGGCACGGGGAAGAGGTTAGCTTGGTGACCCGGGCCTGGCTGGCCCCTCGGCGGGTCTCGGCTGCCAAACTCCCCCCAGGGATTCAGGCAGTCTTTCAACTCTCTGGGACACACACACACACACACACACACACACACACACACACATACACACAGCCTGGTGAGATTATCACACTCTCACACTCACAAGCTGCCAGTGGAGGAGGAGGTAACGAGGAGGTTAACAGAGGAAACCAGGAGATGAGAGGAGAGGAAAGATGGGATGGGATCAAGAAAGAAGGAAAAGGGAAGAAAGGAAAAATGATAGGAGGGAAAGACATTATACATTTCAAGAAGGGAAAGGCGAGCGCAAGAAGAGGAAAAGAAAGGCACGACGAGAAGAAAGAAGAGGAGAAACAGAGGGGGGTAACTGTTAAAAGAGCATTTGAGAAAAAAGGAAAAAAGACCAAAGAAAAAAAGTGAAGAAGGGACGAAAAAGAGAAAAAAGGAGTGACTAAATCTGGACCTCAGCTCTGAAGAGGGTGATGGAAAGGTCAAAGCCATCCATCCGCTCTTTCATCCATCTACTTCCATTTCACGTACTCTCTCCACCACCCACACTCCCCCTCCATCCGTCAATCCATTCTGAACTCCTTGTACTTCCAGTCATTCATTCATCCCTCTCTCCATCTCCCCCCTTTTTATTCATCCTCCCTTCCCTCCATCCCCGTCCACCCAAGCCTCCATTCATCAAAGTGAGTAGGGGACAGAGGGAGACTTGACTTTGACTTTGATCTGTTTTGCTGAGCAGTCGAGGGTTTCAGCGCGCACACACACACACACGCAGGGGTGATCCAGCTCTAAAGAGAGCATTAGTTCAAGTCGCTCTCAGAAGCTGAAGGGTTGCGGGTTGAATTCCCCCATCGGTGTACAGGCCTCTGAGTGAACTCCAAAGCCTGGAAATGTGTGGCACTTTGTTCATTAAAACGATAAAACAAACAGAGGCTGCTGCTGGATCTCTCATCTCTCTCCCTCTCTCTCTCTCTTTCTTTCTAACCCTCGGTGTGTCTGCACATTCCCAGTAAAGAATGATTGACGGGTGCTGAAAAGAACGATGCACCAGGTGAACTGAAACACACACAGGCTATAAATATTTAAGCAGTATATATACTGTACGGTATGTGGGCTTGCCTATTTGCATTCGCCTTTTTAATTTTATCTGTGCCGCTTATTCAGTTTATTAAAACTGGTTTTGAATGATAAAATAAAATAAAATAATACAATTTATTCTTATAGACTTTTTCATCTGTATTGAAAGTAACCCAGTTAATTATTATCTTTACTGTACATTTAAACTGGTAGAAAGTAACCCGGAGGATGTCATTAGGGCTGCAACTAACGGATATTTTCATTATTGTTTCATCTGCTTATTCAGTTTACAATTAATTAATCAGTTGTTTGGTTTATAAAATGGAATGATGAAAAATGATGAAAAAATAAAGCCCAAGATGACAACTGCAAAGCTTGTTATGTCCGACCAACAGTCCAAAAATCAAAGATGTTCAGTTGACTCTGACAAAATAAGGGCTAAAAAACTTTGAAGGTGATGATGAACAATGATGAAGATTGCGTGAAAGGCATGACACACATGCACGCACACACACACACACACACACACACACACACACACACACACATGCATGAGCACTGGATAACATGCTGTGAGAATCCTCCACCTCTAGCTACAATTACATCTCAGCAAACGGCCTTTATATGCACATGTGTGAGATTCGTTAGGGTCAGAGCAGATTTTACATTTGCTGGAGGCATTGTTACAAATGTATACCTCACACACACACACACACACACACACACACACACACACACACACACACTATATGCATCACATTCTCTATTTCCACTTTGGTTAATCCAATTGGTCTTGGAGAACATGGTATCAAGGTTGAAAAGATACAAAGATTACAGATTTAGCCATAATTAACATGTTTTGAATAGAAAGATTCTTGAATCGCTCTTCTTTCGCCCACCTCTGCCCACTTTCTGCCTCTTCCCTCTCCTCCTGCCTCTTTCTAGCTGAGTTCAGCAGTCAGACACGTCCCAAAGGGACGTATCGAGGTTACAAGTGTAGATCTAAAAGCCAGCTGAAGAGAGGAAAAGGGAAAGCCGGCAAAGGGGAAAGAAAGAGAGAGGGCACGGGGAGAAAGAATCAGCAGCAGAGTCTCAGGGGGTGAGGAGGTTAGAGGTGGATTTCTGACAGAGAAAGCCTGTATGAAGATGACAAGCTTCCATATCCCCGCCTGAAAACATAAGTGGGGAGATGAGAGATGCTGAGGAAGGAAGGGTGGGAGATAAAAGTGGGTGAGAATGAGACACATGAGAAGACTTGAGCATTCATACCACTGGTTCAGCCCTCAAGCACTGCTGATTCTTAATGAAAAAGTGGGCCAGCAGAGCCGGGCACAACCTGGTTTCAATGACAAGTCCAAACTCGACCTGCGTGATTTCCACTTAGGATTGGGTGCCAAACTCTGTACCTTTAAGGGTACCGACCAAATTACATTGGTACTTCAGATGGTACTTAGATTCACGTTAAATCAATTGATGCGTATCTGGGTCAGAGAGTAGGCTAAGCTGAGTATAACTGGGGCTTTCTCACTGTCTTGGTTGACATTAGCTTAGCATTTTTTCTACTGTTAGTTAAAACTCTCAATTCCTTCCAACAATTTCGTACACTAAAACAGGATGTGAGATGTTTTAGCTTTTCCGAAACCTTAGTATGAAACCAATGGAGACTTTATTCGAATTCCAGGTGCCGGCCATGGTGCTGGTACCGGTTCAAATGTGAACAGTACCAAACCCTATTTCCACTACGGGGCAAAACAGGGCTAGTCCAATTTCCATGGCAAACTCACAAAACAGCTCCTCAGGTTTCCACTACTGGGGCAAACAAAGTCAGATGTAACCAAAACACTAACGTAGATTCCACTAGATCTCCAATTCCACTACAAGGCCAAACTAAGGTAGCCTGGCATCCAGCTGACTAATCCAAAGACTGTTGCTTTGACCCACATCCAGCCTGCTTTCCTTGACCACTGTGGCTCAAGCTCTGCAAAGCAGCCGCTGTTACAGCAAGTCTGTCGACTTTTAGGGAAGTAAGATAATTTTCTTTTTCTTGCTGGGGATTAGATGAAAGGTTTGATACCTTTGGACAGAGTCAGGCCAGCAGTTTCCCCCTGCTTCCATCCTTTATGCTGAGCTACGCTAACCACCCGCTGGCTGTAGCTTCATGTGTGGCGTACAGACACGAGAGTGGTGTCAGTCTTCTCATGTAACTCTGGAAACAAATACGTGTATTCCTCAAAATGTCAAACTGATCCTTTAAGCAAAACCGTTAAAGAATTATCAAAAAATAAAGAAAATTAAAAATAAAAAAAGAGGTACCTTACCTTCAGCGATGTAAAAGCGGATAACACTCTGCTTCAGGATTTACATGTTACCACAGCTATAACATCTTGGATGAGGGTAAAGGTCCAAAATCTTCTTCTTTTCACGCACTATAGATGAGAACATAAAGAGGAAGAAATGGATTTTCAATATTTGACTCAGAAAAAAAACAACCCTTTTGACAGTGAGAATCAGCTTCTGTCTCAGCGTTTTGACAACCAATAACATTTATAGTGTATTTGTAGGGATTGTACTCTTTATTATTTCCTTGGCCTACAGCACAGTAAAGGTGTTTATGGTTCCCTGGCATTGGCTGTGTTCAAAAACAGCTTAATTATCAATAAACTGCTTGGTTGGCCTTTAACTGAGAACTAAAGCAATGCGACTGTGCACCATTGAACCAAGTGGAAGTGTGCTAAGTTGAGAGCACATGTCCAATAGACTGATCCCCCCCACACAGGAAATCTGCCCTCACATGCTGTTGCTACTGGATATCAATGACTTGAACAACCCTGGTCATTGATCCACAGATATCCCTCTTCCTTCCTTCCTTCATCCTTCTCCCTTTTTTTCTTCCACACATTTCTATTCATCCTCCCACGCTTCTCCTCTTTTTTATTCCATTTTCCCACTTGGATTTTGCTCCTACCCTACCCTGTCCATGCTTCACGTCTTCCCTCGATCCCTCCCTCCCTCGCGCTTTTCAGCTTTCCTCCTTCAAAGGATAGAGGGCACAGCTGAAACAAAGGCTGCTTCTATACCAGCTGAGCCAGCAGGACGGAGGAAGGGAGGGAGGGATCAAACCGAGGCAAGGAGGAAAAGAATGGGGGCAAAGAGTAAGGTGGAGGGGAGGGTGAGCAGGACAGGGTTGAAAAGGAAATGAAGAGGGAGCATGGGGATGGCAACAGGGAGAGAGGGGAGGGAGGGGATTAATGTGAAAGTGAAAAAGAGAAAGACGGAAGGAGATAAAGATAGATGCAGAGGAGAGTTAGAGATTGCGCTCACATCGATAGTGGGGTGGTGTCTGGTATCAGCAGGATCACACACTCACACACACACACACACACACACACACACACACACACACACAGTCATGCTTCCATCGCTTTTGGGGACATTGACTTACATTAATTCCCCACAGATTTACCCTAACCTTAACCACTACTTACCTAAACCCTAACCTCAACCAACCTTACTTTTACCTTAAACCAACTCTTCACCCTAAAATTAAATAAGACTGTGTGAACAAATTCATGTCCCCACAACAATAGTAATACCCACACACACACACACACACACACACACACACACACAAAGAGTTATCACATTCAGCCAATAATGAAATCTGCCTAGAGCAGCACAAACACATGCACTCCATTTTATCATGTGCAGAATATCTAACTTTTCCCCTCTGGGGTGCTATCACAGGTATGACGGTCTGAACACAATTTATTCATTGTGATCTCAATGAACATGAATGCATCACAGAACTGGTATCAAAAGTTATTTAAAATCTCCAAATTATTGGATTTATTAGATAAAATATTTGATAAATGTGTGGATAGGATAGATAGATAGATAGATAGATAGATAGACAGATAGATAGATAGATAACATGAACTGAATGATGGATAAGGTTCAGGATTTTTTAATTCCCCATTCTCAATATGACCTTGGAAATATGGAAAAAAGTAAAATGGCTATGTATGAAACTGTGGTAAATTAGAGGCTCTTTGTCAGCAAATCTGCCGGGAGCACCCGGAGTGATTGACTGGTGTTAATATGCAGGACCACACCCTGAACTGCATGCAGAGGGCATGAGCTTTACATCCACTGGGATAAGTGACATGCATGTATTGGATGGACACATGCACTATACACCGTACGTTTAGCAACCAAACTTTGCTAGTTTAGTTTTTTGTTAACATGCACTGCAGCCAAAATAACACTAATTATTGAATGACTGATTTAATGAATTAATTATCATCTGTTTCCTTCCCCAGGCGTTTGTTTATTTATGAACTCCCTCATAATTTTAAATGATGTTCCACCCTGAATATGACCCTGAAAGAAACGCGTCTACGGCTACAAAGTGGAAAGTGTTCCAACAAAGTTGCCTGCACAGCAGAAACTAGTCCAAGGATATTATGTAACTGCACACCAGACTTTGTTGCGGCAGCTATTTACAAAAACAAACAGACAAATAAAAGTCATCTACCTAATCATCTATCTCACCTTTCAATACATGAAATATACTATTTGTATGTTTGCCTTTATTAAAAAAAAAAAGCTTTTGTAACCTTTTAAAATATTAGTCACAAACTAATGTTACAGTAATCTGACAATAGCAGCAGCACGCAGCAGCAGCATTAAACTTTGATGAAATACATAACAGCACAAAGCATTAAAGTTGCACCAGACAACAGCGTTACATAAACCGCGGGTCAGTGGGTAGTTTCTTGTAGAGTCCCAACGGGAACAGACTGGTGCAATCTAATGAGCCGGCATCCCCAGTGGTGAGACCACATTTACGGAGTTTTGGTCTGGACCCTGCATGTATTCTTTAAAGAGCCCGGGTACCTGGGGTGTCACGCCACAGTAACTTCACTCAACACGGGTTCTCAATGCCGGTGAAAGCTTTGCCGAATCCCCACGTGAAACGGGAATCGCAATTCTGTCCACAGAAGAGGGTCTCCTAAAAATAATTACTTTCAATTATGCAAGATCTTATGTAACTCCATACTAGGAAAAGCTAAAACTAGGCTGTAAAGCTGCAGGATGTCAGCAAAATTACAGCTTGCTTATTCTATATTTTAGAGTACACCGCGTGGATGGTGTATAGAGATGTCCCTGCTGGGGGCTTTCTCACTGTCCCCCCCAGCCTGCACACACTCCATTAGCTGCCATTAGCTAACACCATCAGCTTGAGTGTTTTATCATTGCAACATACGGGATTTTGGATTCCAGATACGTACGCCAATCGATGCACCATAAAGTAGACACACACACACGCATTAGGCCTTGGGGGCGAAACAAGTCGTATCCTTTTGGAATCAAATCCCTGAAGCTTGTTGGGTATGAATAGCTGCATAGATGTAAAACTGCCAAGCATAACAATGCTCATGTGAGTGTCTGTGTGTACCGGCTGACTGAGGCCTTGGATAGAGCCCATTGCCAGCCAGCAGGCAAGTCACTCTTCTGAATTATTGAAACAGGTTAGAGGAGCAGCGTTTGTATGTATGTGTGTGTGTGTGTGTGCGTTTGCAATTGTCTGTCTGTGTACAGCACTGCACTGCAGATTCACAGCTTAAGCTTTCTGCTCTATCCAGGACTGTATAGAGGGAATTATTGGCTGTGCCTTCTATTCACTTCTAAGCTTGTGAATAAAAAACAGGCAGAGTGTCAAGCAGATTTTTGGAAAAAATGGAAAACACTGAAAATGGTGGATTGGGTGTGTTTGCAAGAGCTGGGCTTCCTGAATACAGAGCTCCATAAGAAAACATCCATCAGGGTAATATAAAAGAACTGATGAATGGACTAATGATGGGAAATATTAGTAAAATATTTAATAGTTTTTCAAAAGCCCCTCTGAGTTTTCAAGAAGCTTCAGAACAGCTACATGCTATTCTGCCCTTTTGTTGTCCTGTGATGTTCCTTCAACCAGAGAGAGGCTAGAATAAATAGTGCAGCAGAATAAATACCGAGGGTAGCCAGTGTTCCTAGATGAGATAAATATAAAGAAGGCAGGCAGGCTGTCTGATCTGGGCTGCTGCGATATTTAAAGCACCAATGGAACAGCTGCACAAAGGACTCGTTGCACTTTTCGCTGCATGAACAAAAACAAAAAAATAATTTAATTTTAATACAAGACACTCTCTTTTGATTTTGTTTGGATCCAGTTAAAACAAAAAATGAGACTTAGGTCAAATATTGTAATGCAGTGATTTTTTTGGGTGGGAGGAAAATGTCGGAACTGGGTTGAAAAATAATATTTGCACTGAACAGTCGCCAAGTGTAACTGCAAACTAACAAATCAAATGCTAATTAAGACATCTGGTGCATCTCAAATATTAACAGAGACACTATAAAAAGAAGATGTGAAGGATTTTACTAAGTCTCTCACATGTAGCAAAGAGTGTTGAGCCTAATTAGCCAGGTTAATGGCTAAGGGTTGATTTTGACCGCGGTTAAGTCAACAAACGTCTTACGTCATCTGATCTTGAGGCAGTTCTTGCTTTTTTTAAATTTTTTTTATCTGTTTTTGGATGACCATTATCATCTGTGCTGCTATGGCTTAAGGGTTATCATGAAATTATGACAATTCCATATTTGTATCCTACATATTCATGTACGAACACACACAGACACATAATCGTCACAGCACAACATGCAACTTTTCAGTTTAACCTTGAGATGAATGACTGCATGATTCCTCTGAAGACAGATTCTACATCCCTTTGTGCTTATGAAAATGCTTCAAACACCCATTGCATGATGGTTAGGATAAAAGTCAAGCTGTTTTCCTTGCAAATAAAAGATTTTCATCCCACTAATCTACAGAACAGTTGAAGCTTATGGGGCAGAATCTGCATAATTTGGATGAAGTGTCGTTCTTGTTTAAAGGCATTTGCCATTTCATTACCCTTGGTCTGGAAGCCATCATCACCATAAAGATGCAAATAGTTTTGTTTATATGTTTTCCTGACATCATTTTTATTTATTCTTATTTTTTGATGTTGCAAACCCTCAGTGACAATAAACCTAACACGGACTCAGCTTATCGTACAAAAACTAAGGCGCAATGTTAGTTTTGCAGATCAAGAGGGGGAAACAAAATGCAGGTATGGATGAGTGTATACTACTGGAAGATTAGTAAGTCTAATTAGTGCAGCAGTATGTTAGAGTCAAACCCACTCAGTAGTAGCAGAGCTCAGCATGGATGCTCCCACACGTTTACTCACATTAACTCATCCAGGCACTCTGAAACACCACAGATTTGGTAGTGTACTACAGAGAGCAGTTATCTGACCGAGGTGTGGTCAGCCAGTGGTGGCAACACAACCCAGCGTGTGCGAGAGTGTGTGCTCCTTCTATCGGCATACTGGGTTTTAGTGAGCAAACGCTACTGCTAATGCGAATAAACCACAATGCCCATTGCAGAAACACACACACACACACACACACACACACACACACAGCAAAAACAATGACGTCAGTGTGGACCACACAGCAAACACCAGCTGTGGCTATGTTCAAATGCAGCTCAGTTACCCAGTAACTGGCTAAAAGCTGATTTACATATTGTCAGCCAGCAGTTGTGCGCTGACTTGGAGCTGGACAGCAGATGATATTATCTCTGGCTTTGCAGTAATTTGAAGCAACCATTTGCATTCCCAAGCAAACCAAAATAAAAGTGGCAAAGCCTCATTATTTCCCTCAAAATGTTATCCAAACCACACCAGACCAGCTGTGGTCACCATGGAACCGCCATTACATCAGTTTTTTTTAGTACAAAACCAAACAGCGCATTGGTCCAAGAGAACTTTATTAACTGATTTACAATTAATTAGAGGATACTGATATGTCAGTACAAACCTTCATGGCAATCCATCCAACAGCTGTTGAGATATTTCAGTCTGGACCAAAGTGGCAGATTGAACAACGTATCCAATATATAATATGAAACATAGGGAGAGCAGTGAATCTTTATATTTGAGCAGCTGTAGTCATGCATTACTAAGCACTTGATAAATGACTCAAGCAATTATCTAATGATAGACATAGTTATCTATCAAGTAACCAATAAACTGACTAATCATTTTAGCACGGTAAGTAAAATTAGGTTTTGCTCTACATATGTATTGAACAGGAACAGTACCTGCTCCATCTCCAGTGAAGTCTGTTATAAAACCTTTAGAGGCTTCCAGGAAAATAAGCCCAAGTCACTCAAGGTGAAAAAGCATTCTTTCAGTCTCTCATACAGTGTGGAAGTTTCTGAATGTTAGAATGTTGGCATTTTACTGACACCACTACGATTAAAATTTAGTCATTTTCCATTATCCGCAGTCTCATGTCATGCTTTTATTCTATATCACAAAGCTCAGTGTACAAATGTAAACACCAGATGACAACATACCGTGTGTGTGTGTGTGTGTGTGTGTGTGTGTTGTCGGGGGTGGGGGTATCTCCAGCTGGACCATATTTCATCTCTGCATTTGTCATTCTTTTCCACCTCATCCCTCTTTCTCTCTCCGCTCATCCGTCTAGCCATCCGTCTCTGCCCACCCAACTCCCTCTCCCTTCCCATCATCCCTCAGTAACATCTGGCTCTATCCATCCCATTTGCTGCACTGTCAAGATTTAAAAACCAATGTAAAAAAAAAAAAATCTTAACTACATAGCATTCAGACTCCATTATTACTACAATTTAATCATTTATTGTCAATATGTTATACATAATATTTCCTAACAGTAAATCACATTTGCACTTACAGCATTTATTTAGCTGTTTATAGATGTAAATGTCTCATCAAGTCAGTCAGCAAATGCATCCGACTTTAGTTATTTACTTGCAAATGAGGGTGATGAACAAGATAAAGGGAGAGAGATGTAAATGGAGGGTGGAGGTGTGTGCACGCACAAAAAGAAAAAAGAAAAACTCAGACGGCCTCTGCAGTCTGTCTGTCAAACTCAAATATAACACACAAATGTGAAATTATATTATTCTATTATCAAAAGAATTTTTCATTTACAAATTACCACAAGAAGCAAGTAAATGTAGCTTTACGTAAGACTAGCCACAGCAATATCTATAACTAACTTTAACTTGATATACCTCTTTTGCTTTAGCTGTCTAGTTGACTGACTGTGACACAGAGTGCGGTAAACATAAGGGCTCTAGACTCTATGGATTACCAAGCCAAAGTGCAGTAATTGCTGCCTGAGTGGCAGTACAAAGCCAGCATTCACTTAACCACACTGCCTAAGTGCAGTTAGGCTACTGCAGTTTTGGTTAATGGAGTCACTGCATACATGTTGTTTTCACAGAAATGAGACAATATTATCGAATAATAATTCTTCAAAAACTGATTTCAAAAGACAGATTCATGTCTTAATATTTTGAATGGCAGTGTGCATATGGGCGATCATGTAGGGTGAGCAGATGATTGCTCCAGTCTACTACCAGACCAATAATCTCTGCCCCACTGCCCCCTTAAGCACATAATCCTACATTATATTCCAGATGAGAAGCACAATGGTAAGCAAGGGTCCGACTGGCAGCTCCTGCACTCCAAGCACACAACAATGGAGGCATCTTCTTTGAGTCACCAAACTACCATTTCACTTTCCACAAATGGCTCCATTACACAACAACCACAGGGGGAGGCTGGGAATGTAAGAATGCAGGGTAAAGAAAGTGAGCACTTTAAAACTCCTACAGAGATGCTCATTCAGCACCGACACACACAGTAAACCTGCACTCGGTGCAAGCAGGGCTTCCTCTAAAATCCCATTGCTAGCGACTTAGCTCTACTTAAGCTCTTTTCACACTAACAGAGGCAGCCAGAAAAAAAAAAGAAAGACTGCAAAAGGCCACCTTGCTAGTTTTAGAGCCTTTCACAGAGCCCTATTGAAAAACCACTGAACACAACAAAAAGATGATACACCGTTTGGTTGTAAACCTGGAATATTCCATTTGAAGTGCGGCTTTTAAAGTCAAGTCACATATTTTGATGTTTGGATGAATTGAATGCGAACACGCCCATGCACCGGGGAGGATTTGTGACAGGAAGGGCCTATCAATAATGAGCCACCGTGCAAAATCAAGAATGCATGGTTCAGGCACTTTGTCATGTGCTACGAAATTGAATGGAATTGAGAAAAACAAAGATTTGGCCCGCAGGAAGTAGATGACAATGGTCTTGACCCACAAGGAAGACATTTTGCTTTATTTTTATATTCCCCCCATTGGCAAGATGCGTACCTACTTCTGCACAAACTACGAAACACAACTTATACAAATATATACAGATATTAAAGTCATTGTTCCTGATATATCTCCGTCTGGACTTGGAAGCCCCTTCTTCGCTGAATCCTGATATATTAAAGTGTTGGAATGTCAGTAATCTGCTCCAAAGTAATCAAAACTCCCAGCAAAGATGGGCTCATCACTTTGAATGAGCAGGTCCACATCCCCTCAGTGCTATGAAGGTTTGCTTTTCGCCGGCTCCTTCCTCATTACAGACTGGTTCAGGGATTGTGATTGCCGTTGGATCAGAGCAGAGTTCAGCCTTTAATATTTGGTGGCAGCATGTTATTAACATAACCCGCAGCTGTTGCTAAGTAACTGGTAAATCACTATTAGACAACTTCTCCATATCCCTATCATCCGCAACATCTTCCAGGTCATTACCGCATCCTGCATATTGTATACTCAACTTGTCATTCAGTACACTGGAAAGGAGCAGTGGTGGTGTTCTGCAGGTTATTTCAATCACGTTCAAAGTTAAAGATTTATTTGATTTCCCTTGAATTTCTGCTAGAGCTCTGATTTTTCTTTCTTTACCTTTATTAGCTTCTTGCTCATTGGTGTCAGAAAACTGCGAAAACCATCACCTGTGGGCTCCACCATATGGATTTTTCATCTTGATGCTGATGCAAAGCGATTCAAGAAATCTCCTGTGTCAAATCCTCTATGAGTGTTCGATATGTTACATGTGTTCTGACAATCACAGAATGACAACAATAACCTGGGGGGGGGGGGGGGGACTCAGCAATTTCTCGGTCAAGCGCTGAGATGTCTGGTTTCAAAATTCATTCACCATACATATTTTCTGTTTTTGAACAATAACCTCCCACTCAGCAGAATAGCGAGACACATTTCACATCTCTGGGCCTCTGCTTTAATTAGCCACCCTGCTGTGAGCCTTTTCACACCAGACACAAATATCTGCTTGAATCATTTGAACAGATGTTTATTTCAGATGAGTTGCCGTGGATTTCCATATGCAGGAAGGAGGGGCCAGTGAACAATGTCTCAGAGTCGGTCCAGATTCAGCACGTCGGTAAGAATGTGGTGCCGACACAAAAAGAGTGACATTTGTTCATACAACTATTGAACATACTGATACACATCTCTCGTTACGTCCTATCATATCAGTTCAGGGTAACATGTAATATGATAGCATTTATTTTTTTTGCAACGTGCTTGTACCTCATGGCGGAAGGTTGACAGTGTAGTAGACACAAAGAGTTGTTCTAGCGCTGCAACTAACTGATTGAATGTCTTGAACGATTTATCGACTATCGGAATATTGGCCAACCTACAACTAAGCGTCTAATCAACTAATCATTTCAGCTATAAGTAGGTCTACCGTGTTCATCCCATTCAATTGTATTGTGTAGTATACAGATATTGCTCAGGGTTAGTTTGAAACAATAATTGTAATAGTTACCAACTACTATTATTATTATTATGCCGAGTGTAATCAACTAATTAATTAAGCAACAAACGGTTTTAGCTCTAGTCTGATGATTTCGGCAGTTTATAGTATTTCCAATCATTTTTCAAGCCAAAATAGTGAACAAGAAACCAAACATGATTTAGTTCCAGGTTCTCAAATGAGAGGATTTGCTGCTTTTCTTTGTCATATATCATTGTAAACTGAACATCTTTGGGTTTTATACTGTTGGTCAACCAAAACAAGACATCTGATGTTAAATGCCTTTTACTCTGTGAAAGGGGACTTTACTTACGGGATTTCACTTATCATTTATGCCAGTTACAAGCTGAGACAAACACAGCTCCATGCTGTTGGAGTTTCTACTGATTGCATTTGTCCTAAGTCTCATCTACTGATTGCATAAGACAAAGTAAAGTATAAATTATAACTTGCTTATTACTGAATTCAAAAAATTTGAAGTATGGCAGATTCATCTTGGAGTCCCACATATCTGCATTTGGTTTATATTCACAGAATCTTCCCCAGTAAAACAAAAGCAATTTAAATTAGACTTTAATCTAGGAGGATCATTTTCCTACTGAACAGCTCGGCCACACAGCCTCTTTTATATCTCTTTCAGCGAGTGACTTATTACTAGTCTTCAAATTGCTGTGGACTCATTTGAAGCATGGATGAATCACAGCAGCAATTCCAGCCAGCAATTTTAGCCCGACAACCACAGTTCTTTTACCAGGTAGTCTGGGAATTTACCGGCAATTCAGACTCTGAAGAGGTTATCCTGACAGGAACATCCTCTTCTTTGAAACAGAAATGCCAGACATTCAACCTGACAGCTGTTTAGTATTTTCCGCCAGTTCACTCGCTAAGTCAACACAGGCTTAATCCCCAGCGGGGGAAATAAAGTTTTATTTATTTATTTCATTTGAACTTATTTATTTCATTTGGGATTTATGCCATTTTGATTTCATGAAACAGGTGGTCCAGGCATGCGTAAGTGTAATCCACTCAGAATAATACTGTTATTTGTTCCAGACTGTTAACTCCATTGAGCTGCATTTCGGTGATATGTCAGGCTGAATACATTTTCACAGGCCGGCCAAGTAGATGGTTTGTCCACAAATAAAAAGGCAGAACAAAAAGGAGCTGAATGTCGGCGTTAAGCACATACATAGAACATTTTTTTAGGCAGTTTACAGATGTTTGTATACAGAAAGGGAACGATTAGGTTCTAGAATAGGAGACACATTTTCTGGTTGAACAGAGGAAGGGGAGGGAGGTAGGGTTTTTTTCTGTTTTGCCAGAACGATGGGGGGGGGTATAAGCTCACTTATACCATGGCCACTGACAATTCTCTATTCTGATTGGCTGGCAGGTTCGGATTAACTTCTCATGAACGGACAGTTCAAAATGAATGGATCAGGTATTAAACTGTAAAGACAGCAACAGTGAGGCTTAGCTAGAGAGCTAATGTTATTTGTGTAATCACTACAATACAATAGATTAACAGCTGTTTGAGAGAGGCAAATTTAATTTCAAATGTGTTGGATATTTGTGTGAATCTGGAGGGGGAAAAAAGGAGCACTTTTAGAACTTTTAGAAAAGTTATATTAGGTGAAGCTACAGGAGAAAGGAGAGAGAAAAAGGTGGCAACATCCA
Organism: Lateolabrax maculatus; assembly: GCA_031216445.1. Taxonomy (NCBI): domain Eukaryota; kingdom Metazoa; phylum Chordata; class Actinopteri; order Acropomatiformes; family Lateolabracidae; genus Lateolabrax; species Lateolabrax maculatus. The sequence continues at coordinate 7,550,272 of CM062205.1, read as the reverse complement.
TTAAATGTGCTGATTTTCAAAAGCGATTTGATGCTATCGAACTCTGTTTTTATAACATTATAACTGTTTTCATAAAGTGATGAATAATGCTAATGAGACAACCATGTTATTCACGGTTTGGTGTTTAGAGCTGACCATCTAAATGTATACATTCAATGTACCATGCTAAGCATTTAAAGTTGCACAAAATATCAAATAGCATCTAGATATCCAGATCTGGACAATCTGTTTACACCTGAATGTGCACGCCAACAGCTCTAGAAGTAAAAGTGTAGGTGACAAAGGCCGATATATATTGCTGCCATTAGGAAAAAACTCCCATTCACTGTACTCTCACAATATAGCCTCGGCGCTTCCTCCTGCACAATTTTTTTTAACCCTAGTCCAGTTTGTTTTATATGTATTTCAATTGATATTTATTTACTACTATATGCATTACAGTTTTTCCTGCACATTGGCATCAGGACTGCGGACGTTTTACAGGGAAAATGATTCACCTGTAATAGTCCCTGTGCTGTTCCGTACTTTACAGAAGTCACCTTCTGCCAACACTAATTAGGCTAATGGCTGTCAACAATGGACCAGTTTTTCCATGTGATGAAATAGTGCCAAACCATTTTAAAACCTAGGGTCTGAACTGCAAATAAGGATAATAACATTCAAGTAAAGAAACAACATGAGCATTTTAGTACATTTCTAATAGCTGATGACAGGACAACGTTCCTTAATTAACATCTATTTCTGATTTTAAAGTTCCTGTAGCTTTAATGAAACATAATAAACCCTCAGGGCAGAACAACAACGGTGATGATCTTTCCAACCATCTTTATATAAGTGTTGTTGAAATCATTTTTTTGATCTAGGTGATCTAATATCTGTGGTCCCAGACAGCGCTGAATATCGTATGAAATAATTTCTGCAAACCTTGGAAAAAACTGCGAATAGTTGTAGAAGAAAGAGGGAGACGGTCCACCACAGAGACATAAATGTCTTTGATCTGCAGCCCCGTGAAACTGGCCAGCCCACACACACATACACGCACAGTGTATATATGTGTGTGCGTGTGTATGAGTGTGAGCATAATCATGTATCTCTCCGCAAAATGTCAGTGGACTTCAAAGGACATCAGACGAGTACACAGACACACACTGCATATCCCATTATTTTGAGAAATAGGCCAGAATATATTCTGCAGCAGTGTGCCTTGGTGTGTGTGTGTAGGTGTGTGTGTGTATGTGTATCTGGGGCAGGAGTAGTGTCTGTATTCCAGCCAAGTTTGCATCTTTGACCAAAGAGCAAAATAAGTTTTTGAGGATGGAGAGTTGGTGCATCAGTACACACACACACACACACACACCCACACATACACACACACAAACACACACACACACAGGGTAATGTAGCTACATTGTCCCAAGTTATACATAGTGGTGTGAATGTGCAAATGATAAAGAATGTTTACAAACCAAATATTTAATTTTTAATTTTGGGTCTGAAGACAAAACTGCACAAGACACTCCAGACTGTTCTCTCCAGCTTGCACTGATTTTTTTGGCTTTGACAGAAAATAGCACCTACTTTGCAACTGAGTCAACACATAGACCACACGATACACGATAGGTAGACCACGATAACAGCCCTGTCGCTAGGCAACCACAGGAATCCTGCGAGAACGCGGCAAAATTCTCGGCAGGTTCCTGTACCAAAAACAGAAATGGACAAAAAGGACAGAAGTGGAGGTAAAAAGCCAAATTTGAATGAGATGGTCTCAGGGGAAATGAGGGACCGTGAACTCTACAGAGAACTACACTACAGAACTGGTGGAGAGAGAACTTCATCAGAGTGAGGTGCTCAGACACACACGGGAAATCCTGAGCACCCACGGGGAAATCATACTGATGGGTGACCACAGCAGGAGAACAGTAAAGTTGTCAGCTGAAGATGGATACTGGACGGGGGACGATGTCAAAGCAGTGATTTTTAACTGTGATTTAGAGTTGTGTGTGTCTATATTTACTGTCTTGGCTCCCACAGTTCCCTTTACGTTTTCACAACCCAGTGGTTTGAAAGTACAGATCCAGACGTGTGTATGTGGTGGCCTGCCTGTACTAATATGCAGTGAAACCCACTCAGTCTTCATTTTGTTGCACTGATTTAGTTTAGATGAAAAAAAAAAAAAACAAGCAAGCAACATACGCACATACAGAGATAACAACAACCGTGCAATGGAAACCATCTTCATACATAATGTGATTTTGATTGCTGATGCGGCTCAATGACTGAGCAGTCTATTTCTCACATTCTGTAATTTCGCAAGCAGCCAACCTGATCTGAGAGTTATCGGGCATTAGTTTAGAAGATGTTTTTCTACCCCCAGCCCATTGAAAAAATGCTTAACTATAGGGCCAAAATCCATTCCAAACATTTGAGATGTGTATCAATACTCACAAGTCTCATTAGCAGTTAAAGTGCCTCTGACTGCTTTTCCACACACATTTGCATCCAGCCCGATAAACCAGCAGGCACGTACATACTAAAGTACTCCACCTCAGAATTAGCTCATTTAGTGGTAGTCATCTCGTAAAAAAACTGGATTGAGATTAGTGAACATTTGTGTAAGGGAGGATCAATTTGTTTCTGTGTACAAACTTGAGGCTGGAGTTGCAGCTTTTGGAGGTTCCGCTTTAAGGTGGAATTTCTCATTTGTTTGCGGGGCCTATATGGTGTGAAATCAGTGGCCCGTTCAGCCTGAATTGGAGGTTTCTGAACTTACCCTAACCCCTAACATTCATATGTAACTCATAGCCATGATATTTGTTTTTTCCCCCACAGTAGTGTGGGGAGTATAGCATGACTAAGCGTATGTTACTTTTAAGTCACTGCATCTCTGCAAAGAGTCGGAATTGACCTAAATCAGTTATGTACTAATGCATAAAAGTGAACTATTATATCTAAAGTGATCACTCTGATTTGTGTTTATTTTATACATCATAGTGCCTGTGTGCTATAAAAACAATTACAGAATTCAACACTCATATATAAAGCAGTTCAGTGGAGGCTTAAAGCCTCTCAAGGTTCACTGGGTACCGAACATTTTGTCAGTATAGCTGGCCCCAGTGGATCTGAGCCAACTGAACCAGCGGTGTTAGCGCTCTGCCCTGCCCCTTGAGCTGCATACAGTGTGTTTATTTATACATTATGCATACAGACACACACAAAATTCAACACACAAACAGAACGCTACACACATGCCTACGTACTGTATGTGCAGTTTATCATGCAGGGAAGCCACAGACGGATGCAGCTGCATTATATAAAAGCGCTAACAGGCTCACTGTTAGAAACAACATATGCGTCTCTTTGGAACATGACGCAGTATATGGTGAAGAAATTCTTCTTCACAGCTTGTCAGCTGCATCTCACGCTCGTCACTCAGCTGAAGGAAAATCATGAGGGGCTTTCTACTTATTGTCTTGTATCGGAGGTGGATGGATAATACTCCAGCACTGCTTTAAATGCTGATTGTGTGCATAAATAACAGTTGATACCATGCCACTGATCTGATATTTGTTCATCTCGCCTGTGACCCACCTTTAAGCCCCCATCTTGCCTTTCATAAAACTCAGTATGACACATTCTCCTAGAGATTACTCTTTAATCCACGTACTAATATTGCATAATAATGTAGGCCTACACTACCTATACGTGCATTACATAAGGTCATGACGGAAACACCCACCATCTGGTTACCATGACGCTAGTGACCCTCTCTATGAATAATAATCAACCTTTTTTTGCCCAAGCTATTGCACGCAACACAACACACTATCCAGCCTTTTTACTGTTACACATTTGTACTTAATACATGGCACGCTGCATGAGCCATTAAAATAATAAATACAGTGAATTTGCAAATGCATATTAGTCTGGAACCTCTCAGTTAATTTTAGATTTCCAAGGCGAAGACCAAAATGCCTCTAGACGCAATGGGATAGACCTACAACCAATCAGAACAACGAAACATTGTCGTTTTTTTCTTCTTTTAGATAAAATATACCGTCCAGTTTGTTTGATACTGACCCAATAGTGGATTCAACAGAATGTTCCACATCAGCGGCAGCCATCTTTGTTGTTTACGAAAATGCCTCAATGGATTGGTTGTAGGTCTATCCATCGTTTATCTAATATTGGGCGGGTTTGACACGATGACTGGCAGAGGATCAGTCATCATGTCAAACTCGCCCAATATTAGATAAACAATTGTGATTGGCCCGACAGATTCCAGGAGGGCTGGAAATCTGTCTGAATGGGTGGGGTGCCAGATGCATCTGCCATAGCAAATTAAACATGAGCTCACAGATTTGTCTGGTTCCCAGGCTACTGACTTATGGGCCCTGTATCAAAATATACCATACATGGTGCCTAAATAACTGTGTGTTTAATCAAATCACCAGAAAAACGGGGTCGCCTGGGCCTTAAACTGAGAATAGGTAACTACTGCTAAACAGCGGCCACTGTGGCTACACAAAGAATTAAAGTATTATGCCACATTGAATTGTCTTCATTTCCCAACCAGTCATTTCGTTTAAAGATGTCATCATTGGGCGACCCATCTTACAGTAAGTCAGTCTCTGACTCAACCAGTTACTTACATTAGCCACCATTCTGTGGTCATACCAGACAAAGTGATAATAATAATAATAAGATTTTAACTTTCTTTTCTAAGAGGAAGATTGTGTAGAAGCCAGTGGAAGGAGACTATCCACACTGTTCATTGGGAATGCACTACTGTGTATTTTGTAAAATAACTTTGGCTTTTACATGATTGTGAATTAATATAAGTTGATACACATTATAAAACACCATTTTCAAATATCTACTATCAATACCAAAAAAAATTTCCCATTGTGGAGCCCAGCTTTGGGTTGTAAATTATAGAACTTGTTTTAGTTCTCAGGAACCCAAAAAAATATCCTGTATTGGCTTGGGCGCTGCTGGGATTTGTGCTTGTGTTTTTTCCGTCTTTCTCTTGTACGACTTTGCTTTGACCAAGCTGGTTGTATTATATTGGGTTAGGCAGGGCTGGGCTGTCTGCCAGACAGTGATGTAATTACATTGTTAACAGTTATTCTGTCAGGCGCTGTGAGCTATACGCAGGTCGCAGCCTTTACCTCGCTCACTTTCGGAGATGACATTACACCCACTCTACCTTGCTCTCTCCCTCGCTCTCTCCATCTCGCCCTGTCATCGAGGCGGACACTGAAGGCTTGCGATGGTGACACTGACTGTGCCTCTGTTTAAAAGGCACTTGACTTGTAACTTTTACGGCTGTCCTCTCTATCTGTGTATCTCTTTGTCTTCGCTGACATTACATTTGACTCTACATTTTGTCGCTGGTGTCAGTCTGTTTTCCATCTCTTTGTGATTCAAAACTTCCTTAACCTTTCTATTAAATTTGTCTGTTGGGTGATAATAGAAGTCCTTCCCTGTCAAGCTGATGCTGGTCCCTTTAACAGTACGTCTAATTACCTTATTCTGATCAGGTCAGACCTGCTTTTTTTTGCTGACTAGCCTGTGACAGTGCATGAACTCCAGTTCTAACTGCAGCTAATAGGCAACCACACCTAAGAAATCTCTAGAGGTGACTAGAGACACGATTGAGGCTATAATGTAAATGCATTGTGCCTACAGTTAAAATATAGAAACACAAAAACAGAAATAAACCTTTGGCCACATATTTAAAAGCAAGAACAGAAACAGAATAGAAACAGGAAGCAAGCAGTCCAGATCACACACTGTACTAGGTCAAACAGAGGAAGAAGAATGAATGATGAGCGGATATTTTTGGATGAGGACAAGTGAGGTGATGTGTTTGGAGTCAGTTTTGTGTGTGCAGGAGTGTGCCGTTTGGAAGAAATCCAACAGGATGGATCAAAGAGAAACAACAACAAATAGATTCATTGTCTTTGCTGATAGGGTTTGTATGCTTGTATGAATTGAAACCTGCGTTAAATAATTTTGTGGCAGTGCAACAAGCTATAAGCACAAAGATGTCAATTATCACCTTATAAAGTTGATTTATTCTCCTTTTAGCTCTGTTTTGGTCCCCAACAACTACATACCCCTAAATTTTCACCAAACTTTGTCTGTTGATGGACAAGTAGGGTACAGCAACAGACCTTTTGAGCTTTTTTGCCCGATGTTGCTTATACAACGCCGATAAGGCCAGTGATACTGAGTCGATCAGCCTAAAACTTGATGTGTGACTCTGCATTTCCAGTCTGACAGTCAAGTGCTCCGCGGTGACATCCCTTGGAGCAGCAGGTTTTTTGATCATTAGCGTTTTGAAATCCCATTCCGTGTTCTGTTATCATTGCCTTCTCCACTTTGCTGTGATTTGTCAAAGCTTCAATGGAAGCTGCCTCCCTGTCTTTACTAAGCAGCAAAAATCAAACACAAGTGACAGAATGCTTTCTTTTCAAAATAGGTCACCTTGTCCCTGTTTTTCTCTCTAAAGCACTTTAGGATTCTTGCCACTTAACATTCATCATCGTTCTCTTACTCTTTACTTGGTTCTAAATATTAATTATGCCTCTTTTAAGTAAGATATTACAGAAACACTCACTTAATTTGCTGACTTTTCTGCCTATTTCTTGCTTTGCATTCACACTCAATATATTCGTCATGCAAACAGAAGCCTCTTTATTTAGCCTATTTATTTCCTATGAAGTTGAGAGTTCTTTGCCACCTTTATTTGAAACTATACGAATAATGCTTTTCAATTTTTTCCCCACAGGACGTACACTAAGCACAAACACACACAAAGATCCCAAGCTGCAAGCACTCCCCTGCTCTGTCAAAACAATGTCACCTTCTGATGTACTCAGAGGTAAAGACAACTGGACCGTAACCTTGATTTACACTGTGTGTGTGTGTGTGGGTGTGTCTCGTCTGTGCGTATGTGTGTGTAGGTGATTAATCAGAGCATTATCTTTAGCATTGTCAGCCCAGAGATGATATATGAGAGCTACAAACACAAAAAAACATGCACACACAAACAAAAGCACACATACACAGGTTGCAAATGGACAAACAGACACCAACATACAGTACAGACACACACGGACTAACACACACACACACACACACACACATACACACATCCCCATGGTGTGCTTGCACCTGCAGTACATTTTATGGGAATAATAAATGAAGTGAACTACTTCTAATTGAGAGTTCAGTTCATCCACATTATGCTGTACAACTAATTGCTTTTTTCTACAGGATCTCACAGCTGCACACAAACACACACGCACACACACACACTCCCAGTCACATTACACCTTCAAACCAAGTGCGTCCAACACAGAATCATAGTTCAAGCTCGTTTTGAACTACGTTGAGAATTCTGTGCAGCATAATTGCATATAATTCAATAATCACTTCACAATTACTTCAGTAATTATGTGTAAACATACAGAAACAAGGTCATGCAAACACAGACACACAAGTATGCACCCTTTGTATCTCATAAACATTCTCCTTTCTCTAAGAACCACGCAACAAAGAGAGCACTGGTCTACCTTTGTCAGTGTGCACATTCTTAACTAACCACTGTCTTTCTGCCATGGTGGCACATGGACCAGTGTTTCTGTGCTTGAGCTGCGGAGGGCAGCTCCTCGTGAAAAGCGCACAAACGGACACGCCGGGTCCCTCAGCCTCGGCCCCTCTGTTTTTTTACACAGGCGAAAAGGCAATCGCTCACTGCTGACAAGCATTCTCCCACATGGAGAAACATTTATGCACACGCCCACGCAATCTTGATTTCTCTCTGTCACACAAACACACACACACACACACACACACTTTCAGAGCAGCTCATATTTATCTGAGTTTGTGTCCACGCTCATGACCTGTTGTGCTTAAGGCTACTTTCATGACTTGAGTTTGATCACCCCTAGCGTTCTTGCTTTCTTCAGCCTTGCTGCTTTATGCACCCTCGTAATTGCAAGCAGTTTGCTTGTTTACAATTTATCCAATACAAATGCGCCAACCGCCTCTGTCCAAACTGTAAATTCAGTCTTTCCGCAGAGCTTTAAGTCTCCACACTTAAAGACTTTCCACATTGTAGCTTCCATCATGGATGGATTGTAATTACATAGAACAAAACAGAATCTGTGTGTTTATTGAGAAAACGTGAGCAGTAGCGAAAATAAATGTGTTTCACCAGCAAACTGTTAATAGACTGAAATATTTTAACACCTGCCCTCTCATGACAGTTATTAAGATGATTAAAAACATTAGCTCAAGCAGCATGAGATGAATTGAGCTGTCACTATTAAAAACCTGTAATACCAGTCAAACAGGAGATACGCATGTTTATCAGCCCCCAGTGTTAGTTAAACACCAAAATAGCTGGTAAACCATGACAGCACACCGCAATTGTGCTCTTCCCACATTTCAACCTTAATGAATCAGGTTGGTCATTATTACACAGCAGCCATAATGTTTATTTTTATAATAGTGAGTTTCAGCTCCTTGTTTAGCTGTCTGACCCACAAATTAACTGTTTTGGTTCACTCTCACTGCTAGAATAGTATCGTTTTTGGCCACAGCAGATAGCTGATTTCAGCGGGAATTTATTTATTTTTTTTAAAAACCACCATAGCAACTTGCTGGTGAATATAGTGGAGAGGTGGTAGAGACCAAAAACTGAGCTAAAAGAGAGGGAATATTGGATTTACTTTCACCAGATGACACAAATACATGCTAATGTTGCTCCATAACTGCTGGATGTGTAAATATGCAACTGTTAGCGTTCAAGTTTGTAACATCAATTTAAAAGGGGATGATATGTGAATGTTGTGTTCACAACTTGTTTCTGCTGCCCCCAAGTAGCCCAATAATCTGTTATTGCAGGTGTAAATATTAATTTGGAATAACCTTGATCAGTACTGCAACCACCAACCACCAACAACATGAAGTAACATTTCAAAATTTCATCCCCAGTTTGTCCTTAGCAAGTCCTTTGTCCAACCATGGCCGAGTACATGGATGTAAAATGTCGCAGAAAAGAAACACAATATTTACTCAATAGCATGTTCAGTACTATAGAAAGATGTCAGAACAAATGAAAAGATATTTTAAATTCACGTTCAGCTTATAGAACACACTGTTTTCTAACCTATTTGTTAGATACCATCATCGGCCTCATGTGGATCCCATCAGATGTTTGAAAAGGCTGGATGAAGCTCTCAGCGAAGCTTTGTAGTTGTCATCTCGCAGCTCTCTCGAAAAACACGAAGGCCTTTTTATTCTGATGAGAGAGTTCCGCCACTCTGCACCCAAACGCAGCCCAGGTCCCCAACCCAGAAACCATTTTGAGCTGATCAACATGTTTTCCAACTGCAAATTCACTTCTATTCCCCAAAGTGTGTGTGTGTGTGTCTGTGTGTGTACATGAATGCAGGTTTGAGTGCGTTTGTGCGATGTGTCTTTTCAAAATCTCAAGGAAGACTGCTTTGCTAAGACGTGTTAAAAGCTTCTAACGCAGTGGTGACAGGTTGTTCCGTGCACTTATGTGTGTGTGTTTGTGTGTGTGTTCGGTTCCCTACAACACGCTATAACACTACCATCCACCAAGTATGCCACATGTCACAACGACTTGACTACCCGTCGACGTCCACATTCGACCTCGTGCACTTTCAAACAGCCGCTCACAGGCGGCTCAACATCACCACGGCCACGGGCAGTGTTCAACTCATCGAATTTCCACACGTACACACAGCAATCAGCGAGGAATCCGCTGCACACTGATTGATTGCTGCAAGGTCAGATGAAGAGGTGGAGAGAGGTAGAGAGACAATGAGAAATAAGAGAGAAGGGGGTGTTACGTTCCCATCCCTCCAAGTGTGTCATTACTTGGTGATTATGGTGGTAATGACCCTGTAAATTTAACACCTGTCAACTGTACATACACACTGTGTTTTATTGCTCTTCTTTCTCTCCATTCACACCATTCTTATCTCTGGGGAGTGGTGACCTAAATCATTAGAACTCAAAATAAGGGTCCGGGGCGACCCAGGGGTCCTTTAAAAGGTCCAGGGGTTCTCTGGTAAAATGAAGAGAAGAGTTTACATTCACTGGTGTTAAATTTACATATTTTACTCTCATCACTTTTATACCTGTTCTACGTTTTAATACCTAGTTTTACCATGTAACTTTATGAATCTAATGTGGTTCTATTAAGGGTATAAACACTTTTTAAAATGAGTATGCATGTTGCAAAAGTGTTAATGGGAATCAAAAATCTACTGTTAAGAAGCCCCAGAGCAAGACATTTACACAAAGTGCTGCGATGCTGCTTAACCGGCAGATTAGTGTAAAAGTCTGGTTGGACAGTAGAAATCTGCGGGGTGAATGTGTGTAACTGTGAATGAATGTGAGGCACGACTTTGCTGGAAAAGAACACTGTAGTCAGTAAACACCTCCCTTGGACAAACGACAAACAAATTGACAGTTAAAGTTGCAGTTTCAAGCGAAGGCTGGGAATTCATGTTAGAATGCGGCCGATACACGGCCCAGTTTGGCGTTCATAGGCGACTGGCATCTTGTGTGAAAATCTGGACTCTCTTGATGATAGTATAATGGAAGAAAATGTGATGGTCGTGGATGTGCATTTTGGGTCACCAGTGAATGAAATAATTGATTTCAATGACATCATCAGGATTGTCATTAAACCACAGTTTTCACAGGCTGAGAATTGATCTACAGGTGTAAAATCAGTAGTGCGCCCCTTTAATTTTTTTATTTTACAAGGATGTTGGGATGGAAAAGGACATTTGCAAAACAGAAAACAATCCAGAAATCGAATACATCTGTTAAATGTGTGGTTCTAATCAGAGTTACTATCATTTTGTATTTTTTATTTTTTATTTCGCTTTTAATTTTTTCAATTAAGTTTTGTTTCAGTTAGTTTCCTGAGTGGGTTTGCTTGTTTCAGTTTAGTTTTTATTGTTTAAAAATGTTTAGTTTTAGTTTAGTTTTAAATGGTTACGGTGTTAGTTTTATTATTTTTTTATTTTTTATTGTTATAATATGGGGGGTAATTGTCAGGGGCATGATTTAAGAAGTTCAGAATAGGTATTACAATACAAACACAACACTTTGTGAGTTAATTGATGTCATGTAGACCTCCCAGTCTCAATAAACAAAGACTAAAACTAAAGACATTTCCTGCATTCCATTTTATTTTATTTTAGTTAGTGGTTGGGCTAATACAGCTTTTGTTTTGTGCCTCAGTGTGTGTGTGTGTGTGTGTGTGTGTGTGTGTGTGTGTGAGATTTGTTTGTTTGTCTGAATTTGTGTATGTGCCACCGTGTGCTGACTCCTTCTGTCTCATGTTGAAACATCTCAATTATGCCTCCTCACTCGTGTGTTTTCCCCTGTGTGTGTGTGTGTGTGTGTGTGTGTGTGTGTGAGTGTGTGTTTGTGTGTGTGCGTGCTGATGTTATGTGGGATCCATTATGCCCCTGGTTTGTCAAGGAACACAGAGGCAGGGCTCACTGCCAAGACTGAGACCTATCAAATGCACATGTGTGTGTGTGTGTGTGTGTGTGTGTGCGTGTGTGCGTGCCACTCAATGGGAAATTAATTCAGACTTAACCATGGGAATTGTAGGGAGGCAATTTGTTGTTTTCTATCAGATTTCCCCCAACAAATCATAGTGAATAATTAATAATAATCATAATGAAATTAACAGGCGGGGGCACATTTAATAATTTATTCTAACAAGAGAGGTAACAAATTGGCTTGGGTGGGAGTGTGTTCACATGTCAGTGCACTCATGTATGTGTGTGAGTGCGAGTGTGTTGGAAGTATGAACAAAAGCAGAGCTACTTCCCAGTCGGGCCTCAGGCGTTCATTGGCATCGCTCAGTCCCCTCTCTCCAGTATTTCTGATGCTCTCTCGCTCTCGTCTGAGTAAAAGATCTCCACTGAAAAGCGCAGTGACGGCAGCACTATTACACCCTGTCTGTGTCTTTCACTCTCGCTTTGTCTTTCTATCTGTCTCTCTGTTGGCGTCATTACAACCCAAATGAAGAGGCTTGCTGGCAAAGTTAACCCACTGCCATATTCCCATTTGCAAACAGTCATACACGCACACACACACACACACAGTGGGGGTATTTAGAGAATTGGCTGCAAAGCTGCTCCCAGCTTGCCCACTGTGAACTGAATTGAGTTGTACAAACAGCATTTAAACGGTCAGGCTAATGTGCGCGCGCGTGTGTGTGTGTGTGTGTGTGTGTGTGTGTGTGTGTGTGTGTGTGTGTGTGTGTGTGTGTGTTTGCGCTTAACATCTTTGGAATTGAGACGAATATGACAACGTAGAGTTGAGTATTGAAGATCCGAGAGTAAAGGAGATGAGAGCACAAAAATGAGAGAGAGATCTTCACAGAGTTGAGGGTCGAGGGAGAAGATGAAGAGAGGGAGGAAATGAATTTAGACAGCAATATGGGGAATCAGGGAAGAGAAGGAGGGAGAAGACATGGGAGTTTGGCAAAGACAAATGAAGCAATCTAACAGTGTGTTAGTAGGGGCCAACTTTTTTTTAAACAAAAGTTCTGACAATTACTGAGACCAACCAGCCAGCAGAGCAGAACCAAACTTTGGCTGTCGTGCCACGGTAATAAACAAGAATAAATTCTAATATTTAAAACAAAAAGCTAGAAACCAACAGACCAGATCAAATAATGAATGCAGTCAACCACAAAGTGCCAAAGGAAGAAGCATTTTGACCAGTAAGGATGCACAAGAGAGTGGAGTGTCAACCAATCAGAGCTTAGTAGGCGGGATTAAGGACAGGGACGTCATTTTCCCCATTTTATTATTATAACTTTATTCGATGAGTGCGAAGTGCAGTATTCTGCCAACAGACATTTTGTGCTTACTCTCTCCTCTCCCCCCTCCATTACCTCTTGCCTCTCGCTGCCTCTCTCTTCTTACTCTTTTGTGTCTTTCCTGCAGTCCTCCTCCCTCTACGCTCATGTCCCTGTTCGTCCTCTCCTCCTCTCCCTGAGTGATGTGGTGAGCTGCACACTCTTACAGTTTCCAATTAGACCTCTCCTCTGTGCATCTCTCCATCCATCCGACCCCTCCCATGTGACTATCCCTCCACTTCCACTCCTCTGTCGCGCCATCCCTCCTTTCATCCTTTCACACTTTTCCGATATAACTTTCTCGTGTTTCCGCTCCTCTTCACATTCGCACCTCCTCCCTCCTCCTCCTCCTCCCTTGTGACTTAACAAGCGTCTTTTTTTTCGCCATCTCTTTCGCACTTTCTTTTCTCTCTTTTCCCCCTGTTGTTCTCTCTCCTTTTGTCCATCCATTCCTCCTCTCAATTACCTTGTCTGCACAGCATCTGGCAGCCCGTGTGTGTGTGTGTGTGTGTGTGTGTGTGTGTGTGTGTGTGTGTAGGTGACCAGGTGTCTAGGCTGTGTTGCGCTGGGTTCTTGTCATTGTGAATGGAACAGCTGCTAACAGATAACAAGTAGCTGGCTTCCCCGCAGGTTTGGAGACAAATTAGAAACGCAGTCACATTATTCAGTCAGGACCTTTCCTGTGTCACCCTGGGCTCCAACTGAAACAAATGGCCACATGTGGGGGGCTAATAATCACCATCTTATCCAGTCAGCTACTTGAAAAAGAACATCTGACATATACATCATGAAACAGCAGTTCACTACAGTCAAAACAGGGTTTAGGATTCCAATAAGGTTTGGTTTAAAGTCACTTCTATCTGATATATTGTTCAATGTCTTTAAAACGCACCAAGTCAAATAAATACAGACACTAAAACTCAGGTCTGATCTAAACATAATTAGAGTGTCCTTGGGCTTTAGTGAACTGTGATAGGAAATGAGTGGCAGCTTAATCGATGATAAAAAAATAACGTCAGTTCGTGGTCAGAAACATAAGCTGCACCACTCCAACCATATCACCGCAATTAGGTTTGTTTGTAGCCACAAAATGACCAAGCAGACACAAGTAAAAAAAATAATTTAAAAAAAGGATTACAGTCGCTGTATATTGGCTCTGGTATTGGAAAAAAAAATTGTTTGGATCTGGCAGCTCCTCCTCCTAAATTCACCTCTCTGTCCATCCACAAGTATTATGTGTAGCTAAACAAAAGCAAACAAGTGCTGTATGGTTATATATATATATACTCACTGTCCAGTCCCATCACACACATGTGGCACTGACATATAGTTATTAAACTGCTTGTAGTCAGAATATACCCTTCAACTGACACGTCCAGTTCAATTAACACTGACAATTTTATTCCTTTGAGCACTTTTCCTTCAACTGGTATTTCAACTTCTTTCTGCACTTCTGTTTAACTGCAACTTTTTTCAGTAGTTGTATTCCCACTATCATTGCATCTACAATTTAGACTTGAGACTTCAGTATTTCCCCTACTTCAAATAGTTCATCTGCAAAGTTTCAGCGAGTACAAGTTTATTTTCTTCTGAGGATGTAGATGTAGCATGTGATTTCTAAAATAAACAATAGGATTTTTTTTTTATATTGCTGAAGTGTGGCAGGCAGAGAAATTTTTCAGACTGAGTTAACTGAATTTGATTCTTGATGAACAAAAGAATTAAAAAGCTAATATGGAAAGTAACCTATCAGGGTTTGTGTCCCTTCTGGTTCTGAACAGAGACCAAGCTGAACGCTCCTCCTGTCAAATTTGTGACTGCAAAGCCTAATCACAATAAATATAAACCTCTTGCCATACTTCGTTTGTGGGTTTGCCATTTTGAGTCACCCCAGCAAGGATTAGGTTTAATGTAACTAGGGACAGAAATGGCATAAGTGAATGCAAATTACCTCATTGTGGTACTGTACGGCCCGCCTTCCCAAGTGACTGGCTGCCAGCTGTGGAGCTGATGGTTGAGGAATGAAATGGAGAAAGAAGATTAAGAAACCTGATAATAAACTTCTTACAGGGTCTTTTAAAGCCTCTCAGGCCTTTTCACTTTCTCTCACTCTCACTTTACCTCCCTGCCTTTCTCTCTCAATCTCCTGGACTATTGAATAAATGATGAAACTCAATCTGGCTCTGCAATCACTCCAGTATTTTGTTTCCATTCCTTTTTCAGCCTGGGTTACTGTCTCTTATTCTTATCTCTGCAATTAAATAAAGGATGGGATTGCAAAGTTTTTCCTGCAATTGTTTGTCCTGTAATCTCTTTTATCTCATTCATTGTTCTCTGTCTTCCGCCTGGTAATTTCTACACAACTACTATTTCTTCTCTAAAGCCTTTAATAGCCTGGGTAAAACACCTGATGTTTACTTGAATAAAGGTGCAGCGTGCACAGTACTTAGACACCATCAGTCTCTCTCCAAAAGGGGACTATTTACAGTTTAGAGATCAGCATCACCTACTGTACAGAATGTGGGGTACGGCTATAGTTGCAAAGCATTTCAGTTTAAAGCATTCAGTTTTGTACGTTATGGAAAGGCAAGGAGAAGGAAACACCAAAGAAAAAGCAGCAAAAACATAGCGACTGTGAAAAGAAAATACTTCCAGCAACTCAAACATTATCTCAAGATCTATTTTGTATCTGAGTACACAATACAGGCAGGGAACACTGTAAAAGTATACCACACACAGTTTATAGATCAACCTTGGTGTGATCAATATCACATATCGACACAGTTACTTTACTAATTACTCAATAGCAAAAGTAATTATTTACATTATTTTAGTTAATAATTCATAGGTTATAACAATCCAAAGTCGAGAAACAAAAGATTGTGTCTATACATACTTTTAGTACAGAGTGCACCACAGCACTAGTACAGTAATGCACTACATGACCACTAAATTATAATATATCAACAGATGTGTTATACTACTGTGTTATACTTCAGTACAGGCAGAGTACAATCTGTTTCTATAGGTGATCATTTATAACTATCAGCTACTTTGAATGTACCAGTGGTGGGAGAAGTATTCAGATACTTTAACTATGTAATAGTAGCAATAACACATTAGTACTTCAATGAATGTGCTCAGCCACTGGATGTGCTACAGTGCCACTACAGAACCACTGCAAAACTACAGTACACACTACCACAATTCTTTCCAGCTGAAAAAGCGCCTGAAGTTATTCGATTCCTCGTATTGGATAAATCATCTGGATTGTCTGCTGTTACTGAAGTACTACAGCGTCACTGCATTACCAGTAGAATACAAAAGAGGTACCATGCTTGGATCTGATAATGCCTATCTGGTAGGAAAGCAGCGCAGATGCTGCAGCTAAACTGCTGTTGGCTGTGGCTTTTCACTGGATAAACTCTTTCCTTCAGGTAGTGAAAACACCCCTCAAGTCAGAAAAAGACCCCGATTTAATTTAAGCACCTGGCTTTCTACAGATAAGTAATGCCATGAATGTTGGTGGTGGCGAAGGAGTTGTTTTTATTTATTTGTTTTAGTCGATTTAATAATTTTACACCCTGTAGATTTCTTGACATGGTTTAGTAGATGATGGCAAGCTGTGTTCTTTTATCTAAAATCTCTTGGGGACCATCGCAATGTCTCTGTCATCGTTACTGCTAATACAATATAATACCCGACTGTCCTTGTCAATCCATCTGTCTGTCTCTCTCTTTGTATTACCCACGCTCCATCTTCATCCCTCTCTCTATCCATTTCTTTGACTATGTCTCTCTCCCATTCCCTCTCAGTCCTCTTATCTGATGGAGTGAATAATTCATGTCTATTCTTCAAGGAGGCTCTTTGTTCTCCTCCCTAGTGTTTTCTTTTAAGGCACTTGGGATAGTGTGCATGCGTGTGCAGCGTTTGTGTGGTTGAATGAAGTTAAAACCATTCCACTTTCACTCTATTCACATACATGTGCACACACACAAACACACGCAGAGACACAAGGAAACCGCCACAGTCACGCTATGTTTCTTAAAACAACCTCTCTGTTCTTTGTGTACCGACTCTCTCAGATGAGAAGGAAATCAAGATACTAAATCCTGCATGGTAGTGTGTGTGTGTGTATGTGTGTGTGTGTGTTTTAGTGCTTGCACATATGGCTACATAATGTGTAGAATCCAAAAAAAGTGAAAGCGTGAAGGCATATAAGTGTGGATTTTTGTGTTCTGTAGTGCACGTCTACGTGAGTGTGTACTGTATCGGAGTAAAAGTGTGTATCCTTGTGCTTGTGAGAGTCCATCTCAAATTACCATTAATATCAGTATTCACCACAGCGCTTGAAAACAATGCTGTGTATGAGTGTGTATTATTGAAGATGACAGATCATAATAGTTTGGCACTTCCTAAACCCTCTGTCCTGAATACAGATGTACTCTCTCTCGCTATCCTTCTTTCTTTCTTTCTCTCTCTCGCTCTCTTTCTCTCTCTCTCTCTCACACGGACACACACACACACACACATACACACAGTGTGTGTCTTGGATGCTGATTTACAAATAATTGTTCGTTTAGAGATATATTAAAAATGTCAGTTCTGTACCACCTAGAGATACTAACATTACGCTAAGAGCACGATAATAATATAATTGACATGTTTATCAATCACTAGGGGCAGAGCTTTGACCAGTTACTCTGTCAGCAATACAGTACAATACGCACGCCATTTGAAAAACAGCGCCAGAATGACGGTCCCCACCACTCACAATGCAAACCACTAGACTGTACAGAAAGGTGATTAATCAGTGTAAATACAATTGATGGTTATAGCAGAATAAATGCCAACCACAAATACTATCAAAGATTCAGTTTGATATGATGCAAATCTTAAGGAACATAACTTCAAGTTTTGTTGCGTGGTTGCTCGATTGTCAGGTGTGTCAGCCTATCAGAGTCAATCGTGGTGTTTGCTCTTAGCTTAACCCTCCTCCGCTCCACCCAGGGTTCCTTCCCCCCTTGGGTGAAATTTGGCATTTATTTTAAGATCTATTTAAATTTAATATAATTCAAACAGGAGCGGTGTCTCTGTATTATTTTGCACTGCTAAAGGCGTGGTCCAATGGGAGTACGGGGCCTCCCGGGGCCCGCAGAGTTACTATACTTGTTACTATACTTACATCTCCTGCTACACCAAAGGCAAACACAAAGGCAACAGATCCAAAGTCGTGAGAGAGAACAGAGTCAACACATCAAAGACAGAACCACGTCAGCTGCAGTGGATGAAAATCAAACGAAATCGAATATAGACCCAAATTTCCCTTTGATATTGTCATGATGGGCAGAGCTGGTCAAGGTCCAAATTACAGGCCACAACAAGAGGAAAGAAACATAACAGCAACTGGGGATGGCTCTCTGCAAATTTTAAATGTAGTTCTTAACCAACTAGATACATGTGGATCATTTATACAGTTGCTAGCAGCTGCAGTGGCAGTTCTAACAGTTCCCATGAACTAACAGTAGCTTTAGCGAGTAAACTGTCAAACAAGCAATTAATGGTGTTGACAAAGAAGTCAGGAAATCGGCAGAGTTGGTCTGACTGAGTCACACGTTAGCTGACATGTGGTTCAACACCATCGTTGTGTCTTTCAACCCTGCTGCTGCAGCCTCTGAATTGGACTTTGGTGGATAGTTTGCCCTGCAGCTTCTCGCTCATTTCAAAGAGTCATTTCAGTGTCTTTAAATGTTTTTGTCCCAAGACAAGTTGAGTTTGCCTCTGCTTCCATCTGCCTCTCTCCGGCTCGTGGGCAACGTTTCCCGAGTATGATGTGGATCAAATATGGTCGCCATACGACTAAAGCAAATGCAATAATCCAGATACATATGGAGCTCACCGAGCATACCAAGGGGGCCCACGGCGATCATCAAGTGTTCTCGTCCACCACACAAAAGGCTGAGTTTATTTCTGTTCTGCTGATTGGAATCACAGCCACTCCACCCGTCTACGGCCTGGAGGCAACATGCATATTCATACCAGTTTAGACCCTGGTCATGAATATTTATAATGGTTAACACCAGATATGTAAATGAGCCAGCCAACCCAGATGGCTTCAGATCACGACATAATGATCACACACACATGCATGCACATACACACTCACAAAGAAACAAGCCAACACACACGCTGGGATGTGTTTGTTTCCAAAGGCAAAGGCATCATGTCTCGGATATCAGAAAGATGAACTAGAGACAGGAGAGAGATTAGACATTGGCGCAGGATTTGGCTGCCAAAAAGTTTAAGTAGGGATATGATATTAACGCCAACAGAATGTGCCACTAAAGAGACAAGTTTACTCACTGAACACTCACATTTTGATGCGCCAGGAAAGGAGAGAAATTAGGGTCAATAAATAGTTCCAAATGTAATCCATGTATGCTTAACAAAGTCTGGTGTCGGTGCTCAACAGTGGCTTATTGCAAGATTAAAGCTGGTCCTCGAGGATTGCTGGCAGTGTTATGTTCCCAAAATCTTTCCCGGGTTCCTAAAGTACAAGGTAGGCCGATAAAAACGATCGGATTAGAGGAGGATTACTGCCACATAAACAAGGTAGATTAATGATAGTGTTGCCTACAGAACACGTGACATTTTTAAACGCACACTATCACACTTTTTTTCTCAATATGCCTTCTAAGCTTTTCACATTAGGCAAAACTATTTTAAAGTAATAAGACGGAGAGTCTACGGCCATGCTGGCACCTCTGTGAGGCTGCACTCAGCACAGCAGTGCTTTGAGTTAAATGTTAACATCAGCATGCTATACCTTGGCAGATATGTTTACCAAGCCCACCAATATAGTTTAGAGTATAAGCATGCAAAAATTTGTCAAATGTGACCTCGAATGAAATCTTTCAACTACATGAAAGTCGACACCTCCACAACCTTATGATCGCACACACTCCTTCCTCTGGTCCCCCCCTCGCCCCACCAACACACACACACGCACAAAGGGACCCTGCCTGGATACTGTAAGCACAATTAGATATTTCCTTTGAGCCTAAGCCCTGCTAACAGGCTTATCGCACCGCATACTGTGTGTGTCGTGCATGCCTGTTAATGTGCTACACATGACACATCTAATACAAACACACACAAACACACACACACACGGACGATACAATTCTTTGCTGTGCCACTCAGTTCTGAGGACTAACAGCTGACTGTTGAGAAAACTCAGGTAGATAATTATGCTACCTCTAATCACTGAATGCATTGATAATACACATCGCTAAATAGTCTTGGAAGTAGCAACTTTGCTTTCATAGCAAAGTGAAATCCACTTTAAATCTAGCAGAAATGCTCAAACTAGTTTTGCGTTTTGCCGTGCCGTGCCTGCCGAAAACCAGCTGCAGTAGCATCAGACTTGTTTTACTGTGCAGTCAGAATGAGGTCATGCTGAGCATAAAAAGCTCAACTGGGTCACAGGCTGTGACTCACTGTAAGTTGCAATATACCTGGACTCAGTAAAACCCACACCAAGCAAAAAGGCATCAGCATAGAGCTCCCTCTGACCTGGGCTGCTGTGCATTCATTACTGCCAAACCATTTCTTGAAAATTGGATCTGCATGCCTGTGTGTTGACTCAATATATAAAGCAATAAAAACGCACTGCTCATCTTGAACTTAATATTAGTGGTTTCTACACGATGTATTGTGATGGCCTAGCCTCTTACGGACTGAATTTGCCTCAAGGGATGAAGTGATCTCAAGATGTTTTGGAAGTAATGTGCCCATACACACTTCATATAAGTTTACAATCTGAAAAAAAAAAACATCTTTCTCAGGAAGAGCCTCAGTCCAGACCGAATGAGAAGCCTCCATCAAGCCAAAGCCAGAAAATGTAGCCAGTAGTGTTACCACCCCTAAGTGGTGAAGTTAAAATGTACTGGCACACCAAGCAGTACACTTCTACACCACTGCAGCAAGGTGATTTGCACTATAGTAAAACTCACATGAGTCTGTTATACTACACCTGACCACACTCAGCTGTGATGCAGCGTGACATATCAAAATAAAAGCTTTACGATAAAGCAATGAAGCGATGCATCATCAACCACATCCTGGAAACTTTATGTCCACACACTGTATTGCAAAATGGATGTCTCACTTTGCCTAGTCTCTTGTAAATGTGCTGACTCATTGTGTGGTGCTGGTAAATGGTTGAGTCAGGCTAAACTTTGGATCTGCAGTCATTGAGAGCTCACTGAGAAGCGCTCTTAGTGTTTAGGAGTGTTTGTGTTTATGAACGCACACTCTACTACTCTCCGAGTCTTATCCATTAATCATGGTGTACCCATCCCTTTCTTCACAGCAACGTACAGTACACCACTGATACTGTTAGATAAGCAGATTGTAAGACATGATATCAGGCTTAAAGGGCCTGTTCGCCAATTTATAACCTGAACCCTATCGCTCTAATGTGGGGACAATCTGTGTCTACGTTTGCCACCCCAGCCTCATTCTGCCTGCCTGAACAGAAGGCTAATTTATACAGTTGAGCATATGGACAAACGCAAGTACAACTTACATTTAACAACTGACTGTCATCATGGCAGCTCATTATCAGGGACAAACAGCCCCTAAGGCTATAGATTGGCGCACACGCACAAAACACACACACACACACACACACACACACACACACACAGTTCCATTAGTTTATTCCACTGAATTACAGATATGGACTGAATGGAGAGAATCTGGCGTTTTGCATTAATTGGATTTGAAGTGTTGGTGGTGTTTTCAACTAGTTAATCTCGTAGGGCAAAATATAATTAGTAATAAAACTGGAAAATCTTGTGTACACTAGCTCAAAATGGTCATCTCAGGCTACCTCCATGCATTTATTTTGTCTATACATCAAAATTACTGGAATGGATTTAAAGGACCAATGCAGCCTTATCTGAAAGAAACCGGCCAAACTCTCATTTCTTTTATATCACATGAATAGAATGAATACAGTATAGCTGCTGTTATTTGATCATCAAATCATCCACTAAGGATTAAACATGGGTGGATTAGTGAACAAGTCCAGGGGCACTGGGGGGTTAGGGAGCTCCTTGGCAGAGCCTGTGACATGTGAGACAATATATGCCTGTGTGATATGACTATTAACATTTCTTGATGGAGGGTCAAATTCATTCTCAAAAACATCATTACTTTGAAGATATCACAACAATGAGTCCATTATGATATCTCTGTACGTCTGGAGGTGTACTAGGTGGAACTGGAGGGCCTCTGAAGCAGGGGCTCATTTCATAGGGCTTGGCAGTCAACACGCCACGAATGGAAACCAAGGAAACCATTGCCACCAGGATCATCACAGTCAAGTGTTTTCAAGTGCTGGTGTTTGAGACTCAATGCCTGGATGAAAGTAATTTAAAACTGGACCTACTCAGTCTTTTACTTTGATATTGTATTCTCTTATCTCTTGGTATGTAGCAGCAGTTATTTTTGATCATTCATCCTGAAACAAATTTCCACGGCTCAAGTCTTGCTGTTTTATCCCCCAGCAGTGGGTTATCTTTAATAAATAAAAAACAATTAGCAGGGTTGCTCAATATCATAAGAGTATCCTCTAAATTTCCCAAATTTACTGGCAATTGCCTGAAACCATATCAATATCCTCGAGCCAAATATATCAAGCCATCAGATTTTAGAGTGTTTGTTGGCGAGTAGCAGCTTGCTGAGCTCAGGTTTGTGCCAAGCAGAAAGAATAAAAACAAATACTGCCAACAGCTAGGATTAGCTGGCTGCTTTTTATAGTATTTGGTGTAAAGGCTAGCTAAGTGGGATGCAGTGATTTGGAAGTCATCCTGCTTGTAAAGCAGATGGCTACACCTTAACTAGCCAGAGCAAACAGCTCTTGATGTAAAAGCAAAGGCACCACAAAACAGTGTTATTGATGATGTGTTACTATAAAATAAGTTATTAAAAGAAAACAGAACCACAAAACAGTACCCAATACCAATGGGTGTAAATAACTCATATACCTATTTTAATCAGAATTTAGATAAAGTCATTTTAGAAGTTGTAAATGTAAGTGAATGATTATAGTCAAATGAGAAAACTAACTGACAACTTTCAAGTCTTAACTGCAAACATGGATAGTGTCATGGCTCTGCTGACACTGGACAGTGCAGCAAAAGACAGACAATTGTCTGATTGTACTGAAAGAAGACTTGCCCATCATTTTGAGAAGGAAAGGTAATGATGAGGCTTTCACTTTGTTAAATGGGACCAGCGCCACAAGGACAAAAATAAAAAGAAAGAGATCCATCCTTAAGTGTGTTATTCCAGATATCAATAAAACAATTGACAGCTGATCAATATGTGTACTGATGAACAGTTATAACATGAAAGCTCAAATACACAAACCTAAGACCCAGATCTGTCATGTCTTCAAGTCACAAAAAACAGAGGGCCTCCTTGAACATGGGGATTGATTTTTCTGCATCAGCAGACACTAAGACACATGTGAATGAGAAGATTTCTGTTCTAGGATAGATTTCCTTTTCTAACACATACTCCCCCAGCAGCTAATATGACATAATTTAGTGTTAACATACGGTGAGTTTAATGAGAAACACTGTATCTCACACAAGAAGGAAGGTAGAAGTAACGCCTATGGAGGTGAAATAAAAGGTTTTCACACAGTGTCACAGCATGCACTGTCGTTTTAAATCAATGCCAAAATAATTGACAAAAGTAATCCCACACACCATAAATGTAACCTACACACTTTGCATCATTGGAGTCAAAGACTTTTTGGGGGAATAAGGTCTACTGAAAAGCAGCCCATGCAGTGCTGAAGCAGAAAATGTACCCATAGCTAGCGCCTGCTGTGAAGCGTTAATCTGTGTGTGAACAGATGGCATGCGCTAACAAGCTAGGCTAAATGTAGCTACTGCTGGCATGGGCCAAGACTGATCTCTGACTTCCTGATCCCAAGCCTCTTAATTAAATGCACCATTTAATCTATTCAGCTTCCAGTCCGTCTGCTGCTCCAAAAAACAACACCGTTCATCACTGATGACCTGCTCGTCCTGGTGATAAAAACATCACACTGTTGAAGCCACTGGAATGACAAGAGAGTTTCCCATTTACAGGCAGTGTGTTTTTCAGAGAACATCACAACCAGTCATTATATTGTTATTGGTGATGACTATGAACAAAATGTCATCTTTTCTGTCACATTTCACTCCATTGTTAAAACTGTTTTGAGTTTCGAACTGATGAAGATGGCAACAGACCCATAATGTTAAAAGTGCCTCGACAAGAACTGAGGATATACAGGTGCATAAAACAAGTAGACATACTTTATATGGACATTTACAAAACATTTCATAAAACATACAATGAAAAATGCAAGAAATTGATATATCGAGGTGTCCAAGATCCTTTATACTGAGTTATACTGAGCCTCTCTGTATTTAACTGTAGCTGTAGCTGTCCATGGTCCTGAAATGTGTTCTTCAAGCTGTAGCTGTCCGTGGTTCTGAAATGTGTACCATCATTTATTTGGTGAAATCTGTTGACATTGTTGCTGAAAACATAACCACCAATTTTACACCAGATGTGCACATGCAGAAAAGATATCGAGAAAATGGCTGGGTGATACAGTGCAGTCAGACAGCAGTACAACAACTGTTGTTTTTGCTGTGTGTTTCAAAGTAATGTGCTGACTCGCAGCTTTAATTTGAGGGTGTTACATCAACATCTGATAAACCGTCTGGAAATTCTAGCCCTTTTTACGCTTAACTACCAGATGTGCTAAAAAAAAAAAGCCCCCCAAGGGCTCTGAGTCCTGCACGGTTCACTTAATAGGGATGCAAACACCCCCAAACACACTTACTGTAAAGATCAAAGTCAGCATTTTAACCTCATAGTATTTTTTTTATTCTAAATCTAGGGTGATGGAGCTGGGAAAAAATATTCTTTCAATGACATGTTTTTATCTTACTTTGTAACATTTTCAGTATATTCTCTTGATATAACTGTGGGTGTTATCTTCACTGTATTTGTGGTATTATAATCTATAGGCTTTTCCCTGCTGTAGCTGCAGTGACCCATTTTCCCAATGTGAGCATTTCCTGATTTACTGTCCATAATCTCCATGTATTTCAGTACTTTGTGAATGGAGTCCTATATCTAGACTAATGTCAGCATGAACAATCTAAATGTATTGCGTATAATGACTCAAGTCAATCTGATCGATAACTTAAAAGATCCACCATGACATATGAGTCTTTATTCATTATCTAAATGCTCCAACTATTACAACCACAGCTGCAAATCTTGAGAAGGGGTGCTTTTTATCGTTGTAATACCTTATTTAACCTGACAATTTGAGAATGTAATTTTATTTATGGAAACGGCCTAGGGGAGTATTTTCTAAATAGATACAAACACACACACAGACTGCACATATACAAAATCACACCTAGATTTGGCCCACCAATGCAGTGTTCTTTAACATATGTAATATTTTCTCTACATACAAAGAGCTTTAGGAATCTGCCTTGCTTGAAAAGAACCAGAGTGAAATGAGACTGGGCTGCAGAGTAATTAACCATTTAAAAAATCTATTCTTTCACATTGTGTGCACTCCAGGATTGTCTTCGGCTGTGGATTGTGTTCCAAGTATTTGTTGTTGTTTTTCTCTTCGACCGGTTGATTTTTGTAGGCAAGGGTTTATTCAGCGAGAGTCATAACGGAAGCAACTTGAAAGATAAAATCGGTACCATGCACAATGGACATGACATGTTGGTTTGACACAACATACAAATGCAGCTCTGCAGAAAACACAGACCACACACAGTGTCAGCATGCTCTGCTATCAGAGGCTGAGGACTCACAGGCATCTAGAGTTGCACGAACTCAGCAAGTCTGTGAGCTGTCCTGTAGGCAGAGAAAGGTAAGGATGCATACGGTAAATAGTAACTGGGTGGCCATAAAGTATCTGCCTGCATTTACACTAAACATTACATTCAATGTATTGTAGTTCTCATAATGTTGACATCAATGTAAGGATAGTTTTTACATGTTTGTGCCCCGGTCTGATCCTGCTATGGCTTTCTACAAAGGGAATTTCACAATCATTTCATATGGCAATACTACAAAGCATCTCTCTGAATTCATAAAAAGCTTTCCCCAGCCCTGATGTTTCACACATTTCACCCCTGGGATTTTTTTTTCAGAAGAGCTACTGTACTGTTAGATTGTGTAATCTAAAGCAGTGTTTTATGGAGTGTGGGCCACTTTCATAAATTTGAGTGTCATGTCTGGTGATGGAATCCCCCGGTGACAACTGTGTCACAATATTTATAATTAGTGCTATGATGAAAGTGAAATCAGGCTCTGTACAGGCAGGAAAGATAGCATCACAAATGAAAAAATCAAAATTCCTATCAGTGCTATCTGTTTGCCTGCACTGAGATGACTCATGTTAATAAGTTTATTTATGGAACTCATTAGTAAGGCATTCACATTTGGATAATGTATCTCTAACACTGACACATATAGAGTATATACAGACATTATGTTGAAGCTGTTCAAAATGCAGGGTACAGACCTTGAACCGGGATTTATTCTGTGTGAAGTCACAGTAAGGATGAAATAACCAAATGTAAAAGCAAATGCTTTTTATACATGCCTGTATAGTTTATCAGCTCTGAATACTTTATTCATGCTTGTCGAGTACCATATCGACAGACAGACAGACAGACAGACAGGCAGGCAGTGGGATTGAAGGCAAGGAGCCAGAAGCCTGTCTGTATTGTACGGGATGCGTCCCGTTCAGTCCCGAACACAGCTCTTTATTGCCCAAGGTGTCTCACATCTGTCACGTCACCCACTCCTCATGCTCACACCAGCATACACGCACAGACACACACGTACACACAAACATACTCCCTGCTGGCCTCCTAAAGCCGGATCTAGTGTCAGACACGTTACGGGTGATTTTGAAGCAGCAGGTGTGACGAGAGAGGAGGGGTAGTCGAGGGGCGGGGGGGGGGGGCTCATGTCGGTGAGAGACTCATTTAATTTACACAGGAAAAAAAGAAAGGAAAGATTTAGAATTATCATCTGACTGAAAAACACAGAACACCCAAAATTCCATGTATTTACCACGTAATCTCTTTTACGAAGTTGAACTGTTACCGCTGCAACTGCTCGGCAGATGAGCAGAATTTCCAAAATAAATGCCACACAAACATTAATAACAACAACATACAATTATATTCTAATGTAATTAACAACTTCGTAATGGATTTTAAGCAGGAACTTAACTAGGGCTACCAGCCAGCCAAAGACTAATCCTGCCTTGGCAAAGACAGGCTATTTAGTTAGAGTTGTTGTGATTTATCAGCTGTGCCAACACAGTACGGCGGCACTAGTTTCTGTTTGTCAACAAAGCAATATATTACTGTTATTTCATGGGTGTAAGTGCTTTTAACGTATATATGACAGTACTTTGGTAGCTGAAGGTTAGAAATATAAACTGAGGCAAAGGCATTAACTGTTAAAAAAATTCTGGAGGATAAAATATATGTAATATGGTTCATATGGTGCCTGTTGAATGCCTGGCTGCTGCGTTTTGGACTAGTTGTAAGCAGGAGAGAGTCTGCTGGCTGATGCCAGGGTAACGGGAATGCATTAGTCTCGTGAGATGAAATAAAACCTGTACACACCAAGTAAGGGTCAAACTGAGAATCCAAATTAAAGCGCTCAATGGAAGTACGTGCACGCAGAAAAGTGCGGACCCGAGATTTAAACCTGAGGTTGATTTCTTACTGTAGCAGGTTTGAGTTGAGAGGTACGATCTAAAGCAGTCAAGGGCGGATACGGTGAAACTGAACCAGTCATACAGGCTCGGTAAGAAATAATATGAAGTGGTTGATAGTATGGGGTGAGCGATATGGATAAAATGCTCTAGCACGGTAGGTAATTTTATGTAAAGAAGTCAAAACACATTTTTACATAGAACATCTTCTAGAAATTCTATTGAAAAATTATTTATGGATAAAAGGCAGAGAGGAATGTCTGTTTCTGGATAATCCAGCAAATGAAATACCTGGCGAATCATGGCACTTCCTTACATTGTTGCAAAAATCATATACAGTGTCTACAATAGCCTATCACCAGCAACAACCACCAATGGAGAAAGCTATAATAGGTATAGTAAAATATGAGATGATTGACAAATGGATATATCATTCCCAACATATCCACCCAGCCATAGTTGAGCCAATAAAATCTACCCTGAGCTTTCGCCTGCGCCTGCTGTTTATGATTTTTTTCCATTTGTGATCACACTGCCGTCAAACTGTCAGTCCGAGTCATATAAGAAATGATTTCCCATACAGTTGTTTTTTTCTAAAACCTCGCAAAGGAATGGTAACTTGAGTCTGTAAGTTCTGTATCAGTATATGAATCAATGAATTAGTTGGCTAATCAATTATCTGTTTTTTTTTACTAAAGTAATCCCCATGAATATAAATGACACAATATACCAGATTACCCTCAGTACAGATTCTCTGCCACTTGCTTTCAGTGTAAGAATTGGGCCTTGGACATTTCTCCAGTTGAGGCCGTCTTAAAGGCTCAGCCGGATCTGTCAATCATTTGTGTTTCAGCCTATGGTTGGCTGAATAATGGAGAAAGGAAAGATGGACTGTCTTTATGTTCTCCCTTCAGACGCACTGATGGCATTTTGAAGACATATTGTTTGAGTTGATACTGACCACACACTCACACGTGATCTGGGTGACCCGCAGAATCAATCCAGATGTCACAGCGTCAGGTCAGCTTCCTATAAGGCCTGCCTCGCCTCCCCGCTGCTAATAGGAAATGTTCCCTAACATCTGTGGTCTCCATCCCTCTCCCTATCTCTCACTGCCTCGCTCTGTCTCTCTCTCTTTCACTCTCTCTCTCTCCTGCTCTATCTGTCTGTCTCTGAGCAGTAGAATAAATTGAATTAGAGCTCCACCACCCACTCTGCAGGATCCTGCAGCCCTCTGTCAGATAGCTAAACAGAGAGAGGAAGAGGGAGAGTTGCTGAGAGATAAACAGAGGGCAAGAAGAAAGACGGGTATAATAAAAATCCCCCCTGCCCCTATAAAGGAATAAAAGAACAGTCCTTACAGCCTCTTCACTCCACTGTACTACAGCCTGATAAGAGTCAATACATTTTTCCTTTTTTGGAGCTGTATAAGAGAGAAAAAATAATGAGAGAGAGTGGAAGGCTAGAGGATAAGAGAGACATTGCTACAGCCGTACTTCAGCCTTCACTATTCATGCCATTACGCAGTTAGAAGTTAGAAGTCATACCGTGGACCAGATGTTTAGCCTTCAGTTCTGCACACTTTCAGAGCTTTTCATTGCACGGCACTACAGCAAATAAAATCTCCAAAACTAAGCAAAAGTCAGAAGCAGCTCTAAACTATGTCGTCTTTCTTCAGTGCATTGCCATTCATCCCGAACCTAATGGCACGGCAAACCACTCCTTTTTAGACGTAAATAGGAGGCTAAACACGGCTAAAATGGACTGAAAATCACCAGTTTCTCTCCCTCGCTCAGTCACCCACACTCTTTTTCTAGAGCCAGGGAGACATTTGCATAATGCCTCCATATCCACGGGCCATTAGCGCCAGCATGAGTGGCTCGTGTGCATAAATGTATTGCCTTGATCAATCAACGCGAGCTACTGTACCGGTACAAACCGACGAAACTCCAGACCAGGAAAAGATAGAGCCAGAAAAAGGAGCATGTCATGACATGTCACAGTTAGAGACACATTAAACACAGAACCTCATTGGGAAAAGGTTTGATTAAAATGGTAATTTGCAATTTGAGATAATTTCTACTGATCTACTGCAGATTATAATGAAGCTGAATCTCCTCTCATTTACTGAGGGTCCCATGGAATCCTTTGATGTCTGCTGATACAAAAGTAGACGTCATTGTTTTCGGTGAAAGTGCTCGGGAAAACACATTTTAAGGTGGTATTAGCTTTGATAGACACTTTGCATGGCCAGTTAGTTTCACTTGACTTGACTATTGACTCTTTTTGGCACAGCATGGTCAGTGAGCTGAGCAGTGTCACACATACACATATACCATTAACATTATAGCACATCCCACAAAACGGTTTATTTTGTTTATTGGGACACGCGTCATTGATGCCATGTTTCTTAAGCCCTCACTGTATTTTGTGTATTACCCCCCTTACAAAGAATACATCCCAGCTAAAGGACCAAGCAGAATCCGAAACCCATAATACAAATTTATGAAACAAAGAATTATTCATTCTTTCTGTGTTTCTGAAAAGCTTCCTTTTTTTTTAGATCCAATCTCATTCTGTGGTCTAGAGGCAATATAAAAGCTTCCAACCATTCAATATTGATGGAAAGTTTTATATATATATTATATATATATATAATATAAATATATATATATATATATATATATATATATATATATATATAATAAGATCCCTTTTGAGATGTTTGGCCATACAGGTAGAGGCATGTTTACATACAGTTCAGGAGAAATATAGATCTGTTTTTAAGTCTCACGGTTTTTACCATTTCTTTTAAAAAAGCAGAGTGCACAGTTTAAACTGATGCCCTGATTTTACAGTATGTCTCACTAGATCCCAAATTCGTCATGTTTCCCTCTCCAAAGGGACGTTTACAGTAACCAAGGTCCTCTCGCTGTCAGAGCAGCTCAGAGGAGGCTTCCACTGACACAAGGAGAATACAACAACACAATCAATAAGAATGCCATTCAAAGCAAGTAAACAATAAATTGTTTAACCAGTGTTTGTGCTGTCTTGTACCAGCTCTAGATTTTCAAAGTAAACACGGTAATTTGCCATTTGAATAATGAGCCCTAAATAAGTGAGTACTTGTGAGTATGCAAATCATTACTAATATGAAATGGCACACGCTCAGAGCCGGTGTGTAGGAGAATGACTAACACTGAGTGAAATACAGCAGACAGCAGCGTTTGTCTGCCGTCCATCTGACCTGCTGCCTACTGGACCCTGCTGCCTGCTGGACCCTGCTGCCTGCTGAACCCTGCTCCGCTCACCGGTGTCATGTTTCCGCCATTGCACGTCGGGGCGCGCGCGCGCGCGCCTGCCATCGTTTCAGACCGACAAGCGCGCACGCGCACCCACACGCATCCGGCAGGACAACGCCAAAGCTCCATCATCATCATCATCATCATCATCTACAGCAGCTCTGGGCCAACCGGGTGCAGGGCTGGGGTTCAGCCGCGCACGCGCACACGCTCTCGCGCTCCCGGTACAGGTGCGGAGCGTGGCGCGCGCAAAAAAAAAAGGAGGGTGGATTGGGGGGGGGGGGTGCAGTGCTCGGCGCACGTGAGCCTCAGCAGCCGGCTTCACATCACCCTGTAGCCTACCTGCAGGCTGCAGCCGCGCGCACAACTTCCCCTTTTTCCTCTCCTTTTTCCACGAGCACGCGCCTCTGGGTGCACACACCCGCACACACACTGACGGTTATTCACAGCACTCCACTGCGCGCACAGCTGCTGAAATGTAGCCTGCGTCTGGGTCCAACACACACACTCTCACACACACACAGCTTCTCTAACTTATAGCCTGTCGAGCTCAATTTTGACCTTGCAATGTTCTCAGTTCTGCTTCTCCTATAAATAGTACCTAGCACCTTCTCCCACCCCACCCGCTATGCAAGTACACCCTCTCTGCCTTGCACCCCCCCCCCCCCCCCCCCGGCCCCATTTCAGCATCCAGACTGAATATCTGTGCAAGGAAATCTAGATATAACTACCTATGCCCCCCCCCCCCCTTTTATTTTGTATACCCCCTCAGCAGCCACCATTCCTCTGCTCCAACAGACGCAGTCAGAAAGAAAGACTTGGAAGAAACAGAGAGAGGGAGGGAGGGAGGGAGGGGAGAACTGGCATTTTGCGCGTATGTATAACAAACAAAAAAAAAGGAAAGAAAAAAAAGAAAAAAGAAATATAAACTTTGCCTCGTACCTCCGGATGTCACGGGTCCTTCCTTCACCGAGCGTCAGGGCGCAATAATCTTCCCAAATCCCATAATGAGAATGGCCGCGGTAGTTGTAACTCCACACAGACAGACCCCCATCAGCGCGTCTCCGTCGAGGTGAGTGTGTGTAATATCCTTTGGGGCGGCTGTAAATTCCGTGCGCGTTTAGAGTTGGAGCCTGTCTTCCAGAGGGGTGCGTCCGCTTTGCATTCTCACAGCGCCCGGCCACCACATCCTCCTCCTCTCCCTCCTCTCTCTTTCTCTCTCTCCCCGTCTTCTCCTCCCGGTTTCATCCCTCCATCCGCGGGGCGAGGGAAGAATCCCATCCGGGAGAGACTGAAACGATCTCCCCACCACCACCGCTCCTCCTTCTCCTCCCTTCTCCTCCTCCCCTTCAACCGCTTCTTTTTCTTTCCCCCCCCCCTCCCCTCCTTCCTCCTGCCTCCTCTCCTGGCGTCCTCCCTCTCCCCGCCGGTCGCTGTGAAAGCAGGTGAAATAGGAAGAATTCCAGCAGAAGAAAAAAAAAACAATATCCCGGGCGGAGAAGTCTAATTATTCCACTGAGACATCCCCGCGGGTCGGGCAGAGTTTGTCGGTGGTCGAACGCTCCCTAAAAATCCACAGCGGCACCTCTCTCCCGGTTTGTTGGACACCGTCAAACCTTCGCAACAGCGGATTTTTGGATTCTCACTTCACAGAGGCGAGCTCCCCCTCTCTCTCTCTCTCTCTCTCTCTCCCTCTCTCTCTCTCCCTCCCTCTCCCTCCCTCTCTCTCTCTCTCCCAGTCTCTGTTGAACTCGCTCACCCGCCGCTAACTCGACTCCGCGCGTCTACCTTCGCGGTCTGGGGTGGAACAGGGGGGAGGTTTTAAAAAAGGGAAAGAAAGGAAAAATGTCCAAAAAAAATAAATAAAACCAGAAGAGACTGAAATGAAGCGTCCCGGTAAGGCTTCGCAC
The DNA here is from genome assembly GCA_031216445.1 of Lateolabrax maculatus. Classification (NCBI taxonomy): domain Eukaryota; kingdom Metazoa; phylum Chordata; class Actinopteri; order Acropomatiformes; family Lateolabracidae; genus Lateolabrax; species Lateolabrax maculatus. The sequence continues at coordinate 7,517,272 of CM062205.1, read as the reverse complement.
CGACGCCCCGGCGGCACAGTCCCGGCTGGTCCTCGGTCCTCCTCCTCGCCGGCCGCTGCTCCCGCACCGTTAATCCGCAGCGCGCAGCCGGCAGGACGAAGTGTCAGCGCTGCTCACATGAAGCGCCACGACTTCCTGGTGCAGATTTCAAAATAAAACCCGCCCGCTGGGCACCACGTCGCGAATCCGCACTCCGCCAGTGAAACGTCGGGCCTGCTCAGTGCTTTGTTTTTGCACAGGCATTACACCAGAGGAGGGGAGCACGTGATTGGTCCAGGTCCAGGTCCTAAATAAATGCTTCCCCAAAGGCTCCGGGTGCCCTGTATGTGTGGTAGGCTCGTGTGGGTAAGTGATTAATTGAGAATATGTTTAAGGATGTGCACCACTAACTTACAACAAGTGACACTGAACTGGCCTGCAGCATTGTTACCTCTTCTTAAGAACATCCGTTTGAAGAAACTGTTTAAATCCTTTCCTTGATCGAGGTTACATCCTATTCCTGTAGAAATGTGTTTAGTTGGAATATTGTGAGGGGGCAGTAGGCTATAAACTACACACACAATGCACAAAAATGTGGTGGTGGTTTCAAAGGAGTTAGCCAGTAGGCTTACACTGGACTGATAAATTAGTTTAAATAGGGTGAGAGTGGCATTTTTGTATGAACTTTAAAATGTTGTAGAGTGTTGCACAAGGGTTAACTTTGGTTCTACAAGCAGATCTCTACTAGAGATAAATTCCCACACAGCATTAAAAAATCATATATCTGGTGATTTTTATACATTATCAAAGTAAAACACAACTGATGCCAAGCCTTAGTTCATGCATCTAGACACAATGTCATCATAAAAATGACTTTAATAATTAAGAAACAGTATCAAATACAGTGATTACTGCTCTGATTATGAGGCTTTAAAATGTGTTGGAGATGAACTGATCTACCCCCCATTTAGCTACAGACCTGTATCATGGATAAGAGACAGTGAAAGAACGAGCAAGAGAGAGAGATCCAGGCGGGTGTGGTGACCCCCAGCTTGCTTTCACCGAACTCAAGCCTGTACCAATTACTGTTCCGTAAACTCAAAAAAAAAAAAAAAAAAACACCGCGGCTTTTATTTTGAAGTAAAAGCCGCCTTGTTTCCGGACTGCGCCGTGGTCTCCAGCTGCGTCTTGACGGACCTGCAGCCCTGCAGGATGGAAGTTGTTGAAACCTCTCTTATTCCCCGCCTCGCGCACCGTGGCAGCGTGCAGTCACTCGGTCCACGGGCGCACATTCAGCTGATGAAGAGAGCTTTATACTTGATCTGTCACCGCCTGACCGGGTGTTCTCACCGGGAATGGGCTTCATCAGACCAACATGTCATGGCTAAAATGAGTAGTAAAACATATATGAACTTATATATAATGTTATATATATATAAATTTATTCTTCCAGTGAAGAAGCTTTAAAAATGCAATTGATGGTTTGATTACCTACAACTAAAGTAATATCTCCCAAACATATTTTTTTTCCAGGTATTTAGATTTTTTCTTTCAAAGGTGGATTTCTTTTAAGTCATGAGGTTGCGAGTGACACCAGATTCAGGAGTCCACAGGGGTTTACTGAGCTGATGCATCTGACCTGACATCTGAGGGACCGTATCCGCTCTCAGTGCCATAAAAGACAAAATTGGACATGTGGGGTTTCTGCGGGGGCACTGATAAGCCTGATAGTCTGTTGAAGCAGAGACTGGACCATCTATGGTTTGGGTCCCTGGATCAGAAGGGGATATCAGAGGAGGGAGGGCGTGAACGACAATGTGGAGCTCCTGCTCCACAACGTCCTCGCTGCTGGCAAAGAGAATGTGTTTTTGTGATAAATATCTCATGTTAATATCTTTTAAAATTATAGAATTGAAATAAATCTGTGGGTCATTGTGTCGTCTTTATTTTGATCTCCATACAATCATTGTTTTTGGCAGTTGTGGGGGAAACACCGGCAGATGGATTGCCTCATCTTGTTGCCATTAATCTTTAAAGTATTGATGAGGCCTCTTCATCACCAGTCAATCAATAATTGGAAAAGCTAAATTTGACATCACATGATTTAATGTTCACAGATGATGTACTGACCTGCTGCAATCCAGATTTAAGGGTCGGGATTAGACTGCAGAAATCATCAGAAGGTTGCTGGGTCAGCTGTTGTGCAAATAATGGGAAAATAGAAGTGAGTTTGGCCAGCAATTTATCAGCAACTGATTTTTAACTATTTTCACTTTCATCGTAGTATTGTTCTGAAAAAAAAGGGCCTTTGAGCAAAACGCAGTTGGAAACCCTGAGACATTTGTCCAGTGTTACCTCAGCGCCACAGAATGATTGGTCATGACAATAATCCAGCGTAATCCAACCTTCAGGAGACTGCTGCTGCCAATCAGTCTATTGATTAGCTCTTAACAGCTGTTAAAGTCATTGACACATTGTCAGGTGGCTGCTGGGATAGCTCCCTACTGAAATCACTATTCCTTTGTTAGCCGAGCACTCATAAATTCGGGCAATTGACAATTTATTAACCATTCAAAGCCTAATCAGGCTTTTTTTTTTTTCTAAATTGTGTCTCTTTTTCATCTATTTTTAATGTTTTACAGTGCCATAGCATAAAGTGACCACAGAAGAGTATTTCTGCTTGAGAGAATGGTTGTTGGCTTTCAATGTTCACCTTACAGCTTTACATTTCCACTGGGAGCTGCCTAGTCAACCACAATCTGGTACAAGCCACCTAAACTGGACCCTCTTCATTGGCCCAACTGGTAATGGGATTCAAAACATGTCCCTCCTGCAGTAACATGCAGGCTACTCTCCAGCTGCAGTATGGTTAATAGCTGAAAATAGTCAGTGTCGGTTTCATGAAGAAGTTCACCCATGATTGCATCACTGTATGAGCTGTAGTAAGCTCTACAGTACACTTCCATTGTTGGGGAATTTATTGATTTGCCTTAAGAAGATGTGGATATGGTGGACATAAACCACCAAACTGAGCCCTATTCAGCTGTTAGAGAACAGCTATGCAGCTTTTTAATGTACTCAATCAGTTGCCAGCAAAGAAAGCATTGATTTTGACTCCTGGTGCCAAACTTGGCAAGTTTTTAGGGAAAATTTTTCCATTCACCTGCCGGTAGTTACTGTCTGCCCATCTTACAATGTGGTTATGGAAAAATATCTTATTTGATAGATTAGGCAGCAGAAAATGAATGTGAGATTATCTATTTGGTAACAAAATAATGAGTATTTCAGAAGCAATTTTTAAAAAAGAAAACAATTTACAGGACAAACAAAGCAGGCATTTGCAATGTTTTTCTTTTCATTTGGATGGATGAATTGAAGATAAACAATCAGACTGAAATAAATAGAGTAGATTTTGCTGCTCAAACTATTTTCATGATAGTTAATGGCAGTTACAAACTAAGTTGAAGTTGCCTGGTAAATAAAGTGCAATGATAAGTGGGTGTATTTTAGTTTTTTGCAATGAAACATTCATGATCCCTAGAAGATGTATCCTACTGGCTTTGGTGATCCCCAGACTTTTCCTCCAACATTATTATGAGGTTGCCATTTTTGTTTTTTATTGACATCTATTGAATGGATGGCCTTGAAATTAGGTACAGATAACACTGACTTTGGTGATACTTTGACTTTAGGGCCACCAGAAGGCGACGTTGACATCTGTCCAGCAACATACAGAATATAAATAAAATATGAATATATCAGTGGTTACTGGATACTGTTGTTAATCAAGTCATTAACCATCTTACCGTTAAAGCTAATAGATGAAAAAAAAAATCCATCCTTGGTCAGAATTCATCTATGGTATTTCTATGAGCTTCAACAAATTAGTTTAGATCATTAAAATATATAACAAATGTTTAAAAATATGGAGGTATTTCTTATAGGGGGATTTATGGGACTGATATTGGCTCACAAGATTCCTCTGGAGGTAATGACCGAATTTAAGTAGACTCTCAGCAAATACTCAAACCTCACCCCTACAACAGTTACCACAGATCACAAGAGATCAGCCAGAAAAAGTGTCCTTTCATATAAACCTAAAATTTGTTCCAACCTACATTTCGTAAAATTCATAACAAGGGGCTTGTTTTTAACAAGCACAGTGTCACAACTGGTCACTGACCAATGCTCTTGACATCTTAGGCCACAAAAACCGTTTGCATCCAGTGGTGCTGTTCAGTGCATTGATTGTCTGATCATCTAGAGACCATGTTGGAAACAGTGGTAAAACTGAAATAATTGGATGGCTGGGTAGGAAATCTGCTCAGTGTGACTTAGATCAGTGATCGGAAAGGTAGGAACCATTTCAAGAAAAGGTCTGATGTGCTGCAAGGTCGTATAGGGTACCTACAATTTGGTGATATTTATTTTATCATTTCAAAACATGTCCTTTCAGAACATTCTCAACCTGTTGTAACAGCATGACAAATCTTATACAGCTTTACCAATACTGACTGTACATGTTACGCGTTGTTATCCCATAAATTGTAGTTGTCAACCCGGACTCTTTAGAGCTAATCTTTAAAATTCTCTTTACTTGCCAGCATTTGATTGGGTCAGACATAGAATTGGCTGGCACTAAAGCTGTACAATCCCCAACCCTGGTAGTGTTTGTGTCATAACTCTATCCACTATGGCAAAAGCTGAAGATGGTAGCACAAAGGCCCTGTCAGTATCAACATAAGCTGCTGAAGCTTTAACCCTTTGTCACTGTGGATCAAGCTATTGATTAGCTGTTATAGCTATTGCAGACGGCAGCAGGTCATATTGGCTGAAATCCTTTTGCACACAGATGAGTGGTCAGGAAAGTACACACTCAGCATTGACTTAAAGCCTCAATCTGGGATTTTTTCCCCATCACATCTATTACCTACGCATTCATTTTCCATTAGTGGGGTGTAATGGCTTCAGAAATAACATTACGACCATGTAATTGTTCTGAAATGTTCACAGAAATAATACTGTTTTCACTAGATGTCCCCGTCAAGCTATCCAGTGAGCTAAACACTTGACCAAATAAACACCAATAGAGACTGTTATTTCTGTGTTTTACATTCACTAAAGTGCTTAAATGTAAAACAATAATATACATAACAACAAAGGGGTAATTAGTTGCACTAATAAGTAGTTTTTATATTAAAAATAGTCACTATGTGCAATGTGAAAGGGGTTGCTCATAGTGATGAACCTACACAGAATCGTCACCCAACTCAGCAGTTGCTACATACTCTGCAGAGCATTTTAGCATCTTTCAGCAGATTGTTTTGGTTATCTGGCCCACAAACACCATTGTCATTGACCTTGTTTCCATCAGAAACAGGAATCTGTTTTCAGCTCTGATAAACCCACCGTACGCTGCTTAGCACTAAGTGGCAATTAGCTACTAACTGGTGACCATAGTGGGGCATTTAGAAGCTAAAGAGTCAGATGTTTCACCCAGGGGATGGTGGAGACCAAAAACGGAGTATTCAGGTGGCCAGAATCACAACTCCAACAGAATGCTAATGTTGCTCCAAATCTGTGGGATGTGTAAGCAAGCAATTGTTAGTTAACATGTTTATCATTGTTATGTTGACAGCTTGTTTTAATGCCCCCAAAAGTGCTCAGTACAGAAAAAACAGCTGTCCTTCACCTATAACCTACAGCTGAGAATGTGAAAGCGCCCAAAAGTTTGCATTTGAAATCGGGATATTCCCATGAACATCACCCAATTGACTCATGGTTACAGGTAATGACAAGGCTTAAGGGGGCCTATTAGCTTTCATCACTACATTTGACATCAATAGTGATCATAATAACATCATCCCATGCATATATTTTACATATGGTAAGAGAAACAAAATTAACAATTCCGAAATTTGCCTTTAGGGTCCTTCTGATCACAGTTTCCTTTTTTTGAGGTAGTACATAATATAGTTAGGAATACTGAAAATATTTGTGTCATTAGTAAATGTTCAGATAATTGACAACAACATGCAAAACAAATGAACTTTGACATTTTTCGGCAGCCAGACTAATGAGCAATCCCTCATTGGCCTTATTTGATACTGTTTTTGAACTGAAGTTAATGAGAGTTCACCCTCATTAAATTCAGCGTAGCTGCTAAAACTAGAGGTAATTTAAGCATCTTGCACCGTATGCCAGCACTGACAGACAGACCTGCTGTGCAAAGTAGGGATGAGGTTTTACATCTGCAGTCAAAATGTGCCACGGATTCATTTTAGACCGCCAGCTAAGAGCTGTTCAGCACCATGGACACTGCTTGAATGACTTCAACACTGCACTGGTGCTTTTCAAGAATTAACAAATTGAACCAGACAAGCACTACAACTGACACATATAAATTACAACTAGACATAAAGTGAGTTATTTACTGTATTTTTTAACAAAGTATATTCTTGATGCGTATCTTCCCAAAGGGTAAATCATTTTAAAATGATATGCAGAGCACTGATTTTATATCTTAAAACTAGCACTAGTCCAAACAGCGGTGCGTGTCTATAAGCGGTTTCAAATTGATTGTTGAAAATAGTCAAAACAGACAAACCTGCTTTAAAACAGGCATCATGATTTTTGACTATAGCAAAGACACTAGTATGTTCAAACTGTAGGGAGTAAAGACAACAGAAAAATAAAATAAAATGAAATAAAACTATTATCTGTTAAGCTGGAACCACACGAAAAAATATACCTCCATTGGTGAAGCACTTAAACACTGAAGTTGGTCTTTTATGCTGTTGAGTCATCTATAGTGCATGAGGCATCTACAGATACAGTATGAGGTTCATTAGCAGCCAAAGTTTTGACAGCTCTGACACAGTCTGCTTTGTTCTAGAATAATAAGGCTGCGAAACACTTTTTCTCCCTACTAAAGCATGCACACACACACACACACACACACACACACAAATAAGGCAGAAGCTTAAACTTATCTTTGCACCACCACAGTGAAGCTAAAAGCTTAAATTATACAACACTCACTTTTAATGCGAATATCATACTTTTAAGTCAAACTGAAGTTTGAATTCTGCTCATTTTTTGTGTAAGGAAATACAAACGAATTCTGCAGCCATTGTGAATACTGTATTTTTTCCACTTTATCTCCAGCTTTAAGCTTTGTCTGTCCCTCTCTAGCAAACATTATACGTCTAGCAGTATAAGTCTGCCTTGCTAACTTTAGCACTGGTTCCCTCTAGACATTACTTTTTATTCACGGTCATTTCACTCCTGCCGATTCATGGGCCGCTGCTGCTTGACTGGCCCGTCCTGCATTACAGAAATGAAGCCATCTAGCCATCGTTAGCTGCCTCCTTTTCATGTTCCGCATGTGGTGATGGCAAGTAAGCAGACTGTGGAAAAAGTAGTCCTGTAACCTGTAAAGTATGTTACAGCGTGATTTGAATCATAATGCGAAGTAATGTAGGGAGAGCGGGGAGTTAAAATAGGGCTTAGCAATGTCTAACAACATCTGCCCCCCATTCTGTGTTCCAATTTCAAAATTCAAAAAGAACAAACAGAAATAAGTTACTCAACACAAACACACGGGACCCTCCCATATAAGGAGTCTAATTACTACCTGTGAGCCTTGGTCACCGTTGCTATGGAGAAATTTTAATGCACACAGGCTTCGACTTTATAGATAGATATTTAGATATTTATGTTCATCTTTTGAACTGCAGATTCAACAGGAAAAGGTTCATGTTGATTCAAACCGTAGAAGTGCTCCAACTGTGAGGCATGTAACACTGTCTATGGGAAAAAATGAATCAGACTTTGGATGAATCAGAACCAGGGCTCCCGAAATAGCTTCTCCCACTTTGCCACTCTATGGAAGTAATATTAAAGATGACTTTAGCACCAGCCCACAAAAAATATTGAACCAATCAAATTACCAGTACTGACATTTTCAGTCAGTACCCTGGAGGACACTAATGAAGGGAGCACTGTGACTGAAAAATAAATAAAACTTAAATTTCTCCTTTTCTGCAGTTACAATTTGGCCAAATAAGTTCACAAGTTGAAACAAACAAAAACGATACACTGATTTCCTGGCAAAAAATACATTTTAATTTCAGTTAAACACATTTTCAAATGTTGCATTAGCAAACCTAGATTATATTGTCTTATTACATTTTTTGTAATAACCAATTGCAGTTGACTGATTTAGCCCGTAACTGCTGGCAGTTTTGTCAACAGATTGCTATCATCTGAGCGTGATACATTTTCCCCCAAATGTCTTTATCAGCGAGCTCTGCCATATGTCTTTCTCTGTGCATACGTATCGCCAGGGCAAATAGCACTGTTAGTCATGTTCGCCTTGTCGTGCGACTGTGCTGCAGGTCATAACATCTGCTCTGTAACCTGGGGAACAGTGCATGTGTGAGTGTGTGTGTGTGTGTGTGTGTGTGTGTGTGTGCGTTTGACTGTGTGAGTAGTTTCCTATGCCAGGTACATGTTCCATTCATGGTGAGATCTGCTCCTTACTCTCTGCCTCGCAATGTTATCTACTCTGACTCAGATAAGGCTTCTAAAAAGTGTGTAGATGTGTGTTGGTGCGTCTGTGTCCGCGCGTGTGTGTGAGAGAGAAAGAAAGAAAGAGTGTGTGTGTGTGCACGGCCAAACAGATAAGCCTCTCCTGCAAGCCTCTTATTCATGCAGAACCTAACAAGACGAGGCCACATTCACTCTGAAATCGTCTTTTTCTTGCTTACACCTCTGCCTGACCAAAGAGAGCTTGTGTGCTCGGATGTGTATGAGTTTGCCTTCATTAATGCGTATTATATGTGTGTCAAAGGGTGTGTTACCATCTGTGCTTACATGCATGTTCACACGGGATTTTGGGTGTGTGTAGGTATATTTGTCTTTTTTGTACTTGATGGCGTGTTTCTGTATTGTGCATGTGTGTCTGCCCTTGTGTGTGTGTGTGTGTGTGTGTGTGTGTGTGTGTGTGTGTGTGTCTTTGTGTTTGCACCCTGGCAGATAAGCTTCCCCTGCAAGCCTCTTACTTGTTCAGCGCCGAACAACAACAAGGCTGGCATTACTAATAAACTCGAGCTTCGACGCTCCGATCTGAGCAACGAATTCAGAGTTTCTCAAAGAGGCTCATATGGCCAAGGACGACGCATTGTAAGCCCCAAAACATTCACAATTCCCGGAGAGAAACAAGGGGGAAGGGAAGCTGTTTCGAGTCTTTACATGCAGAGTGTGTGATGGACGAACCGTTGTTGTGCAAAGCATGGCCCAGAAAGTCACGCAAAAAACAAAGCAAAGATGGTATGCGCCATGATTAATTCCCTGAGTCCCCGGGGTCAAGATGTGTTATCACTTCAGGATTCATCAAAAGCAGGTGAGATAATATGTTTCTTTTTTTAATCTTTCATTATCACATTTTTATGCCAGTAAGAGTCAGCAAAAATAAGAAGATGGCAGAAAGCACCAAAGTGAGTCACAATTTGCAGTCGCTGACAATGACAGGGATCAGGGGTGGAGATCAGAACTGGAACTGGTTCTCATTTTAGAATCAATTCCAAATTGTGTGATTCCTGAGAGTCAGTTAGCTCTAACAGTTCCTGTTATTGAATGCATATGCATAACAGACACTGATTCAATGCTACAATGTGCACTCTGTACATTGTAAAATGCTACTTGCTTTTTAAGGAACAGTCTAACCCTACCACTAACCCATTTAAAGGATAAGGCTGTTAGTATTCTGTGTTTCTTAATCATCAGTAATTCCAATAAAGAAAACAACAATGAATTGATCCTAACATGTATTGACTATGCAGCTAAAACCTGATATCTTAATGCAACAAATCTTCATTTCTGTCCAAAAACCTATTAAAACACACCAGAGAGCCACAGTGTTGCACTGCGTGACATGTTTTCTTGATTGCCATGAATACACACAGAGTAGTTTATTTTAATCCCACAAACACTGTCCTGCTGTCGTTAAACACTCACTAATGGACCAAATGTGTATTAACCCCCAGCTGAAACTAGTCCCCCACAAAGGCACTATTTTCTCCTGTTTGAGTAACATTGGTTAAAACCTACAGCACCCATCAATTTCTGGAAACTACTGAGAATTATTTAAAAAGGAAACTCATTTTGGGACCTGTTTTTAAATATTTAAAACTTCAGTAGGTACAAATATAGAATAGAATAATGCCAGCATTACGTTTAAAACATGTATAAGCAATTCATGCCAATAAATTAGACAAATGGGGAGGTTTGGATAGCCCACAGGGTCTTCAAAGTCTTCACTGTTGGGAATGTGTCTGATTTTCAGCTCAGTTGTTTCCAGCTTGATTTGTGATTCTCTACCAGATGTAATGCAATCCAGCAAAAGTTCACCTTGTAAAAACTTTTTCTGGTGCACTGCGCTGTATTGGAAACTGCTTGCCATGTTACAAGACCTTCTCTTCAGCACTGGGTGTATGTAGCATTGCAGTATTTTCTATTTTATTGTTGTCTATTATTAAAACAAATGTGTGGGTACACACTATACATACATGTATTGGATAGCTACAGACATACCAGTAGATGTAGATATATATATATATATAAAATCAGCCCTATCTTTTACATTTGGCCACAAGTTCTCATCCACATCACACCTTATGTCCTCTCTTGCAATATACCTGGGAAAGCATCTTTTTGCATGCCCTATCCATCACTGGCAATGTTCTGCAGATATGTCCACTCATCCAGCATTCATAGCCTCCAAGAGGGACATCAGATTATGTGGCTGGTGGTCATAAACTTTCCACCTCCATGAGCAAAATAATTCCTTAAGGGGGTTGGTATTTTTAGATGTAGAAGTAGCAGAATGTAGCAAAGTGCAGTCTAATTTACAGTCATTTTGTGTTATGTTATGTTTTTAAAATAGAATAGTTTTGAAAAATAGAATAGAAACGTGCAAAATGTAATGTAAAGGCATAGTTTTAGTGGGAAATTTAAAAGATGTCGTCATTGAATGCATTGTATGTCAAAGCAATGAGAAGTTATTGACAGTTTAGTCCACACCGACTGCCTGTGTGAAGAGTTTTGAAAAAGTTTAAAAGAAATTGGTACATGTTCGTTCCATTCGACCACATAGAAGTTGACGCAAACTCAGTGAACGAAAGTTGGTGAGCAACCAAGCTTGATGATCACGATTCTGCAGAAAGCTTCAGTCTTGGCAGAGGATTGATATGTCCTCGCTACACATCACAAAGGAAGAAAGTCAGAGATATAAAGAAGGCAGTGAGTGGGAGAAGGAGAACAGGATGGAGTGAGTAAGCTCACTATGCTTCAGTTATAGATGGCAGACTGTTGTGGAGCAAAACCCATATAGCAAAGATGCATTGAACAATATCTTAAAGCCAGTTCTGTACTACAGTACATGAATATATTCATTTTCACGGTGTATAGCGCTCTGTGACACCGCACTCTACTCTCAATTCATGAAAGCTTTTACATTTTGGTCGGTTTGTTTTAAGCCAAAACAGAACTTTGTTCTGAATTAATACAAAATGGTAGAAGAAATATAAGAAGCCACAGTGTGACTGAGAATCTTCATCATTACAGTATGTTGGTGACAACACAGAGTGCACATCCAAAGCAGTGATGTATTTGCATCAAAGCTGCTGTGAAAATCTGTTTGACAGACTGTAGTAACCCTATTAATACCGGGGAGGGTTCTCTTATTACTGTAATTGACTTAGAAGGGCTGTCCCCCTGCTTTTCATTCACTATAGGCAAGAGAGAGCACAGACATGTATGAATGGAAAGAAAATCCCGTGCCCCAGCATATGTAATACAGAGAAAGATATTCATTTAAAGAAAATATTTCTTGATTCCCAAATTAAGGTCAAAGCAACACAATTTTATGTGGTAGGATGGCTGTAAGGAAAACTTGTGTGATTAGTGTGTTTACAAGCTAATGTTTGCTAAGTAGCGCTAAAAACAAAGTGTAGCTGAGGCTGGTGGGAATGTCATTCGTTTTGCAAGTATTTGGTTTTTCCTGTTGAGGACATGGATGCCCGTACCAAATTTAATCGCAATCCGTCCAATAGTTGCTGAGACATGTCACTCAAAACCACAAACTACAAACCTCATGTTGGCGCAAGGGGAAATGTCAGAGTATCACCAAAGTCAGTTGGATGCATCGTCTGGGAACCATGAACATCTGAATACAATATTGTGATAATCCATCTGGTAAATGTTGAGACATTTTACTGGATAAATGAAAATTTTGACCTGCTTTTGGCGCTAGATGGAAATTGAGGGGAGCACGAAAACCATTAGGATTCATCCCCTGGGGACCATTGATATCTATTATAATTCATGGCAATTCACCCAATAGTTGGTGAGATATTTCAATCTAGATCAAAGTAGCTGCCGAACCGACAGACTTGCTTAAGCCATGCCGATGGTGCAACCCAATGCAAAAATTATAATAGCATCTCTTTGTTTTCTGTCTGTAGCTACCGCCCACTTCATTTCAATTCAGTAGCATTCAAGACATTTCCTTCTAAGGACGACATATAGCAGCAGCAATAATAACAATGTCGACAGCAACATATACTGCAAGTGCCAATGAAAATGCTGTGAATAGCAATTTCTCTTTCCCACGGTCTCTTTTCACTTCTCATCTTATCTTCTTCTTTCTGAACTACCACTCACACAGGTAATGAATTCCACTCAAAGTGGCTCACTGTAAGGCTGCCTTACCAGGGGACATTGTGACATTTTGAGTTATAGTCAGTTTATTCTTCAAAACACACTTGTCACCGTGGCAGCTAAGACTTGAGTGTGTTCTTTATTGGCCATGAAAACAACATTCTTTATTGAAAAGAAAGACCAAGTATAATCACAACATTTCAGGCTGTTTGCGATAAGCTGAAGGAAAAATGTGATGCCCTGCTGCCCTGTGTGACCCTGTAATCTGCCCTGCTGAAAAATTGTTGAGAATTCTTTCCAACTAGAGGGTTACCACTCTGTGCCTGACTTTGACCTTTGACCTATTTATTAGGATTGGAGGGCTGTGTTCAGACAAAAAAAAAAACAAAAAAACAGCCCCCTTATCCATTTAAATGAGACCACGGTGTGACATGGTGGAAGTGCCGACTCAACCAAAAAAGGCATGGTCATTCGGCAAAATAGTTGAACCTGGATCAAGTTTAGCAAAGCAATGCAATGTCATCCTGTAAGGCTGTGTTCACATGTCCAAGTGTCCTTGGGCAAGACGCTGAACCCAGATGTGCTCCAGATGTGCAGCTCCGTCGCCATTTACGCACTTAGGTACCATTCTTTTCTACGGTGAAATGGTCACGTCGCTAACAGCCAGAATCCCTTCGGATGTGTAGTGTGGAGATCAGTTATCATATTTACGGGTCAAACTTCAATGAGTTGAACTTTGCAGAGCAACATGGCGGAAAATCAGTGTAGTGCGTGCCGTGATGGCTTGTGCAGCTGCCCATTGGAAATGATGGTCTTAATCAGCACAATGTCAAAATGTCATGCACAAAAGGGAAACTGTACCATACATAGATTCAGTACAAAAGGTTATACAATCACAGTTCTTAAATACAGACCAACAGTATCACACTTACATTTGAGATTTAAACCTTCTGCTGTGAGGGGACATTGCTAATCACACAAAAACTGCACTATAAAGTGAATATACTGCTGTGGAGTTTGCTAAAGTTTGCTTTTTTTCTGAGCCCCTGCTGCTGTTATCGCTGCGCAGGGTGGATGAACATGATCTGCTGTTTAATACATAATGCAGCGATTAAAGGTCCTGTCTATATTCATAACTGAACTGGCAGAGCCAAGAGAGGCAGCGGGTCATTACAGGATAAGGAAGATAGTAAATTAAAGCAGTATGAACTCTCTTCTAATCTCTTTTCTCAAGTTTTTCTTCTGTTTTTTCTTCTGCGGAAGGGAAGTGGTAGCCTTCCTCTCTCACTCTGTGCATCTTCCTTCTCTGTCTCAACTCACACTGGTTGAGAGGCGATTACTCAGCGTGACTTTTCTGGCACAGCGTCAAAAAGACGGTTGATTGATTGACTGTCCAGAACGCCTGTCGGTCACTGCGGTGCTAGGTGAGGCTTTGCTACAGTCAGGGGTTGACCTGTAGGAATGATGGGGATTTTCAGTATGTGGCATTATTATTGTCATTCAGATCAAACCAAAGCCTCATAAAGGGGTTGGACTGACAGGGGTTCAGCCATGGATGTTTTTGTGTAAGTTTTTTTTCTTATAATTTTCTCTAGATCACTTAAAATTCCCTTTTTCTGAGCTCCCAGCGCTTATGTATTTAGCGTAGGACTCAACACAATGGACTCCAATCACAAGGAAGTCATGCCACTACTCCAGTTCTCAGCTTTGATGAGTTTTTTAGCATTGTGCAAGCAGACATGGACAGTAGACTACAGCTGTTTGTTCTGTCAGAGAGTGTATTGTCTAGTCACGTACAAAACAACAGCTGAGCCATGAGACGCTGGAGAGCTGCCTTCGTATATGCCTCAAATCCTAGATAAGCACAAAACGCTTTCTGCTTCATTCCGTCCTTGACCGCCGCAGGCAAGCCCACACAGTAATGTGGACAAAATATGTTTGTTACAGATGTTTGTAAATTTACTGAACCCCTGCATCTGTGTTAAGATGAAAAAATAAAAATATATTATTTTGGCAATGCCTTGTTCATACTGTAGATCAGCTCAGCAGTTGCCAGGCTAAGCCACAGCAGCAGCCGTCTTACTAACCAGACACTGACAGATGAGCACAGATGATGTAAAGACTCCAGGGCAGGTGTGAGTTGTGTACTCAATGCATTGTTTCTTAAAGCAGCGTTTTAACTTGTTTCATCTTTCCAAAATGAAACATAACATAAATAAAATACTATGATAGTGGAAAAAAAGGAGAGTCAGCTGCACAGTAAGAAAGCCAATAAGAAAGGATAAGCTGCGCATCAGTGTTTCAGCCTTTTTATTATTCTAACTGTGGGGTTTGAGGTAGTCAGTAAATGTCACTGTGATGGCCTGTTGTGTGATCATTTGTTTATGTGCAGTACTGTGGAAGGTTTTTAAATTAGACAACGAAAAATGGCTTTTTGTGCAATTTGGAGCATTCTGGTTTCAGCTCATGAAAAAACATTAGATTAATTGAATTACAAATTATGCCAAGGTTCCCTGCTAGGGAAGATTACTGGTTTAGGGACATTTGCACCGGAGGAATAATGATAGAATACTGCAGCAAGAGCTTCAAAAGTGTTTTTTTTTCTCTCCATAATTCAAGATATTGATATTAAATGTTTAATTTATTTTTAATATACATAACATATTTTAATGTGCGCAATCTTGTAACTGTAATATTAACACATGGATTAAAATATGGCCCCAGACTCACCCACTGATTCTAGAGCTGCGTTTCATTTGCTCGTGTTCGGTCAACACTAGGACAACAAAAGCCATGGTTTGATGAAAAAGTTTGAGGAATAGTTTTGACATTTTGGGAAATGTGCTTATTCGCTAAAGAGTTGGATGAGAAGACTGATACCGCTCTCATGTCTGTATGACAAATATGAAACTCCAGCCAGGAAACAGTTAGCCTAGCTCCATCCAAAGGTCACAAAGATCCGCTTATCAGCACCTCTAAAAGCTCACTAATAAACATGTTGTATATTACTTGTTTAATCCAGATATACACCAAAGTGTAAAAATGACATGTTGTGGGTCTATGGGGGGGTTATGTGCTGGACTATTTCTTTGTCAGGCACAGTGATTTCATGGAGTGATGACGAGATGCCTGGAAGTCAGTATTTTCTTGTAATACTACTTAAGTTCTTTGTGTGGCCTTTAACAGTAGTTTATTGACTCAATGTAATTTTGTTATAGTGGCATTAGACACTCCAAAAACACTGCCCTCACAAATATGTGGTGAGCAAATCAACAGGAGGGATCGCAGTGATATTAATGGCAACACCTGAGTGTGCAATTTGGACTGGCTAAACTTATTGGAAAGCCGCCCCATCCATCACTTCATATGAGGGGGTATTTAGGCAAGGACAGCAACAGTGACAACACGGAGATTCTAGGAATAATTAGCAGCTGGCCTGAAACACGTACATGCTTGACAACAAGGTGAAACAAAAGCATTGACAATATCTACCCCCCCCCTCAAAATGGGAAAGTACAGGGTCTAATAATGAAGCTGTCAGCGCCCAATGTGACCATGAGTACATACAAGTACAGAGGACATGGTGAACCTGAACAGATTGTCACGGGTACACGTCTGAATAGCTTACATCCCGGGCCACCATACAAATCCACATCATACATTACCTCTGCCCAGCAGGAGGAGCACACTTGCACACACTTAAGGGTTTAAAGCCCATGAGTGCCTTTTGTGCAGGAGAGGGATGGACACTTATCTTGCAGACTTGACTTTAGGGACGATCCTTAACTGAGAGATGCGGTTGGAGAGGTTACAAGAAGCATTTATCTTCATTGCCGGCACATTATGGAATCACTCGCCTCAAGCATTTTGATGATTTGATGCATCTGCACACTGCTTACTGCTTTAGAGCTCTATGCCCTCGTCTGATGGCCGCTGGGGAAGGGAGAGTTCAGACTGCTCCTTCTATTACTTGATTCAAAAAGTACACAGGTATCAGGGAAATCACAAAACTAAACAAGGGGCCATAGAACTGTAATTTTCACATCAATAAAACTTCACCTCAGTTTGTCAGAATAGAAAGGGGAAACAGCTCATTTCTTTCAATTTTATAAATTCTTCAACCAACCAAACCAAATGTTGGATTACCCACACAGTCCCCCAGAGGCATTAACTGTACCATAAAACACACTTTGACAGACTGACTCCAATAATGGCTGTAAATGACTGACTGATGGTGACTAGCTCATTGTCACTGATGGTCACCCGTAATGACAGCGGACCCTTCAAACAGCAGAGGCAGCACAGCTTTACTGACAGCTGTCAGTCATGTTACACACAAAGACAAGCGGTCCCTTGGTGCTACCATGCTGTTGTTTTATCTGTCACAGTCTGGGTGTTGACCAATCATCCAGAACCCTTTTGCTGGCCGTGCCTCTGGCATTGCAAACATATGCAGGTATGCTGTTATGTTTTTGTCTCATTATAAATGGATATATTGTGTGCATTGTACCATATAAAGTTTTTATTTACCATAATTTGCAAAGTGTTCCTAAAGCTACCCTGAGGGGTTTTTGACCACAAGGAGTGCTATGGAGCCATGTTTCTCGGGTGACATTGTACATAGTCATGCCAATGGGTTCACGCTATTCCACTGATGGACAGTTGGTGGCAGTAAGGTAGCAAGAAATGGAGTAATGCGCCAACAAAAGCAGGGACGAAGAAGACAGTGAGCTAGCAAGCATGGATTTAAAGAAAGCAAGCCCCCAGGAAGTGCGCCACACTTTGAAGCCAATTTGACATAGTGGCCAAACGGTGGAATTACAACTTCCGGGTCCGTCACGTGATGCCATTGGGCCCAAAAAGACTTTTTCCCATTGACTAACATTGAGAAAGAGACGTCTGTAACTCAGTGGATACATTTTTTTGAGGTACATCAACTACCCAGTTCTAACACTTTAATAGCCCTTATTTAAATCATTAGGTCCTAATAGTTGTAATATTTCCTAATAGCTGGATTCAGAGTTACTTTATCCTGCCGTTCATGTGAACGAGCCCAGGACCGAGCGGCTGGGGGGCGGGGCTTACGGAAACGCTAGTGCGCATGCTCTATGGGCCCAACAGAGCGGGAAAATCTGTAAACTTCCGCATTCTGTATACCCGGATGTTTGCTTCATGCACCACTGAGCAACTTCCATAGTAATGAATGAGGCCCCGCCTCCAACGCTGTATCCAGTTTTCTTTATACATCCATGAAAGAAAGTCCAAAAATTTACTTTGCAAATATTTTACTGTGAAGGAAATGCATTTAAAAATTATAAAACTCCACAGGGTGCCTTTGTTTGATAGGAAACTCCAATGAAACACTACAAGGTGACTTCAGCTCAGATGATACTTACCATCAGCTTTTTGCACAGCTGTAACGTAAATGTACATACATTTCATCATCTGCCCATGTCGGCAAGGGTCTGCAATCCACAATTTGTGACCATACACACCAACTGCACTGTGTTCACCCAATGTAATACAAACACAACAATGTTTGTGTCCATTTTAGAGGATATCTGGTCCTTTGTATCAGGGTTTTTTACTCACAGCAAATATTTGGGAGGATAAATCATCTAATAAAACCATGGTGCTCATTCAAATGCAAATGTGATAGATAGGATATCTTATCAGTGTCTCTGTGCTCTTTTTCTTTCTGTCTGCCATTTTCATTTCAAGGTGCTTGATTACACTGCAAATACCACAACACCGCAATAAAACCATTTTTCTGTGTTTTGAAACCGTACAAAACTTGAATTCAGTTTGTTTTCTTCATCGTCTCTCTCTCTGAGATACTATGTGTCAGGGAGGTGCCATTTTGCTTAGTGACTCACAGAGTCCCTCCTGGCCCCAATTGTCTTTGTTATACCATTGTTAAAGGTCAAATATGAAATGTTTTTAAAGGGCATACCTTGTACAAAATGGTTCGCACTGGCATGATATAACTTCTTTTATCTTTAATATTGCTTTCAAACTTTGTTGTAACGTGACTTAGGGGAAGTTCTATAAGTCTGTTCAGTTAAAAAAAATGTGATGTTACTTATTTTTAGAACTTCAAAAAAATGTACTCTTTGCCTAGGAATTGGAGTGCGCCCCCCCCACCCTCTTGCATTCTCCATGTCTGTGTTTCTCTCTGACAGTAAATGGATTCAGAGGTACAATTAGCCTCAATATGCTGTACAGCTCAAATAAATGACTCTTAATAGACTCCACTGCAAGATGCTGCAACAGACTGCACAATGAGATACACTGATAGAGCCAGCAATACCCCCACCCCAACACACACACACACACCGCGTACTCAATTATCTTTTATCTGACAGCATTTCGTTAGCATTCTCTTACATAACCAATACCTCACATAAAACACAAACAGCAACATCATTATTCTCAAACAATAATGATTATCAAGAGGAGAAACAAGAGCTAATGGCGGAAACAACACACCTCACATCATTACATCAACATCTTCAACATTATCATCACAACAGTGTCAAAAGGAAAAACAGGACAAAGACAAGAATAGCAAACACATCATTCTTATTTAAGGCAAATATAACAAGCCCGACAATACAAATGTTACTGACGGATATTAACATCAACAACTAAATCAATAAACGTGAAAGCGACAAGTGTATCATCTAAGCTTCATCATCAAACACATCAGATATCAACAGCAACATTACTACGATGACAGCAACAACACTATCAGTAAATCCATCAACATCAGCGGTAACTATCCACTGAGTGTTCGCCCGGCCCGACCCCTCTGTTACTGTTGCTATGCCTGTCATGCTCTCCATTCTATCTGTAGCTCGTTAAGATAAAACAGGAAACCAGCGACATACGTGATATTGTGCTATACCCCAGACGCTTAAGCTACGATCTGACTGCTGTTTAATTTTAACGTAACCCTGTTTAGTTGTTTAGCTTAAATACTTTTTGGGACTCTCAGACGATACGTTTTACAGTTTTAGTAAGTAAGTCACGCGAGAAAAGAAAAAAACAATACGTGGTTGGCACATGTTACGCCATCTTGGCTAACATATGTCCCATAAAGAGCAGAACAGAGGTGCAAAATGTTACCCTAAACTCTGACATCCACCAAGACTGACCTGTATCCACCCAACACTGTAGTCACCTGGGTATTTGCCGAGCTTTTGGCATGTGGCGACATTGCTTGGTTAAAAAGAGAAATAAGCACATCCCCAGATTTATTTGGATGAGAAAACTAAGACTATTAGTGTACACCCAAAACAACTCAACGGATATAACGGCTGTGTTCACTGTTGCTTTGATGTGCTTTTGTGTCCAAATAAAGTGGTACCTATGATCATTTGACTTCTTGTGCCCATTAAATAATTTCTAGCAATGTTGTTGGGTCAAATAATCTCAATTACTCGCAGTTACTTTGGTCAGTAGGCGTACAACGTTATCATAACTGTTAAAACCGATGACCACAAAAACAAAACATAAACATAAATTGCAAATGATAAAACACAACAAGTAACTTTAAATGGTAGTAAAAAACAAATGTTAGTAACATAATCATCAACTGACCTCAATTCATTTAAAAAAAAGATTGATTTAACCGCCACCGCCACAGACACACCACCTAAATTGCAATTGAAAAGCAATTAAGTTATGTATTTATGTCTTCGCCTGACACAGCAATGAGGGCACAGTGTTATCCTGATATATCCAATGCTCGGTTTCATGAAAACTCAAGACAACTAACTGTAAAGGCCACTTGCATGACCCTGTCTTGTGTTCTTTTACCATTACTGGTGGAGGACATGGGCAAGTACATGGCAATGTGACAAAACTATACCTAGAAGTATGCTGGGTAGTTTTTGAGAAACAAAATAGTGGAAAAGGTCAGTGAGGACACGTATATCGGAGAAAAGAATAAACACCTACACATTTCTGTTTACACTTTCCTCAGCCAACATTTAATCATGAGGGTTGTTTAAATGCTTAAGGGCTGAAAAAGAACAAGGAACAAATGTGCTTTTGTGCCCAGTTCCTCCTTCACAGTCACAGTCTAGCAGGTACTAGGTACGGCAACATTTTTGATTCAGTTAAACTCATTAGATGCAAACGACAACAGTATTATTATAATCCTATTGTTGAAATACAATTTAACATTTTTAGCATTTATACACTGAGCGTGTATGGGTGAATGAGAGATATTGTATAGCACTTTGTCCTGCTCAGATATAAGAGCCCATGTGCAGTCCACTCTTAGGAACCTTGGCCTGCTGACAATCCTATTGAGACACTGTATGTCTGTATGCAATATTGAGCTATACAAACAAAACTTGACTGGATTCTTCCTCTTCTTACATTCCTCTGACATTGATGCTGAAGCACCTATTGTATTGCTGTTGCTCCTGGCAACACTTATTGTATTGATGTGCACTCAGAAGAGTCACTTCCCAGTGTTTCCTGCCGTACAGTCACTTTTGTCAAACACACAGTGCAGAAGCACTGGCATAAGTCACTGGTGATTTGCCATCCTTTGTCCTCAGCCATGGTTTTTAAATCCCTCGTTTCTCATTCAAATCAAAAACTAAAGCACTCAGTAAATTCAGATCGCTGACCCCCTGCTAAAGGTCCACATTTATCCCAACATTTGGAATTGGATGAAAAGTGACCACTAATCTAATGATGTATAAAAGTACAAGACAAAAGCAGGCTTTTCATTTCTAGCCGGCAAACCATTCAGTGTTTCAAGCTTACTTGTTTTAAAACAAGAATCCAAATATTTCTTAGTCAATGCACTCTTATGTGGCTGTGGCTCTCTGGACTGACTGTGTTAAGTGTGTTAGAAACTTAAATGGGCTGTGAATGTGCTCCTAACGACCAGTCACTGATTTTCTCTTTCACCTCTTTCACCTTTGTTCAACTTGACTAGTAGACACGAATTTACAAGAGTCAGTTTATTCCAGGGTTTGTCTAGGGCTTATCACATTGTTTTTCAAAAAGCTATCACCCTTATCTCAACATTTGAATACATATGTGCAAATTAACCTGTGGCATCATCTGGCGACATCTAGTGACTTTTGGAGCAGGCTTTGGCTACTTTCCATTGAAAATAGTCGCCAACTATGCTTGGTTGATCTAGTGACACAAGTGGTTACTTGTGGTCACAGTAATTGTGTGTCTTTTCCTTAGATTGTATTTACTTTGTTACAAATTATTCATGGCATGAAATTATAGGAGCAAATAATTAAGTGGACTGAAATGTAAATTAATCTCTGTGTCCCACTATTTCACACCAACACAGGGACTCATACACACACTTTCAGCTGCTAAGACTATGATATCAGTACAATGTGACTTTGCTACAAGCCCTCTTAGCTTCCACTACCAAGGTTATTAAAAACAGCTTAATGATCTGTGCTGTCCAACACAGCAGGGAGTACAGTTAGAAACCTAAGTTATTGGCTCAGCTCAGTCTTTGTAGTGGTTTAAATTTCACATCAAAGTAATGTGCATATTTTAAAAAAGTGATCTTCTGTTTTCTCTTGATGTCCCTTCTCACTTTGTGTCGAATTTGTGGCAGCAATTAAACTCCCTTCTGGTAAGACTAGTTTTTGTCTGCTGCAAGTGAGAGTAAACCAGTGCTTTACGTATATATCTACAGAAGTGCTTGGAAACAAAAAAATAATCTTTCATCATAGCCTGTCTCAATCAGATTTAAAATCTGCATCAGTTTATTAACCAGATTCATTGTACTTAATTTTTCTTTATTTTACTGTCTTGGTTTAGGCACAGCTGACTGCATAACCCAACACATTACTTTAAAAAGGTAAGTAAGCTGGTTTGTGATGGTTATGGTGATATTTGCCGAAAATGAAAAAGTTGGCAGTGGTCACTGTGATGACAGAAAATCTGTACACCATGCAGACACCCTCACCATTTCTCTCACATTGCTATAAACACAATTTTATAGTTTTAAAAAACAATATGCTTTAGATGACTGGACAATTTTAGATTTTGAAGTGAAAGTAACACAAAAGTTACAAACACATAATTTGTTAGTTTTAGTTAGATTATTCTAGTGGACTATTAAAAAGGTAGGCAGATCATTGGTACTGGGGAATATTAAAGCTTCTTCAAAATTAACATAATTTAACATTATATTCATTTTTATATTAACAAAGGATGAAATGTCATTGTGTAATGTGATAGGGAACTCTTGTAATGACAAACCCACAGAAAATTACTCTACCTTTCCCCTTAGCTTGTTGTAGTGTCTTTCAGCTCATTGTTTTGGCTTTCTGGCCTACAACTTTACTGTTTTGATTCACACTCCTATGGCATTGATTTCCCCACATAGAGCGGCTGTTTGCAGTGGAAAAGCTCTAAAAATCCGCTGTACACTACCTGCTCCCATCACCAGCATCATCAACAGCAGAGAGACAAAGTTAGTGACTAGCTGGTGAACATAGTCAAGCATTTAGCAAATATTAGATTTTTGTAGGATTTTATTTTCTTCGTGCTTCCATTTCCGCAAACTCCCGCGTTTATTGCTAGTTAAGTAACAGTTCTCTCCCCACACTTTGCCAACCACCAGAGAGCATTAATGAATGGTGCATTCACCTATTTAAAATACAGTGAATAAAAGAAAAACAGCTTTATCTTCACCACCAAGGATTTTACTTTGCTAACTACACAGGTCAGTCAGCTGAATGAAGGTACGATATTAGTTAAATAAATGAAATGCTTGATA
The DNA here is from genome assembly GCA_031216445.1 of Lateolabrax maculatus. Classification (NCBI taxonomy): domain Eukaryota; kingdom Metazoa; phylum Chordata; class Actinopteri; order Acropomatiformes; family Lateolabracidae; genus Lateolabrax; species Lateolabrax maculatus. The sequence continues at coordinate 7,493,790 of CM062205.1, read as the reverse complement.
CCTTTCATGACTGCAACTCATATAAGCATAAAGGACTAATTGGATCAAGGTTCATTGTAATATATATTTTAAAATGGTACTTAGTTTATGTTGAGGTTTTCTTTCGACCTATAGACAGTAAATTGCAGTCTGCAGTTGTTGGCTTTGGTCTCTACGAACCTGAAGCGTGATTGTGATGAAAAAGAGAATGTATTTGAGGAAAATTACCACTACCAAAAATAATATTGTTCCAGTCTGTCACTGTGAGTTGAATGAAAACCTCAATGTGTTAATAAGGACAGGATCAGCTGTGTGGAAGCCACATTGGTAGCAATGGTTTTTAGGATTTAATTCAGTGTCTGCCTGCTGCATAAGCTGTGCTCCATGCAGTAATAGTCCATCACAAACTCTGCATGGGGCACATTTCAAACCACTCACTCCATCTCTTTGCTTGTCCTCCATGTTTCTGATTTTCTATCTCCCCCTGTCCACTCTTTCTCCTCCTCTTCTCATCTCTTTTACACTGTCCCTTCTCCCTCTTATCCCCCCTACCAATGTATTTTTTCCACCAGCTGTTGTACATTCGATCTTCCATTGAGCTATAACTCTTTGGGCTTTCCACAGCGGGAGTGGATTTAAGATTGACTTTACTGTTGTCTTTGCTGAAGCAGGGAGCTGAATACTATTCCAAAACAAAAAGAGAGAAAGTGCAAATGCCTAAACTTGCCTCTCTGTTCTGTAAAAGTGGTTGAAAGGAAATATGTGACCCCAACTTTCACTTTGTTCATTGTCGCAGTTCTCTGTGAAAGAAGAGCAATGATGCACCGACCATGATTCCACCATACAAATCTGCACTTGGACATTGCAGAGTTGTAGCTGTAGATGTGCACTACACGGCACACACAGGGCATTTGCAACGCAGTTTATCCCTGTTTGGCCCCAGAGGGGTGGAGGATAAAAAGCATCCATGAGGATTGTCTTGGATTTCAAAGAGCTCCAAATGCTATTAGGTATGACAAGCGGGTTCTGCCCCAGTATTAGCACCGCTGCCTTCCGTCTGATGAGCATGTACCTTCAAGGGAGTGAAAGAGCACAACATTCATTCTCCCAACTTGGTGGATTTAAAGAAAAACTGCTGTGCTGTCCTAATAAACAATAGCTTTGGACGAATTTAATAAGTATAAAGGGCACCTTAATAGTGTTAATTTTGTTGACTAAACTAAGGTAGGAAATACTGGTTGACAACCAGGCGTTACTGAACATCCTGCATGCATATCTGAAACCACACATATCCTGATTTATAAAATAGTATCATCCATCGCCCAAAAGTATCTCTTATTCAGAAGTTACATATAGCTGCCTGACCTGTTGCAGTAATATGCAACACCTTACATTTCAGTAACTTTATGTCTCAACCAGTAATATAAGCTAATGTTGGACTAAATTCATCTACAGTCCCACCGAGAAATGAGGGAGTTTTTACACCTGTGTTGTTCAGTCCAGTTGAATCAGGATACAATTAATTTCGGGTGGATCTTAAAAACAGCAACTTCTTAGAGGAAGTGGTCTCAGTGCAGTCACAAATTAATTCTAGACTAGTGCGTTTGTTGTGAGGATGTGATCTAACCCTGATCTGACACAACTACAAGGCATATTCTGAAATTCAAGCTAAACACCTTTCAAAAAGGAGAGGATGGACAAAACACCCCATGAAGAGAAGAGATAGCTGAGGTAGAATGTGAAAATCCTCTCTGTAGCCGAGGAGAAAGAGCATCTGAATGGACACCAGTGTCCTTGCACCACCTTTGTAACAAATAAATTGGCTGCGCAGACCACAGTGGTAGAGGATGCAGGGAAACCGTCAATCATCTTCAGGGACCAGTCCTCGATTCAGCAGCCTGGACCTCATAAGCCTCCAAGCTATGAGCAAATGGCTTGGGCTGGTCCATGCAGCAATCGCTTTATTTACTTGCAATATTTCCCCCAACCAATAGGACTTGACATTTAGATTTCAGCAGCGGCGGAATAAGACGGAGAGGGTGAAATGCGTACATCAACCTTTGAGAGTCATGAGTAAAGTGCTATGTGTAAAGTCATATATCCTGTTTGTAAATCATCTTTATGCAACTTTTCACCTTAATTAACAGTGTCATACCTCATTTTTTCCCCCATTGGAATTCCACAATAAACCAGACTAGTTATATTTAATTGCGTCAAGGAGGCTCACCACGCCGAGGACATGTAACAAAGGAGTGAAGTCAAAGTCATTAACCTGCCTTATGTCATCATATATGTCATCGTCTTGCACCCCACTTGTCGATACCAACTGTCAATTGTCTGGGGAGGCAGAGCTTTTGTAGAAAATGCGTCAAAAATAGAAATCCCATCTCTGTGAATGACTGTCCTACTTTGGTAATGCTTAGTGACCGCTGAAATAAACTTCACTCAAATTATTGAGGACACTGATGAGGTATGTCTGTGTCTGACGCAAGGACTCAATACTATAACCTAACTTTTCCCCACTCTACTTTTTCTCTGACAGGTTTCTTTAATTCAATGCACTTCAGACTAACCTAAATTAGGAATAAGTGCATACCGGTAAACCTCTTCTTTCCTTTGTCTTATTTTACACTACAGTTTCTCTACCTGAGTTGCAGTTTGAGTTGCAATTACCATTAAATTTGAGTAGAGATATATTGCAACTCCATGAATAAATGGCCTGCATGGGCAACATGTACTGACAAGTAGTAGTGTTTGATTTTATTATGGATAATTCTTGGTTAAACAGGTGTTTAAATCCTTTACTCAGTGTGGTAGCTTTATAAATCCACATGATCCCGATTGTGCTGGTGAGATAGATGTGTTTTTCCCTCATCTGACCTCATAGCATCTACTACTCTAAAATTAAACTGAATTAGTTTTGTTCTGTGTTGTCAGTCTTAAACTGTGGATGTCTCATTTTGACACAAAAAAAAAAAAAAAACATCTATGAGAATGAGCAAGAAAATTGTCAAAAGCAAGAAATATGTAATTATTTGTGACAACTTTAAAATCTTGCAGACTAAATAAAAATAATAAATTTCAAAGCCAGGTATTTTACCTTCTCTTCTTTTCACTGCAAGTTCTACAGCTATTTTCCGGAGGTAAAGGGAAAGGAGGACCACATGGGAGGGTTTTTGAAGATGAAGGTCCACTTTCAGGTTCACAAGTTCACTAAGGCTCAAGCACAGAATGGTGATGCCTGGGCTGAGTGTAGCTATTTTGGGTTTTTATTTCTTAAAAGCTTTATAGGAATTTGGGGGTGTTTTTCTGCTGCTGCAGTGAGTCCCCTACACAGAGTAGAAAGAAGTTGATAAGGATAATTAATAAATGCGTATACAATTTAGAAGTGAGGAATTCTTTTTGGCCTTATTTAGTATTGGGATGTGATATGATTTGATGAGGCAAAGCAGAAGCAGAAATATGTGCCAACTAAAAGTAAATGAATTCAGAGCTGCAATTAGCATTGCTGTGCCAAACAGCTCAAATTAATGAATCATAATAGACTCCACTGCAAGATGTTGCAACAGACTGCATGGAGAGAGAGACAGACAGGTTTGAGCCAGTGTCACTCTTTATCTCGGTCCTTCTCTCGGTTGCGTTTTCTGTCTCGCTCGCTTATCACCTCCTCAGCTCTCTCATTCCTCTCCTCTGTCTCCTATCTCTCTTTGGCTGGCTTCAACCCAAAGCCAGCTGTCGGCCTCTGGAGGAAGAGCCAGAGCAGGAGAGGGGGGACGGATAGAGGAGAAGCGGGATGTACAGAGGAAAGATGTGTCCCCGTCAAACAAAGCTGCTTATAAATCTGAGACTTTGTTTCTATTGTCTCTGGATATTTGTGTGTATTAGCTCCAGGATGCGTTTTTGCGCATGAGTAGGCCTATGCATGTGTGTGTATTTGTGTGCAGATTAGAGGCTGCAGGTGTCTGAGCACAGAAAAAAAAAAAATCAAACACTATTGCATTAGATTATTTACGCTTGCATAACCCTCCAGGCTTCATTTGTCTGCAGCTCCAAGCAGATGGAAATAAAAATGGAGGTGACAGTACATTGATTTAATAAATAAGTGCAATAAATAATAGTACAGGACTAAAAGATTTAAAGAACTTCAAGGACCCATACAGTAATAACATAATTATTTAAAAAAGGGCAAACAGCAAATCATGAGATTGACAGCAGTTCTAATTTCTTCTTTCTTCCCCCATTGTTTAAACTCACCTTTTCTCTCTCTCTCTCCCTCTCACTCTTAAGTACAACATTTGGGTTTAACTTAAGGTGAATTTAGGTTAGAATGTAGGTGAGAGAAAACAGGAATGTAAAAAATCAAGAAGAGAAACAAGAGAGAAGCAAACCTGGAGAAAACAGAAATGGAAACAAGTGACTGTGAGGCTTCTTTGTTTAGCCTGCTGACATGTCTATGAACACCTGGCGTATACTAGGTATTTCTTGAAATAGCTCTTCTGGCTGACAGGGAGTGATGCATTTTGTCTATACCAGGAGGGGATTTTGTTGAGTTGCAGACTGGCCCAAAACACGTTTTCCTAGACACAATCAATACAAAAGGAATGGGTTTTTTCCAAGCCTCACCAACAGTCGTAAACGAGTCATTGTATTACCAGTTTAAAACATCAGGCATGAAGACGATGTATCCACCCGCCTAAGACTTCTGACCAATGTGTCCAGCTGAAGCGGTTGTTGCTCAGGAAGAAAACGCCACAAACACTGGTGTTTTTACATTTCTGCTCGTGTTCAAAATATTGACTCAATAAATAGCATAGGTGCTATTTTCTAATCAAACAAAGAAAAGATCAGCAGTAAACTCAGTAAAAAGTTGCCACAGTACCGCAAACAAGATCTGACTCGGCGAGAACACCACAGAGGAGTGTGTAAATTGGTGTCACAATAAGACTAAATTAAATAACTTCATAAAGACCTCGGTGTGAAAAATAATTCATTACTGCTGGCTTGGAACATTTCTGAAGTATGTCTTTACAGCACTACACAGCAGCTGTGTGGAACTATTGGAGCATGGTAAATCATAGTTTTCTAACATGTTTTTTACAGCACCATAAAGAATTCAGTAATGGTCCAAAGAACCATCTTGCACTACACACATCCAAAACCATTTGTTAGGATTATAATAAGGCACACTGGCTAAAAGCATCCATCAAATGATATGTTTGGTGGAGGTGTCACTCTCCCATGAGCCTTCACTCTGCATAATATCAGCATAGCAATGAGCAGGTGGACTACACAAGCTTCCTGTCCTCCTGAAGTATAAGTAGCATTGCTGCATGGCAATTAATGCTTAGGAAAGCTATTTATACTGCAGTGGGAACATTTAAGTCTCCCTACGGATAACATAGAATAACTGATCGCCCCACATTGGTGATGCAGTTTGCTTGCATGTGTGTGTTTTGACATTGTCGTCGGGAAGGCAGAGCCCCTCTTCCTAGCGAGCTTTGCCCTCAGGACATGGGAAGATGTTTACAAGATACTCACAGACGCAAGGTTCACCCGAATGCCTGTATCTGAACATGTGAGCCGTCGCTATGCTGTATATAAACGAGCATCTGGGGAAAGAAATATTATCTAGTTTTCCCCTTCTCCATCTGAAACCCTATCCACTTATACAGACACTCACACATGCACAACCTCCCATAACCACTGGGCAGAGGGAAGAATTTTGTTTGAGATTATTAGCTTCATTATTTTGAGCGCATGAAAGGCGATGTGTGCTGAATAACCTGACTCTAAATTATTCCCCCGGGCCCTTAAGTCAAATTAAACCTGGTCTGATGCATTTGCATGTGCAGTGAGTGTGTGTGTTTGTGTCTGCATTTGAGTACCGATTTTCAAATGTAATTAAAACCATTTTAATCACTGCAAGGTGAACGGTGTCTTATACTTAGGGGATAATTCCTCCCAGGTCCAGTTGGCTAAAACAGAATTGGCACCGTGTGTTAGTACATGAAGGTGTGCCTGCATCTAATGATCTGTTAAGTGTCAATGGTGCTGGTTGCATTAAATTTACCACCAATTTCGATGATGTCAATCATCCCCAAATCATAAATCACAGCATGCATGAAAAGATTCTTTTAAAAACTCTTCTTTAACATTTTGCTATCAACTTTAGTCTGTCATTTGCTGGGAAATTACACTTTGATTTGGCTTCGGTTGCAATCAAAATCACAGATATTACTTTTTTTTATAACCTCCATCTTTCCAAACAAGAAATGTGAAATGCCGGAAATTAGTTTTTAACAAGCCTAGAAGAACGTCATGCTTGTTCTGAGTGATAATATGACTCAAAGGCAGACGAGTCCTCACAACATAACACTATGGAAAGGTTTTCTAGTTTGCTCGTTGTAGTTCTGTCTGCCCAGGAGTTCATTGCAGAGCTTTTCTAGCCTTTGCGCTGGTTGCTTGAGTCCAGGAAGTTCCTGCACCCAGCTGTTGTTCGCAAGGAAGTAGTTACAGCCTGTATCTCCTCCTTAATGAGCAGTTATGACTTACAGGTGTTGATACATGTATTCTTGAACTTTGGAGGGAGCCATGTTAACTGTCTCCGCCCGCCTCTAATCTTTATGCTTAGCCGGCCTCAGCTCTGCACTTAACACACAGACATGAGAGTGGTATCGATCTTCTCATCTAATTCTCAAGTGTCTCAATTTGCATTCTACCATACTTACACTTACTACTATAAGTGCATAAGTGCGTTCGCACTGACAATTCTGGCTAAATGCAGTGCACTACGAGTTCCCGGATGGTGTACTCACGGTGCCTCTGTGACGATACAACGGTCACAAAGGCTAATCCAGCTATTATGTATAAAGACATTGATCAGACACCAAGTTTGTGGAGTAACATGTAGATATTTTATATTTTATTTCAAAATTAAAATTAATAAATAAGATTAAAATAGAGTGATATAGTGATTATTCTGTGCATATTATGTTTGAAGATGTATAACTGATCCATTCCTTAGTGGCTAATTACTGACATTTAACATTACCAGCTGAGAGAAACGTTAGTGGGTTTGGACACACTCTGCAGGTGTGTGTGTGTGTGTGTGTGTGTACGCACATGCATTTTCAGGATGTCTACACGCTTTAATCTGTGTTTGGATTGCTAATGAGAGCAGCTGCCAGTATGCATGTCAAGGCAGGTGTGAGTGTGTTGGCATACAAGAATCCTGAAGCAAGAAAAAATATCTCTCACACGCACACACACACACACGCCAGACAATTAAAACCCCATGATCTTCTAAGCGTGTGTAATTGTCTGTATCTCTGTGTGTGTCTGTGTGTGTGAAACCACAGGGGGCCTATACAGCTCATCTCAATCAGCCTTCTCCACACCGAGAGCTACAACACAACTACAAGTCAATTAGCTTCTGTTCCGCTTCAGTCAACCCAACTGTGAGGCAGCACAAAGAGAAAACTTTGAAATGCAGAGTTAAAAAAAAAAAAAAAAACATTTACGCAAATCAGCTCTTTGATCAACTCGCCATCATGTGAGAAAATTGGTGGTCATTTCCCAGCTCACTACCGAATTCCATCAGCCCGAAAATAATTAGTGCAAACTCTTTGGTAATCAGAGGTGTAGTGGAGGGTAAACCCAACTTAAAGTCATACTCCACCTACAGTCTTGAGCAGCCTCAAATCGTTTCCATCTGTAATAGTTTTCAAGGCAAAAGGAAAGCAGTCATTGTGAAAGCAAATATGATTAAACACATGGCATCAATTATGTCATATTTTCACAAAGATGAAACCTGCTCCCTTGGGGATCAATAAGTGCAGCACAGTTAATCTGCCTTTTATTTACCTCTGCATGAATGCAGATAATATTACCTTAAAATGATACAAAATTCCATTTTCTGCTCCTCCTTGAGTAATATAAACCTGCATTTACCAAATTTGCCTTTGTTCAAGCAATGCATCGAGAGTATACTTTTAGAGAAGCATGCCAAAGTATATACTACACTGTATAGCTTTATATTTTTCCACATGTTTCCCCTGACCTTTCCTCTAGTTCAGCATGAAGTTGATATTTTAAGCACTGGATGGATTTCCAGGAAATACTGTACAGATATCCCGGGTGCCCAGAAGTTGAATCCTAATGACTTCAGTGATTCTTTGACTTTTCTGGTTGGACCACCATGGGTTCAAGTTCGGAGTCAAATGTATCGAGTGCTAAATAACATTAATTTTATACTTTTTGTTGGTGTGTATTTTCACACATTTTACTTAAAGCAAGACTATGTAGCTAATGTGACAACTGTGGAATAATGGTAAATGCTAAAACACAATGTAAAAGTAGCACAAGTACAGAAGAGATATCAAATCAGCGAATTGATTCAATAATGTCACAGACTAGCCACAATACACTACTAGTCACAAATGAACTAAGCCTGCATTCACGTGTTATGAATTGAATAACTGTGCATTTTACTACTGATGAATTCAGCTTTTTATTTGTACGAGGAAGAATATGTGATTTCTTCTTATGAACGTGTTACTGTTGATGTTACCAATTGTTCTCTGTTTAAATATGAGGGGCTTTAATTGTAGTTTGGAAAGTCCCAGGGGTTTGAATGGGTTAGCAACAAAATGAGGAATATATTATTTTAACCAGGATTTAATTCTCCTGAAATTACCCCAATTAAAACAATGTATCAGTATCACATCATTTTTTTCTTTCTGACCATTTTTAGTTAAGTGAGGATGAGTCATATCATAGATGTGTCATCCCAATAGTATAAAACTAATACATGTAAGCCTCTAGGTTTCAAAATCCTTTCAGCAATAGGAAAATGTGGCTCTTTATCTAATTCTTAGGTAAAGATGTTATTGTAAACTGAAGGACAAGAAGATCCACAGGAGCACAAATCACTCCTCCTGATATAATCCAGGGCTAAACTCCCTGCTGGGTGGATTGCTTCCTACTTTCTCACAGTGCAGAGGCTTTGCTGCTTGCTCTCCACTCTGCTTACAAATTATTTGCTAACATTCCTGTTCATTTCAATTCATGAAAGACGCAGTAGGCTATAACTGTATTTTTCAACTTTTTTGTTACTTCTTCAAGGCTTTTGCCAAGCCAGAAATTCTGGGTCTAATCGTGGACTCTGACCTAAATTTCAATAGCCACATTAATAAAATAACCTAATCAGCCTAATACCACCTTAAGAATATATCTAGAATAAAAAGGACTCATATGTTCACTCATTGACTTTAAAATACAATTATTGGTTTATAAAGCACTGAATGGTTACATTTCTGATCTGCTGCTCTGTTATGAACCATCCACACCTCTCAGATCGTGCTGGACAGGTCTGCTTTCTGTAGCATTTCTGAAGCAGCATTCAGTTTACCATTACCTTTTATTAAATTCAATTTGTGACTACTTATCTTGGACAGCACTGTGATTGTTATTATCTTGTTTAATGAATTATATCTCATAAAGCTCCTTTCTTTTATTTCATCCTTTTACATCCTATTTATGTCTTTTTATATTGTAATTTTATATTGCATTGTGTTTCTTTCTTAATACCTTTTATGTTACGTAAAGCACTTTGAATTAACTTGTTGTTAAAAGGTGCTATACAAATACACTTGCCTGCCTTTGTTGGCACTGTGCTCCACCCAGTGAGCTACAAAGCTGGACTAACATGTCAGTGTGGACAATAAAACTACCGCTATCGTCAACCACTCCACTTGGTAATAGGTGTAATACGAATATCAATGTTAATGACCCCATAGGGTTATTTAGTGTAATTACTGATGTGTATAATATATTGCAACTGCTCTTCCGGAGACATACATGCCAGTAACGGCAGAGCTGATCCCATATAAATCGTACAGGGGGGCACTCATGCAGCTGTTTCTTGGAAAAATAACGACATTGACCTTTGTGTTCATCATATTCTCTATGTCCTTGTTCGTTGTATCACTTTCTGTATTCTAAGCTGCTCTCCTTCCAGTGTATGTTCTATCCTTTACGGACAGGTATAAGCTGCAAGCAAAGAACATGTGTGACACAGTAATGGCTGGAAATGTAAAAGCACATTTAAGAGCATCTTCAGCGTGAGATATGGCGACTGTAACACTGCTAGCTGTCACACATTGCAAATCTGAGTATCGAATTTGCCGTAACACACTGCGTCACATTGAGCTCTCACTAATGCCTCATCTTTTTTGTTCAATATTCAAAGTGCTTTTTGTAAAGATGATATAAGTCACCCCCGGAGACGCGGACACAGTTTTCTACTTTTTCCTCACTGTAGATCACAGTGCAAATACCACAGAAGTGAAAGCAAATGACAGATGGAGAATGCAAACAGGAGACTGAGAAGAAAAATGGAAAAAAAATCAGTGGGAGTAAATGCTACAAGGTTTTGCATCTGAAGGCCTCCTTTCTCTAACTTGACAACTTGAATGTGTTGACTGAGCGAGACCTGTGGTGCAGCTTGGATGTAAGAAAATGACAAATGAAATCTGTGCATGACAATAGTGGTGTGTGTCAGAAACCCGTGATGATTTTGTTTTTAGTTTCTGCTCTATTCACTCTCTGGAATTGTTTTTTTTTTTTTTTTGTCACACATTCAATTACTATCCACTCTCTTTCCCTTTGTGGTCTCAATATATATAAAAAAAACTCTACTAAGAAGACTTTTGTGCACATGATCTGTCCAACATTTTGGCCCAGACCGAAATATCTCTAACTTGAACTAATGATTGGATTGCCATGACATTTGGTACAGGCATTCATTGTCCCCAAAGGATCAATCCTAATCACTTCTGGTGATCCCTTAGCTTGTCATCTAGTGCCACCATCAGGTCAAAATTTGTTTAAAACTAATAACATTCCCATCAGCCTCAGCTGTACTTGGTGCAAATGTAAGTATGCTAACATGATAAACATTATACCTGTTTAACATCAGGATGTTTGCATTTAGCTCGCAGATTGGTCTGGTTTCCAGGCTAGCTCCACAGATATTTGCAACTGAATTAATTGTTTAAATTGTTTTATTGTCTCCAATAGCCTCTATGTGTGTCATTTCTGTCATATAGTATCTTATCTTCTTTGGTTGTTGCATTTCTCTACAGCAGCTCATGAAAAATGTATTAAATCAATCTAATTTAGCTGGATTAGCCATTGATGGGTTGCACACAGAGATTTATCAAATCATGCTGTTAAATGATAAAGCGAATAAACAGGTACAGACAAAATTTTCTTTGGGCAACCACACTAAATTGTAGGCTTTCATGGAATTTGTGGACTTTCATTTTTTGTCTTTAGATTAAATGTCAAGTTAATTTGTAGATGCCCCTTCTTATAGGGCTTCACAGACCAAGATCTCTAAACCAGCAAGAAAAAAACTCCTTAAAGGCTTAGCACATAAGCAAACAAAGGGATAGACCTTGGTAGAAACAATTTAGAATTCTTCAAAGCATGGACTCGACAGGCTGCTAGAAGTGATCCTCTGGGATTTTGGTCTATAGTCCCCATGATAGCATCATGTAGTCAGATGTTTCAGTAATGCATTTGTGCTGTCATCCTCTGCTTCATACTCCCAAAGGGCTGAGATCTGGAAATGTGTAGACCATCTTGGTAGAAACATTTTTGATTTCCAGGGGATGAATTCTACATAATTTTTCTGATCCCGTGACTTTCCCTCTAGTGACACCATGAGGTTGATATTTGTGGTTTGATGGATTAATTGGTGCAAACATTCAGTCTTTGTGAACTTTGTTGTTCCCGTAAACTTTCATTAGGTCCAGTACTTCTGTTTATCTACCACTTTAGTTTTCTTCCAATTGAGTATTATAGCTGCACAAAATTTGCTAGCAAGGCTGTAAACTGTAGGAGCAGGACCTTCTGCTTCTGTAACCCATGGAGCAGTTATTTGTGCGCTTATGTCCTTCCCATTAGCTTGAGCAAGTTGCTAAACTCTCCTCTGACCTCTCTCATTGACAAAGTGTTTCCACCTGCAGAGATGCCACTACTGCATGTCTTTTTTCCTTCATTGCAGCATTTATTTTTTACAAAAATCAGCTGTTTTAAAGATGCTGGAACCCACATGTTTGTAACCAATACTAATACCATGTTCAAAGTAGCTTCAGTTAAACATATTCTACATTCTTAAAATAATTAAATAGTTATTCTAAAATCCATTCTAAAAAGGTTAAAGCTGAACATTAATTGAACTTCTTGACAGTCCGTATCCCATTAACTGGCCACTATCAGCTGTCTTTGTTTGCAATCATTTCCGTTTTTCTTGCATCACAAAGTTGCATCAAACAATTATTGTATCAATATAATATATTGGATATATTGTATCCATTATCCCAAACCTTCTGTACATCTACTTCAGTTACTTTCAGCACTTCCTAGAATAGCTTTTGGCATCCCACAGAGAACCAGTGGGATGTCAGGACCCAGAAATGCAGGATCCATTTACACCAGATTTTCTCGAACATGCTGCAGTAAGTATAATTTCACTCTCCTCCACCTGTCCCTCTAGTATGCTTTCCGCTCACTCTCACTTTCTCTGCAGCTCCCTCTATTTCTGTCATTCCTCTCAATAGCTTTCATTCATTTGTCTCTCTGTGCCCCTTCACTCACCTTCTTTTTCTTTGGTTCTCTTTGTCATTTGTCTTTTATTCTCCCGGAGAAGTCTCACTGAGAACTTGATTGACACTCACTGTGATCTTTTTCCTCTTTTCTTCCTAGCTGATGCCACAGACAGGTAAGCAGAACTCTGGCCTGTGTACACATGACTCTTGTTGTTGACCAAGGTTTGAATGCCTAATCTGTTACCTTATAAATGGATATGTTGAGAAGGTCCATTACCCTTTTGATTTTTAAGATTTAAAATCAGAGATTTCCAGTTTTTGAGTGTGAATAAAGATTTAATAATAAGATTTATCATAAAATACAACTAAAGCAAAAAGATACAAATGTAATGGATGTTGTCACTGCTGCCAGGCACAGTAAAGGTGACAATGATGGATGGTGCAGAAAGCCATTTTGCTTTGAATGGGGTTGTTGTGCATACTATTTTCTTTTATTGTATTTTCTTTTCTTCCCTTCTTTGTTTTCACTATTGGATTTTTTTCTTTTTGACATAGCCAATTTAAACAGTCAGGAAGCTCTCACTTTAAGAACTAGGGAAGTAACAAAGCAACGAACCTATTTGAATCTGTATCTAAAAACATCTATACTGTAATGGGTTTACACCTGAAGTTGTTGGAAATAACCCAGACTGCTTCATTTTCAGTGTAAATGATTTCTGCTGCCTGTGTTATTCCTCATATGTAAATAATAAAGCATAACTTGTATTCATAACTCACCTTCAAATAAGAAATAAGAAAGATAAAAATAAAGTTGTTCTGAAGCATGAAAAAATGAGAGAGAAAAAAAAGCTTCTGACCAAAATGCCTTAGCTCATTAGGCTGTACAGCATTCAATTGTCCATGCCATGAAAGGTTAAAGCTGGTTTCAAGTGTCTATGAGAAAAGTAAGAAAGCTATTGACAAAAATCTGAAAAGGCCCTGGCCGTAGTCTAGTATTGTTTTTCTTGTATTGTTTTTCCTGTGTTCTGTGGACCGTGTTTTTGGTTTGAGAGTGTGCTCTGTTTCCAGTGAGGAGCTTTGTAGTTTCCACAGGTAGGGCTCCTCCTGATTGGCTGGATGTGCTGGTTGGTCCTGGAAGCTTTCTGTTGCTGGTTGGTCCCTCCGCAACATCCGGCAGTTTATAAAGCCCGGGGCTTCCAGCTGTCCGATAACAGCAGCACCTCAGTTCTGTCCTCCAAACCTTTACTATAGAATCCTTTGTCTGATTGACCTTTGAGAGTTCATTATACCCAGTGCCATAGCTAATCTAGTTAAGTATTTGTGTGTCATGTGTAAGTAACCAATCTTTAATAAATCACTTTCCTTTATTGATAAATCAGTGTTCTGACTTTGGTTTGGGGACTGGGTAAGGGAATATCCTTTTGTACTTTCTTGTTGCGCTCCTACCCCCATAGATGAGGGCATAACAGAAGCTAACAGGAGAACAGTTCACATCGTTTATTCGGTGAATTGGAGAGGGCGGGCAATCCAAATCAGGTACAGTACAAAGCAATCATACTTCACATGAAAACGCCCTGAATCTGATGATAACGAGCCAAGTTCTGAAGAATTAATGGACGTTTACCCTGGATGGACATCAGATATCCTGCTACCACTGCAAAAAATGCACTCTTGTGATTATAACAGTGTTTGACTAGTAAATATACATAAGGCAGACTGACAATCTAGTACTTCAAAAGACAGTAATGGTATATTTGTATGGAAAGATTCCACATTTCACTCATTCTGTTTTACAGTGTTATCTGTTTGAAATGCGTTTATTTTTTCTATGGATCTAATACATTTCTTTCACCATTTTTTCTTATTATTCATTTCTTATTGGTGAACAATAGTGTCACTGTAGTGGTATGCAATCAATAACCAAAGCATTACTAATGACACATGCCATACATGGCAAGATGGCATCAATGAGCAAATGTTACTCCTTTGTTTCCCAAGTGAAGACAACTTGTCCTTGAAGGGAGAAGTGGCATGGATGTGAGGTGTATGCTCTTTAAAAACCACAATGGTGACACACCTGGCCTTGAAGTGTAAAAATAGCAATCTTTGTTTTCCATACACTCCATCACAACACATCTTACTAAGATGAAATTCCCCGCAGATGAAGCGTTCTGTTCTATTGCCTGACTTGAAGTAGCTGACTAAGAACGACTTGGGTTTTTATGTGCTTTCAAGATCCAGAAGAAAGCTGTGTATGATTTTCTGATCCTCTGCACGCTGGTTCAAAGCCAGTATGTGTCACGATTACAAAGGCTTTAACTGCTAATGAGCTTATTGTGTCTTAAAAGGGGCCATAACAGGATTGACTGGGACCTGACCAGTAGATATTACACCTCCAGCAATGAATTTAACTGGACTGTGCACCTGCTCTTGTGGTCTGTCGTCACCTTACTTCTGTCATCTCACCATGACGACAATGTGTACGTGATCATGTGTCTATCTACAAAATACTTTAAAGATGTGAAACATCATGTTGTGCTCCATTTTCAAAGTCAGAGACTGTGTTTTAAACCATTTACTCATCGTTATCATGACTGTTCAGACTGGGTTTGAATTGGCCAGATTATGTTTCAGGGAATGTCTCCATTTGTTGGGTTAACTCAGGTCAGGTTTTTCATATTGAGCCCCTCTTCTCATAGCCTCCTTCACTGAACAGCTCACTGTCATATGTAAAAGCCATAGCGCATAAAAATGAGAGGTATAAAATTTGTACGTTCTAGGAGACAGGGCTGGGTGTGAATGAAGCCAATATGGGACAGAAAGGGGTGGCATTAACTGTTGTAGAAAAGGGGAAGAGAAAGAAGCTTTTTGGGTTTATAGCCTCAGAAACATGAATCCTGGTGGGGTTGGATGAGGATTTTAGTCATTCAACAGTCTCTATAGTTAAATATCCTTCATCATACTTAACATTAATCTAGCCCCTTGATACTTAAGACTTAAAATGATTTTATGAGAATTGCTTATAATCATAATTAAGATGACATAGTTCAGAAGTCTGCTGCAGACCAATGTGCATCATTGTTGTCTGTACAACATAGTTAAATACAATGGATCAAGGAATTTGATTCTCTTTGGTCTAAAAAGGACCTCAAACCTGCTTTTTAGAAAACAAAATAAAAAAATATATTAAAACCCATATACCACATAAAATATGAAATACTTCCTTACTTGATGTTATACAATGCTTGATGGTCGTTTCTGCATTTTGTCACCATCAAATGTCCAATCCCAGTTTGTGGCAAAGGAAAGGGAAGGGTTACCATTTCAAATGTTTCTACATACTGGGTTGTAATGCAATCAAAAGAAAATGTTTGAAGGAAAAAAAAAGTTTGATTTTGCAGTTATCATTATTTTCACATATACACCAGTTGGGGTTTGTAGAACCCAAAACAATAAGGAAGTAAAGCCAATGCCAACAAAACATGAGGGTCAATAAAGAGAACCTTTAATGCAATTTTTAATGAATTCACTTGCGTCTTAAATACTTTAGCTATTTCTATGATTTTTAAGATTTGTGACAGTGTATGTGATACTTTTTATGTTTATTTAACATTTAGTTGCGTACTTTTAATTAGAAATGCCTGTGTTTGGATTGCTTTGGTGTACAGTCTGGCCTCTCCTTTATTTAGTTTTCACTGGGTAATTGACGAAGACCCAGTCGTCTTGTAATGTAATTACAGTATGGGCTGTGTTGTCTTGTGATGCACATTGATGACAGCCCTGTGCTGACAGGTTGGTTGAATAAAAATAAAAAGCCATACCTGGTTTGCATCTTAAGGTATGCTTGCGAGAATCTGTATACAGAGTATGTCATTGTTAGATTCTTCCTGTGTCTGAGACAGGATGCACAGTTAATCAAAATGTACATTTTGTACCTGCCCAGGGAGTCTGTCTGTGTGAGGCTGCCTACACAGGCCACCACCTTTTTGTGTGTATATGCTTCTTTGATCATTGATATTTGAATAAATTATTCTAATTCCACAGGCATGGACGTTCAGAATGCACTGGTGACCTCTTGCACTGTTTGTGAACCACTGTTTGTGCTAAATATAATGTGTGTCAGTGTGATGTTCTTGCAGCTTGTATATAATCAGATATCTCAGCATCATCTACAATGGGCTGAAACTTCAAAAGAAATTAAACCTTTTAGAGACTGAAGGGGAAAAAAAAGAGTAAAGACAAAACATAGAGAATTGAGACTTGGTTATATAATCAAGCAATGCTTTCTGAAGCTACAGCTTTGTGGACACTGGGATGGAGTTATTTTACGGGGATATGGGCACATTTTCTGGACCATAACCGTTGGCGCTACTATGATCTAAAGCTCCTTCGAGTGTAAAACCTCAAGCAAACATTTTATGAGTTCATAAATTCAACCTTCCTGTACATTGTCAATGGAGCAGAAAAGGTGTCATCTGAGGATAGAGCAGATTAAGGGTTTTTTTTAGCTTTGGGAGAGACTTGTTCATGCTTTCAAATATTGATTGAACTGTCTGAGATCATAACAGGGCTGGGGATCAGAAAGCTGCTCTATCAACACACTGCAAAATTTGGGCCACCTGACAAGGCTTGTTGTTAACTAGTGTGAATGTTGACAGGTAAGGTGGCAATTAGCCTCAGATGTCTGGCGAACACACACAATTGTCACATTTTATGTGTTTAACATCTCATGCGTTATGCACCAACTCTAAATAATCGGGATGAAACCACAGAATTTCCAAAAAACCTAATCTCCTATCGATGTCACAGCCACGGCCGAGCCTCCTGTTATTCCTTGTGTTTCCTGCATGCAAAATAACTATGTGAATTCAAAGAATATATTTAGACTTATAATCACACAAAAAAGTATTAAAACTGTCAATCTGTACAGTGAATTCTTTAAAGAGCAATAACTTTTTTTATTATCATTATATTCATTCAGTTCATTATAAAATGTATTTATTTAGTTATATTATGTTGAGCAGATGTTTGAAATGTTTGTATATTTGAATGTACTCTTACTATTACAAAAATAAGAAATATTTCTGGTGTCTCTTGTGCTCTCATTGGTCTGTGTGTGTGTCTATGTTGTGGGCGTGGCACTCCGTCCACTCTCCCGCTTGATCGCTGTCCAGCCCGTTTCACCTGCTCCAAGCATCGCACCTGCAATCTATCATCTCATCATCATCAATTCTGCAGGATTTCTACCCCAGTTCTTCAGTGACTCATCGCCAGATGAGTCGTTGTTTTCAGCCATTGTGATTAGATTACGTCTAATGTATATTCAAGTTAGTTTCTCTCGTGTGTATTTTTGGCTCGTCATTAACTTTGTCTCTCTGTGCCCTTAAGGACCATTGCTTGCCTGCCTGTCCATTTCTCTGCCTGCCACCCAGCAATCTAGTCTGCCAGTCACTCACTCCCACATACCCGCTTCACCAGCCTCCCTTTTCCCCTCACCCTTCACTTGCCGGACTTCCCAAACACTCAACACTCTGAGTCTGTGTCTGCGTTTGGATCTCCCTGAGCTGTTCTAACAATTGACAGAAATAACGTTGAGGCCAAACCAAACATACTCCCTTATATTAGTGCCACAGTATTTATATTGTAAGCAAATGTCTTAAAAAATACACACTTTTACACATTGTGCTTTACTTTAAATAGATAAGCTCTGTGTTGCAGAAAGATTTTTTGGGAAAAACTGAACTGCATTTGTTGTAATTCACACCAACTTTGCAAAGCTGCATTTTCATAGAATGCAGATGTGACCGTGACATCAGCACTGTCAGAGTTAGAGGTTTCATTTCCTTTCAGCTCATTTAGTGCAGCAGGGGGTAAACAGAGAAAGCGTTATGGATTACGTTCAAGCAGCCAGGAACAGCAGTGGGGTGTGCTGAGGGTTTTTGGTACGGTGGCTATAGTTGAAATAAGCAGGTCATGTAACGCCTTGGGACTAAGACAGACTTTATTTCCCCCACATAACTACTGCAAAAAATAACATCTCAGAAAATTGCATTTTGAAAAATCAAGAGTTTTCACAAAAACGTTTTCAGTGCATTACTTATTGATGGAGAAGCAGCCCCAGTTATAATGTGACTCTTAGGTCTTATTAAATTGGACAAGCTTACAGGTAATCTATACAAAATATAGTATTTTGCATAGATAATCATTGATTGTGGTATATTATATAAAAGCAACTATTGATTTTTGTTACTCACAACATGGCTTGATTTGTAACTTTAAATTGCATTTTAAATAGTTTGCTTCTGAATTGTTAGGAAAAGCAGGCTTACGAAGGATGTCCTAGTTTTGAGGAATAGAAGATAAACAAATACTGCAAGGTAATGAGAAAACCATGTCATCCTAATTCGATGTGCACTTAATCAATGCACTCATTTGTGGGGGAACTCTGTATTGAACCTGTTAGTACAAACATTTGATGGATAAACACCATTGTCAGTAATTGCGTGGCACTGTCAATGTGAAATTACATCCTGTTGCCTGGAAGGAGAACACCTCAGAGTGAGATGAAGCAAGGAGTTGGGAGGGAGAAAGGTGGCGGCTTGGGAAGTGCGGCTCCGACAAGGCAATTAAACGCACCTTGAGCTTGATAGATTTCTAATTGGAGGCTGATCACATCGGAGGTGTGCTGGATTATAGTGCCAGTAATGAATGGGAGTGACAGAGCGTGACAGATTAGTGCTGTTACGCCTCTCCCTGAACTGTGGGGGGGAGTGTGTGTGCGTGTGTGTGCGTGTGTGTGCATGTGTGTGTGTGTGTGTGTGAATGGCCGTCTGTGTGTCTGTGTCGACATTACAGCATTTTGGTGTGACAGAGGGACATATGTGTGTGTAATCCAAAGTATATACAGCATGTGCCACAGGTACATGTACATGTGCTTAGAGCATGTTTCAGTGTGAAAAGGGTTATTCATGTTTGTGTGAATTTGTGTGTGTAAACACTGGTATGGTGCTGTTCTGACACGCGGGAAAACAACAGGGAGGAAATGCAGAACAACAGGCAGTGAGGGAGGAGGAAGAGCAGGAAAGATGCATGCAAACTGAAAAAAGGAGAGAGAGAGAGAGACTGTTAGATGTGAGAGAAACACTGTAAGCAAGAAGAAAAAGATGCCATCCGACACAAACTTGTTTTATTTTGAAAGCCTAGAATTCTTTGTAAAAAAAGCAAAAATTAAATCAAGGATTTTGGCATTGATGCCAATTAAAAGAATTGGGGCAAAATCTTTAAAGTTTAACAACCTCGAAGATCTCGTTTTGTTCTTTGGCGGCACAAATGGCGATAACCAGTAATTGCAGGTGTGTTTTGGCCTGTGTAACATCAGCCAGCTGGCACTGGCATAGCATGCATTCACAATAATTTCACAATAATTTGGAAGTGGATGGGTCCTGACTGATGCAGTCTTACAGACACAAAGAGACACCATTAATGAGACATTGAAAGCCTTTGCAAAACCTTTGCATTGGTGTCGGGGCTCTGGGTCGGGGTCCTCATGTTGGAGGGAAGGGTGGCCAGGAGGGGGAGGAAGGCCAATCCCCTGTGCCATATCGTGCAGAAAAGCACATGCCCTGTGTGGGGTGTAGGGCCAGCGACTGAGTGGGTAGCCACTGTCACCTGCAGGTTATAATGGAGAGTAATTGACTGGTTAGAATTTCTACAACACGTTGTTTATTAACTTCCAAAGAAGCCCGCCATTACGCACAGTGCCCGCATTAGACTGTCCCCTACACTGCTATGTGTCAGGATAAAGACCAAGACCAAGTTAGAGTCATATATTACTTAGACATTTATTGAACGAACATGCTTTCAATTTACGTAAACTTATTTGCTTTCATATGGAGCCCTTTTAGCAATATGAGTGCAGTCAATTCCGCCAATTACATTTGGGAAACGGGACATTTCTGCAAATTGCCTTATGATGTTCAACTGGCCACTGGGGAGCTCACCTCCTCATGGGCCAGGATATCTCCGTGGTCCCTGAACACCAGTGCATCCGTCATGCAGCATTACGCACTAATGTCACTGAAGTATTCATGTTTACAGCAATCCGAGGGATTGCTTCACACCTTGCCAAAATGATTGCGTCAATCAGTGGTATCCTCCCCCCTACAATATCATTTAAATGTGGAGGTTTGATAGGTGAACACAATTAATGTTATGGTGTTACCTTGTGAGGCTATAAGTAATGCGCTTGTCACCGAACCACAGTGGTTCGGACCAGTCAGTGTCCTGTGAGGAACTACTGGCAGCTGCGAGCATGGTTTAGGTGTGAGGACTGTGAGAAGCGGAAACAACAACGGCGGTTAGCGTCGATGCTGATATAGCATTAGTTATACCTGAACTGGATTTCTTCATTGAAAGAAGAGCAAAGAACAGCACTGAAGGCTTTTTCTCAATGGAAAATATGTTTTTGCTCTTCTCCAGACTGGCCTGTGATATATGGTGATAGACAGATGCTTCATCCAATCATCTGCAAAGTTCCTGCCCTTTTCCAAAGTTTCCAAGGACAACTTGTCCGATGGTTCTGTGTAACAAACCATCCAGCACTTCAGGTTAGTTATGGTGAACTCGGCCTGCATTATGATTAGGACTAGTATTGTAATGATCGTGCGAGAGCTGTCAATGGCTTTATTTAGAGACTCTGCTAATTCACACAATCCATATTATATGTGCAGGTGGTGACCATGTGACAGGAGGAGGCAGAGTGTGTGGTGTCTCCAGTAGACTGTGCCCCTGACAGCACAGTTGTGTTCACTGCAGCGATTTTGCACACAAAAGCTATATGAAAACTAAAATGGCACTTGGTGCACATTAGAAGATATAATTAAAAACTATTGAAACTCCGTTCTGCAATTCTTTAATGCTGTTTGACGTTATCTTCAATTTCTACAACCAATGATTCATTAGTTAGCCTTGTTAACGTCGTTGACGTGAATTTTTATATATCTATATAGATATTTATGAGCATAATGATGCCTCTCACACTTAATGTTTAATTTGTTTCACTTCACTTCATATCACACGTTACTTATGGATCCACTTTATCATAAACATTCGAACCAGCAGTGTTATTTGTGCTTGTGCTAGTGAGCCATAACTATTCCATACACCACCCAACACCTTTCAATTGTAAAACATATAGACCAACTCAAATCTGAAATCAGATTCTGTTCAACATTTCATCAACGCTGTCTCACCATCACGTTCCCCACCCCCCGAGAGGGGGCCGACTGTTCACTGCTGACAGTCGTGGTCAGTTGTGGAGCATTGCAGCTGCTGAAATGCTGGGAAGATTTTATAATAAATACCAGTAATATTTTGTAATACTGTGCATATATCACCAAGTACGAATATAGTTTTCATACATTTTTTGTGTAAAATCTCTGTGTTAACACAGTGTGCTGTCAGGTGCACAAAGCCCACTGGAGACCTCAAAGTGGCTGACACACACACACTCACACACGCACACACACACACCCTTGAAGATGTTCAAGCCGGGTGGGCTTGAACATCTTCACCACCAGTACATATGGATTGTGTAAATTAGCAGAGTCTGGAAATAAATCCAGTGACAGCTCTCGCACAATCATTACACTCCATATCCTTATTATGAGTCCTAATTATAATGCAGGCCAAGTTCAACGTAAGAAAACGTCAATAAATAAAGTGTTCACATGTCAAACTTACATTTTCAACTGATATCCCAGGGTGGGGGAGACCACTGATTCTTGCGATCATTTTGGCAAAGTGTGAAGCAATCAGTCTGGTTGCTGTAGACATATAACACTCACGCATAATGCTGCACTATGGCACTGCCATAGGTGGCTCTCAGTTATTGCCGTAATTCAATAGCATGGCATCGCCAGACCAATTTGCAAATGCGTATTAGTCTGGAACCTTTCATTTCATTTTTGATCTCCAAGGGGCGTTATCGACGGGCGGAGACAACCAATCAGAGCAACAAAACGCCGTCCTATCCGATGGTACGTCCTGTCAGAAGTACAGCTAACACATATCTCTTATCAACATAAAGTTTAAGTGCAGTTGTTTGTTCTTATTTTAGAAAAAATTTACTGTCCAGTCCGTTTAACCCTTGTGTTGTCCTCTGGGTCAAGGTGACCCGGTGGCCGAAAATGTCCTTCTGTGTATGTAAATGTTGTTATGCATGACATTTGTGATTCTTGAAGCGGTTATCTTTTGTTTTTAGTTTGTTTCTTGACAATAGGAACAGAGTAAGAAACAGAATAAAGGAAAAGGATGACACAAACATATGATACATCACCTCGACCCAGAGGACAACACAAGGGTTAATACTGCCACTGTAGCTGGCTGCTGAATGCTCCATATCAGCAGCCACCATCTTAGTTATTTACAAAGAAGCCTCAGCAGCACTCCTCTCTGTCAGTCATCGTATTAAACCCGCCTCATACTAGATAAACGGTTGTGATTGGCTTGGCTGATACCAGTACCAAAGAAATCAGTTTGAATGGGAGAGGGGCCAGATGTGTCTGCCATAGCAAATAAAACATGAGCTGCAGATTCGTCTGGTTCGCCAGGCTAGTAATTCACCGTAAGGAACCATTGATCAGCAGGCTAATTTCTATGCATATACATTCATGAGGTGCTTTGCCTGCATGTGGGCGTGTAGAAGGAGGGATATGAGGCTGATCCTTGTGCGTACATTTCCAGGTGGACTGTGATTTATAAATGGAACACTGCCTGCAGGTGTACATGCGCTCGGTTTTATAAATCAGATATTTTTTTTGGGGGGGGGGGGCTTTTGAGCGTACGTACACTTTTAGTATGGATCCTATGCGCTGCACGGCAGGTATAAGTAATGACTGACTGACAAGGGAAGGAAAAGAAAGTTGAGGAGAGGACAATCACAAAGGCAGGAACAGACAGAAATGAAAGGAAAAGGACACTGTTACAAAATAAAAAAGGAAACAAAGCAGAATAACACAACTACACAAATAAAACAAAACTATGACCCTTAGCAAATAAAGAAACATGGAAACTCCTTAAAAAAAAAGTCTTTATAGTCCATTGAATGTCTATGTAGAGTCCTTCTTGAAACACAGCTAGAGATGGAAACAGAGGCAGGTCATGACAGATACAGGATTGCTCATCCATAATCACTGACTACAATAACAAGTTTTTTTGGATTGTCTTGGCACTTCTAAAAAAAAAAAACATCACCAAGTGCAGCATCTTTTAAGGGGGAACTAAATATTGTTTTTTTGTTGGCACTGAAATGGCTTAAAATGAGCTTGTGTGTGTCTGATTTGGATTTGAAATTTTGGTTCAGTCAAAATCTGTTCACTTATTCGCCATAAGCAGTTTGTCTGCGTACGCACTATGACACTCCCCCACAGACACACACACCGGAGATGCCTCTTGTACTGGAGCTGCTAGCCCAGCTACAGCACAGGTGCCCACACAGTGACTCTCTCGAAGGGACATAAACATGCTTCTAGTGGCTGTCAAAGCTCCACCAGGCTCCCTGATTATCCAGCTCAGGAGCCGAGAGTCCATAAACAGCTGCTCTGGGCTGCTTAGCTCTCACTCCGGCTTTACACCTCTATCCAAGCCACACCGAGCGGTGGTCAGTCGGTCTCCCCAGTGTCCCCCCGAGAACCAAAGTGCTCATCGAGTAAAGTGTCACTTAGATGAGACTGAAATGAGTGAGGACAACAGAGGATAAAAACGTGAAAGAGAGGTAAAGAAGAAGGAGAATGAGAGGGAAAAGTCAACTTAGTCTGAACAGAAGGACGGGTGTTGAGGAGGCGGAGAGGAAGAGGGGAGGGAGGCTGAATCAAGTGAGAAAACAGAGAGGGAGAGAGACGAGACAGTGTGGAAGTGTGTGTGGATGTGTGTGTGGGTGTATGTGTGTGTGTGTGTGTGTGTCTGTAAAGTGAAGAGGGGGAAAAAACAGGAAGAAAGAACAGGCGAGGAACTTTTAATGGCCCTGCTGTTGTCTTTGTCAGCACACTGTGACAGCCAGAATCAATTATTAACCAAGACCACAAGCCTTCGGAGGAGGAGAAGAGGAAAGTGCAGCAGGGAGGTGATAGAAGCGAGGGAGATCGGGGCAGAGGGATGGAGGGAAGATGAGAGCAGGGGCGTTGCTGTGAAGACGGGAGGATGAGGAGGATTTGCGGAAAGGAGAGAGGAGGATAAATTAGGAGATAGGGAGAGCAGGAGGAGGAGATGAAGGGGGGGAAAAAAACAAAGTTAACGAGAGAAGAAAGGAGGCGAGAACAAGAGGATGACACATTTTTCACAGCATTTCACAGAGAAGCAGCTATAATAGAGTGATAGAACAGTGGAGTAAATGAGATGCAAGAGACAGAGTTTGTGCCCTCTTTCATGTTTTAGTCCTCCAGGTCATGCTGCGTGTGCGTCTCAGTGTCTTATATGCAAGCAAATGAGAACTCTGGCTTCTGGTCATGTCGGTACAGATGGGCTGGGTTGTTGTTGCACCGTGCTACAGACAAGGACAGGCTCTGACCTCTGCATGTGTTTCTAAACCTCACAAGGTCAGGTTGAAAAGCGAGAGTACAATGGTAGACCAACATTATACCAAGTTTTACAAGTAATAAAAGGGGAAGTCTGCTAATTGAAAACTGTAGCAGATGCGTACAACCCAACATTTGTTCTGATTCTAATGTTACTGATTTTGATTAATTTATTACTATTATCTGTTGGATCCCAGTGGTGGACTCTGAGGGGAAGGGGCGAAAAAAATAAAAAGGGGATAGTGCAGAAAGTCGCAATGCACTTATGGTGGAGTTCCAAACCCTTTTCTAGCATGTAGAGCTGTCTATATGGCAGGGCATCCTGCATCACATTTTCTCTATTTTAAGGGTGCCCATTAGTTCACTGCATCATGTAGTAGCAGCAGCAGTAGTAGTAGTAACAGTGACCTGGTAGCTCTGACACTGTACCAGGCTAGCTTTGAAGGAAACAGGACCGGGAAGCTGTCTTATTTTGAAGGTCAATGTTGCTCATTGTGATGGAAATCTTAGAGCTGGTTCACTCTAACAAGAAGTTTCAGGAGACCTGGATGTCTTACACAGGAATATTTATTGAAGCTCGATCGAGGAGAAAAGGGAAACACCACGTGTGAATCACAGCGTACTGCTACCCAAATCTGAAGATGGTGTCCTGAAGCTCAGTATTTAACCCTCCCCAGAACTGCTATGTTCCACTATATCTAAATAGTTATTCCTAACTCAGTCTGTCATGTGTGATGACTCTATTGGATATTAATCCAAACAAGGAAAGACATCAACCATTGCTGTCCTAACAACAGCATAGCCTCTCTACAGTCTCTCTCATCTAGCGTCAACAACCAGGCGCCAGCCTGTTGTGTCTAAACCCGAATACAGAAGATATCTAGCTGACCTTAGTTTACCAGAGGCCGGAGCCAACTCTGCCTTGTCAGACACACAGAGTGAGACAGCCGAACAGAGACAGACAGTTGACCTGACCTGTGAAGCACTGTGTTAAGTTACCTTTAACCTACAAGAGGGAAGTTTAACATACAAGAAACAAAATTCCTTCACACTCATCATTCAGTTATTCATCCATGATTTTTTTTTTTTTTTGACGGCTAAGTCTTTACTGATCATTCACTACACACATTAACAACAACAACAGCTCAACATTTAATGACTGCTTTGATTATTTATTTAGTTGAACTTTTAATTTAGCATTCATTAACGACATAGAGTAAACAGTTAATGAGGAAACATATTTCTAGTTTATAATGACAACAAGGCAAAACAAAAAAAGGCCTCCAGAAATAGTGAGTGGGAAGGAAGTTGAAATAAAACAAAGAACAGAGTTATTATAACTGAATCCACCAACTCAAAGAACAGTGAAAGCAGCATACAGAGAGGCCGCTGTTTGTGGTTGACCCGGCTTGAGTAAGTGTGGGGAAACAAAGACAGAATCATCCTCGAGACAGGAGACAGACAAAGCGTTTGATGTGTCATTTTTTAGAACCTGTGAACAAAGATAAAGGTGAACCCTTAAAAACGTTTTCTTTGGGACACGCGGAAGATTTCAGAAGCAGTTCTACGCAGCTAAAGATAGTGTCTTTGCTGTTTCCGTGAAAACATCACATACAGCTGATATCAGAGTGTACACACTCTTTCAAACTGTCTGGTTTGATCGCCTGATGCCTGAAAAGAAAATGCCTCAAATAAAGCCCCCATTGTCGGTTACATATAGTAACCAGAAATTTCTCAGGAGGAAAAAGGCTGTCAATTTCTGACAGTGATGGAAAACCAAACCACTGGGGTTGTGATTAAAACCTTTGAAGAACAACTCTGGTTTCAAACTTGGATCATCTTTTTTTTATAGTTTTGTCCATCATACCACATCGCTCTCACCAAGAATTGCTGAGATCTGGGAACATGGCAATGTTGCTAAAAAGAAGTGGGGCATAAACACATGGTTCTACCTTGGAATAATGTAGTTAAAATAATCTAGTTTAGCTGTTGGAAATCTGATTGTATGACTTTATTGCAGCATTAGCCAAGTATCCATCCAAATTTTAGCGCAGATTTTCGTGAAAATCAGTTTTTCATCCATTACCGTTATGCAACTATCAGGAGTTGGTTCATCGAGATAAAACCAAAAACAATTTATTTAAAACCACACACACAAATGCACGTATCCACTATCAAACTACTGCAGATATTACATTACAGTATTGCACGAATGAGCAAAATTACGAGAGTGCTAATGTTATAACCCAATTTACTACACAGTTTTGAGTATTTCATTTTGACTGACAAGGAAATTCACTCTGATGTTTCTTCAGTCTCTAATTGCTTCTCATCTAATCAAACCACTTCACAATCAGAAATAATACTTTTGATGGATTCCTGTAATTAAAATGATTCACCTGTTAGGGCTAATTTTGTAATTATAACGTGTCAGCTGAAAATTAACCCAATATAATTCAATCTTCTTGCACTAACAAGGCATTATATTATTTGAGTTTATTATGTGGCATCGTCTTGTCTGAATAATATATTGACATTATGAAGTTGTGATCTTTCATCTGGCAATTTAATATTTTTTATTTTATTTTCCTTTTTCATAAAAAAAAAAAAAAGAAGTTAAATCCCAATTTGTGGCAACTGATGGATGATATAACTTTTGTATGACCCAGAAAAATGTGAAAGCTCATGTTTTATTTGCTGTGGCATATACGTCTGCCCCCATCCCATTCGGACTGATTTCCATCAGAACTGGGAGGTGGCGAGCCAGTCACAACCATTTATCTAAAATGAGGCGGGTTTAATACAGAGAGGAGCGCCATTGAGGCATCTTCGTAAGTAACTAAGATGGCTGCCGCTGATGCGGAACATTCCACGGCCGTCTGTTGCAGCAGTATTACACAAACCTGACGGCAGAATTTCTCTAGTAGATGAACAAACAACTGCACTTAACTTTATGTTGATCAGAAATATCACTTTGCCATACTTTTGAAGTACCGTATGATAGGACAGCGTTTCGTTACTCTGATTGGTTGTCTCCGCCTGTTGATAACGCCCCTTGGAAACTGAAAATGAATTGAGAGTTCCCAAACTTATACGCATTTGCGAATTAGTCTGGCGATACCAGGCTATGAACCAGTATTATTTGACTGTTCTGCAAATAAGTGTAGCTATAAAATATAGAATATATATGTATATATATATATATATATATATCTCCCAATCTTTTCAATCACTACTGAAGCTAAAAGCTTTAGTCCATCCATATTGATTGTGTGTGTGTTGTCCATTTAAAGCATTCATCAGATATTGATGACGATGTTTGATGCATAGCGGTTGGACTCCCAGTCACGAGTCACTCCCCTCCATAAGAGACACACACAAAAAAACACTAACAGGTCCCTGTTTTCCCAATAGAATTACACCAGTTATTCTTTGTGTGGTGGGTCGATACGAGCAGGCAGGAGAGTAGAATGATCACTAATGATCTCATTGGAGCATGTTATTGTAGAATTGGTACCATAAAGAGCATCTTTTTAAATAATCTTAATTAAATCAACGATTGCTTGTTCAATGCTGTGGCGAAACTTATCACACATGGAGAGTTTAACTTTCAAGCAGCAGGCAGGACTTCAGGGGATTTTTCATCTGTGGATATCCCGTCTGGGAATGAAACCCCTTCAAGCTCGCACTTTTATTAAACCTGGAGGGGAACAGCTCTGCATTTTAGGAGTCAGACTGACAAGCAGAGCAGCTGTTCTTCACCCACTGGGTCGATGTGTGCAGTCGAAAGAGCAGAATGGTCACATTAAAACAGCTTGCTCCGTTTTGTGTTATGGAATCACTGCACAACAAAGCACAGAGATATAAAAATCTGCTATTTGGCTGGCAACTAAGTATGAGTCCAAAATCTACTTAAAACTGATAATTATGATATTTATTAATTCTGCCTCTGATAATCACTTATGCTGGTTTTAAGTTCAGTGTCTATAAGAAACAGCAAGTTGTTGTCTAGTAGAGAGAAAAAAAGTAGTAGCAGCAACTGCTTTGATATCCAGGAACCTTCAGGAGCATACTGTATCAGGTACTAATCAGGTACTAGTACTACTAATAATTAAAATACTAATAATTTACGTCTACAGTTAATTAATGTAATGTTTTATAATACACACACACACACACACACATATGTATATATGTATACATATATGGAAGTTCATTCCGGACCTTAGAACTAATACTTTGCAGAGGTGGATCTTGAGTGGGGACATGGGCACGGGGCACTGGCCCCTCCCCTCAGTTTGCATTGGCTCTAAGGTAGGGATGCACTAATACGGATACCAGTATTGGGTTAGAATCGGTCAGAAACTGTGCTCATGTACTTGTAATCGTAATCATAAAACATCTCCACTACAACTGCATCTGATACCACTTTACAGCAACTTGAGGTTAACCTCTCGTCAGTTGAGCAGGTAGGCGGAGGGGATGCAATGTCAGCAGTTTGGAAACTTTAAGATAAGCGATGATGACAAAAGAAAAGCCGACTGCAAACCATGCTTTGCTAAATTGCCAAGAGGAGAGGTGAAAAGTAGCTCCTTTAACACAAGCAGTTTGATAAAGCATCTAAAGAACCAACACAACGCAGAGTTCAAGGACTTTGCTAATGCCAGCAGCGGCAAACAGCAACAACCAACTTTGCAGGAAATGCTGTAGAAGCGAGAGCAAGTATCCAGAGACAACCCACGGACAGAAAAAATAACAGAATCCCATACCCAGAACATTGCTCTTGATGACCAGCCTTTATAAGCTGTAGATAATATGGGATTTTCATCGTCTTCTCTGTGTACCGGTCCCGAAGTATGAGATTCCCAGCCATCACCACATCACAGAAACCGTATTACCAAAGCTGCATGACTGAAAAAGCACATCAGCAGCGTGTTGCAGTACATTTCGGCCTTCAGCTTCACCACTGACATCTGGACCAGCGGTGTCAGCCCACCGTTTCTCATCAGTTTAACTGCGCAGTGAATTGATGAGGATTTTACTCTCCAGAGAGTCGTTCTACAAGCAAAACAGTTTCGGGGTTCTCACACTAGCCAAGCCACAGCATTTGCGTTTGATGATATGCTACGGACTTACAATGTAATGGTATTAAGTACACATATTGGTACTCGGTATCTGCAAGTACCCAAATGTAAATACTTGTATTTGGTCTGATATCGATATCCGATATTACTAGTATTGGTGCATCCCTACTCTCAGTCAATCAGTGCTTCAAATGTTGAAATTAAGACCCACCAGGTGACAAATGAGATGAGTTTTGGATGGGTTTCTGTACCTGAAGTGTTTGGTAATTTGTGTGTTCACCAGTTGATAAGTTATAAAATGTTCAGTTGTCAAAACACGTTAATCCCACATCCTTCCTCACTGATCTTCTCTGAGTATTTACTCTTTCCCCGATTTGATTACACCAATCTTTCTGATGTTTGCTTTGACTAGTACCTCCTGCAGATCTAAAGCCTCCGATGGCAAAACAGATAGAAGTCATGCAGTTTGAAAATTCACAGCAGAGGCTCCACTAAAAGCCCACCACTGGGTACTCGCTTAAAAATTCATGTTTTCATGTTTATCAGACAAAAACATTTTCTCCCCACTTTTATTTCAATGTTGTCCAGTGGAAATCGCCTAAATACATCTTGACCTGTTTGAATTAACTGTTTTGTACAGTTTATCCCCTTGTTGCCAAAAGTGTTTGTGCATCTGGCGCTCACTTTCCTTTCGTACAAGCCTGGTAAAATAAAAGTTTAAAACGTTAAAGCCAACACATTGAGGCAGAGAAAATAAATGTGTGTTTGCCAAATGTAACCACCTGTACCTCCATATCTCAACCAGGCAGCAAACACACTTTGGATGTGTGCAGGCCCATGCATTTGTGTGTGTGTCTGTGTGTGTGTGTGTGTGTTTAATCTGCACCTCAAAAACCTTCAAAACGGCATTTGACATCAATGCAAATAATTCAGTTTACCATCGCTGCCCTGGCTTGGTCCCAACTTCACAACAGCAAGTGAAGCATGCGATAAACAGTAGCAAATAAAGAGGGTGTTTCAGGGACACAAACAGCAAACAAAATCTCCATTTGAAGCCTAAGGAAATGCCAAATGCCAAACTGTGCCATGTCTCAGTACCCAGAAGAACACACTGTGGCCCTAAAATGCTTGTTGACTCTTACATAAACACGGCACTTTGACTTTCATATGAGCGTTTTACATAAAAGTAGTTGAATTGAATATGAAGCGTGGGACCAGGCCTCGCTGCTTGTCCTGCCACTGAGCGCTCAGGCAAGCACACACGCACATGCACACATTCAGATGCAAAATATAAAGCCTGGCTACGCGACGCAATTACGACCGGGAAGCTCAACAACATCCACATACAAAAAAGTTCAGGCTGAGACAAACACACATGCACACGCCGCTCAAGCAGAACGTCCTTTTGGAAGCACAAGTCACCAGGCCCATGTCGCAAGTCATGTGGACTCACGTGGAACACAAATAATGCATAACACTGGTAAGTTATTTCCTGATACACTTTTTTTTAATGTAAGTGTTGTTCAAGTCATTCGCTTGTTCATGAGGCAGTAATCTTCCATGATCTCAGTAGGCGTCCCTCATTCATACATGCATAATGAAATGGTGCCTTATTTATGCTGTGGTCCTCAAGTCAGTCACAAAGCAAAGGAAAGGACATTTTGTGTGTGCGCGTGTTACGGCCCTAAAAAGATCTCAAAACCGAGCAAAGTGCTTATTTTTAAGGACATGTGTGTTTCCAAAATTTTGTTTATTCACAGAGGAACACAGGGCTTTTATAGGCATGAGTGAAGAAGCTGTATTTGTATTTTTTAATCTTCTGCTTGAGGGACCCGAACATGCACGCATGCACACACACACAGAGCCAGAGGAACAGATAAGAGGGGCTGTTTTTAAAGAGAGAAGCGCAGATAGACAGTGGTTTATTGTTGGGTACCAAAGTGTCTGTTTCACAATTTTAGGACCGAGGCATGCTTTAACGGAGCACGGAAATCCAACTGTGCACTTGATGTTGTGAATGCCGCCACAAACTCTTGCATCATCACACAAGAACGAATCTACAAAGGAGAGGGGCTGAACAGGCAAAGCAAAACAATATGTCTTCCATGCTTAGAGATTATATTCAGTCTGGCAAAACAAATCATTACATACCTAAGGCAGCATCCGGACACTTTATGGTTAGTTTGGTGTGAGGTTATACCCGTGGTGTTATAGCTACATGCTATACACATTCTGAACACACATGAAAATAAAGTACATTTAGTCAAGTGCTGTACTTGTGTACAATTGTAAAGTGTGTTTTACTTGATTATTTCTGTTTAATGCTACTTCTACTACACTATCTATTCCTTCCTGGCTTTTCCCACTGGATTGGAGTGGGCAAGGCTCTTTTAGCAAAAGATGTCATGTACTTCGATACACCCGTCAATCAAATCTGTTAAAAACCACACGATCACCGACTCTTAAAATGTAAGTCATGCTTTTGTTGCCACAAGAGGATATTGCACAAAGATATAAAACAAATGAAAAATTGTCACTCACAGTTTTGCTGATGCGTTCGGAATGAACATTATGCGACTCTGCAAATGTGTGGCTCTTTCAAAATAGTAGTATGTAAACGCAGTCTTTAGGAAACAGGGCT
This sequence comes from Lateolabrax maculatus, assembly GCA_031216445.1. Taxonomy (NCBI): domain Eukaryota; kingdom Metazoa; phylum Chordata; class Actinopteri; order Acropomatiformes; family Lateolabracidae; genus Lateolabrax; species Lateolabrax maculatus. The sequence continues at coordinate 7,460,900 of CM062205.1, read as the reverse complement.
GACAGGTTGAAGCAGTATACTTTTCAGTCCACTTAATTTATCTAGCAGCCATATTGACTGGTTACTCTGCAGACTTAGATTCTATATACAAAATCTATGATTGGTTTATTAAATATGATCCATTCTTAGGGATGCTAAGGGTATGTCAATTTCCTTTCCAAGGAGATTTAGGCTCTGGATTTTGGGACATTTTTCACAATTTCAATATTTAAAAAAAGTTACTTTTAAGAGTGGAAATTTTTGTCTTCAACAATGCCACGTGCATCTCACTTGAACATATAAGTACAATTTTGAATGCAGGACCTTTTAATTATTATTTATATTAGTATTTTCACAGTGTTGTATCGTAAATTACCCAAATACTTCTTCCATCACTGATTCTGAGGTGATATTTCCCAGAACATACACAGACATGGTGCAAGGAATATACAACAGTTTGCATATCAGCATGAAGATTCATGCCGCATGGTACGCAGTGAACTTGTAAAAAAGCTTGTGTCCCCGCAAGGTTCACTTACTTACTGAGGCAAAAGAAATAGTTTATCAGCTGCGAGTCGTGGCGCAGGTCGCAGAGAAGACACACAAATACCCGCAGCACGACGGGTTGCTCACTGTGTGGAAATGTCACGTGAAGTCTTGCATGATAATGTTTTAATGAAGATAAAGTCGAATAGTTTTGTGTGACCTTTGCGTTTTATCCAGGGTGCTGCAGAGGCTCAGTGCGGGCCTGCCGCACAGGAAATCAAACTGTTTCTTTCCACACAGAACAATGACTGAAGGCACTGGGTGACGGGGTCCGCTTTTCTCAGCCATGCTCGCATTTATGCATTCATGGATGTGCTGTTTACATGTCAGATGAGATTCCGTCTTAACTCGCTCTTTCAAATCCCTTCCTAAAAGTGCACGCTCCCTTCAAATAAACAGTTACTGAACCTCAAAAAAAAGGTTCAGAATCTCCACCATATGTGTTGAATAGACAGACCAATTAGACAAAAATGGCTTGTGAGTCCGTTTGGTCTTCAGGGTAAACCTCCGATCTGACATATTGACTTTTTTTTGTGTTTCAATAAAGCTGAACAGGTGTTTTCATTGACATATTTTTTTCTTTTGTCAGGCAACTCGACAAGCAGGAAATAGTAAATTGATGGAGGGTGGCGATCTTTTCTACAGCGTTGCAAGGACTCGCAGCACTGTAGAATGTTTGCCTTTAAAAAATATTCTTACATTTGGAAAGAGTCCAACATTTCAAGCCCAAATAATCACTTCGTCGTGTACAAACTCTGTGTTTGTCTCGGTGCTTTGTGTCATTGAATAAATAGTGGAGTCCCTCCTATGGGTCAGTCAAATATGTATAGTAACATGCAAACCACACATCACAAAAGCAATATATGGAAAATATAGAGACTTCATCTGTTCAGGGAATGAGCAAAGAGTGGAGGGCAGGAGGGAAAAAACTAGGAAGAAAGAACAGACTATGTTTACTAGAGCAGCTCTGGTGTCCTCTAGGGCCATTTACTGAATGCCTTTAAAAAAAATGGAAAACAACAATTCTTTGTTTGTTTACAATGTTTATTTGTCCAGGCTAAAGACTTGTTTTTTATCTTTGATTAATCTTTCATCTGCTCGCAACATACGCAGAGCCTACATGCCTCTCTGTCTGGAACACGTGTGATACATTCGAAATGTAAGCAAACGCTCGCAAATGCACCTAAATGCATTCTGTCTGTGTATGTGTTTAACATGCACATGCACACACACTTCCACAAATGGGCCTAAAACATGTGAGAAAGCATACACAGACTGTGGTGATGTATTCAAGTGAGATGATTCCCGGACTTCTGCTTATGTGCACAGAGGAGTCTGCATAAAGGATGGGGGGGGGGGATAAAAGGAGACATATGAACGGATGGATTAAAGGGTAGATCAAGGATGCTGTTGATATATGAGTTGGAATGAAATACATGAATAGCTGAAGAGGTGAATGGATGTAAAGATGTAAAGATCAATAGATCAGGTTTGGGGGTCACATGCCATCGATTTAGCTTGCTTTAGCTAGCTAATTAAGCTTACATTAGCTCCATGAGTGTTTTTCTCCTTAATTTACTTTTCACACAGTGCTCCTCTTTGTAGATAGAGCCACTTGCCAACCCTCCACATTCTCCTGAGAGTCCCATGTTTCAGTGCCCCCTTACCCCCCATGCTCTCCTGACTCCACATTTCGGCAACTCACTCAATTTCACTCGAATGCAGGGAAACGGTATGAAATTTCCAGGGGGAAGATCCCCAGATAGGCTGCATAGAAGTTGATAATAAACAATACTTTCTCTTCATTGGCCATGATTATTGACTTGGCTTTTCATCTATAAATGCTTTAAAGTTTCGAAATTAGTTGCTGAACTTTTTAAACAAAATTCTTGGGGGTTGAGGAGTGATGACCCCGACCCCTGCGCCTGCTCATACGATGCACCGACTTCATCGATACCAAATCCTCACTCCAATGCTGAAAATACTGCAGCCCTGCTACTGTGAGTAGTAAACTAGTTAACCGGACATGCTAATGATAAATCCAAAGCGAGACAGGCCTACCGTGCTTAGTTACGGTTGCTCAGCTGTAATGGGACAGACAAAAACATACATTTTTCTTTTACAGAGCTGCGATTCCCATGTTCTTCAGGATTCCTTCCTTGTTGTTGTTTTCTGGTCGATACAACATCATACACACATATGAAATCTGATTCTGCTTTTCCATTAAATGTAAATCCGAAGCCTTAGTGGGAGTTTAGGTTATGTTCTGCATGGTTGCTCTGTAAACACAATCCCACTCACACACCCCACCTCTACCTTGTGATATTGTTATGAATTTTAATGTTTGCTCATCCTCACCTCCCTCATCTGGTAAACAACAACAAGTACACCGAGAATCACTTATCTTTGTGCTGCTGCTGGCAGCGTTGTTTTAACATTGGAGGTGCACTGTAGAAATCCCCTGAGCTCCCGGAGCCACTGCCGAACAGACTCAACTATTTTGGGCATCGCTGCTCAACCACATAACATAGTGTCCTCAACATGTTTTCTTGTGCAGTCTTCGCCTTCGTTTCCTTGTCCTACTCCTCACTATTATCATCTACTTCAACGTCAAACTATACCATATATGTCGCCTGCTCTTCCAGCTCTTTGATTTCATCAATTTCCACAGTGTTTTGGGAGGACAGCAGGTCCTAGGGGACCACTGTGATATCTCCTCTTCATTTCCTTTTGTCTTGCAGTAGAAGCTACCAGGCTTATCTCTTATATAAAACTATTGCCTCCAGCTGACGTAGGTTATGGAGCATCAGGAGAACAAATATGTATTCATGGAAGAGTTCCGAGCTTTGGTATACATGATCATTGCATCAAATCTGTGTCAATTAACGTAAAGGAATAACCAGGGAAAGAGGAGTCAGACTTATTGGAAGCTTTAATAAAGATTAATAAATGGATGGATGAATGGTGTTTCTTTCTTTGGGCTTTCTTACATCTGTACTGTTTATTTATACTTGTTCTTGAAACCAATTTTCTAGAATCTTACATCTACTTTCTAATAATTTTCTAATAACAGCTGACAACATATTGGAGGCCTGAAAACATTTCTCTTTAATACATCCAAACAGCAGGGTGATGACCACAACATGCTTTTCCAAATACAGAAACTAGTGACTTAACTGGTTTGAATAGTGACGTCTACTTGTGCTTCTAGAAAACACTATTTGAAACCTATCAATGTAATGTAAATGTGACAGCGATGTTAGCTCTGGCAGTTTATCCCAAATAAAGCAAAATGCACACAAAGTTTATATTCTATATTTCTACATAATAGGATGGAAATTTGTGCTATTATATGACTCATTATGAAAATCGGAAAAGAGTTGTTTTGGGAAAACAATTGGGATTGGGATCTTATTAAAATGGTGTAACAACACACCAAAAACTACTCTTCATTGTTTAACCCAACTTGTAAATAATTAAAAAGTGTCTGTATAAGTATATAGTCTTGCCTCTCGCCTCTGGCGGACTGGTGAACTATTTCTGCCAAGATTTTGGGGGGGCGGGGGGTGGGGGGGTGAAAAGTAAATGCTGCCAGTCAATCCGAGTAATTGTTCATGAATAATGCTATTATTAACTTCAGGACCCCCAAACAGCTCTTTCTTGACAATAGCATTTGCAGAACTGGAAACCAAATTACATTTTGTTAAATTGAGGGAAAAACTGTTCCATGTGTACCGTAGGAAAACAGTAATTGTACCAATTTGTCACGAGTACAAGTAGAAAATCACACTGTAATAACTGATCTGATTAGTGATGCAGTGAACACTTTCATTTGCATCTTTTGATAGGTACACAGTTGCTTTTTTTGTTGACATGAGCCTTATTTTAAAATTAATAATAAAATAATTTAAAAGTTGATTAAAACTTGCAGACATCCTTAATAATAAATTGTCCTAAATGTCCAGTCAATGCTTTGTTCTGCCTTTGGCACTGTTATCTGAGGGTAGTGATTTCATTATTAAAATGTAATTGAATGTAATGTAATTATTATATATATGTTTTAAAATCCATATTTGCATATCCATATAAGAATGTGTGTGTGTGTGTGTGGGAGGTGGAGGTGTACAGAGGCAGAATGCCAGAGGGTGTGAGTGTTTTCATCCAGGTGATAATTAACATGACATGAAGTGGACAGCTCCCAGCGAGCTCTGTTCAAGTAAGCACTGAGTTAATGGACACTGGCAGAAGGAAAACATTATTTATTTCACTGGCTCTTCACTATGTTTTCTGGTTTGGCACATTAGCTGTGGGTTCAATTTGTTTAACTGCTTTCCTATTCATCTGTTCTGAGATGCTGAGATTCAGTTCTAAAACATAGTGGCACATATTGCACATAGGTGAATTGTTTTTTTGCTGTGTGTATACTGTATATCCAAAATGTCCACAGTTACAAAAGGCTTGTCGAGTAGAGTGTGCTCAGCATGGTGCACCTGTGGTGCAACCAAAGTGTAGACTTAAAGGTTATCTGCTGCGTTTTCTTGTAAACAGATGCAATTATATTAACATTCAGACTTACTCAGCAAAAAACATTTGTTTGTATCTTAGAGGCTTAACAAACATGTTGAATACATTCTTTTCTCCATAAACAGTGCCATGACCGCAAAGTCTCCGGTTCACCTCCAGTCAGGACGTTTGTTGAATGTTGTCCCCCCCACCCCTTATTTTTTGTCATCTGTCCATTGTCATACTGAAGGTTTATAACTCTTAAATATCGATATAGGCTCTTGTTACTAATGACTTGTGTTCTTTTCTTACTTTCTGCTGCATTTTGAAGTAGCTGGACATGGGATAAACAAGAGGGAGTTATACCAAAATACAACAAGTTGCAATAATCGATCATCAATCCTGCACTGAATATGTTTGATGTCTTGAAGAAAGTTATTAGGTCAGTAAGGTTGTTGTATTTTGAACTAGCAGGAGGCAAATAGAAAAAAGGATTGGACCAAGTATGGACCCTTGGGGGACACCACAAAACATGGGGGCAGAGGAACAAGATGAGTTGCCCATAGAGACACTGAAAGATCTTTTGGACAAACAATAATAGAACCAGTTTAAGGCAGAAACAAAGACACCTGCCCACTGGTTTAACCTGTGAATGAGAATAGAATGATCTACTGCGTCAAAGGCTGCTGTTTGATCTTGGAGCAGGAGTACAGAGCAGGTACCTGAATCAGCAGCTAGAAGGAGGTAATTTGTTATTCTCAGTAATGCAGATTCAGCACTGTTAATAGCTCTGAAACCAGAACAGAATCTACTTTAATAAGGATCTTAGAAAGAAAGGGGAGTTTGGAGATGGGTCTGTAATTATTGAGGACTTGGAGATCTAGATTTGTTTTTTTTTAAAGAGGCTGGACAGCTGCACTTTTGAAAGACTGGGGAACATGGCTGGTTTCCAGGGAGCAATTAATAATTTAAAGAAAGATGGGGCCAATGCTGCCAATATCGTCTTTGAAAAGTTTAGTTGAAATAATGTCGAGAGAACAGATATAGGTCTTCATAGAGGAGATGGATGATGAGGGTCTGGTAACATGGTAAAATTTAGGGAATTTAGAACTGCAGTGTTCTCAGAGGATATGGATAGGCTACTTACTGATGGACTAATACTAGCTCTTATGTCAAGTACTTTTTCTCTAAAGAAGTTTAGGTTTAGGAAACCCTCACATTTAGAGACAGAGGCTTCCAAACATATTGACTTCATGCGGCCTGCCCATTTCGTTGTGTGCTTCTGGTTTCGTCTCGTAACTTATGTTGCTATTGTCATCTATAAGAAATACAAAAAAAAAAAAAAAAGTCCTGATCAGTTCACAAAGTTGGCTGTACATTTATCAAAGCTGGCAACACACGTCCACATTTATGAGCAGGTCATATGGTGCAACAACACCACTACAGATATCAGATAAAAAAAAGGAGATATTTGGCACAAGTAACGTTTTGCATTAATTGGCTTACAACTAGCTCAACTGTGTGTTGTAGCAGTACATAACTTGATGGTTTTGTTGTGAAAATTGCAAGAATGACATTTAACTTATTAGTATATTGACACAGGTCATTATTAATAACTTGAGTAAATAACATATTTGCAGTTGCCACAAATGATCACTAAAACTGATTTTTTTTTTGCCTTTTGCTTTATTGGTCTGGAAGCTGATTTATAAATATGAATTAAAATACAACTTTACACACAACTATGTAATATACATATATTTTATTAAGAATATAGTTATGTGGGCGTCCTGGTAGCTTACTGGGTAGTGTGTACCATTAAGGGAAAGACCTTATCGCAGCGGCTTAGGTCCAACCCTTAGCCCTTTGTTGCAGGTCATCTCTCCTCTCTCCCTGACTTTCCTCCATATCGCTATCCATTTTAAAATAAATAAATTTATATATGTATATATACATATATATGTATATACATACATAAAAAAAAAAAATACCAACACATTCTGTTATAATAGTAAAATGACTGATCCCAGAGCTGTGTGGGAGAGCTGAACTAATTAGCGATGCTATGTAAATAGCAATACCTGCGTATCTCATCGATTACATCACTGTTGCTACCGCTGAGCAGCTCAACTGAAGCAGTCTGGGAACTGTCTTGCTCAGACACATTTCTGCAGTAGATAGGGGGGGGGGGGGGGCAAGTGCTATTTAATCACATCCAAGAAGAGATTTATCCTTGCAGTCTGTGAGTGAACTTCTGACTCTGAGATAGCATTAGACCTCAAAGCTCAGACTTTTGTCATAAATACGGCTTTAAAATAAAGGCTGGGGATTTCTGCCTGAAAATAAAATCCACACGATCAAATGTGGACTTACTTTGGCCATGATAAGACAACCCAATGATGAACATAATCCAGACTGAGCTGATAATCCAAGTCCATCTGCTCACAACTGCACCTGCCAAAGATTTTAATTTCTACCGGTTCACAAAAACCTGATCCAACAACAATACAAAACACGGAGTCTGGATGAAAATCTAAAAGTGGGGGTTGAGTGTGCACCCAGCATGTATTTTCCCCAGCATGTTCCAGCTTTCATTTGTATTTATCAAGGCATCGAAGAGTGGAGGAGAGAACGTGTTCAGAAGGAGGGAAACAATGCTCGCACATTATGAACAGCCCTGCTGGAAATGTCAGTCCTTATTGGCACTCTTATTTTATGCTACTGTGTGTTTTTGATCATTGTAAACAGGTGCTCTCACAGCATTGACGGTGACCTAAAAAATTTCAATATGATAGTTGTGAAAAAAAGGAATCAAGTAATGAAAATAATGGTATCATGGAATTATAGGAAAAAAAAAGTTATGTACCCACATTTGCACTCACTCTTTTACATAAAGCCATGAAATCAACCTTAAGATGTATGCTCTATAATTCTCTTTTTTTCAGTCTCCAAATGGGGAAAAGAAATCCTCATGTCTCCCTCTCTCATACACATTCACACTGTACACACACACACACACACACCAAGCTTACAATAACAAACAGACAAGACCATAAGAATTCATGATGGGATTTCCGACTGAAATTACATCAGCTTCACTCTGTTTCCCAACCCATTTCCATACACACACACACACACACACACACACATCATATTTCCATCACTTTTGGGGACATTCCATTGACTTACATTAAATCTCTGGAGACTTACCCTAACCATAACCAATACTCGTCAAAACCTACGCATTACCTACACCTAGACTTAATCATAAAATGTAATGAGTTACATACTGGGGACTTGTATTTTGTCCCCATAAGGAAGGCGAGTCCCCACAATGTGACTGCGTAAACAGATTTATGTCCCCACAACAATAGTGATACCTCATCCCACACACACACACACCCACACACACTGGCAGGCACCTATGTCTAGACACAGTACAATCCCATTTGAGACTCAGTGGAAATGGTGATTAGATATCAAATAACTGGGGATATCAGCTGCATAGATAAACACACATGCTGTACATATAGATGGAATCGTGTGCGTGTTTGTGTTTGTGTGTGTGTATGAGTGTGTATGGACATACACATTATAACATTAGTATGTCCATACTAATCATATGAAATCATATGAAATTGCACATTAAAATGTCAATTTTACCAGATCTGCCTGACGAGGTGCTTTCCAGGAGCCACATTTAGACAGCAACACTGGAGCCAAGACACTCCAATCTGAACAAATCTGGTGAGAGCTACATAATTACCAAAGATGAAGTAGTATTACAACGATAGTGATGTTTAATCTAAATCATTTGCACCAGTGTTGCAACTGTAATCTCCCATAATCCTCTTTGTGCAGCATGCAAATTTGTTTCTCTGGTGTCACATGACAGGTGACCTGGGGCTGTATGCGTATACTGGAGGTGTAATGTATTCGTTTGATAGGGATGTTTTGCATAGCACGGATATAATGCTGTTAAAGTATCACTGAATAAGTGTCATTTTCTCACTGTCAAGGTTTTCTATAGAAAATAACTGTCTTTTTTTCTATAAAGTGAATCTGTAAGATCTAAGGATGTATTTAAACAGTACATAAGGCAAGTGTCAACTTTGTTTCAAATGTTTAATGGTTATTCCCTTGCGTTTTTCTACCTTCAGTGACAGCAAGCGCTCACTGTGACGGTTCTGAGAGAACATAAAATCATCTTGAAATTACTTTTATATACTTCATTTCTGTCTGTATAGGCCATAACATACTGTACTTTTTGTTCTGTACAAGTTTCTTGATTGTATAAAAAAGAACAAAGTACTGATCTCAACTTAGACCTGAAAGGTCACGGCTGAATGATCTAAAGTAATTACTCCTGTGTGAAGATGAACTGAAGAGTTACAGTGTTTTTAAAAGAGCTTTACGACCTTACAGCTCCAGTGTGAGCCAGAGATGATATTTCCCACAAGCAGAAAGATATTCTAAGATAAATGGAAGTCAATGATAAATAAATAAGCTGCTGGAGTCTTTTTCTCAGAACTCCCACATGAATCTTCCCGCTGCTGTATGCACACAAACAGCTTCTGAGAAACCTTGAGTTAATTTCAGTTTAGTGCTTGACTGTGCTAGGATTGACTACACATATACACTTAGTGGTTTAAGAAAGAGACAACCAACGTTTTTGGTTGTCTCTTTAGGAGTATGAGGAATACACTGTGGCCTTCTAAAATAATGTTTCCATTTTTTTCCCCTATTCTGAAAAGCCACAAAAACTGTGTCCTCGTGAAAAAGGTGGCGCTGGAAGCTCGGTGACATAGTGACTACTTGTGGAGTTAGTTGACAAGGTGCTGCAGCTGGCGGGCTAAGTGAAACATGCACGCTGGCCGGGAAAATGCAAGCGTTTCTAGACTCAGCAGCTCTCCAGGCCAACTCGTCTACTAACCACAACATAAATTAACCCAGTTCATTCAAGAGAATGCCTTTTTTTTTTTTTTTGTTTGTGGAGCAGTTTATACACATCAGGGTTATTTAAAAGTGGATGGGGCGACAGAGCTAATACGATCTTTTCTTTTTTTCTTGGACTTTGTGGCAATCAAGACAGATGGGTATTGGTCAGTGGCGCAAACCAAACTAGAACTTCAGTGGACGGATCCATGCAGATCTAAGTAAGATGATTGTTGGTGAAATGTTGGTTCAATCTGTGCAGATGTACAGAAAAAGTGAGCATCTTTAGTTTCAGGCTCTTCACTCTTCACTCTGTCTTTTTAATCGTGCAGCATTTCCATTTTTTTTAAATCTGCCTCCCTGTACAACAGAGCAGTAGAAGAATTGAGGCAATTCCTCCAGACTCCATGTTGATCTAACCGGTGCTCTGATCAGTCGGTAGTGACAAATGACATTTACACAGTATCTATCAGTGCTATTTGATATTTCTCACCATCAAAATGAAAATATTGCATGTGTGACTGTGTTTGTACATGGATAGGTGTTCATTCTACATTAAAACAACATTTAATCGAAAGAGCAAACAGCGACGGATGACATTTCTATTACAAAGTCAATATGTGCGGTCCTTTGCTATTCAAATTACTAGCGACATGTTTTGCATCTTGCATGGTCTCCCTGTCCTTTTCTCTTTGGCTTGATCCCCTTCTCTCCCTCCTTTACTCTTGTTCTCGCTCTCCACCCTCTCTCTCTCCTGCTCTCTCTGTTTCGCTCTCACACCCACACACACACACAGATCTTGTAGCCATTTCTCATTGTTAGGCCATGCCAGATTGTGTTGTCTGTGCATGTGTCTTTGTGTAATGTGTATGTCTGTGTGCGTGTGTGTGTATGTGTGTGTGTCTGTGCGGCCACGCACTGAGATACGGACCGCTAAAAATAGCCAGTGATCATTTGTATTCTAACTCCTGTGTAAAGCTTCCTGACGGTCTTTGAAATTCTGATCACATTGAAGATGCCTCATGTTTTGAAACAGAAGTCTTTATTAGCAGAATGTGTGAACAGTTTACTGTAGCATATGATGACATTTCTGCTGCTCGCTTGATAATCACGCTAACCTTCTAGAATTATTCAAAACATAATGTACGCCTGAGTGGTGCAGAATAAAGCTTGTAATGTTGCTTTGCCAACTAGTATTTCAAAGATAAACCTAATGTGCAACTAATTTACGGATAGAACTCAGGATTATTTTCATTATCAGTTAATCAGATTTTTTAATTAAATGATTAAACATTTAGTTCATAAAATGTCAGATACTAGTAAAATCATAACTATTATAATTCTAATTATAACTGTAATTATATAAAACTGGGAAAAGCAGCAAATCCTCACACTGGAGAAACTATGCATGTTTGAATTTTTGGCTTAACTGATTAATCTGCAATCAAAATGTTTCAGATTTGTTGTTAATTTATGTATGTCAACTAATTGAGCTTGATTAGCTTTAACTGCCATTAACAAAAAATATTTGCATTTGCTCGCAAAATTCACCATGTTAACTTGAATGACAAAGAACTTCATCTTAAAATAGTTTACATTGGTAATATAAAGTTTTTCATAAACCACATAAGATATTAAAATTTATAAATCAATTGTTTATCGAATGTTTTAGGGGTTGATTGTCGCATTAAAGTTATATGATGGATTCAGTTTATTGTGACAGACGTCAGATTTTACTGCTTACGCTTTAGTAGAAATCTGACCTTAGAAACGCTCCCATTTGATCTATCTATCTGCACATGTAAGCATCGGCATATGCTGAAATAACACTCAGACAGCAGCACCCTTTGCATGTTTCATGGCTCTGGACAGGTTCATCATTGCTATAGGCATCCAGCGGATCTGAAAATGTATCTGAAGCCCCATGAATATTTCAGATCCACAGGAGGCCCGTGGCGGTGATGAGTCGGCATAAGTTGCTGCCAAATACCTCCATTTTATGGAAAAAGATGCTAAGTAGCCGCGTGAGGTTGGATCTCCTATTGGGACCACAACGATTCCGGGCTCACTTCTGGAAGGAGTCGGTGTGGGGACAGAGACCCCGCAGAACGGATCCATAAGAGCAGCATGTAACGCCTTTTTTACTGCCTATCCTATCCTAAAATGCCACTAGCTACACTTTTAAAGATAGATAAATAGATACTGACATTTGGACACTTGGTTACAGTTAATGACACTACTTTATCAAGTCCATTCTGGCTGTTAGAAATACAAGATAGCGCTTTGTGCATTCTTGTCACTCAAAGGGCGGAGGACATCAATGTTTGTGATGTATCTTTTTATTAGAATATATGAAATCTGGTGCGTATTAACATTGGGATTTAGGACTTGACAACAATCTTGCATTTTTATCATTTTACAACCTGGTGCTGAGTTGTCTCACGAGGGCATAAAAACCTGTTTCCCAAATTTCCAGTTTGATGACAGTGACAATTCAAAACTGCACTTTAGGTTATACACTTGGATAGAATCATACTGAGGGAGTGTTTTCTTTCCTCTAAGATCCTTCAACACCCCTCCAGGGCAAGAAAGTTCTAACTGCTCCAGTGAACTACAGACCCTCTGGTTTAACTAATGCACAGCCTGAGCTCAGTGAAAATATAAATGCACTGCGGATGCAGAGACAATACTTAAAGGAGAGGCTGTGGAGCACAAGGGGCACTTCGACTGGACATTGTATCGCAGCCCGCTTACAAGAAGGCTGACTTTTTTTTTTACAATTACATGTCACTCAAGTTTTCATGCTTTCTAGTGCCACTCACACACTAAATTCTGCTGCTGAACATGGGGTTGGCAGTGAGGCCTTTAAAGGAATATTTTGACATTTCGGTTTCAGGTAACGAAGATTGATACCCCTCTCGTGTCTGTCCACCAAATGTAAAGCTGCAGCCAGCAGCCAATTAGCGTAGCTTGGCAAAAAGACTGGAAACAGGGGGAAACTTCTAGCCTGGCTCCGTCCATAGGTAGCAGCACCTCCAAAGCTCACTAGTTGACGTGTCATTTCCCGTTTGTTTAATCCATACAGAAATGGAAGTGTAACGTCTTCGTTGGTTGTCTGGCAATCTCAAAGTGACGACAAGAGCCAAAATAACATAATCCTCTGTAAAACCCCAAATTGTTGTTTTTGCACCTTCCCTTATATTTCCATGTTCTAGTGTTTGTACTAACTTAAGCTATCAAGCTGCCGCATATAGCGTTGTAGTAAAATGAGAGTGGTATTGAGCTTGTCATCATTCTTTTTGCACTAGAAACCTCACTTTCATATACTTTAAATGGGACTTAAATGTCCTGATACACTGAATACATACCATACCATTTCTGTCACAATACAAATCTGTGTAAATTCAGTGAGTGAATATTACCAGGTTTATGGTACCACCAGAAACCAGAAAAACACCTCACTTCAAAGGACATGGATGGATATTTGAAGCTGAACTTTGCAGTAAAACTGGTGTTTATACAGTATGTGTTAAAGATGTCCTTGAAAACGCACATGCACATATATGTGCGCACCCATACAAAATCAGTAGAGCCTCTCAGGCTGAGCAAAATAATAGTGGCCTAAGGAGAAATAGAATTAATCACAAACTGTGTGTGTCACCTACCAGCCTACACATACACAAACACACACACACACACACACGTTTTGTGACGTGTGTGTGTGTGTGTTTTTCTGTATTTTAGGCTTGGATAATTTCACAGAGCCCCAGGCTAGGAAAGCGATGCTGACCAGGACCAAGGTTGTCACCAATGTGTGTATATATGTTTGCGTGTGTGTGCATGCGTGTGTGTATGTGTGTGTGTGTGTGAGAGAGAGAGAGAGAGAGTGACAGCATTGTTCATGTAGTGATATTGTGACAGTAGGTCTGCCTTTGATTTGTGTGTGTGCCATTTTGTAAATTGTTTGTGGGAATGTGAGTGAGGGATTGCAAAGTGGTGGTCAATTCTGCACTTTGTGTGTAGGTGTGGGTGTGTGTGTGTGTCCTGCATCCTAGTATGCATGTCTTGTGTGTATGTGTGTGTGGTAGCAAGTTATAACTGGAACAGAAGCCTTAATCCCCTTGAAGACTGATGACCCAAGCTTTACAGAAACAGTTTGTGCTACCAACCAGCCAACAAACACACACATATACACACGCACGAATACATACACCCCAACGTGCGTGTGCGTGTGTTTTTGAAATTCCAATTCATGGTCTTTGTCAGGGAGAAATATTGTTTTAGGAATAATTGGGGCTCTGGGACAGTGTTGTCCTGTTAGTTAATTTTCATCAACAGAATGGAATATCCCAGTGTTTGTGCAACACTGTGTGGGTCCATGGTACATTTTGGTTGACTTGTGAGGTCCAGAAGTCCAGACAAAAACAGCAGGATCATGACACCAAACTCTCGTCCTTACAAAGATCCATTAGAGTTTGCTTGTCGGTTCAGGTTCAGGGGTTGAAGCAAACGCCAGCATTTATCCTTTAGTTGTTAACATACAGAACTACATGTAATCAGATAAACTGTTCTGCACAGTAAACAAATGCACTGAATTGCAAACAGACAAACAGCAAAATTGAGATGCATGTTTGTATTCGGGCAAACAATATTATATCAAATGAATCAAAAGACCGCTACCGACATGTTTATCTGCATGATTTTACATATCCTTTACAACCTTAACAAAACACCCACACACTGTCTGCAATGGCACATCAGAAAATTAAGTGAATGGGAGCCAACGTTCAGGTCAAGCACCCTCAACGGGCATCACCATGGGTGTGCTTTTTGTTTTTTTGTTGTGTCAATCTTCTCCCACGGAGCTGTCACTAAAGCCGCCTCAGGTGCACAAATTGTTTATTTATTTATAGTAAATGTGAGAAAAAGCAGTAAACTGTGCAGATGGGAAAAGTTACCCAGCTGAAGCTGTTTTTATCTGTGAGATTTCTGGATTGTTGCTCCAGTGCTTATGGTGACAGTTTGTTTACACTTATCTCACGAGTGATAGAGAGTGAGGGGTTAGATACCTTAGATCAAATCAAACCCAGAGAGTAATTAATAAAAAAAGACACAAAACACGTATTTTGCGATGTTTATCTTCTTTTTCTTATCTGAGGTGTCAAGTGCTTTAAGTGCTTGATGATGAATGTTCACATTACCAGTCATGAAAAGTTCTAAAAATATGCATAATCTCAGCAGCCAGAACCTATTGGCTAAGATTGGGAATGAACTTTTTTATTGCTTGTATAAATAATCAGAAAACAGAGCTTACCTGTACTCAATGTTGTACAGAGAGTGGAAAAATCATAATTTTAACACAGATGACCTAAATTGTATCATGGTAAGCAAAGTCAGATAAATTAGTGCATCTTACAGAGCTAAATTGAGATTTTTCTGCTTTAAATTATCATAAATGTGCAAATTCAGAGCATGGACAAAGCAGTTTGCTTCAAGGAGTTTTCCTGATGTGTCTGTGACTATGTAATGTATTGTCAGAATTAGACACTTGTCATGAGTGTGCTATTTTGTCCCATCTTAAAAGTCAATGAATTAAATGATGCATCAGCTGTCAACGGAGTGTGTGTGTGTGTGTGTGTGTGTGTGTGTGTGTGTGTGTGTGTGCGCGTATGAGAGAGAGAGGGAGAGACCAGTCAACACAGGCATTGTTCAAAGTACTTTTAGACAATTTAAAATACTGCAGTCAATTTGCCCAGGTTACATCATCCGAGCCTTTCCACATAGAATCATAAAAAATGTAACATTCTTCATTTTCTTTGAGGAATATCCTGAGTTTTATATCACAATTTCCATATCAATGCATGCATGTAGTGGACACCTCTCCCCAGTGCCTTTCAGTGTTTTAGTGAATTCAGTATCTAGCCACAGAAACGTACTACTCCCTGGTGATGCAATTGCCATAGAAGGAATTGATCCTGTAACCTTGACAGTGTAGGTTATTGTCTTTACATGGAATATGTGCGACATCATGTGTATTTATCCTCCTACGTTGACATAAAACATCCCAGAAAGTAGTTTAAAGCCATCATTATACCAACAAAGCCGTAAAAAAGCCCTGATGGATAGCTGATGACTGTCACCTGTAATCTGTTTTACCACAGCAGCCAATAATGTGGGCTAAATTAATGACACATCCTGCCCACCCTATTTCTGATATCAACTTAGCATGCGTACACACAGACGTCCTTCAGCAGGGCTTATAGTGTCTTTGATGTGGTGGTGTTAAGGCAGTCGCATGTCTATCTGTAGACAGTGAGATAAAACTGAGATTTTCAAGGGCTATACGCTTTCTAAACAAAAATTTCCCTCGCATTAGCCCTTAAGGGACATCCATGAAACACAATTCAGATTTCTTTCTTACATATGAAGGTAGAATCCCAAAATCATCAGTCTATCTGTGTTGCGACTGGAGCCGGTTGCACTTACTAACCCTAACCATCGATTGAGGATTGAAGAGATAAAATATATATATACACACACAAAAATATGGTCAACATTTGACCTGACATTGTATCAAAATATGTAGCTGTTTAATAACGTAGGAAGTACATTCACTAAAAGTTTAACATTTATGACTGGTGCAACCAAATGTTGATTTGACTCTAATAGAATTGGCCGTATTAGGTTTTGACGGTACATTTTAAATGATACAATATTTACTTGGACAATTGTAGTGATAAATATGCAAATTGGTCAAAGCCAAGCCGGTCTTGGTTAAGCCACGTGCTGATGGCTGGTCTTGTGCTCCTGGCTATTGCCAGTGGATTGTGCTGTGACCTCTATTGACAAACAAATTGAATATTGATTCCCACAGATTCACTCAGTCGTGTTCAACTATTTAATTGTGTTCAATAATTGAATGCTCTTTAGAGAAGCTGAGTGACAAACCAGAACACCCTTTCCTTTTCCACTGTTATTAAATGCATACTGTTCTGATGTTGGGACCATTTTAACTTCCCACACTAATTACTGTAATGGAAAGTATGTTGAGTGGAATTTGAGACGATACAATCAGGCTCCTCTTTAACCTGCAACACTAATCACCACTAATATCCGCCAGGCTGAGTAGAATATGAAAGTAGATTTTGACAGTGGTAAACTCCATGATATGATCTGATCAGACTAATTTCAACTCTTATCCCTGCATTAGCTAAATGTATAAAATAACTATAACTATAAAATAAGTCAATTTTCAAACAAAACTTCCAAAAAACACAGAAAAAAATAATGAGTTAAGTTTTTTCATGCAGACAGTACAGTGATATGATCATTAGCTACTGGTAAAGGCCGCACTGCTTTTTACTGCAAAACTGTATTTTTAAGTAAGTGAGATAATCTTATATTTAGATTTACAATCTATTTGACTATTTTGAGTACTAGATTGGTTTATATAGTGCTGACTATGCAACGCTGTTTCACTTAATTCAGGTAAATGTCATTTGCCTTGTCTGAACTAGCAATTTTATCTTATTTGGGGTGATGTTTAGCTAGATAAAAGGGACATGGTCTGTTACAGATTCTCCAGGATGCCTCGGCACTTGTTTTAAGGCCTTCAAGACAAAAGCATTTTATTTCAAGTTTTTGTCTTTTGACTTAAATGACTGAGTTATTTTCAACTTTATCCTGGGACAAATGATCTAATTTCAAGGTTTACACTTTTCTTCGCATGAGCTCATTTGTTTTCAACCTGTCACATTCCATTTAAATGTGACAATGCATTGCATTAAAAGTGTCATCAAAGGTGTGCATTATTAACGAATCACACAAAGACTCTATAGCCATGCTAGCAGACCTGTGAGGCTGTAGGTACAGCTGTGCTTTGAGCTAAGTGCTGATGTCATTATGTTGGCATGCTTAACATGCTCACATTTGTTAGTGAGGACTAAACAATTCTGATGTCATTAATTTTACAGTATAACCAAAATATTTGACAAATATATTTTGACCTGATGATGGTGTCAGAGGATGACCAAAGTCAATGAGATTCATTGATCATGAATGTCTACATCAAATATTGTCCTAATCCATGCAGTAGATCACACAATAAATGAAAACTTTGGCCAGCTGTTGGCACAAGGGGAAAAGTCAGAGGATCATAGAGTCCATGGGCTTTGTCCTCTGGGAACCATGAATGTATGTACCATATTTTGTCCCAGTCCATACAGTATATGTTGAGATAGTCCAATGGACAAGTGAAAGCTTTGACATGTGTGTGGTGCTAGATAAAAGGTCAGGGGAATATTAAAGTAATCTATATTTATCCTCTGGGGACCATGAACATCTCAATCCATCCAGATGTTGAGATATTTCACTGGGTAAGTGAAAACGCTGACCTGTCAGGGAAAAGTCAGGGGATCACCAAAATCATTAGGATTTATCCTCTGGTGACCATGAATATTGGTATGATTTTGAGGCAATCCATTAAATAGTTGATGAGAGCCTGGTTAGGCTACATCGGAGAGAATCTCCTGTGTAATCGCCAGGAAAAAAAAAACAAGCATAGTTCAGATTCATTCAGCATTAGTGTATAATTTTAGAGCAGGTAGCTCAACATTATGGACAAAGGTCCAGCTGTAGATGTTTCAGTGTTTGCTGGCATTTTTGTAATACTTCAGGTGGTTGTACAAATTTGCTGTGTTACTTGGTACTGTCATCAAGTGGCTGTCATCCTCGTCTTTGAATTCTTTTATTTTTTAAAGATGCAAGCACAGCATTTTTTGTCAGACCTGGGAATACAATCGTTTGTTCTTCCTCACCATCGCACATTTTTGTTGTTTCTTAGAAGCTTTTTTTTTCATTTTACTGTCTCTCACACACGTCCTCAAACCACGCGCTGTCACTGAAGCGTCAAACAATCCAAGAAGTGTAGCAATACATCTAACCTCTGAAGCAAACACCACTCATCGCATGACAACATAATAGGAGCTCTCTTAGCTCACCACCTGATACCCAACAGAGGAGGCGGAGAAGTGCCCACGTGTATTCTTATAGTCCTTCATTGCATTTACATTTGAAACATTTATCTGATGTTCTTGTTGTTAAGAGTGACATTAGAATTCAATTAAGTTCCTGTCAGCATTAAAAGCCACAAGAGATATGTAACTGAATTTTCCTGTGACCACAAACTGATGATAATACAGTATATGCCAAAACACAATCTTAGTTACTTTGAGGACCATTGTCTTGCAATCAAATTACAGTCGTACTAGTTTACACTTTGCTGCAGAAACCTTTTCTTGTCAGCTGACATTTCCATCAAATGGGACAAAAGCAGAGGAAATAACATCAACACATGATAACAAGATACCATGCATCCATACGTATACCATTATTTATAGCTTCAGTTTCCTGCCAAATACTAGTCTCTTGAAAAAACATGTACCCCAATGGTCCTTTCATTACTCTATCCATCCATCACTTTCAGCAGCAGCAAAGATTTATGATCACACCACAGTGTCTCTAATCTGAGCTCATAAACGCTGCAGGAAATCCGAGGCAATCACTTCAACCTCTGTCACTCTCCCGTTGTCTCTACTTACAGGTTTATGTCCAGGTGTAAAATCCCATATTATAATTGACATGTCTATCACTCTCTGCCCTCTCTATTTGCATTTTTAGGCACTTTACTGGTGCTCTTTACCACAGCAACTTAGCAGGAGTGCTGTGTAGGGCTCAAGTCCCAGATGAGCTGAAATGGCAAGCCATGAAAGATTATTTATGCATAGGTCTTGTGAAATTGTTAGCTTGGCTCAATATATCAATATCCCTAACAATATCCCTAAGCATGAAAAAATAATTAAAACATCAAATGCACCTTGTTCCCCATTTGACCTTTTATTCTTACATTCTCCCTCCATCTCTTGCCCTCCCTTACATCTTTCCTTATTTCTTTGTTTTCTAATCACTTTCTCTCTCTTTTTCCTCCTCATACCCTCACTTTTACCTCTCTCTACCTCCCTTTCCTCAGATTCTTTCGTCCTTCCATTGAAAAACGGCAATTGCCCTTTGGCCTCAGATTGATTTTATTGGCCGGCACCCCAGCCAGTAAGCCGCCGGCTAACGAGATCACCGCTGGTTGCGATAAACGCACCTGACAACAAAGAAACTGGTTTTATACCTTGTGGGAATAGGCACTCACATGCACAGGGACACACACACACACACACACACACACACACACCCACACACACACACCACCAACTCGTCAGCCAAGCAAAACCCCTCTCCATCTCAAGTGTTGGGTCTCATCAAGCTTAAACAGTCTATAGATACACTTCACTGGAGCTGCGTGTGTACTATGGAGAGTAGGAAACAGACCATGTGTGCAGGGGTGTGAGGAAAATAGGCTGTGTGTGTGTGCTTGTGTGTGCGTGTGTGTGTGTGTGTGTGCGTATCTGCATGACCGCACCTTCATCTCGCTCTCTGCTTGTTCAGCATTAGTGACTGTCAGGTGCCTGGAGGGAGGTCCCACAGCTCGAACCAAACCCACACCAGCTGCTGCTGCTGCAGCTCTTAGCTGTTTATCGCTTCAATCTGGTGTGAGTGTGAGTGCGCGTGTGTGTGAGAAAGATTCAAGGCTAAATACTGCCAATGCGCTGCAAATCGTGTGACCCAGTGTTAATGTACAGGAATGGTCTCCTTTTCAATACTTTCACTGTGTGTGACCACGTTTATGTCATTTGAACTGAGTTGGTATTCCCAGACATACTTTAGATGACTGACCCCTTTTACTGCAACAAGGACCCGTGTTTAGCCCACATGTCTCAACACTGGGCCTGCGTGGGTCATTAACTTCAAAAGAGCAACCCATAAACGTGTAGATCAACACTCTCTTGGTCAAGCCATTTTCCCACGACGCACACTTAACGCAGGGTCTAGCCGTGCACCAGCATTAGCTGGGTCATTAGTTAGTGCGGAGGTGTGCTGTTGAGGTATTGAACTGGGTCATCTACACAGTTCACATCGCAGAGGAAAACCTTTTTACACCAATGCTCAACCATCTTTGAGCTTAAGGCGGCAGTATGCTTCAGTGAGTGTACGTTCAGTGCAATACCATGAATGCCACAGAAGAGAGTGTGTGCTATTATCTCCATTTGACTGATAATCGCGCCTCAACCCTCTCTGTGACAGCCGGCTTTTCATAGGAACTAGTTTGTTCCAGACATACCCGGGCCTTTAGTGTGAAAGCAATACGATATTTAGTCACAAGGGCTGACGGAAGCCACGCAAGAGTGACTTTTGGTTGCAAGTACAATTGTAGGTTGCAGGATGCGTGTCTTCTATAAATCCATGTACTGGTCAAGAGGAAGAGTACACCTTGGACAGGTAGCCAGTCAGAGGGATGACAGACACATTCCCTGTCACAGTCACCCTATGGACTGTGAGAGCACATGGAGAAAATCCTAGAAACAGAGACCTTTGTGCTTTAAGGCGACAGTGCTAACTCTCTGTGCTGTCATGATATGCATCTTTATCAACTATATTTAAAAAATCAATCACCCAACGCTAATGGATTGGGTCTCACAGCTGTAAAATTTGTATTTTGTTGTTTTTACATATTTTCCTCATTTATACCGAAACCTCAGCAAGACAGTCGGCTTCCACTGGGATCAAAGTCAAAACTCTTCAAGAGTTACAATTGTCACAGCTGACTGCGGTGTGGGGGTTCAAATAAGTACAAAAAGCAACCCGTGCCACAAAGCTGCTACTGCAGCAAGACATATACATAAGAGCCATGACATGTGTAACATTATTCTTTAGCGATTGTTAAACTACACATGCACCAACAGTTCTGAACGCCACGGCTTGTGCATCCCACCGGGCATACCTCTCTTATCCAGTTGCTATGGTAACAGCTTTCTCTCCATCTCTCTATACTTTGCTCCCTCCGGCTCACGTCTCTCTGTGTCCCTGGCCAGGTTTCCACTGACCTTACACAAACACATATGTCCCGTCAGCGTTTAGAAGTTTGCATATAGTATCTGTGACAAATAATACACAAGTATAAAACATCTCAGATGAGACTGAGTAAATATCATGTAGATGTGATCTGTGATGAGGTTTAGACTCCCGTTGTATGCTACGGGGGAAAAAAAGGGTTACAGACCGTGTTTTTTAGCTTGACAACAGGCCAGCAAAAGCAGAATGAGAAAAGTCCCTATATTTGAGCTCAATTTGATAAGTGAAGGTTTTTGGGAGATTCTTGCTATTGTTAGTGTAGCATTAAATGCTGATTACTTACTTCAAGCACTTTTTGAAGGCTTGAAAGATGCCTGTGGTCATCTCAAATTCAGGCCACTTACAGTCTAACATGCTTTCTTATCATCTTAACAGAACACGACCAAAGAAATCAATAAAGAAGAAGTGCTGTGACCAGAATACACCAGGTCAGTTTAATACGGAGGGTATTAGTGTTGCCATCCTTGGTGACAAGCTGTAATCATGCTTTCTTAGTTCATGCAGACTGTGTTGAGTACATTAAAAGCCCCTTTTAATAGCCTTCCAACCTCCGTGATGTGATTCCTAAATGTCACTATGTTCCTGCAGCCATCTCTTCCCACAATGCAAAACCTGACACATTCATTACTACAAACACACTGGAGGTGACATTCAAACCAGCTTCAAGATTAAAATCTGAAGATTGAGTCCAAACAGAAGGGGAAGAAAGGTTTGACAGTATTGATTCAGGAGGACTCCTCTGTCCCTGCAGGGTTTCTCTGCAGTGGGGGCCGGATGGCGTCATTGTGAATATTTTCACAATCATTTATTTATGAAAGAGTATTTCAGAAATGCCTGAAAGTGCCAATAAGCCGGTTAAAGACCAAAGATCAAGCCACGATGAAGCACAAGTGCAAATGTGACAGAGGCTTTTTAAAAAAATATAACTGTAGGCCGCGCGCTGAGCCATGTTACTGTGACATGAGCACGCACACGGGCTAAAAAACTACCCAGAATGACTGAGAGCTAATGGGATCAAGCTCCCTGTTAGCTCAGATTGCATAATTAGCTATTACCATCTAGGGATCTGGAGGGAGCTCTAGATTTAAATAAGGTGGTGGGAGGAAACACCTGTTTTTAAGGTGAATGTTGGGACCCACAGGGCCGTGTGCGATTCGATTGACTTTAGAGCATCCATTTTTCCTATTAAACTAGAGAGACAGCTCTAGCCTGCAAGCCCGTTTGTTACGTGAGTCATTTACTTCCGTCATTCTATTTGTATGTATTTCGATCAGTTCTCATCCACCATCTTTTGACCTATAGAGTGTTAAGACATTTCCGAATCGGACACCTCCTCTTGGCTTCAGATCTATTGTTTTTATGCACTAGGACACCATTTGCGACACCAACAAGCTATCCAGACGATGACCAGAATGATAACACTGTGTGTGTTTTCCCCTTCAAGCTCATTATAAGCTTTATTATAGTAGGGTCAAGTAAATGTATGTAAAGAATAGTATAAGAAGTAAATGAAACCAAATACTACTGTAAACTATTTTGGTTATTTTAATCCATCCAGAAGTCTGCCTCTGTGTGGGTGAACACAGAGGGGTGGTGGGGTAGGGGGGGAAAGGTGTGTTTTCACGGGGGAGGGGGTTAGGCCACTGGGGAAGTGTGTGTGTGTGTGTGTGTGTGTGTGTGTGTGTTGTGAGTTATTATTATTGCCCAGTGAAAAAGTAGTTTTATTTATTTTTTTATATGTTATAGTGTGGATGCTAACGAGTTGGGCTGCCAACAGATTGGAAGGAGGAGGAAGGCCTTGTCCCCTCTAAGCGCTCCCATGAAGCACCACGATTACCAGGAGCTAGGTTACTGTCAGCTCAGCTCATGGAAACACCAAGGCAACACAATCACACACCTGTTGCAATCTCTGCAACACAGGACCAGTCCAAAAAGGGGAACATGAGTAATAAGGGCATAACCTGTAAGAAAAATACCCCATTATGGTCCAACTCATGCCTTGGACCAGCGATATACATTGGCAGGAAAGAAAATTACAATTCCTGGCGAAAAACACCCATGGACACTGCCCAAAAGAATTGGCATAACTCATAAACAGAAGAAACTAGAAGCTTCAAATAATTTCAAGCACAATCCAAAGAAATGTGTGCAATTTGCTATGTTGAGTTTTTGGTTTGATATTATGGTTTACTGGGCTATTTGAATAAAATAAGTAAAAAGTGCTGGGTTTTGTTTTGTTTAATGGACTAAAATCCCCTATTATAGTGTAAAGAAGTCTTTATTGACATATATAATAAGCTAAGGTTGTGCTGATTCTGGGGGATGGTTAAACTTGATCATACTAAGAATGGAAAGGTCTTAATTCGGGTCTCAGAAGCTTAATATGGCTGTTTAATCAATAATTCCCATGAATAATGCTTAGGTGATCAGCTTGACATGCGAGATTCAGAGTGTGATTTGATGACAGTTCATAGTATATATATATATATATATATATATATATATATATATATATATATATATTTTTTTTTTTTTTTAAATATCCAGATTGAGGGGCTTCTGTGCTCTTAAATTGTGCAGGCAAACAGCAGGAATTTGTTATCAGTTAAAATCACTTTTTCATTTTTTTGTTGTTATTATATTAATGTTGCTTGCTTGCGGGGAGGCTTCTGTGCTTTTAACCTGTGCTGCTGCTTGGGACCCACTCACAGTTAATGTCGCTCTTCCTGCAACAGCTAACTGTGTAAAATTTGTTTGAGCATTATTACTTCCGGCTGTTGCTGTTTAGAAATGTAAAAAAAAATAATAAAAAAAAACATTTGGGAAATGAGAAGACTAGTCCTGCATACAAAACACCACTAAAAAGCAATTTTACTGGTTTCCTGCAAATTGCTTCATGTCTAAATACTGAAAATGATCCTCAATGTGATGATAAGTTTTCTCAATCCTTAAATATTCTATTTATTAATGGAAGAGGAGTCAAATTTAAAAATGAAACTGTTCTGATTGTTTCTTTTTGGAGCTGTGACACACAGTCACACACAAAATTAAAGTGGAACACTTGGATGCATACAGGTGACTGCTCCCCTGCTTTACCCTCACGCTGCACTCCCACCTTCCTGCATGTTGATTGGCAGATGTAAAATGGCAGTTTGAAACCTGACAGCCTTGTAATTGGCAGATGGTTGATTGGCTGCCTTTAATTGGCTGCTGTTAACTGCCTGTTGTTGCCCATCTGTGTACTAACATTAATCGCAATGCTAGCCTTGTGACAGCACTTCATTTAAGCATCCCTCACTCCCCCTGCCCATTATAATTTGAACAGTTTGTAGCTGGAGAACACTCCACTCTTCTGAAAAATGGGACACACATTAGCATAAATCTGGTTTTCACTTTTTCATTTTTTTTTAAATGTTTTATCTCTCTGTTCTCCCCTCCTCTTAACAGCCTCCTCACATACACTTCCATGCCCCCAGGTTACAGATTATCAAGACGTCTTGGTTTCTACCAGTGTACCACCAACTGTGTACTTTTTGCCTTTCTGTCAATCAGGAGGGAACAGTTGACAAAGTCATTACCATAAGCCTCATCATCTGATTTCCCTGCATATGTAACATATTTGATTGTCAGGTGTGAAGGCAGACACTTCACTTTCTGTGCTGACAGTGATAGCTGCCATTTATCTCCCAGTAGAACAAAAGAAAAACATCTGCTATAGTGATTTGCTCTATTGTTCCTTTGTTTCTTTGTCCACACGTTTTCTCTTGGAAATCCATTTATTTTAGTTCAAACCTTAATTTGTAGTGAAACTGTCTGTAGACCTGAAAAAGAATACAAATTTTTTCAAACATCATTTTTTTTTAAACTTACCCAACAATCAGTGTAAAACTTTCTCAATGGCTGAAATCTGCAGGGTATACTGTACCTTTGGCTCTGGCTTTTGCTGTTAACCTTTACTGATGAGTTTTCTTCTTTCACAGTGAGAGGCTGAGTGGCTCTCACATTGGGGGTCCTTCGAAACAGTCAAGACATAAGAATATGCTTTAATTGCTTTTAAAGCACATGCTCAGTGGAATAAGACCGAAAGTAAGTCAGGAATACATTCTTCCCATTAATTTGGAGAATATATAAAATACATAATGATCTGTTACAGTACAGATAATGACAGATAAGAGGAGTAGGAATGCCATTTTTAAAATGTGCAGCTGTGTGTTTTTTTTAAAGCAGCACCAATCAATTATGTAATGTTATTGGAATAAATAACTACATGTGATATGAAAGGAGTCACTTGGAGCGACAAAATCAGAAAATGATCACCTGTAAACAATTTTAAGGATTATTTTAGTCCGCTGCCCCCCAACGAAAACTCAGTTAATACCACTTTAAAGATATTTGCAGCAACATTACATTTAAATGTTTTTTAAAACTGCTAATATTGTTTTGGGGTTAATGATTTTCCATACAGACGGTCTCGGTTGCCCTTGGCACTTAGAAGAGACTTCCGCATTGAATCGAGTCCAACTGTCGGACGACTAATTACATATTGATGTCCCTCTGTGTCTAGGTTGCTTCCACGTAGGAGCCACAAAGGAAGTCATTTATTTCAGTTGTCAGCCAAAGAGTATTTTCTTTTGTATTCAATAACCAGTGGCAGACCAAAACTGCAAGAACATTACTGAATGTAAAATAGAAAACAATGAATTCAAAACAGCAGTCCAAAAATTGACACAGTAAAAAGTAAAGTAAAAATCTCAGCTACTATCAACCAAATCATTAAAGATGAAACATCGGGTAGCTTGCACAATGCGGGGCAGAAAAAAGCCATTCCACCTTCCAGCTCATTGTTGTAACTGCAGTATCCTTTCCTGTTCCTTTGTTTCTGAAGAACAAAAACAGATGTGTATCAAAATAAGTCCCACAGTGCCCACTAACATTTCCAGTCCTTTCATCTCATTTCCAGTTCCTTTTTTTCTAATATTCTCAATGCTCCTTTATGTTTGGTGGAAAGTAAGCAAATTGTATCTTTTTTTTTTTTTTTTTTTTACCTGAAGGAGAACAAAGTGAGAATGCTCCAAAAATACTTAATGGGAGTGGTGGATCGCTGAAGTGGGTATCACTGAGTGCTACTGATTGCTGCTCTTCTACTCCCCAGTCCTGCATTTTACAGAAGGTTTTTTCTTCATAATACAGGCTAGAGACTGGGAGATGCAGCAATGACGTGTGTAAAAGGATACACTTTGTCATACTTAGATGACGAAATTCTTCATCTGTCACTTTGTTGTTTTTGCCATTTTTCAACAAACTAATATGTCGTGTAAGTATGGAAAACTGCTCTAAAAATGGGCATGTTGTGATGACATTTATATCTTAAAGGTCAAAGGTCAATTTGTGCAGCTGGGGCCAGCTGGCAAATGCTAGCACTGGTGGCATGAAAGCTGTCACCGGTGCAGCTGATTATATATTACTTCTCCATATCAAATATATACATCTCAACCTCAAATATCCTGTCTATACATACTGTAATGAAATAAAGAAATTGTAAAATTAATTAACCCCCATAAGCCTAATTTTAAATAGTTATTTTAAGTCTTACTTTTTATTTGAAAAAAATGGACGAAACAGATGAACAGCTTAACTGTTTCAGGAAATTATATCTTTGTGGTATCTTTGCAGTTTTAGTGTTAATATAATATATATTTAATATACTAACCTACTAACCTACTGGTTCTGTCACACTACAGTGTACAAGTCTGTCCGACATTCATGCTACAAAGCTTCCCCAAAATTAATTTGATCATATTTGTAGTTATTTCTAATCTCTTTTTGTCCTCTTTCCTGTTTGTACAAAATTAAATAATTACTAACCTGCCTTCAGATCAAAAACAAAGTATGTTTACAGAATGTGAATAAATCTTTTGAAGCTGTCAGTACAATTGCATGTGCTTCAGAGAGTTCAGATGTTATTCTAATATGGGAGAACATACTGTGTAATTGTCCTGTCCTGAGTTCGTGTTTGTGCGTGCATACCTGCGCGCATGGGTGCACTTGTCTGTGTGTAGAAATATGTTGCATCACATCAGGTGTTTTTGAAGCATACTTTTCAGCGGACCCTGAGATAAATCATGCGAATCCGGGCTGGCATCAAAACCCCTGAAGCACTAATCAGCAATGGTCTCTGACAAATGTGAACAGGCAGCAAGACGGCCACTGTGTGGGCTTCAATCACCACCACTGATGTCTTACTTTGTGTGTGTGTGTTTAAACGGTACAGTATCTGGGCTGTCTAGGGAAGAGATAAGGAGATGGAGGAGGACAAAAGAACGCAGAGAGGAGACGAAGGCAGGAAAATCAAGGCAAGGCCAAAACGCAGATAGTATGCGACACTGAGGGAAATGTGCTACCTTTTCTTTTTCTTCAGCCTGATATGCTGCAGTAAGCATCACCCCCTGTGAACAGTTAATGAACTGCTGTAACGTATTTTAAAATCTCAAACACGAGCCCTTTCACAAACCAACGGTAATCTCATTCATTGTATTTATTTATAGTGTATGTGTATTGTAATTTAAGTGACCTTGTAAGATATTGAACATTATGTGTACAATACTTCCCGCTTGCTTTTTCTATGAGACTGAGGGGCTAATTCAGGTCAAAGCCCCTCAACCCACTCCGATAAAATATAGCTAAAGCTGCATGTGACCCATGCTCCATCACATGAATGATGAGTTCCAGTTCACATTCAATAAATATCTGAAATGCAGATTGTGTGAATATAATAATAATAATATAATAAGGACATTTTTTGGCCTCTTTATTCAAATGGCATGGCAATATGCATTTCCATTTGAATAGAGAGGCCAAAAAATAAAATCAACAGGTCATGTGTAGAAGGTTATAAGGGAATAAGAGTGAGAGAAAGACAGAAATGGATAATGACATTGCAATGGAGGGATTTCCATATTTGTTTTTAATGCCAGTGTGGATGGCTAATTGCACACAACTGATCATCACAAGTGATCACAAAAGTAAATCAACTATTTCCTCAAATTTGATTTGAAATCCTAAATCAGGGCACATCTCCATAAATAACCCCTAAATAAAACAGCACATGGCTTCAGTAACCGGGAGGAGTTGGTTAGAAGTAGAATTAGCTGCTAATACTAGCTTTTCTGGCCTTATAGGGACTGTTACTGTCTGTAAATTTACTGTTGCTCATTATTACTCTTCATGTTCTTATATGAGTATGGAAGCTTATGGTGCCACTCTCACTCTCATTGTACGATACAATTTTGCAAAAAGATTGAACGGCACTGTTTCACAGTTCAATTGTAGTTCAACGTCTCTTACTCTGTGGGAAAGCTGTGGATGGCTTGGAGGTGGTGTGCGATCGGCTAATGAAGCAAGCAAGCAGGAGAGGGGCGGGTCACACACCCTGACCACCACACACACACACACACACACACCCACACACACACACACACACACACACAGACACGTGCACTAGAAGCACAGGAGTACAGAGAGAGTTAAGGCACATTCACAATTGACATAGCAAATGCTAAATCAGACAAATCCTGACGCATCTCATCTCGTTATCTCTGTAGTTACCAGATAATGGTTTAAATAATCATCAGGCTCATTAAATACGTGGCCTTTGCTATGTGATGCAGTGCCACTGCTTGTCTACCCTGAAACGTGTAATCACTTCTTCTGTTCGGGGCAGGGAAATAAATGCAACAGCCAGCAGTTTGAAAAGTACACCTCTAAAGGTATTGTTCAGTAACATTTGCATTATTTTCAGTAACTACAGCATCAACCTAGAAAAAGAATATAAAGGTCACCCACAATATGCTGTCCTCACTTTATTTTCTTTCCATCGGACAGCATCGGGGGACAAGTGCACATTAACTTTAGATCTCAGCTCTTCAAAGTTATATTAGAGCTGGAAAATGACGTTCGCAGTAAGCTCACACGAAAGTGATATGATGGACTCATCACTGTGTTGGTCTGGGATGTTGTAGTGACGACACATTTATCGTTTTATGGGGTTCTGGCTCAAACCCTGCCTACAGTCTTGGACTAGCCCCTACATTTAATTGATCCATATTTCTTTGTCTCTGATACATACAGTACAGTATTTGTATTTATATGCTTAGGCCAACATATGTATGTACCCTTTATAACCTCTGTCCATTCATCCTAAATACCCATCTTTTCATTTCCTTCTACTCCAACATGGCAGGTATGCATAGGAAAAAAAAAGCATATCCCAAGTTTAACTGCTACAGTATTAGGAAAAATGCCAAGCAAAACATCCTGACTACATAAAGATCTGCCACAGTACAGTGCCGAGGAGCAGTCACAGCTAATTACCACATGATTTGTGTTGTTCCTCTCTATCCACTGTATGGCTGTAACTGCTGCTAACGATTCAAATGTACGTACAGACAGATGATGTGATGCTCTCCTCTTAACAGATAAATCCTCAGGAAAACATACTGTGGCAACAGGTCTGCTTTCCCACATTGAGTTCAGAGCTATGCTGAAAAAGTGTCAAACAGACCACACACACCCAACTTCAGTAAATAAACAACACTTTAAAATTGGATTTTGATGCAAGGTGTGTGTGAATTGTGAATTTAAACAATACTCTGACCTTTCTTACATTTTGCACCTGTAGACACCCGGGTGTGAAAGTGTTTGGGTAATGCAGGGAAGTGCCTGGATATGAACGGATCAGAAATGCCAGAACTCTCATAAACCGGAACTGTTACGCTCAATGAATTCTCCATAAAACCTGAGCTGCTGGTTGTGCTCCACATGGCAACGCACAAGGTGATGATTAAAGGGTCCCAGGGTGAGCACAACGCAGATTAACGTGACGCCTTGTACGCTCTATATTCACTGGGTCAGTTCATCAGGATGCCTGCAAATCTGTGCAGCTCACCAGACTGCTTGTATTTTCTGGGCTAGATGGAGGTCCTCAGTGGGGTTGTTTGGAAGGGCTCACTGTAGTTCAATAAAGTTCATACCGCTTAAATACAGTGTAAAAATGGCTGTGTGTGTCTGTGAGCCCCACTGTGTGTCTGTTGGCTCCTGTATTAGTAACTGGTCAAATTCAATTCCCCATATCTTAGTCTTGGTTGGATGGGCTCCAATCCCAATCCAATTGACTGCGGTATAATTGAGTAACTAGCTCATATCAGGAAAGAGCAATGCCCGTGTAAGTATAACATTTAATTTCTACAGTGAAATTTATTCATTTGGCTAATTGCACTCAAATAGAGAACTGGAATATAATGATGGGGTGATTTCAAAGTACAGGGACTGCTGAGCTCTTCTGTGAGCCAAAGCTTACTGCTAGAATATATTCTTTCCGTACACCAGAACAGGGGGTCAGATTTGTCCAGCCATGAGTATGTTTTTGGTCTATTACTTTTGATTGTGGTCTTCAAAAGGATTTGTTCAACCATACAATAGTGTAAACAGTTCTTTTCAGTCATTTTATTATCCCAGATGGGGAACTTGACTTGACTAAACTTGACTAAAAACAGGAAGTATAAAAACAATAAAATACAAAGATGTGTCCTGTAAATACAATATACAGAACACAATAATACACAAAACTTTCTCTGAAATGCTAAATAACATCTGTATATAAATCAGGGTTAATGCACATAAACTGGGGTACCCAGTTTCAAACTGTGAGGGGGGTGGTTTGTGCAGTCCAATAAAGACTTGGCCACATGGACAACCCCCTGATCAAAGATAGCCAGGGGGGTCTGTGTGACACCTATCACCTTACCAGCCACCTCCACAACATAGCTCAAGTGGGTTTTGTCCCTGATGTTAGGGTTACCATACTATTCAACCAATCATCCAGCCATTCATCCACCCAATCTTATGTCATCCATCCAGCCATCGTCGATTCATAAATCATCATCTAGCCATGCACTGATGCAATTAATTCAGCCACTCGTACATAAATCATAAATCCAGCCAGGTGGCCTCCAAGCCAGAAATCCATCCACCCTTTTGTACATCGTACCTGCATCCATCCATCAATCCTTCCATCCGTCTATTCATCTTGTTGAACTTGTAAGTGGCTATAGCTAACTAAAGGATGCAGTCCCTAAAGATTTCTAAATACACACATACAGTATACTGTGACTGCTCCTGTACAGTAATGCTACAGTAATCTGTTATCCTTGATTTGAATTGCAATACATTGAGAGGAAGAAGGATAGAGGGTCACACAGACGGAGGAGGAAGATGATGAATTTGTATGCACAGATGAAAACAACAGCAATGAGGGCATCCATTCTTCAGACTATGTGAAGATTAGATAATCTCTGTGTCCACCCCCCCCCCCCCCCCCCCCCCCCCCCCTTTTGCATCCCTGTCCTCAGCACATCAATTTCATTCTACTCAATCTGCTTTATGGCCATTGCAGTTGAAAACAAACTCTGCCAAAAGCATCAAAACAAAACTAATCATGATTTTTGGGCCATAAATTGCATCTTCTCCCGTGTGTAGAACTTTAAATCCGCCCCCACCCACCCAACACACACACACACACACACACACACACACACACACACCCATAAGACAATCCATCTCTTACTTAGATAGATTGTTCTGTAGTAGCGTAAAAGGTTTTAATGCAAGAGGGGAAGGGCCTACCAGGAGATTAAAGGGCCATTTCACTTAGAAACAAAGTCATATTAAACTATGGGTTCATCTCCACTGGGCAGGTGAGAAATGGATTCCATTTATCTTTCATGGAGAAACATTAATGCCAACAGATTACTTTTAATGTCTCATCTTGCATCCTCTCTGTCTCCGTCACACCCTCTCTCTCACTCTCTGTCTGGTCTCTTGATGTCTCTGTCACACTTTCTCTTCTGTGCTGGTATAGCTCAATCTTGTTGGAGCGATCAACTATATTGAAATGGAAATATTAAATCTGTACAGCCTTAAAATAAGGAGACAAATACATGACACTAAAAAATATGTGGACATTTAGCCACTAGAGCATTGGCGCGGTGGAGCACTGGCGTCATTCTAATGTATCCCAAAGTTATGGCGATGAGGTCCGGAATCAGTTCAGAAAAGACCTGGATCTTTGCGTGGGTGCATTGTCATGTCCATACGAAAAAGGAACTTTGACAAACAATTACCACAAAGTTTCAAGCGCACCACTGTCTAAAACATGACTGGTGGGGTCACAACAGAAAGTGGCACAGCGAAATTCATCTATGCCACTTCCCAAAATACTACAACTTTTGGTGATGTAGGGACTGCTTTAAAGGCTAGGTGGCGAACAACTGTAGTGGATGAGATACCCACTAACACGCCACGCTGGAGCTAGTCACTTGCAAAAGTTACTTGGGTATTGCACGGTTTTCCATTGGTTAATGTTAATGTTAAAGTTAAAGTTCACCAAACCTGAACTGGAAGCAAAAGTGAATAAATTAACTATCCTTACATTTCCTCCAGTGTCGCCTGCACCGGAGGAAGTCTGCCGGCGTTAACCGGATTTGCTAGCAAAACTCCGCTGGATGACGCGAAACGGAGAGCGGGGAGCTCCAGGTGAAGCCACTGTTCTACACTGTTGTCAACACTGTAATGATACATAGCCGGTTGTAATGCAAATAAACACATATGATCCCTTGGTCAAACTCGTGGAAGTAATGCGAGGCAGAAATTCACTTTGAGGTTGGTGTTAACGCATCATTAATATGGAATTTTGGAAGTCGGCCGCTCACTGTAATCAGTCCTCATTCTCCAGACTGAAACATGCAGCGATCCCATCCTAATGCAATTACACTGCAGGACAGGAGGGGACAACATCCACAGTCCATGGAAAATAACACAAGCCTTCAGTCTGAGTTGGCCAAATGAAGTCGGTATTGGGGTAAGAGTTTCCTTATTTAACTGGTCACATAAAGTTATGTGGTTTGCCACGTACTTTTACTCACAGATTGTCTCTTTATCATGTTGGTGTAGAGATGTTAAAATTACCCACTTGTACAATCTAAAATAAGGCAGACAAACACATGGACAAATCTGTGTGAATTTTCTTGACAAATTCTGGTGTTGATTACAGTAACTTGCTGATACTTTTGGTTTCAGATTGTTAATTTTTTAAATGTGAGGTAGGGTAGTGAATGCATGCATAAGCCAAAAACGAATCCTTTGCCCACTGTTTGTACAGCAAAGAGATTCCATCTCTGCTGCCTCGCATGCAGACAAACACAGGCAGTCTCTTTCCAGACTCGTGGCCTCAATTCACTGTCTCCCCCATTTGGTTGTTACTCAGAGGGAGTGTGTGTGAGTGTGTGTGTGTGTGTTTGTGTTACTCAGTTGCAGTATCGGGCCCAGGATGGAGAGGCACATCTAATATGCTATATAAACAACACTCTCTTCCTCTCTCAGTTGCTATCTCTTCTATTTTCTCTGTTAGTCTCTCTTCCTCGCTGTTTTCATCTCGCGCTCGCTCTTCCCCCGACGTTTCGTCACACCGGGTCTGCCTTCTCCACAAAGCCATTCTGCATCTACTGACTGTTTGCTTTGATCACTATGCGTGTGTAAGAGTGTGTGTGTTTCTGTGCACCGGCCATGTGGGTCTGATTTCTTTACGGGATAAATTAAATTTAAGGACTTGGGTTTAGAGTTAAGATTAAATTGAAGATTAGTTTCTATTTTACTGTGTGAGGGGAGGTTATGTTTAATCTAGATAAATAAATGTTATATAGTGGGGCATTTTACCTGAACCCCCCCCCATTTTAAGAAGATCTTGTAGGTAATGGATGAGATGTGTTAATCCAAAGCCTACTGGCTGCAACAGCCTTGGTTTGAAAGCTTCTTAAACCAATTAGATCAGACGGCAGCAGTTCACAGAAGTTGTGAAGTACTTCTGTGGCTCCAGAGGAAGCCGCCAAAAAGTCTGATAAGTTACCTCAAGTGATGTCACTTGAGTCTTCTTCAGCCCCAACCGGCGCTGAAGAATACAAGTGTGAAAATTACCAAAAAAATCTGAGGCATCATCATCAATCATTATCTGCAACTAGCTTAACACAACCAAATCTCCGGACAAACTGTCAGCGGTCGAGTTGCACTGTGGGTAATGTAGGCGCCAAGTTTTGACAAAGAAGGAGAATGTGAGGAATAAATAAGATGATATATCTAGTTCTGCTGCATCCATTTAAATACTTTTTTACAGAAATGTTGACGGTGATGTTATTGGAGTCTGATGCTAAATTGGTGGAGTACATGGGTTTGCCACAAAAACTCTGCTTTACCTATTGTCCATTATGCCCTATTCTCCCAATTTGGTTATCTCAAAGTTTAATTTGTCTGTGGGTGCTCGCAATTGGCACTTTATTTATAGACTAAAACCACATGAGCACAGCGTAATATTGTTTCAGTCTGTCGGACATTTCAAATAAATGTCATGAAGTCTGTATTTATATTCAATACTTCCATCCATCGATTCTACTGTACCACTTTCTATATCCATTATTCTTTGCAGGGTCATTGTGCAAGAGGTAGGGGTCACCCTGGACACATTCACACCTGCACCTTAGATTTTTAAACCTAACTTTTGATCCATAAATCGACCTTGTGATCAAGTTTGTTCACTAAGTCCTGGTGTGTACTCCCGAAATCCAACTGTCAATCAAGCGTGTGTCCTCTACAAAGTAATGTGAACAAAATGAGCCAATATCAGTCATCTGGTGCGTAATCTTAAATCTCCCCTCAGTCAGTTCAGTGGTGTAGTGTGTCCTCAGCCTAACCAGATTATCTGTCCACAGCAGTGATGTGTGCTGCTCTGTTCTGCTGCAGCCAATTCATTCTAACTGTGTCGCACACATCAAATTACTGTACAACGCATTCCCTCCAGGGAGTCACCCCCCCCCCCCCCCCCCCCCCCCCCCCCCCACACACACACACACACACAGACACACAGACACAAATATGAACAAACTTTACAACACATACGATGGTAGGATAAAACCAATACACAGGCAGCCACAGTGATGCTATCAGGGGAGACAAGGAAGAGGGAAGCAAAATCCCAATCATAATTCCATCTTTTTCTCCTCCTGCTATACTGTCACATACTTCAAGATGAAGATAGTCACAAACATTCAGAAAATCCTCTCAGAGAGCTCTTAACTATTTCTATTAAGGAGGTGTAGCTTAGGAATGATTTAGGAAAATTCTGATAGCCACTCTGAGCAACAGAAACTTTTACCTTAGTGAGGAGGTGTGTTTGGTTGATAAAAAAAAGTATATAAAAATGTACTTTGTGTACTTTGTGTAATGTAACCTGTAAAATCAAAAATTATCTGCTATGGAGACCCCTGACTGGGATCAGCCGAAAGCGGAAGAATAGGAAGAAGAAGTGATAATGGGCATAAAATGGACAGTGAAATCAGCAGGCCTAATCATAGAATTTAGTCTCTATTAAGACATGGTGTAATTATATATACTATATTATGTAATGAACATCTCTTTGATTGCTAGCCAGTCTATATAATTTGGTTGGAATGTAAATCTATCATTAAACCAGTGAAAAAGCAAATGGGATTCTTCAGGCACAGGTGAGTGTGAGTGACTGTCACTGACTTACAACTGCTGGCAAAGTTAACTTAAATATAGAATTCTATGTGCCCATGTACTGGATTGCTTTAAGGGCATGGACCACCTGCTAAACAGATGTAGAGACTGTATTAAATGTCCAAAGAAGAATTAAAAGTCAGAAGTAATCATCTCTGGGCTGAGGGAAGGCGCAGACAGTTCAATTATTCCGCTGATGGATTTGTCTGGCTTTGCAGATGCTGGGAAGCACCGCACAGGCTGTGATGACTTTGGCAGACCTTATATGACGTCAGCAGCACCTCTCCATGTAACCCATGAAACCGCTCTTCAGCTGGCCAATACCCCGCTCAACTACTGTCCGTGTTTTCTCATGGGTCTTATAAAGTCCATACAAATAAATCAGAATTTAATTCGAAGCAACCGGAAATAATGTGAATAATTTTCAATACGAGAGTGTAGACTATTTGAGGGAAATCTTTAAACTACTAGGATACTCCCAACACATTTGTTGTTAATTCTATGCTACTGTTTGTAATTTAGCTGTGGTCTCTGGTCCAGTTGGAAATAGGGTGTAAGGAGCCATGGTTTGCATGGATAGCCCTTGTCCCCTGACAAGTGGCAACTGGCTGGCACTTAATGTCCTTCAAAAAGCTGTCTCAAGCCACTCTCAGACAGTATCCTGGCAATCATGTGTTGAGCCTGAGCCATTTCGCAATATTGTCCAAAACCTTGTAGTCTGCACTAAAAAACCAAAATGAGCATTAGTGCTGTGGTATGTCTTTCTGTGACAAAAATGTCTTCATTTTGTGACAGTGCGATATTGCGGATGTGTGTCCAATCACTTACATCAACACCGGGGAAGCCCGCTATGTCCATGAATGACCTTTGGTGAGCCTGCAAGGTTTTGGACATCTGAAAAAAGTGAAATGAACAATAAGAGATCGTCAGACTGTAAAAGCTGTAATTGTTTGTGTGATCACTCTGCCGACAGAAGGCTGCAAGGGACCCAAGCCATCACTTCTGCACTGTTGCATTTTTCCAGTTGCCAAATATCTTGTGATCCTTTCTGGCGTCATTGCATTGGGTGGGGGATGTGAGTGCATTCCTAATGAGATCGACCACAAACATTATACCTGCACGATCTAATCGGTAGCATTTGGAGAATATTTCTCCTACATCTTTCCGTCATATTCCCCTCTACTTAAGAAAGTCTTAAGCCTCTTAAAAGTCTTCCCCCCCCACCCTTGATGGTTTTTAACCTTAGGAACTCTCTTAAAGGGCTAAGATGCATTATGAATAACTTTAGTCTTTCCCAGGATCTGGACTTAACTGTAAGGTCATTACAAGAGTTTTACTAGGAAGCTTAATGAATACAGACTGTACTGTACTGAAGTTTAAGAAATTAAGTAGGAAAGCTTATGTGGGAATCTAATAACAGGGGTTACTATCCCCAAAGAATCAACTTAAAAAAATAAATAAAAAATAAAAACTGGTCTCTAGCTTGACCTCCATGCATTTATCAGTTTATCCACTGGGGTTGTTTTAGGTTTCATAAGCCCCATGGGCATCTTTCGGCCCATAAAGGGACCATGCAGTCCCTCATTAGACCTATAAAATGACAGCTGAGCTGCTCTACATTTGTCTCAGTATGTAGAGTCACAGCAGACCAGTTCAATTAAACAGAGATAGTTTAGCTGGCGGGTTATCAGGAAGAGAAAGTGCTTGCAGTCACTGATAATGTCTTGGGAGGTCTCAAGTCAAAGATACAGCAGCCTTAATCCAAAGCAGGAGAGATTATACTTTCACAGATATGTCTGTTGAGTTTTTGGAAGGACGGACAGGCAGACAGAGCTTTAAAGGGGCACTCAGGCAGGGCCGTTTTAGGGCATAGACGAGCCAGGCAGTCACCTATTGTGCCGCCAGCTGGATAACTGATGACTGATAATTGATGTCCAGTTATTTCAGTCCAAATCAAGACATGGATTGTGTGAGTTGTATAACAAAAACAGTCAGAAAGACCTAAAAAGACTAAAAGCTCATATGTGGTCAGGACATCTATAAATGTCTGTTACTGATAATAGCTGCACCACGGTATAGAAATGACAGACTGTCTGGGAGCGTCAGACACATTGCACAGATAAGCAGAACCCTGTTAATTTTAGAATCATACATGAATACATGGGTTGGTTGGTGCACCATACTCCAGACTAAAATATCTCAATATCTATTGGATGGATTGCCAGGAAACTGCACAGACATTTGTGGTCCCCAGAAGATGAATCATAATGACTTTGGTGATGCCCTAAATTTTCCTATTGCACAGCCAGGAGGTTGACTTTTTTTTTTTCTTTTGCAAAATGTTTTGTTGGATGATATGGAAGGACATTTGGAACAGATATTAGGATGATAATATGGTAATCTCTTAGGTGATCCCGACTTTTCCTCTAGTGCCGTCATTTGGTCAAAATTTTAATTTGCCCAATACTTTGGTTTATGACCAAATACTTGTAGAACTAATGACACTCATCAGCAAAATCAGCAAACTCATTAGCAAATGTTACACACAGTCTGAGGTGGTGAACATGGATAAAGCTTGCTGATGTAAGCATTTAGCTCAAAGCACCGCCTCGAATACTTCTTGTTTAATCTGTCCCTTTCTGAAGTGTGGTGTTCCCAATTTTTGTGAAAATTCTGCTTTCCTTGTGTGACACTGACATAAAGATAAGCGGAGACATGAACCAGTTCACACATGTTTTTGTAACTCTGCTTCAAGCAGCTTGGTGCCCACGCTGTGGCACAGGAGCCCAACAAAAAGGGACGCACGAGGTGGGGAGATCACCTTCATCTAGCGTAGCATAGCTGCCGATGGTGCTCTGAACCCTCTGTGGAAGAAACATCCTGCCAGCCGCGTGCAGGCAGCATGGAAGTGATGTACATTGTTTATTTGCATGACAAGTGAGGGCATAAAATCCAATTAGAGTTCGTAGCGCGAGATTCATTTTGAGGTGCGTGTAGATGCCAAGTGAAAGTGGTCTGTCGCAGACGCAACAGAAATATACGTGGACACCAGCAGCCGATTGGTCTACGGGGTGACCACATTTGGGGAGAAGTGATGTGAGTGATAGGTAGAGAGTTTGCACGTCTCCACTCAGGGACTCCTGCCGAGTCCCTAACTGTGACATCAGCCTTGTTAAAATGTACCTTTTTGTCATACTAAACACACAGTCGCTCACCATATCAAGTTCTCAAGGCATGTCTTATGCAACCCCCGAGTGTTGCCTGCCAATTGAATTATGCAGAGTGGAGTGGAATCGTCTTCAGTGCTCCTCTCAAAGTTTTACATACTGGAAGACACACGCAGGCTCTCTCATTCTCTCACCGACTAAATCACATGTGGTTATGCATATCTAAAGCTCCCCTCCATGTCTCCTCTGTTGTTTTTCAGTCCCCGGTGTGTCAGTGTTTGAAGTGGAGTTGCTGGAAACCATTTCAAATCTGCTCTCTCTGTTCTCGATATCAAAGACACAATCCTGAATTTATTTGACCAGGGAAAGTCTGTATATATTCAGATTGATCCTGCCCCCCCTCTACTCTCACATCCCTTCATTATTCTATAGAAAGATCTGGGACTATAAATATAACAGGTGAAGATTTGTTATAAATGTATTGAATTAATATTTTGCAGCAGCTGGAAAAATACACTCACATGTACATCTTTTAAGCATATTGTTATTTAGTCGTATTCCCGTGTATCCATAATCAATGCCAGCAGTCACAGCACATTCACTGTGCTATTTTTCAAACTAACTACACAGCTCCTGTTCCCTTATTCGATCGTTGCGGAATGATTGTGAATTCAGTGATATGTTTGCTGCAAAGTGAGCAGTCAAAGAATTCAGCAGCTTTTATGATGAGCATTGTTGATAAAAATGATGTCACAAGCGGTTAAAAAATTGAGGTAAGCCTGCTGATTAATACAAAGGCCTACAAACTCAAGTGGGATGGGGGGAAAAGGACCCAAAAAAAAAAAAAAAAAAGGTTTCATTTGAAGGGCTCTAGGAAACTGTCAGGCTATTTAAAATGTTTCACTTGCAGCCCTAATCGTTCTGTCTTTTGACCCATACCAAGTTTCAGGTGTTTGTTGTCGCTGCTTAGCAATGCGTCTCTCCTCCTCTCTGCTGTAATTGGGGATGAGTGGCAGTAAAACTCCCCTGACTGCATCTTATGGTGTTGAGTCATTTAACAACGCTTGTAGCACCCATCAGACGCATCAAGCAGGAAAACCAGGACAGCAGCCGATTCAGGGAGCGAATATGTACAGTACAATACAGTACAGTGCTATTAGTAACTTCACGTGAATGCAGTGGATTCACGTAGGACCCAGTCCCAATAAGACAGGAAAGGGGGGTGTTTCACATTTTAGGCAACTCTGTGTAATATGCAGAAGTAAAATTAACCTACCCTACAACATTATGATGTGTTTATAGTTCAATCTGAGTAACCCGGTCAGAAGCAGAACAGCGACTGTGGAAGCCACTTGATTTTATCATTAAACTGACAAAACCCCATCCATATCTGCCGAGGCTGGAGTCTATTGTACATCACATCTCACTTGACACATGCAGAGATCTGCCGAGTCTGATGAACTTTTGTTCACAAAGTGCAACAAGAGTATTGATTGTGACTTATTCAGTTTACTAAGGACAACATATCCGAAGAGGAATGATCTTCAAGATGGCTTCTTTTCAAAGCAGCAGGTGCACTTTAAGTCATCACTACTGACATTTCCCAACAGCAAGTTATTCATCCAATAGAGAAAAAATAAATGATATACGCTTTAGGGGTTATGCACCATTTTAATTGTTG
The DNA here is from genome assembly GCA_031216445.1 of Lateolabrax maculatus. Classification (NCBI taxonomy): domain Eukaryota; kingdom Metazoa; phylum Chordata; class Actinopteri; order Acropomatiformes; family Lateolabracidae; genus Lateolabrax; species Lateolabrax maculatus. The sequence continues at coordinate 7,419,449 of CM062205.1, read as the reverse complement.
TGTTACTAGCTTTTAAAAAAGGAAATGGAAGGAGGAAAATGTCTGCAATCGTATTCGAGGCAGATCGATACGCTTGTTCTGTCATCAAAAAGAGTCTCTGGGAACGAAAAAGATGTTATATAGTGCCCCTACAAGATGAGCTCGATTGAACACCCCCACCAGCAGAATTTTCTCTGCACATTGAACACTGCAACAACGCATCAAACTCAGAAACTGAGGAAAAACTGTAAAAGTCCAGCTTCCAGTTCAGGGTTATCTGTTGTGGTGAAATCCACCCCCAACCTCAGCATTTCAGTGGCATAACTTTACATGTTAGACTTCTCTGCTTGGAAGAAGCAACATCTTCTAACCCAGTCCTAGGGCCGTGTAACGAAGCACTGCGGTCCAAATGAGCAACACTGATTTCAGCAGGTACAGCAACTGAGTCAATAAACAATAAGGATGGCATGGAGGGCCACAGCCTACATTTTGTGTAAGAAGAAGAATGTAAATTAGTTAGGACTTAGTGAGCAGGAAGCTTTGTTTTGAATCCACTGCTTATTTTGAAAATTTATCTTACGACTCTCAATCTTCCACTCCACAGGTTTTAACAATTCTCTTCTCACTTTCTGTGTGCTTGCATATAGGCAGGCAGTGTCAGACATAGAACTACATGCAAGCCTCTGCTGTGAGAGGTGATTGTGTGTGAACTTGCCTTACGTATCTTTCTTCACAGGGTTGCTCGAATATCTAGGTAGTTTCAAGATGGCTCCGTGTTTGTTATGGTTGTGATGGATTTTTACATGAACATAAATTTATCTCACAGGTCAGGTGTGAGGTAATAAACAATAATCTAGAACTGCATGTTTAAAAGACAAGTATAAATGTATTTCTTTTGTTTTTACAACATTGACACAGTCAATACATGCTCAGAAATGGATCAGACATCACTTTTTATTAAAAAATAAGGTATTATAATACAGTGCGTTGTGTAGTTAATTTAAATAATTTTTAAAAGGAACAGCACAAATAGACTGCAGCAAGACTTTCAGAAACCTGTGTCCACAGACTGTATGGCTGAAATAGTTATCCAACTCTGATACTGTCCAAACAATGGCAGCCTCATTTGTGTATAATTCACATAAGTGCTGGTTGAGAAAGTAAAATACTTGCTTCTGGATATTAAGCTAGAACTGCCTTTGTTAGAATCTGAATTATGGCAGCTTGAAAAGATGCATGTATCACTCAGAATGTGAAGCTATTCCAAGAGCACGCAATTAGATGTCCCGGCCAAAGGATGAGGACTCGGTGGTGGGGTTCACTTAGTGCTGTAGTGCGGCAAGTCTTTCAGCTGACAGGGGGCATTGGATGTCTGGAACAATAGCGTCACGTTCAGTGTTGTCACTTTGCTGTTCCTGTTGTTCCTCAGCTTGCTGGATCCTGAATGACTGATACATGCCATCCAAACATCCATACGACATTGATTACTGGCAATTAGAATGATCATCATCGACACACCCATATATCAGACCAGAGATCACAAACAGTCTTCATGCTGTTTATATTAAGATGCCGTGTTTTGCTTCCCCTATCTGACCCTTTTTAGCAGGTTAGTCCATGACTTTATACCTGTGCCAGGTCTGGCTCTGACACAGGTAGCATCCCGATCACTCATACCTGATTCGGTGTCAGATTTCCCTCTGTGCTCGGGCTTTTCGTAAAATGCTGCAAATCTGATCGTAGTCAGATGTATGAAGACATACCTCACCCAGCAACAGACAGGTCAACAAAGCCCTCTTCCTCCAAACTGTGGAGCATGCTGCAGTACTGACACGTTCACTCCCAACATGTCTCCATAGGCCTTCCACTCTCGAAGGGATACAGATAAGACAGGACCGTGTAAGGCTTTCACTACACCGAATTAAAACCCAACAATGTTATTACAATAAACTTCAAAGCATTCCCCATGTCTATTTTTAGATCAATTCAGAACTACAAAATGACTTCATGCCATAGAACATAGATGGAAACTGATGGGATTTAATATTAATGTTCATGCGTTTTACCCAAAGGGTTGGTTACATACATTCTAATATTTTCTGAAACAGTTGATCTCTGGTGTTCAATCACCTCTGGTTGTGGATGCATTTTCCAGCAATGAAGCTGCCACAACCTCTTCCTTGCACTGTGCTGGAAACAAGCAGGATCTACACACAAAGACAGAGGGACCAACAGGGGACACAGGAGGAGAGGGTGACACACGGAAACACAAGGGAAGACGCTGGGGCACGGCCGACGCATTTCACTTTATTTCTAAAATTGTGTGTTGACATTTTATTGTCATCTTTCTTCCGAACACTAATTTAGTGTGCCTGCCTTGAAGGCCATCCATGTTTCCAAACTCCATCCATGACAAAAGCCGCTGCTGCTCTGTTATTCCCAGCTGTGTCTAGGTAAAAGATGTGTAACGAATCGATCACAAGATAAAATAGTGAATGAGGTATTGAAAAGATTACCTTCCTTGAAAAGCGATCAATTTCTCTAAAAACCACAATGTTGTATCTAATTAAAAGTTAATTGTTAGACAGCACTGATATTACTATTGAGTGACTTAAATCACCAATGATTAGAAATAGTTCAGTAGGATAGATAACTCCTTATTATCTATCTGTTTTGTGTCTTTGGGGACACAGTATGTTCATCTTGCAATCCATTTTATTCTTTTCCACGAAATCTATTGCTTGTAGAGATTGTTTCACCAGCCTCTAGCACATCATGCGGTATGTCAGAATAGCTTTTCTGACAGAGAGGTTACACTCTCGTGTCCATCTATACAGAGTTGACTTTGAAATCCCATGGAGGATTTACTTCTACCAGTACCTGGTAGATTCAGGAGGGTTTGACTTTCTATGTTTAGCCGGGGCCGCCCTGCACTCCAACTCCATTCAACCACAGCTATGTCATCCAATGGTGGAGGGAAAATACTGAGTATGAGATAAGCTTTGACAACTTCAGACAGCTGTTGTAGACTCAGGAAGGTCAATATATGCTGCCCCAGCTCAAACAAACTACAACTCCTGAGAGAAAACAAAGTGCAGGTATATTATATAAGTCAATGGGTTGCCAATTGATGACACAAGTGCGTTTATCCCTATCTCTCCACAGGAGCTGCCATCGCATGGCTTCCTGCAACAAGGTAAAACAAACCTAAGATAACATGAAAGTAAGATGACAAAAAGAGATAGTGGTTTCACATACACATACAGTTTTAAGCATGCACTTTTGAGTATAAAGCTCAAGAAATTCATCTATGGTTTTGAAAATCATAGTGTGCTTATATTAAGGTGCATAACTTTGTAATGTGATCATACAGAGGAAAACAAATGTTATTAATACAATTGATTTTGGTCATGTGCAAACTATACAGTACTGTAGGACAATACTTTCCCACAATGACACCACAGCCAAATGTATATATGAATTTTTTTTTAAATCAGCCAATAGCCTACCTGAGGCTGTGACCTGCCAGGTTGGTTTACATTATACAAATACAAACAATTGCATTTCATATTTACAATATGCATAGTTAAACTCAGCTCCCCCTGATGACATGTGGACCCTATGTGGCCCAGTCCAATTTAACTGTTGATGGTGATAAGTATTAATATTATGGGAGATGATAGGAAGGTCCTCTGTGTTGTAGCTTCCCCTGTTGTCATTTAAGACGATTAGAGGCACCATTATTATTATTATTATTATTATTATTATTATTATTATTATCATGATTAAGATTACTTCCCAGTGCTTTAATAATACTGTAATAACTCAAGAATGAGTTGATCTTTCTTTTTAATCTAAGGATTCACCCTTTTGGGTTTTATTCCTTTTCCAAATGTCCCTTACATTGCTATTCATAAACCCACTGAAACTCAGTTTTATTGCTATATGACAGGAAGATTATCACTGCTTTCTTCTTTATTATTTCTCATTTTCCTTCTGTTGCCCTTTTGCTGTGGTGCAGTGTTTGTTTTGGAAGTTGTTGATTTAAATGCAGGAATGACATTAAGGTAAAAAAAAACAAAAAAACATTTGCTTTCTCTTGCAGTGGTGGAGTGGGTTTTGTTCAAGACATGCTGATTTAAATTCAGGTCTGACAGAAGGATTTTTCTCTGTTTTTTATTTTCTGTTTTTCTTTCCCTCCACTCTCCTCTCATCATGCGGGAGTCTTGCTCTAAAGGAGCTTATTTGAATTTGTATAACAGCCGGACTCATTGATTTGTTTTACTTTCTAACTTTCCATTCGGTCTTCTTCTGTCCCCCTCTCTCTTTCTCCGCCCCCACCCACCTCCATCTCACTCCCTCTTCTGTAATTTCAGTCCAGTCCAGCCAGAAATATTTTTTAGCCAAGGGAGGGAATGATGGCAGTTTTGGCTTACTACTGTGAAATACTGCTTGTGCGCACGTCTGTGTGTGTGTGTGTGTGTGTGTGTGTGTGTGTATCAGATAAATAGGCACAAAATTGGTTTGACCACTGGCTGTCAACTGTTGTGCCTGACTGGAGAATTGGCCCTAGTCTGCACTCGGCTGATGTAGCTTCTGAGCCTGAATATAACTTTTCTTCTTCTTTTTCTTCTTCTTCTTCTTCTTCAGATTTCACTCGGCGTCTATAACATGGATGGCTTTCCACTGAAAGCTGGTCACACAGGGCATAGGCTAGAAACATTTCACTCTCCCTCTTAAAAATAAACCTTCATCGCAGTTAACCACTGGGGAAAAGCGGCAGCAAGGCTCAGTGGCAGCACATTATCCAGCTGGGGGACTTTTGAGGGGCCAGCATGACCTGCAAGGCCAGGGTCACATGACCGACACGGGCCACCAAGCACGCTCTACCGCCGCCGGGCTAATCTGCTAGCATGTAAACCGTTGCCTGACTAAGAGTTGGTGGAAATATTTAGCTCGGCAAAGATTTATTTTGGGAATAAAATGAAATGCTAAAAAAAAGGGGGAATTTGTATCCGTCTGTAAAATTTGACTCCAAATTGGCAGATTATCTGTTCAGTGTCAATGGCCATGGGACATCATCCGAGAGTCATTATCTAACCATGGCAGCCGGGACACATTTGAGGGTTATTATGTACATGATGTCTTCCATCGACCTATGAACTGATCTCCTCCGACGTGACTTTTGTGATTCGAATAATCCAAAAAGACCGAGAAAATTACAGAGTCTGCAGGGGAACTGTTCTTTTTGAGCCTCCCCTCTCCCCCCGTAGCCCCAAAAGAGCTCAGACCCAGACCTCTTGTCAGTCTAATTCCCTGCGCTCTTGCGCTCTCTCGCTCTCTCTCTCTTTCATTTTATGCAGCTCCAAGGGAGAGGGATTTTCAGGCAGAGAGACTCAGATGGCTAAGTGAGGATAATACTGTCATTAAAGAGAGCGAGAAGCAAGAAAGAGCAGGAGATGCGGACAGAGAGTGGGATGGGAGGGAGGGATAAAGCAGAGTGCGGAGAGTGGAATCAAGAGAGGGCATTCATGAAAGTCTTAGTGGGAGAGAGCAAAAAATAAAATAAAATAAATAAAAAGTCCCTTTTATCATTCGGGCTTTAGCTAAATCCACTGATGTCTGCATTGCCTGCAAGTGTTGGATTTTTGCCCCTGCAAGAATATTTGGGTTTGTCAGTAAGCACCTTTGTGCCTCACAACAATAAAAGACACTTGAAAATGTAAGAAGACAGAGGGAGGGAGGGCAGACGAAGAGCAGGATGAGAAGAGAGGAGTGGGAGAAAGGAAAGGTTTCAGACGCTACATTAACTGGTCAGATTGGCCCGTCTGCAACTCAAGGATACACAGTCCCTCCATTTCTTATTATGGCGTCTGTGTGCGTCCTCACTTTGAGAGATCACTTAAGTCCACTCCACTCAACATAATTCAGGCACTTCACTCCATAATGCTTGGACATCCTTCAGCTACAAAATGTGCGCCAATTGTATCTGTTGTCTATAATCTGATGAACAAAAAAGGCTGTTACGTGTCCAGTACTGAGATGTCGCCTTTCTTGGCCCGTCTTTTCATATCGTTATGTAAGCCCCATTGTTCTCTTTGTGTGTTCGGTCATGGTGGCTCTCACTGTTCATACTGACTGCCTTTGTTTTTTCCAAATGAGTAATGTAAAACTCATGGCAATGTGACAAATTGTTGCTTCAACATTTAAAAAAAACCCAAAAAGCCTCAGTATGAGCATACATGTTTATTAAATATTTAACATTTTCAACTTGTGCAGACACGTCTTTGCCTCAGTTCATGCTGCCAGGAGCAAAAAAAGCATCCGTTTGCTTCAGCTACCTTCTTTTCATTAAAGGAATAGTTCAGCTTTTAGGGGAATTATCGGCCATCTTGTTATTTAGCTTAGCATAAAGACTGGAAACCAGGTAACAGTTAGCCTGGCTCTGTCTGAAGGTGACACAATCCACCAACCAGCCCCTCTAAAGCTCATTAGTTAAGATCTTATGTCGTTACAAAAACCCAAGTGTGCCGGGCTATTTTTTGTCCAGGTGGTGCGACCTCCTGGGGTCTTACTGTCATCATGGCGTTGCCTGGCAACCGGCAGAGACCACGGAAAGTTACCAAGAAGAAAAATAGTCACACAGATAATCCAACGTAAAACCACAACTTGTCTTTTTTACTTTATCTCTTAAACAAGATATACATTATAAAGTGCTAATTAGTGTGCTTCAGAGATGCTGGTGGGCAGATTCTTTTTTTCATTTTTTTTTTTTACCTTTGGACAGAGCCAGCCGAGCTGTTTCCCCCTGTTTCCAGTCTAAGATGAACCACTAAGCTGAACAGCTGCTGGCTGTAGCTTCATATTAGATAGCTTAAGATATGAAAGTGGTATTGATCTTCTCATCTAACTCTTGGCACAAAGGCAAATAAGGGTATTTGAAAAAATGTTTATTACTTTAAATTTGTATGCACACCATTACACGTTTGGGGGAAGAAATGTAAAGTTTGTGCTGAGTGTGGTGCAGGAGGAATGGACACAAAGTCATTCTTGGCACTATAAATGTTCCTAGCAAATGTCATGGCAATCTGTTTATTAGATCATAAGATATTTTGTGTGCAAAGTAAAACATTTTGGTCAGCGGATGGCACTCATGGAGTGTCCAAAATGGAAAAGGTTAATCACCCTGGGAGCATGAATGCACTCAGTAAATGCAATTAAATATTTCTTGAATAGAAGTTTAAGTTAACTTAAGTTTAAGTTAATATTTTAGTCTGATGGTTGCGCTGGAGAAAAGATCGGCGGGGTGACCAGAAACAATAGGGGTTACATTTCACCCCAATCCCGCCTTGGTACTTGACATTGCAAGTGGCTACTTAACAGCATTTAAAATGAACAGCACTTGCCCTCATCTGATGATTTTACAAACACTATTTAAAGATGAATCGTGTAAATGTCTGTGCATTGAGGTTACTTTGTCTCATGTATCAATTCATGTGAATAAGGAGTTGGTGTTTTTAGCTTATGACTGCAATATAATATATATATAATAAATGTGACCATTAGGTGAGTTCACCAATGTCTTCAATAATGTAAAATAATATAAACTGTATTTATTTCTGACTAAACAAAAGCACAATGTAAAATAACGTTAGCTAATATCAGCTGATGCTGGTTCTCGCAACCATGCAATGCATGCTGGATAGTGCGCGTGAGAATTGGAACATCATTTAACGATCGAACAAGGTCTAAATAAATCTTTATTGAAATGCACTGTAGAACTCATCCTCCATCTGTAGGACATTTAATGCCAAACAGGGCCCACTGACATTAGCCCTGCTGCTAACCTGACAAAACTGCCGTTCTTGGCAAGTCTTTTATCCTCAAATATTTTCTTTCTTACATCAGAAAAGCTCAAAAAGAAGATTCAAGCACATCATTCTGTGATCATTGCAGTAATAATGGTGATTGTATGCTGTGACTATGAAAACAAACAATATACTATAAAGAACAACAAGGAAGTAAAATATTCAATATATATGACAATATTGTGAATTTTTCTCTACTCTCTTTCTCTCCATCTGGGCCGGAACCATTTCTTTCTTTGCTTTATTGGCATGAATATTGAATGTTCTGTCTCTGTGTGTCTATGGGTTTCCTTTCTGGTATATAAGGACTGCAATTCCCTATTGAGAGAGTCAGCAAAGGTAGAAGCCATTAGCAGTCTTGCTGTGTGCTGTGTGTGTGTATGTTTGTGTGTGCGTTCCGGGGAGTTGAAGGTCAGGGAAAGGAGAGGCAAACACCATCACACTTGTCAATCAGAACACAACAGAGAGTGAGAGAGAGGGGGACGTGGCTGACAGACAGAGAAGACCCGATGGGCTGATAACATTAGAAAAATGGAGAGGGGATTGAGAGAAGACGCAAAATAGAGGGGGAAAAGAGACAGGAATAAGTACAGACAATGAATAATTGAGCCAGCACCAAGCTGACATTGCTGTTGCGAAGAACTGTTTTAAAAGGGACATCCCCACAGACACACCCGAAAACCCCACGCACTGTAACCCAGATTCATTCCTCTGATCTGGGTGTCTGTGTGTGTTTTTTGCTGCTTTTACCACCTCCCTCGCTGCCAATTCATCAAAAAAGACTTTTAAAGGCAGCCAAGCAGCTTGTAAGTACTAGCAAACACAAACTAGTCTCCCATGCTGCTTTTAGGCTTCCAAATGTACTGCAATAAACTGATAAGCTCTGGGTTAATGTGCACAGAAGCTGAACCGGGCAGGTTGGAACTCATTAATACCTGTTCTTGATCTGTGAAGTTGCCGTATTATAGGGTGCAGTGCTGTTTCTCGTGCGGTTTGATAACTGATTCTTCTATATAAGGACAGCATCTGCCTTTCTCCCAGTGCTCATGATGAAGAATTACATGTATTATTCTGAAAATGTAACTTTAAATCTGCACATCTTTGCCTACGATATAATCCTCTTATCTTATGCAAATGAGAATTCACAGAACTTCATGGGACTTAATGTTGATGTGCAAGAAAAACCAAAAGCAGAGATCACATTCAAATAAACCAGTCCATCTGTCATCAACACAAATAAGTATATAATTTGAATTTGTTTATTTCTGTGTTCTCTTGTGAAAACGGGTATATCTTTTTGCTGGAAAACTGCTAGCCCGATGTCTAGCAACACTGGTGAACAATCACAATTTTGCAGCTCGCCAAGGCTGAGAGGCTTCGTGGCCTGAGGGTGGCTATAACTCCTTATATGTGGACACACACAGACCTGCTAAGGCATGATATGTGGAGTGATAAATCCACTGTAATGACTGGTTTTTATGTCAGCCTGTCATGATACGTTATATGATGAACATCATGTTGTCACCGTACCATCTGTCTGTGTGTAGGCACATTTCTGTAAGCCAGAGAGCCTATAAACAATACATACTAAGGAAATACTTACTTCACAGGCTACAAAACTGTTAAAACGTCTACAACATGTCAAATATAACTTTGACACAGTAGTATGGATGCCCATGAGTGTTGTTCAGACTGCTGCAACCTTGTTGACTAAAGAAAGTAAAGGAGGCTATGTCCACTTAATTTATACAGTCTATGCTAAGAGCATGGTAAAATCAGTTCATAGGAGCGCTGTGTGACGCAACTTACTCCCAGTCACACACAGGATGTCAGTTGAGTAGGCGGTTCTCCAGTGTGGCCCAGGACACATTCGTATACACACTGCTAAAAGAATGTGGCCATATGCGGCCCGACCACCTCCGAATGTGGTCTGAGCGATCAAATCTTAAACCGTCTTGGGTGCATTCGCACCTGTGGTCCACTTGAGATCGGATCACCCAAGGCGCATGTTAATGCCAGGTATGTACAGGGCCAAAGGGATTCTGCCAGTTATAATATGTAGATAACCTGAAGAGAGTAGAGTGTCTAATGGCATGACTGAAGGAGCGATGGCTTGAGTACTTTCTATGTGAGTTGTGAACCATGTCAGAGGAAGCCATTCTGAAACTATAGTGTGCTGCTACAGGGTGAGTGATGTTGCTCAGGCAGCAGCAGCATCACAAAGACCTGCAGGCCAGAGTTGGGCTAGAGGTCCAATAAAGAGATGCAGTGACACAAAAAACCCTGACTTGTCGCTCTGCGGATGAAAGCCTAAAATCAGCAGACTGCTGTAGCCAATCTTTCACATAGTAAAAGGCCTGGATCCCAGCCTGGAATTCACTGGCAGGGTTGGGATGCTGTCCTGAAACTCTGTTTATCTTTGATACCTACAGATGTCATCATCCCTCACCCAGGGGTTGCCTTTGCATGATGTGATTGGACACTGCTGGAGACTTCTATGGTGTATCTTTCGGCATTCATCTTGTAGCAACATGTAATATCCAGCTGGTTCAGTGGTGGAGATTCTAAGGGAGCATCACATGCTAACTGATCACAAGCTTAAACATTTGTTGGTGCTATACAAATCATTCAAAACTAGCTTCTTTCAAATTAAAGAAAATTGCAACATTGTCAAATACGGCATAGAACTCTAAGTCTGTGACAATTTTGGTGTGATTATGGGCCACATATTTCCAAAATATCAGGCCATTATACTGAGTAAGATACAGTACCTATTAACCTTAAGAGAAATAGCAATTTCAGCTGGTATGCCAGAGGGCAAAAATATCTGTGCAGCTTTGAGTAGATTCAAGTCTTTTACTGATAAAATGTAGTAACTTTTGAATCATTTTCAGTACAGCTGCATGATGTTCTACCTAACAATGTTAGAGTTCTTCTTTGCTGATTGAAAAATGTGTAAAGAGTTTAAGGGGTTATTTCTCAACATTCCCTCTAATGAAAAAAACATGCCCTAGCTCACTCTTTCAATTCCGGGGTAATGCTCTTTATAAAATATTACTTTAATCACATTTGCAGAATGTTAGACACCTCACAGTGGAAAAAAGCACAGAAAAGATGTTAGGATGTCATGCAACAAAGGTTTTAGGCTGCATTCAAACCCAGTGTATGACAGTAGCTAAGCCCCAAGGTCACCCTGGAAGAGATTTGTACCCTTTCATTTTCAGCCTGTCACATGCCACTGGGTTTGAATGAAAACCCTGCACACTCCTGGGCTTTGAAGGCACATAGTTTTGACACCCCTGCAGCATACAGGATGCAGCGCTTTCAATAGGAGACCAACGACTAAAAATAATGCTGACAGCAGACAACAGAAACAGCTTAGCAACCAAAGAGGAATTTTCCTAACATTTGTTCTCTACTGCAGCGATGAAGACAAACCAGATAATTGAAGAAATGAAAAAATAGGAGCGGACACACATGTGATCCATCTTCTACTTTTCCAGTGGAGACCAAGGGTGGAAGACGCCAGAGCTTCCCTCTTCTGCTGTCTTCCGGATTCCCCCTTGGCTGTGATTGATTTCGGATTCAGCAGAAACCCCTTACAATCACCACAGGTCTGATGTGGCTTTGGAACCAGTCTTGGTGCACTTCATCATGACTGCTATCTTACCCCTGACGCAAACATTTGCAGTTGAACAGATACTGCACAATACAAAGTAAACAAGACTGGAGTCTACAGCCACGCTAGAAGCTCTGTCAGGCTGTACTTAGGCACAGTGGCGTTTCAAGCCAAATCCTAATGTAAGCATGAGAACATGTTCAGCAGGTACCATGTTTACCATGTTCACCATCTTAGTTTAACATGTTGGTATGCACTATTAACACTAAACATTTTGCCTTAACTTTCAGTTAGTACTTATTCCTCGCTCAGTTCAAGCCTTGCACCTGTTACTGTTATTATTACCCTGTCATGGGTCAGTCTCAGTCTGAATCTCTTAACCCTAGCACTTATATTCCATGTTTGCCAATGAGAATGCACTGTTAACTTTAACTTTCTAATAACCGCCTCATTTCTCTAACCCTTTTTATTTCTGATCCCATAAACCTCCGAGCTGTGTGGGTTTCTCCTATCCTCTCTTTCTAGCTCTCTCTCTCTTCTTTCTTTTTTTTTTTTGTGTGGCCTGTCCTCTTCTCTGTCCAGGTCTCCATGGTGTAGGAAAGTGTGACAAGCTAAACTGCCTTGTATTGTGTTATAATGCCATGACTGAGTTGAGCTTTTCCTTTAAAAAGCAAATGCACCTAAAGAAAAAACACCATAACATGGACCCCTAACCACCAGGGTTGCAGTATAATACTAAAGTGCAGCTAGAAACGTCCCTGTCGATAATGATGATAAAGAGGGTTTGGACAGTTAAATGCTCGCATGAATCTTTGAATGGACGCCTTGCCTAAGCGGGTTACTGCCTGATGTATGTTACTCATAGCTGTGGCCAAGGCAATTGTACTTCAGAGCAAATATAGTCAAGAATTGAACATGGGCAGCAAATGACCTAATACCTCTTTGTGCTACTGTTCAGACTGCAGTGTTTTTGCAGCAGCAGAGCAAGGCGGGGACTGCAATTAAGACCAGCAACAAAACACAGATAAAGACAGCACTGACTGAGGGAACACATCTGAGATTGTATCATCCCAGAAGCTATCGAAAGCATCTAGCACTTTGTGTATCAGTGTGGAGCCTGAAGTCTGAGACATTTGTTGCTCTCTGGATTTGCTCCAAAAAAGAGGACTATTTCCAAAAGGACAATGCTTAAACATAAGTAAAAGATTATCCAACTGGCCGACATGGTCTGTAAGAAGTTTTCCAGTTAAATGCCAGATTAAACTCGATAGCTGCTGATTCTTTTGCTACATCATTCTTGGACAATTTTTTGATTCCTTCCAATTTCTTATTGACCGTGTTTATAGGTCACCTCCGTGCCCGCAATAACAAACAGTTGACAGCTTGTATCCTCGACACCGCTTTTCTGACAAAGGGTGAAAAATGAGCAGAGATGCTCCGAAAAGTGCCTCGGCCTCAAACGGGCCTTGAATGATGAAAGTCTTGGCTCGCTTGCGCTGCATCGCAGATTTGTCACTTCCTTCCTGCTCTGTCTTGAACTAGAAGCAAATCTCCCTCACACCGTGGACTGCACCCCACTCAGCTGTGATGGATATAGCTGTCTGAATGACTGCCTGGCTAAATCACTGACTGGCTGACTGATTCCAGTTTTTCTACGTGTATAAACCTGTATAAAGTGTGTAAGGCTGATGGAGGTCCTCCAAGTGATCAGGTGTTGATCATCCATACCCTAAACTGTGATTGTGAGATGTCTTTTTTTGCATTATTTTACAAAGTACAGGTTTGATTTGAGCTCACCGCCACACATTTGCAAGAAATCTTTATCCCGTTTACAGCTGATTCAAAACTGAGCTGCCAGAGTTATAACTGGGGGGAAAAAAGTAACAAGAGCATATTTTACTCACCCTGGCACCCCTGCACCGCCTACCCTTTTGCAAAATCTTATTGATTTCTTTTAAAGCCTTGAGAGATCTAGCTCCGAGTTATATATCTGACCTTTCAGTGCCTTATGTTCCCCCTCACTCCCTAAGATCCTCAGATGGTTCTTTTCTCATCAATCAGACATCCAGACTTAAACACCAAGGTGACAGAGTCTCTGCTGTTGGGGTTCCTAGACGGTTGAATGAAAAAAACAGGGTAGCAAATTCTGCATCTCCCTTTAAAGCTCTGAAACCTCACCATTTTAAAATATCTCTTCAGGTATTATTTTAAGACTTGGATCAGTCAGCCAACTCTGTAGAATATGTGCAGTGTTGATGTTTGGGATGTAGGCCCTCATCCTGCCAGTGACGATAATAACTTGCCCCCCGGGGGGAAGGCAGACTCAGGGGCCACAGGTGGAGGCAGAGGCGGAGGTGGAAATTTTCAAATGCTATATGTAGCAGCTGTGGCAGCATGACAGAATAGTTTTCAGGTGAGTGGTATGGCAGCAGGCGCGCAGCAGAAAGAGTGAGCACTGATTGACGACTTAAGTGTGCCGCCATGATTAAAAAGGTGCGTTGGATACATGCGGCAAAGAGAGGAGTATGCCATGTAAGTGAAGCGGTGGACTCAAGTGTACTGAGCTTAATTTTTTTTTTTTTTTTTTTTTTCAAAACTGCTATATAAATAAAGTTGAAATTATTAATATTAGAAAGAGAGAGAGTTGGGCTTGGTTTTAGATTGACAAATCTTTGATATGAGGCATATTGTTACTTAAGGCAAAGCACGGAAGTCATGCTTGCATTCGCTGATCAGCATCATGCTTTGCCAATTGCTCGGCCACCAGCTGACTAATAACGACAAATCATATTCATTCAGGTGTACAGCACAGCTGTTGCAGCTCGACACTTTTCAATATTATGTTGGCAATATGCACACAGCAACGTCATTAGCTGCCGTAGCTCCCTCCACCACCTTGTCCTCATGTGCTTTTTTTATTTATGTTCATTTAGCTGAGATTTAATGTTAATTTGATGTTGTATATGTTTAATTGCTCCGCCTGCAGAATCTTTGCTGCTCCATGAATTCTTTAAAGGTGTCAAAAGAGAGCCATATTATAGTCTAAATGTATAACAACTTTCTTTATTAATATTAAGGTCTACTGTATATCAGCCGTATACATTTTAGGTTACCTTCCAAGAGAAAAGTCTGTCATATTTCTACTGCAGCAGTTTTAGAGTACATATGAAGAACTAGAGCTAAAGTAGACTTGTATATTATTACAAAAAACACATAAAATATGCAAGATGTCCTTAAGGGTATACACCTTACAGAATGTACTTGGACAGCATGTAGGCAAAAGTGTGTGACAGCCACCAGGAGTCAAATAAAGTATAAGCAGAGACAGCTGTCCAGATATACTTGTGTTACTGCCCAGGAATAGGACTTCACAGTCTATGCTAATGCAGAATTCAGCCAGCAGAACGTGGCTGCTACGGTGACTGTCCTCCGCTGGATGATGGATACAGCTGTCTGACTGAATGACTCCCACGTGTGCGTACGCGTCACTTTTATGTACGTCTACTGTGTGTGTTTTTTCTCTGGGTGTGTGACTGCACCTGGCTGAAGATGAAGGATGCATTTCCGTCTGAGCGACTTGTGTGTTTATGCACGTGTGCGTACTTGCGTTTGGTTTTCTTTCTGTTGAGTTTTTTTGTTTGTGTGACTCTGCACTGGTGAAAGATGATGGATGTGTGTGACATGTGTCTAGGTGATGGATGGTTGGTGTTTCACCGGTACAGACGCAGCAGGCAACCAGACTGTCAGTGTCTTGCTGTGGCAAAAATAATATTACTGGGGTATGTCTGAGTTCAACTCAGGTGATTTGAATAAAGATACAGTAAAAGTTATAATGATGCTTGTGGGAAAACTGAGTCACTGCAATGCAAACAGTAACAAGATACAGCAGAAAACTGATAATAGCAATTACCCTTTGCACTTTAAAGCATACAAATTGGAAATATATGAACAATTAGGCGTATTTATTACTTTGATTATTTGAATATGGCCAAAATATGATTAAGACCAATTCTTACATCACTGACAAGAAGTCCAAAGCGTATATAACACCGAGTCAGCAGAACACTTGGAGCAAACATTTAATGTTATTTTGCAGAAAGACTTGTATTTCTATTGTGGTGAGCAGACAAACACGGCACATAAAATAACAGAGTGACGCATGGAAAGTAGCAGTAAAACCTGAGGGACTGTGATGCGATGAAAAAAGAGAGCGGTCGCAGAGGGAGGAGGAAGTGACAGGCAGAAGTTAGGAGAGAAAAGAGCAGTGGGAGAGAAACAAAAAATAATGGAAAGACAGAGACAAAGAGCAAGTCAGCCAGTCAGAGAGAAAAAAAGGGGGTAAACAAGAGTGTCTGAAAAAGAAGTAAGAGGGAAGAGAGAGAATCAATCTGCCATTGCAGGCTGTCACAGCCACAGACTGATTACAGCTGCCTGCAAAACAGCCTGTGGTGTGTGTGAGTGTGTGTGTATTGATTAGCCCCAACCCTTTGACTGTTACAGCGTGAGGTGTCCATGACTTACCCAATCACTGATGAGAAGGACCTCGCGCTCTGCTCACTTCCTACTCCCCCACCCCACCCCCGCAAACACAAACACACACAAACACACACACACACACAAACTGTTTGGGCAGTAGGGGTACTACAAGGGGTTACTAGGTTCAACTACATTTCTTAGTAGCATGGTGGTAGCGTCGCTGTTTTCTGAATCAAAAATCTTCCAGTAGCTTACAAGCGGCAACCTCCGGGGCTAAAAAGATTACGCCGGTGCCAAAAAACTGCAGTTCCTTGAATGTCCCCTTGAGGCTTCAAAAGCGAGTCAATTCCCATAGACCCCCATGTTAAAATGCTTAACTTTACAGTGGAAAAAACAGCGTGGTACAAAAAAATGGTTTTGGGCTCTAAAGCTAATTTCCCTGTTCACGACAGCTGTACAGGGGGTGGGTTTTTATACAAACCACCTGCTTGAATTATATTAAGGCTTAAAGTTCTACTTGGGTTATTGAGTTTTGAGTTAACTTACAGTTTATCCTGCAAATGTGCCCCAGTCTAAATTGAGCATACCCATGCACACACAGGTAAGCATGCACACACTCAAACAACCATAGATGAACGTACACATACACACACGTACAACAATTGAACTTAACATTGTTTGCGTGCCTACCTGTTTGACTGAGATAGCACTGACTTGGAAAGAAGTCGATAAAAGACAAATCTTTGTTGTAGTAAACCACTTTTGCCACGTTGCTGTAGCTTAGCTTGCAACATGTCCCTCAGAGTGGGGGGGGGGGGGGGTCTTCAGTGTAGTGAAGCTTCTTTTAACGTAGAGTAACTGGTAACTTAGCTCACTACACTTTCCAACAAGCCTGGCTTGTCCAACGCTGCCCGTGCACAAGCCTGCACACACAAGCAGACCTGCACTCTTTGATCAGCAGTCTTCTTCGTCTTCTTCCTGGCTTACTGAAGCATCAAATTACATCCGTGTGCAGGTACACACGCAGCCACACAAACACACACACACGTGGAGTATGAAAACACACACAAACACGGGTTTTTCGTGATGGCAAGACGATGAGTTTTCAATCATTTGCTGCCAATTGCTTGACTCATTTGTCATTAACAGAACCGAGGGGGTGGGAGAGAGGGGGAGAGGGCGAGAGATACTGCACTCTATTGCACTGCAGAGTAAGGCAATGGTGAAACTCCAGAGAATGACCCAGACAAACAAAATATGGCCGCGTGTTTCTCCTACATTCACTGGGGCCATAACCTTTTTTCTAAAGCTGGCCATTGTAGTTTTTAGCAAACATTGTTTAAACATGCATTAATAATGCATTTATTGGGGAATATTTTCAGCCGTGGATTGATACACATTAGGTACTAGTGATTTTGGTCTTTTAACTGGACTTTGACCCTATATAAAATATCGCCAGCCTTGTCCTTTTAAGACATCAGCAATGAAGAAAGAAACAGATCTTTTTCAAAACAGACTACACTGACATTTAAAAAAAAAAAACTTGAAATATCCCAAATTTCTTTTTGATTTGCTGAGGTGGAAAAGATGAAAACAAAATGTTACAAAGTGCAATGGAAAGAGACTCAGTGATATATCATGATATACACTGAGCATGTGGTTAAACATCCACTGAAGGGATGACAAATAACAATCTGTGTGGAGTGATGAGGAGACTGACCTTCCTCAAATGTGTACATGAAATAAACAGAAATGCCACATTATTCCACATTTTCTATATTGTTTTCCACTGTTTGAGGTTTGACTGGAGCCTTTTTTAATTTAGCCATCTAGTCGTGTCCCCTCCTGCTGCAAAATTCAGTGGCACCTATCTGGAAAATTAACACCACCGACTGTTTATCTTGAGTTAGTAGATGGAAACGAGCACTGATTCGCATTTTCTTTTGCAGATTTTTTGGATCTCTCAATCGCTGCATTCAATTAGGCTTCCTAATTCCAGTGCTCTGCTATTGGCTGTCTTCACTGGCATTGTTTACTGGGACACTTAAATATAACGCTATTAATATTAATGTGCTTTTCCTGTTATGAAAAATCACTGTCTAGATAGCTCGATAACAAGCCGAAAGCCAGAGCTGATATCAACCAGATTATTAAAGACAACTTTTATCATTACATATTCAGTTGGCAGCCCAACAGTGTAGAAATAATGTGATGCGGCATTGTTTAAGTTAGTATTTCTTAGTGAAAGAAATACCTTCAATGATTTAAGATTGTTTTTAAGATTATTCTTTCATAATCTGTTCTTTTATTGCCTGTCGCCATCCTCCGCCTGTGGATCAAACACGAAAAGACATAAGCCTCTTTAAGAGACACAAAGAGGAATAATAAGAGAAGAATGGCCTCTTTTCAAACATACTGGTAAAAGGCGTACCCTCACATACATCTAAATAGACACATACCCATTGGGTACAGACATTTACACACCTGGACGGGAGAGAGACACATTAAAAAATACAGAGAGAAAAAAAAAGGATATTTGAACAAACTAACAATGATGGGAAATTCACGATTCAGACACAAGAAATTAGGGTGATACAGACCCAAACACACATGCACACACCCATAACTAAAATCTCCTGTTGTTGTATTTCAATCTGTATGACACTCATTGTGTGTATGTGCATGTGTGCAATAGTCTGTTGGTTTTCATAACCTTGTTTGATACCTGTCCATGTGATTTAGTGTGTGTGTGTGTGTGTGTGGGTGTGTGTGTGTGTGTGTGTGTGTGTTGTGTGTATGTGTCTGTGAGAAATTGAGTTAAAACGTGGAATTAAAGTAAATGAAGGACAGTTCATTAGTATAAACTACTGCTGGCAGAAATACAAACTATTCTACGCTTTCTGCTCTGTTTAGCCTGTTAATTGATTCACTGTACTGAAATGAAAAAACTGTACAAATATTGTTAATTTGTCAATTCTGTCTTACTTTGTGCAAGGGTATTACATGTTTCTCTTCCATTTGCATTCTGCTTTATTTACCAAGGGTTTATTTATTTCTTCATTTAGTTTCATTGTTGTTATCCCCTTATTCCTTTTTAAGGTTATGAACAAGCCTCCAGGAACAGTGCTGCGCAGTGTTACCCAGACAGACTTTGAGCCATACAAAATGTCGCATTGCTCTATGAAAATAACATTTCTGATTGTCACACACGTAAAACCCACATTTAAACTATCACAATATACACCTTTAGGTGCAACATGCTATACTTTAAAATCATTGAACGTTGTAAACATTTTTTACCTAGCACTTAAGCTGCATTCAAGCAATGTCAGCACAATGGGAAGGAAGGTCGTTTTTCCGACTCGGCTGCTTGTAGAAATAATATAACGTGAATGCAGCATTTCGCTAACACTGCCTCAATGTGTCACCTCCTTTTCTCTTTGTCAGTCGTGTAGAAATTCTTGCAGGCTGATGGGTTAGCCCTTTAATACCACAACAAGATTTCATCGCCCATTATTTGTCAACTCGCAGCTCATGGCCGATGAGAGGAAGGATCATGTTTTCTGTGAGTCATAAATCAGTGTCTGAGATGGAGTTTACTCAACATGAAAATAATTCAAGTAAATAAGATTGGATCTTCCAAACAACAGGCTTAGTTTAAATGTTTCAGTGGGCAGTTTTAAAGAACAAGCTAAACTCTCATTGTTGTGCACAGTTGCATATTCATTAAAATACACTGTCCTTTTGTGTCCTATTAAGGAAATATAGTCGGTGTGAAGTGCTGTGCGGTACAAACAATACCTGACAGTTTTTTCTCGCATGGTTACCATACAATTACCCTGAGAGGATGTTGAAAAGTTTGGAGGAAGTTTTCTGAAGTTTGGGTTAGAGTTGCAGGGAAAAAAACTGCAAGCTGTAGCAATAACATATATTACTTCCTCACTGACCACAAAGTATTTTGTACAGCTGAATGTGTGTAGCAAATTGCATGGCAATCCATCCAGCAGTTGTTAAGACATTTAACTCAAAACCACAAAGATCCATGATGTTCATGGTGGTGCTAGAAGAAAATACTGGGATCACCAAAATCAGGATTCAGGACTGTTAACCTCTGTCCCAAAATATGTGCCAATGCCTTCAATAGATGTTGAGATATTTCACAGGATAAGTGAAAACGTTTACCTGCTGGTGGTACTAAGTGGAAAAGTCAGGGGATCACCAAAGTCTTTGGGATACATCCTCTGGGGGCCACGATTGTCTGTACACAATGTCATGGCAAGCTGTCTAATTGTTGTTGAGATATTTTAGTATGCACAAAAGTGGTGGACTGACTGATATTGCCCTTAAACCACCAGAATGGTTAAAAAAACACTCAATAATAATTGTTTTCATCGCTAGGTGACAAGATAAGTTCAAGCCGACACATTCTATCAACCATGTTGATGAATGCCAATGAGACTAAAGAGTCAATATGTTGTCATGTCAATTAACTCCATTTAAATCTGCCTCTTCCCAAAAACAAACTAATTATGAGACAATAACATAAAGCAATAGATCCTAAACACACATACTTCCATATACAAGATATACCTACTCACATATATACCTATCACATTATACAGTTGCTGAGCAAAGCTTTCAAGTGCTATTATATCTGAAGTGTCTGTGTTCCAATGATTGCAGAGCTCTTGCAAAGAACAAATCCATCTTCATCTGAGTTTAAACCACCACTCGAGACAGCAAATTATCACAAGAAACGAAGACTCAGACACATTCAATGAATGTACATTAAGTTGCTGTTGTCTGTATTACCTCTAGCGCCAAATTAGGACTGAATTCAGCATTACTGGGATAAAATAAATAAATAAATAAACAGTAACCAAAAGAATATAAAGGAACTGAAGTAATGCATTCATATTTCCTCTCTGTGCTGAATTTGGTGACTTTCACGCACATCACATTTTCAGTTGCAAAGAGCCGCTGATAAAATCTCTTATCCACCCCTGGCACTGCTGAGCTGTAATGTCATCAAAGGCCTCTTCAGAGGCCTGAAAAAAGTGTAGCCGCTCATGTTCTTTATCTTCAACTTCCATGCTTAGAGGAACTCCTGAGTTAAGGAAGGATAAGTAAGGTAAAGGAAGAACTGAGATGAACTTCTGAAGGCGCTGCAAACTGGCAAAAATAGCTGCAGCTTTGCCCAGCCAATACAAACCAGCGATGTCAATTAATTTATTATCAGCATCAGTATCTGGTGAGCTAATGGCTAACATGCTGGCGAGCCTGGAACATAGTAGTGCTTGCTCTGTTGCAAACAGGACGATAAGTTCCCTGAGATTTCTAAAAAAAGGTGTATATCCACTGACTCACAACTGTCTGCAAACCATTCCTTTTGTCACAGGCAATATATGGTCCAAAAAAACAGGGTTGAATGAAAGTGAATGGTGCGACACAGCTAATGAACTACAAAAGTGGCCTCCATTTTGGACTCTCTGGTTCACCAAAGTTAACTCGACACGAATGAATTGTGTGGATTTACTTCACCCCCATGAATGGAATAATTCTGCGTGACTCTTTGGGTTCACAAAGCAGTAAAAGGATATCAGCTCATTACTTTTATAATTTTCTTATTGTCAACAAATATGAAAAGACCAAAGCAAACAATGTGAGTCCGTCTCTCAGTACTTCTTGACTTTTTCAACCTTCTCTGTGGCCCTCAGCCCATAGGTTCCTAGTAAACTACTGACAGGTCAAAACAGTAGGCCCCATATAGATTCATTTAGTTAAAAAGCTAATACCCATTTGGTGTGCTAGTGAGAATAGACTGCAGCAGGGTGGTGTATGTTATGTTGACTCAAGATAAACTACGGGGTGTGTGTTCATAGTAATGAAGAAATATGTCAGCCAGTGCAACGGTGTGGCTCATTGATGTGTTTTTAATGCTGTTTTTGAACAACAATGGAGGTCTATGGCACAAAGCAATAAGCTACATAAGGCATTGGCAACACAGTAGTTGTCAGTGGGATCAATTTGTTTTTGGCTTTGGTCTTTTATTAGGATTTATTGAAAATGAGAAAAAATACCAAATATCCCCAGACTTATTCTTTAAGATGCTGCAGCTCTGATTGATTAAACCATATTGTTTCATTCGATGGTTTCACAGCATAGCTCCCCCATCACCTGTTTAGCTTTTTGTCCTCGGCTGGCACTGGACTTCTCCCTTGCTGTTGTCAGGGCTGACTTGTAATGAGTGGAACATCTGAATCAGCCTTGTTTCTTTGAACGTTGACATTACAAAAATCCAGTGTAGGGGCAACAGTCATTTTGTCCTCTGTGCTTTTCTAATATTCTCATAATCTCAAAATCATTCAACCTACAAAATAAATAAATAAATAATAGAGCCACTGGTCACAAAGCCAATGCAATAAGATCAACACACTGCATGCCGCCGGTGAATCTGGCTCAGGTCGCCTTGTAAGTCAACCATTTGTTTGCAGTGCTTGTTTGCTGCTTGTTTAAAATGTCAAATAACTGGCGAGATCACAGAACGCTTGCTTTGATTTTCCAATTTATGGCTCGTCGTTGCATTGTTAATGCCTTAATCGATGATGGGTAGAGGCACATCTGGTAGCGTGTCCCCTTTCAGCTCTCACCCACTGCATCTGTGATAATGACGTTATTAAATATTGATCATCTTAATTGATAATAAACTGCAGTCCCGTTATTCTCAACCTATGCCGTTTTTTTGAAGAGATAACCTAGTGTAGTCTATCTTTTTGTTTTGTGCCCTTGAGCAAAACACTTAACTCTCTATTTTTCTTGTTGAACTGCTGTAAATAAATAAATAAACAGGCTCATAATCATATGTATTCCCCAGCCAGTGTCACTGTCTGTTTTTAAGCTCAGGCATTAAATAAGTTTCCAGTCTCCGAGGGTTAGGGTTAGAACGAACACTTCCCAAAACAATATATTGCTGAGGGTTTTAGCCAGAGGCTAATGCACTCCACACTTTGTTGTGTGTCACAAAAGGGATGTTAATAAAATATGGTGCTTTTGGTAATGTCAGCTAAACAGTCTCTCTCTCTCACACACACACACACACACATATATTTATTCCACTATCCCCAGTCAGTGACATGTTGCATTCCCTAGTCCCTTACCCTAACTAAATGCTTAACCTTAGACCTTACCCTAACCTGTACCCTAAAACAAAGTCTTAACGCTGAAAAAGCAGTCTCTACCCATGGGGACCTCAATCTTTGTCCCCATTCAGTTTACAGGATATAAGAACAAGATACAGACACACAGACACTTACAAGCACATGCACACTACACAACACAATGGGTGTATCTTGGGGAGAGGACCGTGCGTCCCCTTATCTGTAAACGCACGCATACCTGTATGCACATTATTCCTCCAATAAAGGGGCTAAATAATGGACTGCATGAATCAATGAATGTCTGTGTGCTGTAGGCACACACTCACACACGTACCTTTTTGGTAATGGGCCAAACACTGTATTCTCTGTAAACGGACAAATGACAAAATAATTATGTGCTTGGTAAAAGGCCAAAGAATGTTCTCTCTAATATTTAAACACACACAGGCGCACACACACGCTCACAGAAGACTGAAAGCTAATAACCTTTTGGTCCAACTCCCAGAAGTCTGCTTAACTTACTGACAAAAAAAGGACATTATGTATACACACCAAAACATGACGTGCATTAGCAAACTATGCAGGGGACCAAGTATGGTGGCAAAGATGGAAATGATGCTGTTTTTCTGAGCTAATTAAAAGCTGACATTGTGAAGTTGAGTGGTTTTTACCGGACCGTCGTGATATGCATCTACCACCCGGCCTGTGTGTATTTGTGTGTGTGTGTGTGTGTGTGTGAGTGCATTGTTGCTATGAAGAAGCAGCATTGTATTTCAGTGGTATCAATTATTAACATTCAGTAGGCCTACTGTCCTGAGAGACAGAGGGCATCAAAAGAGAACGCTGCAGAGAGAGAGAGAGAGAGAGAGAGAGAGAGAGAGAGATGATACAGAGAGAGTTGGGAGGGAACAGACACTGATATGAGTGAGAAGAGGGGGACTGAGATATCCCACCCACAAATCCCAGTAAGCTGTTTGCTCGCGCGTAGGTGGAGTCAAACGAGCACTGGAAGCAAGTTATGGGAGGAAACAAAATCTGCATGCACCCGAGACTCACAATGAATCACAATAGAAAGTATGGAAACAAAGCTTTGCTGTGGATTCATTGAGCTAAATGTCTCAATTCACATTCATAAAAAAAAATTAAAGTAGAATAAATGGAGAATATTATTTTGCATTTTACATAGACTTATCACAAGTTAGCCTGGATAGGTAAAAGTGGCATTGTCAAGCTCGCTAGTGTCCACTTTCTGTTAACCAGCTACACTAATTAGCTCCCATTTTCCAAGTGGAAGCTTCGAGCTTGCTGTTGTCCACTTTATGAGTAAAGCACAAACTTTACAGCACAATGTGTTGTCCCAAACGTTATTATTTTCACATCATTATCACTTTCAGTGGAATCACCATCCAAATTAAGAACAAAAGTTGTTAAAGTTTTTGAATTTAAAAAATCAATAAAATCAATTGAAAAGAATTTAGTCTCATGCAAAGTTGGAGAGAACGCGGCTCTTTAAAATAATTATTTCAAGTCATTATTCTGTATTGTATTGTAATATCCTGTGTTTTAGTATTGGAAAATACCCTTAGTTATATTTATTTTTTCAACTGTATTGCCCCGACAGATCACCATGAATTCTGTCACAAGCAGCTTACTGATGCACAATCTGCAATTTGTACCAGTAGTTAAACTGTTCACATACAAAGATGGATCTTATTGATCTGTTATCAATTTATACATGTAACACATGTGAGGCGTTTCTGCATGGTCCTGTTCTGTTTTCGCTTCATTATGCTCTATTAAGGCCAACTCACCCCGCAGGAGCCGGACAGGGCTCTGCCGGCTTCTACGGATAATGACCTCAGGAACCAATTTATCTAGAATGATTCGGACACCCGTTTTTAACTTTGCGGCAGAGCACCTTTGGGCCCCACACTAGTCTCTGAAAAGCTCTATAACTCAAGAAGAAGCAGTGGCTATCCTCTGTAACCCAGCACCATGCAGCAATTTGCTGGAGCAATGTGACACAAAATCCCATTTCCCACTTTACAGTGGTTTACAGGATGGAAGGCTCTCTCTCTCTTTTCCTCCGTCTACCTTGCTCCATTATTCCCCCTCTTCCTCTGGCTCTCTAACCTTTGCTTTGAATTGCTTTCAAGCCTGTTTTTTTTCCCCTCAATCTCATCCTCTTTTTCTCCCTTAAGTCTGCGCTCAATCTCTCCCTCGCATTCTTTTCTCTCCCTCTGTCCTGTTACCTTGTCTTTCTCCACAGCGCTCAGCCTTGCTTTCAAACACGCCCTTATTCTCAAGCTAATCTTCTTCCTCCCCGCTCAACCTTCACTATTCTCACCATTTCTCCGTCCTTCAGCCTGTGCCCTTTTCTCTCTCCTCTCCTTACCTCTCTCTCGTGCGTCCATGGCAAGCCAGCTAAATCTGAAAATGCTGTTTACGTGCGGAAAAGATATGCATCCAAAATAGCTTTTTGTTTCCATCTACACTGAAATAATAAGTGGGCGGCTGAATGCCTCCTCCGCCGGCCTCTTTTGGTCATCAAACAAGCACATTTGTGCATCACAGCCAACATCTGGCAAAGAGTAGGGTACAGAACCAGGTTTTTTCTGGCGAGTCTCAGGTGGTTAAACCTCTCATTCTGTCCCCTCCTGCTCACAACTTTATGGTCACGGGGTCGACTGACGTTTCGTAACAAGAATACAGGTTAATGACAACATGTGAATGTGTGACCGGCTATGGTGGCATTTAAAAATGAGCGGTCAAAGAGTCCTATTCAATACGGTGTTGAAGTTCAATAAAACAAATCAAGCAGGTAGTTGAATCAGCTCTGTGTTGTCTCCAAATTCAAATTCAGGTCATATCCATCTGCCTTGAACTCTTTATATTCTGGCTTCACTCAGACTTCTTACCCAGCCTCCAACTAGTTCAAAATGCTGCTGCTCAGTTTTAATAAGGTCAAACAAAAGAGGAGCCGGATTACTCCCATCTTGTCCTCCCTGCACTGGGTCCCTGTTAGTTAGAGAACTGAATATAAAATACTGAAGTGTTAAATGCTCTTGCTACTATTACAGAACTTTTGTCCATATGTCACACTGCCAGAGGCCTGAGATCTTTTGACCTGAGATCCGGGACTCAATCTTATGGTGACAGGGTTTTCTTTATAGTTCTCTCCCTCCTGCTATTCGATTCTCCTCCTATATTGAGATTTTGAAGAGTCTGCTTAAAACTCAGTTCTACTTGTCTGCCTTTAACTGTGCATCACTTAACCAGATCAGGTATTTCTTCTGAAGCCTCTGTCCATGTTTGTTGTCTCTTTATATTTTTCTCTTTTCTTTTTCTCCTAGTGTTTTGTCTCTTTTGTTCTATTTCCCTCTGTAAAGTACTTAGGATCAACTGTGTTGTGTGTAAAGTGATATATAAATAAACCTGAGTTGGGTTAGAGATAAAATAAAATGGTCTCTTTAACTCTTGCTGCCACACAGCCCCGGCTGGCTAATGTCACAGTTTTCCAAAAGTTCAGTTTTCCCACAATAAAATGCGAGGTCGTAGTTTTCCCATTCATCTGCACTGATGAGTCTAAAAGGGCTACGTCGTCAGGGGTGAAAAATTTCAGCTTAGTGTGTGTGGATGGCCTATATGGAGAGAAAAAGATTCATTTTCACATTTATCCAGCTCAGTGGGGATTTACTATCCACCTCTCTTTCTTCCTTTTCCATTCTTCCCTCCATCTCTTTCGCACAATGAGGAACCCCACGAGTAAAAATGCTGTTTGAGCAATTGCAGCATTTCACTGCATGTGTGTGTCTGTGTGCATGGCGGGGGGGGGGAGTTGGTGCATGGTAGTCATGCATGTGTGAGGCAGGCCCGTGTGGAGTCAAAGCCTTTTTAGACAGTTTGTATGGATAGCTGCAAGGGTCACTGGGTGTGTGTACGCATGAGAACACTAAGGGTCTGTCAGGAGAATTGCATGCATCTGATAATGGCCTGCTCAAGCCTCCAAGGCACACACTCATACAGACACCAAAGTTCTGCACTAACAAAAATATTGATTCATATTTTTTGCAATACCGCAGATGTCTCAGATAGATGGATGGATAGATAGATGGATATAGGATGATTTTTTTTCCCTCACATCAGTATAATATTTGGCTGTGCAGTGAGCTATTGCATTAATAAGGTGACATCTTTAATCTAAACGGTCTTTGAATCCCAATGATTCATGTACCTGCTTTTCAGGCACTTAGCTATGAATTTCATTTGGAAAAGGAAGCATAGTGAAATATTGGACCTTGAAGCGATCTCGACAAACACTATATTTTCTAATAAAGACAAATCCAATGAGTCTTAAAAATCCACTGATACACGTTCCACTTCTCGCCCTATTGCAGGGCGAGTTTTTAAAACTCTTGGATATAGAGGTCATGGCTCATTAAAACAGATTCAATGTCAAATGCAATAAGACATACATGAGAAAATGTTTCTACTACAAATCAGACCACCAATTTCACATCCCAATCCATACATATAAGTACCATTTCAATAGCAAGCACATTCTACATCTATACTCTGATTGTAATCATTTATCTTCCCAAGACAAATGCAGCCGGCGTCAGACCAGATCTGTAACACAGAAGAACAACCAAAATATGGTAACTTTAGAGCCAAGGCATCCCCAGTCATAGATTTCATAGATCCATGCCAACATGGTCAACAAATTACCCTACCCAAATCCTTGGATGCAGGTCTTGAATCAAATGAACTTGTGCCACAGATTAAATTATGATCCCAGTATCTTCTGTCTTTATACTAGTAAATCACCACTAACTTTTAACAATGGTTTACACATTGGGCTCCTTTTGAATCCATCTGCCAGATATAACACCTTCTGTTCCTCCCTCTACAACACATTTTCTAAAATCAACATTTGTTCTGATGTCCAGATTGTATTCATTGGTAGCGCACCTTTATTAGCTAGTGAAAACCCCAAGATCGAGGCTGAATCCAAGCCTAATTTCAAACTTGAATTCCAACAGATTCCATTAAATCCCTCTTTATAAGGATGTGCCAGTCATAAGTGTTTTATTTAACCCCCTCTTTACTCTCCCCTAACCATCCCAGGAACCAGTAGGCAATTTTTAACTGGGGGGATGGTCTGAAAGGAGTACCAACCCCTCATCCTCTCTTGCACAATAATAACTTGGTCTCTCTTGCGCACCGTCAACCTTTCTCAAGACGTAACTCATCCTCTCTCCCACACAATAATAACTCAGTATCTCTCGCACAGTAACTTGTTCTCTCTTTAACACCTTCACAGTCCTTCAACAAATCTCTCGTACATTTGTTTCTTCTTGGAATTTTGGCTGTGCTTTTGTCCAGTTTGGCGCCTCATATGACTGCACTCTGTCTGCTACTGGGGGATGGAGAGGGGGGATGGCAGGTTAACAGGTGGGATGCATTATGGTCACTCGTATACTGCCAGGAACAATCAGATAAAGTACATGCCCTGCTATGTCTGTAATACCACTTATGTTAAGTTGGCAGGCAACAATATCAGGTTGCCCATGTCTTCTATAGCTTTGGATGCAGAAAACCTTTAAACAAGTGGATAGGAAGTGTTTGTTCTTGGCTCTTTTTGGCATTAGCTAATTTTATTATATGAGTTACTCTGCTGAATGAATTGGGCATGAGACAGGAGCAGCCGCTTGCTCCCATTGATAAAGTGGAAAACGATTCCCTGAGTTAAGAATTGGTTGTCATTTTATGCAGATGACAACCTGATTCTTGTGCCTAAATGGAATAAATCTCTTCCACTGATTTTTACATGCATCCACTAAATCCCTGAGGTACTCCCTCCCCATGCTACCCAATAGTGACCAGATACTGACTGGTCAAAGACAGTTAAATATTTAAACAAATTAATCAACCAGTCTGTAATTCCCACTCGATGGCAGTGCACTTTGAACTCTTTCAAACAGACTCAGCCAGATGGTCCCTCATATCAAAACTGCTCTACAGAATACTTGGT
Source organism: Lateolabrax maculatus (assembly GCA_031216445.1). Lineage (NCBI taxonomy): Eukaryota > Metazoa > Chordata > Actinopteri > Acropomatiformes > Lateolabracidae > Lateolabrax > Lateolabrax maculatus. The sequence goes on along the minus strand of CM062205.1, from coordinate 7,390,316 downwards.
TATACCCTGGTTCTCTTTTGAACACTCCTTATCTGTACCTGTGCCGATCCATTAATTGAGAGCTGAACTTGTCTCTAAGGAACACTCACATCCCAACAGGTTTTTCTTTTTTTTAGTTTATCAATTCCTTCAAAGTTTATATGGTGTTGAACTGTTTTATTGAAGGTTCCTATCAACATGAAAGGATCTGTATCAGGGACACAAGTTCTCCCTAATTTGTATACTTGAGGATATTTGAGGAAGGTCATGGAATCATCATGATATTACACTTTAGTGCAGAATCACTACGCACTTATCGAAACATTTGTCCTCGGTGCAGATGTTGTGAGGAGTGATTGTTGAACAGATTTTCAGATAAAGATTGGGACGAGATTTCCTCAGAAATATCATGAAAATGGCCAAACCAGATTTGTTTGAGTTACTTTACGGATTATATGGCCTTTGTTGGAAATGTAAGGATGGAGAGGGGGAGCTGCCTTAGAATTCAGGATTCAAAGTTAGTTCAACACTTTTAACATTTTATTACACTATGCCTTTCTCTCCTGGCCTGCATGTGCTCGGAAACCCCTTCCTTCCTACTAAGGCAAGCATACTGTACTGTATGTATATTACACATTTTCTATCACCTAATGTGCTATATATGTGCAAGCATTAATGCATTATTTTCTACAGATTTCATCTTGTTTTGTGTTTTTTTTTCTACTTTTACAATATTACATTCAACATATATTAAAATATAAATAAAACACCCACTAGAGAAGCTGCTAAAGCGGTGTATGTTACCGTAAACATGGGCTTAGCCATGTGTTTTAAACATCTCTGTAGTTCTCAACCAGTACATATGTGTTTTTATGTGTGTGTGGATGTGTGTGGGTGACGATGACTTTGCGCATGCATGCAAATGTTTGTTGTGTGTGTGTCTCTGACTCTACAGTGAACTGGGTTTTATTTTGCTGTTCCAAACAAGCACCACCTGCAGCTATGTTTTTCCCCCTGTGTGTCTTATTGTGTGCATGCGTGTCAAATTCAATGAGACAGACCCTATGACACCAATGATAACAACTCTGTTGTGTGTTCACACACACAAACACATTCTTTTGTGATGGTAACTTCAGATGATGCACCACTTGATCGCATTTGGATCAAAATAGGTGCAAACTAGACACGAGGTATGAATGTTAGAGAACCTATGAACACTTAAATTGTTGCTGAACCAAGGGAACCAATCATTTCTGTGAAAACAGTTTTATATTTTCCACCTAATTAAAAGTCCCAATGAAACTATGAGAAGAGTAGAAATATGATGTTTTTTTGGTTTGTTATCTCCATTTATACTGCGGTTTCAGTCTCATAAAGAGACTGCAGTGTAGGCATCAACATCTATTACGTCTAAATGTCTGGTTTATGACAGCTCTTTGCTGTCACCAATATATTGTTGCGTTCAAAATATAGTTGTAAGGTGTGTTGAGAAGAGTGGAATCACATTAATCATTTTGGACATATACTCCAATATTCTAATACTCCCTTGAAATAGCAACATTTGACAGCAGTTTCAAAATATACTTTGAGACGTATATATGTATACACACATACTCAGATCTGAGTACTTTATTGGAGCACGAGTATTTGGCAAAGTAGTGAGGACATTGTATAATTGGATATCACACCGCATGTAAGATTATGAGCTGGCACACAGACACTATATTAACGCTGGGTAGACATACAGCATCAGTCTAAAAATTGCCTTCACTGCTGCCAGTTTGCATTTTCAACCTTTACCCAAACTGTACTCGCTCTATACATCCACTATATTTCCATATAAATCCATTTAATGTGCATTAGCTGTCTGAATGAGTGTTACAATAAGTGAAATACACAATGTATTATCCTCACCAAGCAAACAAGCACAGATGCATGGGAAATATTAGCACGGGTATAGTATATAGAGTATATATATATATAGAGAGAGAGTATACATAGAGTATATTTAATATGCAGAATCACTCCTGGACTTTAATACATCCATGTTACTTCAATTGATCCTACAATGAGTATAGGTCAGTCTCACATTCCTGCCTGTAATTCATCAGCCCTCTATGACACACAACACACAACTCGAATAACCTTGTACATTATGTCCTGTGATGCACTGTGACGCACTTTTTGTGTGGCTTAACCTGGTGAACACTCACTTTTCTGTCTGTCTTTGTCTAACTGCTTGTGGCACACTGTGTTTGTGTGTGCGCCGATGTCTCAGGCAGTGTGGGTGGCGTGCTACGTCTGCCCCTGTCTGACTTATTGTGACACGGCGGTCACATGTCTCTGCGTGTGTCTTATCATGTCTCAGACTACGTGCGCATTTTATTTCTCTACGTGTGTGTGTGTGCGCGCGTGCAGTAGTCTGTCTAATCTTTCTACACGGTGTTAATTTATGAAGTCTGTGATAATTTGGCTGTATGTGCCAACTCCCTCATCGAGAGGATTGATAATTAAATCTTCCAGAAATAACAATGGTGCAGACACACAGACACACACACACACCAAACAAGGTTAGAGAGATCTGAGAAAGTGTGAGGAAGGAGCCATGAACAGTATATGAAAAGAGAGACAATGCAAGAGTGAAAAAAAAGAGTATTAGTTGAAGTTGTTGAGGTTAGTTGAGGACAAGAATAAAGGAGGAAAAAGTAGGAAAATGAGGAAATTAAGGAAATATGTGGAGAAAGGTGAAAATTAAGGGCAAGAAAGAAGAGATGTCAGTGATGAACAAAGAGCTCAAATGAGTGAGATAAAACCGGGTGGAGAGACAGCTGAGGAGAGAAAGAGTGAGTGAGTGGGAGGATCATGGGAGAGTTGGAGACAGAGAGAGAGGGTTTAAAATGCCAGGAGACAGTGTGCGGTAAATAAAAAGCTCTTTATGGCCGGCTGAGCGATTTAGTGGATTATCCCTTTACAAAGGTCAACGCCGGTTTGGAGCACGACCAAAACAACAACAACAGAATGAAAGCAAGAAAAAAAAAAAAAAAAGCCTGACTCAAACTGTAAATGGCATGACCAGTAAACAAATATGACAACAATGACAGCAGCTTAACAGACGGCGCCATGAGGAAGTGAAAAAACACAACTGAAAGCAAATGAAAATGGACGGTTTGAAATGAAAAATAACAAGCTTAAAAAGTAAAAAATAAATAAAAAAATCCCCAAAAACGGGCTTCAGCTGCTGATGAAAATGGAGAGTAATGCAGCTGGACACAAAAGGAGATACAGGGGGCTTATGACAGCTTGTGGATGTTTTACTAGAAGATTTGCATAATATGTGGTGTAACCAGGAGCGAGTGTGAGCCAGGATGCACCAGAACGCCATTCTGAGATGAAAAATTTGGAACGGCAGTCCCAAAGAGAGAGTTTGGTAATTTTGGGAAAATTTGCTAGTGTTATTTTTGAAAGAAAACATCCTGTTTACAACCATTTCCCTGCGGTCTCTTCTCTCCTTTCAAGCTGAAATATGTTCAGCTCGTACAGATGCGTCTCATGTGTCAGCTTGCACGACCCCTGGGCAAGTTTGTGTACAAATGCGTCTTTGCATTGACTTTGTATCCAATCGTACTGCCTCTAAAGTTCACCTTGCGTTCTGTTTGAACATGTGGTCGGTATCCAGGTTTTCTATACTTAACAATTATCTTCCATTTTAACAAGACAGACCACATGTGATGAAAGATTGTTATTTAGGGGGACATTTACTAAGGATTTGCAAAGGTGCTAAACAGTCAAATCGAGTTTGTCCATATTTTCTAAAGGGTTGAAAGAAAGCAGCGGCACTAAAAATAGTGTGTTTGGGTTCAAGTATTATTATTTTGTGGACTTTGTGCCACTTTGTGGGAGTAGGGGATGGAGATGAATACAACTTATACAGAAAGCATTACGAAGTTACTTTACTGGAGTTCTCCAATCCGAACCAACAACAACAATACAAAAGAGCTGCAAAGCACCAGCCTGTTATTTTGCCTGTTATCACATAATCTTACCTCTTTGTTTCTTCAGCCTGCTACTTGAATATGTGTTTTTTTCTGAACACATCATGCAGATCAGATGTCCTTTCCAATGCTGGCATCTGTTCTATGAAAAAGAACCAGAAAACAGGATCATCCAGATCAATCAAGCTGTCAACCCTTGCATTTAAGAAGGTAAATACTATTAGATTAAATCCTGGACATTTAAGTTTTTTATTTTATATTTTAAATGATGGAAAGATAGAGAGAGGGATGATCAGAGAAAAGGTTGTGGAGAATATAAAAACAAAGAAAAGGCAGGTAAGAGTAAGCAGAGGAGGATCAGTGACAACATTTTAATCAGAACTAAATGAGGGAGAATGAGTGGGCAATAAGGGAAGAGACGGAAAGGGATTAAAGCGGAGAGAGACAGCACAGGAGAGACAGACGCAGGTCATTAAGAAGTCTCTGGTGGAATAAAATGAGGAATTATCTTTTTAATGCAATGCTTAATATTCCTGCTTGTGAAATATGTGGGAGGCTTACATACATACACGTAGTCCACCTATATCCTCATCCTCCCGCTCTAAGTCACTCATTGCTTTTATTTTTATTTTTCATCCCCACCTTCCCTTTTAATGCCAATCCATTTTTTTGATTTTATTTCATAGCTTAACATAAGGCTTTGTTTAACCAGGACACTCCTGCTGAGATCATACGTGTGTTATCCAGACTTGGAGACTTGGCCGAATGCCATTCAGTAGGAAAACAGAAGAATAAACAAATTTTATAAGCAGCAACAGACAGAAAATGAAAAAAAAAAAAAGAAAAGAAAGTGATGAAAGAGGACAAACATTGGCCTGATTCTACAGCTCTCAACATTCAACAGCTTGCAATTCAGTACGGGTGACTTGTCAAGGCTTCCTGCAGGCTACTACATACAAAGCTTTGATGAAAGGCAAACCTAACCATTAGAATGTCAAACTACATTTTACTCCATATGTCTGAAAGTAAATACATGGACTGTTTTTGCCATTTGTCTTTACTGTCATGGTTTTCATGTATTGGCTCCCCTCGTGACAAAATGAACCTAATGTGAATTTAAATAAATAATGAAGCCTCCATCTTCACTAATCTTTATATTAATTTTTTTTCGTACATTAGTTTCAACTTTATTGTCATTACACAAAGTACAAGTTCTGAGACAACGAAATGCAGTTTAGCGTCCCACTAGAAGGGCAAAAAGCAGTAAAGTCCACAGTATGTACATACAGTATGTGTACAGGTAATATATAAATAATAATAATAATAATAATAATAATAAATAAATAAGGGGTACATATGGCTACACTAAGCTGTATATACAGTATGAACAGTATGAACAGTGTGAAATGAATACACTAAGGGGATACACATCCTGAGGGGAGCATGAATATCCGTAGCAGATGTTATGGTAATCCATCCAATAGTTGCTGAGGCACTTCACTCAAAACCACAAATGTGAAGCTCATGGTGGTACTAAAGGAAAAGTTAGAGGTTCACCAAAGTCATTATGATTTATCATCTGGGAACCATGAATGTCTCTACAAAATGTGTGTTAATCAATCTTCTAAATGATGAAATATTTTATAAGATAAGTAAGAACTTTGACCTGCCCCTGGTGCTTAATTATTAGGCTTTATCCTCTGGAGACAATGGATATCTGTACCCTATTTCATAGCAGTCGATCCAGTAGTCGTCAAGATGTCACTAAAACCCAGAAATGTCAACTTGCTGGTGGTGCTAGAGGAAAAGTTCAGGGATCACCATGAATGCATGTACAAAACTGTCAAAGCAATCCATCAAATAGCCGCATGTGGTGCTCAGATAACCTGCCCCTCAAGTCTTTATTCAGTCAGGTCCATGTAAAAACAACCACAAGGGAACTCCTATAGACAACATGAATGTTGCTACAGTTCACAAAACCAGAGGCGGAAGAGTTGTCTTGTGAAGAAAATCCTCAAAACCCTGTGCATGTAATCTTGTGTTATGATCTGTAATTTTCCTTCAGATGAAAGTATGTGATTTTCCTTTGTATGAGCCACTGTAATTTTATCTTCAATCATTACATATTAGCTATTCTTAATTTATATAATTTGTACTTATACTTAAAAATGCTAATTAGGCATCATGTCCTGTTGTGTGGAAACGCTGTGCCCCCCTGTGACATTTAAAAGAAACATATATGCATTTTGTGTGGATGTGGTGATTTTCAGATGTACACTTCACTGACCACATATTGGTCTTAAGAGCAGAGGTACCTTATTTTCATAAATAAATTAAATAAAATGTGACAATGCATTAACCTCAGCGAGCCCTGTGACATTTAAAATGAGTGAGTCAGTGTCTGTTCTCTGGCTCTCTTTCATACACACACATACACACTTTATTCAAGAAACACATAAGCTCAAGGGCTGTGTAAACTCATAAACCTACTTGTAATATTAGATGTTGTGAGATTTATACAAGATATTAGTTATAATTTTTGGGTAACTGTTTTAACTCAAAGCAATTCTGTTCTTGCGAGAATAAGTGAAGTGAACCCTGTGCCTTGATCATCCCTGGAGCCATTTGCCTGTCAACAGCTGAGTCAAAGTCAAAACTCTTTTATCGATTTGCCTGTCGAAGGCTTTCAGGTGACGGAGGCTCCGTCTCACTCCTTCCCCAGCGCCCTCACCCAGTCCACTCCGCCTCCATCCACTGGTGAATTCACGAGGAGAGAAAAGGACTGTGCACCGATGCTGACTTGTGACACACCCTAAACCCTCTGATGATCAAAGTGCGACAGTCAAGAAACACAAAGAAAACATCTTATGAATTGGAATTCTCTGTCGGCTGTGGTTTTATCTCGGGATGTCTTACACATATACACATTCATACACATTCCTAACTACACACTTACTTTGACCAAAATCTGTCTTCTCAGTATGAATCACTCACCCCCTGCAGACTTGAAGAGCTGTGTCAAGTTTGGATTCATTGTAGTTGCAACAGATTCTGATGGTGACAAGTTTCACAGCAGGACAAAAGTAACAAACATTCAATACTCCTCAAACCACTTCTGCAGCAAATTCCCCTTATGTGGTGCCAATAAGTCAGCTCTTGAATGCAGTTTGAGGTTGTGTCAAAAAAAAGCCCTCCTGAATTATTTGGGGGAATTATTTGCAGAGAATGATTGCATGATGTAGGGTGAGTAAGAGTGGTATATTAAAGCAGAAAGCACAATGATCATGACAAGAAGACTGGAGATGCGCAGCATTTTCACTGGAGGTGTAAACTGTTCCCAGAGTTGTCTGTAAAAAGTGAATGCGGCTTTGAGTCAAGTGGATTAGTGGAATAGAAGATCCTCTCTTGACAAACATTAATTAAATCTTAATGGATGACGCTCATTATTAGGAAGGGTCTCACTAATGCCAGGGCCAGACTATATGATATCAGCCTGATAATAGCTCAACTGCGTAAACTGGTGTTGGGCATGACAGTTGATCATTTAATTCCGTGTAGTGTATCACAGTGGACACGACAACAGACGCCAGCATCTGGGATCCCTCGCAAATTCCCGACAAAACAAAATACTCTCCTAGTATCACAAATTCCACGACATGTTCCGTGACGATGACCAATAGGAGCACAGCATTAGGAGCATAACTGCCTAATCTGACACAGTGATAATTTTAACAGCATTCAAACATATCTTGGTCTGAACCTGGCATAAGTTTGTCAAATATTTTCAAAGCACTGAAGGACTAAAATTTACTGTGATGGCAACACTGTTCACCATTTTGCCAACATCCGCATTGAGTAAGCGGTGTAAGAGCAAAGACAGCTGGCAAGAGAGACCCAACTTCGATCAGATCATCCGATCACTACAGCTGTGTCCGGACAACACCTATCTTATGTATAAAGGTAATGTCTGCAAGCAAGCAAACAAAAAGAAAAGCTGTTGTTCTCCTACCCCATTGTAGCTAACTTGTACATAAAGCATTTTGAACTAGGTGCAACGGTTTCCCAAAGCATCTTCCAGTGATGAGCAGCTGAATCCGAGGTTTCCCAGAGCTTTTGGCTGCGAATCAACAAGTGTCCTAGAACATCGACAAGGTCGAGTCGAAGGTTATCAACCAAAAAATTCAAGTGTAGAGTCATCAGTACCTGCATCAATCCATGTTCCTTATCCCTACTGGAACATTTAATTTTATTCTATTGTATTGTATTTTATTGTTGTATTGTATTTTATTGTATTTAAATATACCGGCTGCTATGATGACCTAATTTCCCTTCGGGGATGAATAAAGTAATCTATCTATCTATCTATCTATCTATCTATTCTTTACCTATGAAGTGGCTGTGCTCAGGGCTTGACATAAACTTTTTTGCTCGCTAGCCACTGTGACCAGCCACTCACCATTTTTATTAGCCGAAGTTTTGTTGTTGGGAAATTACGTTTGATTTGATTAAAGTTGACTATGGTGTGCTACAGTTTACTTAAAAAAATAGATTTACAACCTTTTTAAATGTAGCCCAAATTACTGCTGCAAACACCCAAATCAAGAGCAGGCCTACATAAAATGTAAAACACTACAGTCATCAAATGTTCAGCTCCGGTGTGGTTGTGTGTAAAGATCTTTTTGTATGAAAACATGCTACTGATAAACCAAAGACATAAAAAGAGAAGCTTCGTCCTGCGGCCAGTGGGTCAGTGGATCGGCAGTTACTATTGAGCTGCAGGCACTATGTTTAATGCTCATCCCAACCGGACGCCTCTGTCCCCACATCCCCCCTCAACCACGGCCTTTCACCCCTCTCTTGAAGTGTGGGTCTGCCCGCTGGAAGAGGGACAGTGGGATCCTGTCTGGTTTGTGTGTGTGTGTGTGTGTGTGTGTGTGGGTGTGTGTGTGTGTGTGTGTACATAAATAGAATACCACCTGCCAAAGTGGCTAGACGTCACTGTGTCACAGGCCACTCCCGGATTTTACCCCGCATTTGGCGGCTGGGCAGGCGCTATTGTCAAGCCCCGGCTGTGCTGCTTGGAAAGGCAGACAGTCAATATTCGTAATACATTGTACTTAAATGTGGGTGGGTGAGTTATTGCATGGGTAAGTGAGTGTACGTGTTTGTAGTGTGTGTGGGGGGTTTCAGGGACATGAATTTATCAATGATAAGCTAGATGTAACTGTAGGCAAAAGACACACACACCCATATGCACACTCACACGCAGTGTAAAATAAGTCTATTATGTTGGCAATGATAGCTTTGCTCTTAGCTCTTGGCTTCTGAACGGGGCCAAAGAGCTGTTATTACTGTGCGGGAGATAACAGGAACACACATACAAACACACAGGGTGAGGAATACAGAGTAGAGAATTGTCGAGGTCAGCAGGATTCAGGCTGTTGTAATGGGATGATATGAGCTGTCAGGACCTATAGAAAAGCAAGGGGGGGGACCTATAGATTCTGATATGACCTCCGATATGATGCGTGGTTTCTGGTTCTTAACAGACCTGAAGTTGATGAGACCTAAACCAGAATGTGGACGACCAAAACAAACCTAAACAGAGAGAGAACACTGACACAGGCAGCAGTGTGATGTGCCACCAGTTAATAAACAGCAGCCGTACATATCATTTTTCCGTGCGCTTCTTTCTCCTGTGATGGCTATGACGCACCCTGTCAGTGGTTCCAAACCTTTTTCTTCCTTTTTTTGCTTATGGATGGGCTCATGTTAGTGCCGACAGCCATGATAGCAGCTGATACTGAAGCATAAGAATGGGACTTTATCTAGGCCTGATGAGATAAATATAAATATAAATAGCACCCAGCCTGATTCAAGTCAGTTTTTGGTTTCGAGGAACCAGGTGGACTCATGAAGACCCCAACTGTCAATATCAAAATTACAACTAATTACAAAGCATACTGATAATTTTGTCCTTGTCGCACTTGATCTTACACACAATTACAGGAAACCAATCTGCCAATAATGTTCCCGATTAATCGATTAGTTATGCGGCCTATTAAAGAAAAAAGTAAAATGTGCCTTTCAAAATTTCCCAGAGCCCAAGGTGATGTCTTCAAAGAGCAAATAGATTTATTTTCTTGCTATACTATAATTTGAAGGAATGCAGCAACTCTTCACATTTGAGAAGCTGGACTCCGGGAATGTTTATCCTTCAATATTACAGAGAATTCCCTTCTTTATCATGATGAATGATTTAATATAGCAACTGGCTAGACAGTTCGCATCGCTGTGCTTGAACTTTGTCCGAGAGCATTACACAGAGAGGAAGAGAGGTAGAAGAAAAGTAAAGAGGGAGGAAGAGTGACTAGGGAGTTTTGAAGTGGAAATGGCTTCGGGTGTCAGGTCTGGTTCTGGCAGGAATATTTTGTTAGATATCAGGCCAGGTCAGGCTAAGGCTGAAATCTCGGGGCCCTGCTCTCTGCACTACTCCAAGAGACATGCAGTCTCTGGTCTGCAGTTACTTGTGAAGAACCTGACCTTTCCCTATTCTCTACACCCTCTCAGCACAGTTTGAGTTATGAGTTAGGAAATAGTCTCTAAAATCATACAAAAAGGCATATAAGAAATGAGGAAAATTGGATAGAAACAATTGAAAACAAGTAGTTGTGGGAGGCATGCTGAGTTTTGTACTAACTCAAAGTATTTACAATCACACAATCCCTTGCAGCGTAATCTAACACATTCAAGCAATTTGTTAAAAAATGAAGCACTCAACCTGGTTCGTCGGAATTTTCATGATGGACATAAAAGCTTGTTAAAGCTTATTACTCATAATGTTTTTTCCAAAGAAATCTTTAATAGCAACATTTATTTTGGTACTATCACCTGACTTGCAATACATGCTTTTAAATATGTGAACTCTAGGTATAAAATAGCCAATCATCCACAAAAACCATCTCAAGGCTCACGAGGAAACAACAGGGATAAAACAAGTTTCAAATGTACAGGTGACTGATATTTGTTCAGACTATGAATCAGCCCTATGAGGGAAAAGAGAAAAAAAGACAAGAGAGCCTTTGTGCAAAACTGTTACAGAATTTAAGCATATAATGTAGTCAGACAGCAAGCAAGCTGCTTGCCTAACAAAACAGTCACACGTGGACGGCTCAGTTACCGCTGCTAATGGCCGATGAATAATTTCATAACATTACAAGAGAGCTGGGGAGATGCATGGGAATGGCTGAAAGCAGAGAAACATGAAAACATGAATATGTAAAAGACAATAATATCATATTACACATTACACAGTAATTACTGGACAGTGAAAAGAATTAGATACATTACTAGTTACTGTACTTTCATTACTCATCCCAACTCTGTAGGTACCTTTAAACAACTCCAACGCCTCATTACAAACATGTAAGAGGTTATATATTTAAAGGGGAATTCCGCCAATTCTACACATCAAAGTCTGTTTATAGGTCTTTGGGAGACAGCATAACTGAAAAAAGTATAAAACCTTTTGTAGATCCAGAGGAAGCGTGATGTCACTTGAGTCAGCATCAGTTGGGGCTGAATACTAAAAGTTTGAAAATGAAAAAAGTCTTGCGGTGTGGAGATGGAGTCCTCTGTAGGCCTCCCCGTTTTCTCTGCCTGAGGCTACATCAGCCGCTAAAAGGCATAATGCACCCGAACCTCCAATTGAACTGTTGGCGGTCAAGTTCCATTGTGGGTAATATAGGTGCCTAGTTTTATGAAGGAAGAAGAATGCATGGAATAAAAAAGACAATACCTCTAGTTCAGCTGCATCAATTTTGATAAACGTTTTTTAAACTGTCCGACGTGGGAGTCGCATCTCCCCTTTTTTTGGTGGAGGCTAGTCCAGTCATAAAGTTAGTACAAAGACACCAAACCCATTATTAAAATCCTGGTAAGACAGCAAACAAGCAAAATGTCAACGTAACAGAGCCTAACTCGGATTAGCAACTGTAATGTAATTACCGTATTTAATATATTACTAAGTGATGCGTTACTGCCAGCCAAATTATAAATGATGCAACAAGGCAGTGAGAAAGCAACTGTATTCTTTTTTTACAATGTGAAGAGCACAAATCAAATAATTTTTGAGTGACTTTGAAGAATCCTCAACGAGTGTTACTTGAATTAAGTAATCCAGATTCAGGTCTTTAGGAGATTACACTATTTAGACTATTAATCCAGAAAAGTCATAGCCTGGGATCGCCAGACTAATTCGCAAATGTGTATTAGTCTGGAACCTCTCAGTTCATTTTTGATTTCCAAGGGGCATTATCGACAGACGGAGACAACCAATCAGAGCAACAAAACACCGTCCTGTTGGGCGTTACGTCCTGTCAGAAGGTCGGCAAACACATATTTCTTATCAACATAAAGTTTAAATGCAGTTGTTTGTTCTGCTTTCATAGAAAATTTTCCGTCCAGTCCGTTTCATACTGCTGCTGTAGACGGCAGGGGACCGGGAGCCGCCAAATTGGATATTTACAAACATGCCTGAACGGCGCTTCTCTCTGTCAGTCATCGTATTAAACCCGCCTCCTACTAGATAAATGATTGTGATTGGTTAGAAGAACTCAGTTTGAATGGGAGAGGGGCCAGACGTATCTGCCAGAGCAAATGAAACATGAGCTGCAGATTCATCTGGTTCCCGGTCTAGAAAAGTCACATCCCTGAATTGAACTCTAAGAGAAAAATGACAGTGATAGTGACATAACTTCCTTAACTTTGGCATTTCTTTATAGCAAACTTCTACCAGGGTGGAAAAAAGTCATGCTTGATGGAGATGCATCAGTGCAGGAAAGGCAGATAAGCAGGATAAGAAGCTCTTTCCATCCACATTTTCATCATAAACTCTGTGGACAAATGTGAATGACTTGGATACTAATGCTGTCTCATGAATAATTCTTCTCAAAGATCTCTTATGCCTATTGAATTACTGATTAGTGCTGTGTAGTAAGCTGTTGACATTGTTTATAAAGTGCTATATTTTTTACACAAAGAAAGTATGTTCTATACAATACAGGTAAGTAAAAGCAAAGGAAACAAGAAAAGCACAAAAAACTAAACTAAACTAAAACTGAAATTAAAGCGGGTTCTGAATGTTTTTTTTACAGAAGTAACCCTGGTTCTCTGAGTGAAGGCACTGTCCATCCAGTGACATTTTCCATATATGCCACCCTGTCATTGCCACTAACTGGCGATGCCCTTCCACTGCAGAAGGCTAAATGTAACCCACCTGAAGATGATCAATCCCAGGAGGCACCTTTGCAGCGAATGCACATGCAGTGGAGCCAATATAACAGCCTGAACTGCTAAGCCATGGGTCTAAGAGAGACCTTCTCCCAAACAGCTGGATATTTTCTGTGAGCAACAGAGAGGAGGGTCCACCGCTAGGCCCGGGAACTGCGTCCTCTAAAGTATGTCGAGACACAGTGGGACTGCTACAGGTGTAGGCGCAAATAGTGCATATTTGCTGTAGCACGGTGCAAACTTAGGTGAAGGTTTAGCTGTGCAAGTTGAAAATGTTTTAAATTGAGCAAAAAACATTTGTTCTCATGCTGGGACTTGAATGAATCAATTTCATAAAGGTAAAGGGACAAGAGGAAAAGGGGATGGAGAAAAATAAGAACTGGGTTTCTTGATGAGTTCTGAGATGAGTTTCTGCTGTCAAACAAAACAACAAACGACCGTCCGTGCAGCCGTCAACATAGGCTGGTTGGGGGGCGAATAAATACAGACTATACCAACGGGCCAGTGGTTAAACTCAATTCTGGTTGAACGCACCTAAAACCCTCCAGCCCACTGTTGACTCAGTTGAAGTGTAGGCGTAAGTGTTGTAGACAAGTCCGTTGATTCATAAATTGTAAATTTTGATTCTCTGCATTTTGCAAGGCACAGCAGATGAACTACAAAAGGAGCTGGATTCTAGAAACTTAATAGTTAGCGGGCAATAACTTTCCCCTGCTCAAGGTTCAAACTGAAGCCCCAGTATCAGCGGTGCGCAAGCCTCATTTCAGTGCAATACATCCAGTAAACCTCCATTGGCCCCATTATGGTTCTCATTAAGCAGCTGGCGGGGCACTGAATGCAGTCTACACTCACCAAACTGCAGATTTCTTCCGCCACACAGGTTTTGATAGAACCCCCAAGATTAGCCAGCTCACCAAGAGAAACCTAACCACGTCTGTATGCAGCTATAACTGCTTTAAACAGAGTGAATAACAGAGGCCGCTGCTCTCATATAAACATGTGTTTCTCACAAACACACACACACACACACACATACACACACACACATCAACCTGTTCTCGGTGCTTTTATGCAGTGCACTGCCTCCCATGGATGGTTTGTCTTACGGTCAGTCCCTGGACATATGGACTATGTAACTGAGTGGAAAACACATACATACTGTATGCTGATGTTCAGGAAAAGAATAAAAAGTGAAAATATAAAGTTTCACACTGCAGCTTCCACACTGTATTTTGCACAAGCTTTGTAATGCTTATTGAATTAGTAATGCTTTCTTTGAATAATTTCACTGAAGTCTTTGTGATGCCTTCTGAATTAGTAATGTGCTCTCCCTATGAGTTGTTATGCGTAGTAAATTAAAGCATTTTTCATTTTATCCCTCAGAAATTCTCTTTGGTTTCAGTGATGTTTTGGTTGTCTTTGTTCTTTCCTTGTTTTGCTGTTTGCTTCTACGTCTTTCTTCCCTCCCTTCCCCCCCCCCCCCCCATGCCTCAAATCATTATGCATGGCGAGGCCTCTTCACCTTTCACATTGATGTAACAATGCCATGCCACTCCATTGAAAAAAGTCAGTGGTAGGCAGATCAATCAGTAATTGGAACTGCAGATCATTAAAGGAGAAAAGTCTTTTTTCAAGTTTATCTTAATAAGACACTCTTGCCAGTTTTCTAATCTTAAAATCGATCCACAGTCCTCGCTCCAAAATGCATTCTGAAGTTTAACTGAAGCAAACATGGGCCATCGGCAGCATGTGAGCAAAACTAAGTGTGTAACACAAGTATATGGAAGACATCAGCTCCATTTGGCAAATTCAGACTGGACTTCAGCTGAGATTCAGCATGCACAGAACAAAGACTACAGATTTTGTCATTGATTTCTTATAGCACTACATCACGGAGGGATCTCTTAATGGCCAGTATGGACAGGAGGAATGATTGTAGCGACCAACAACACTTTCAATATACAAATGGCAGGTGTGTATTGTACTACGATAGATTTGAGAACACTATAGAGTCTATAGTCATGCTACTAGCACTGTGTGGCAACTGTGTTTTGAGCTAAAATGTCAGCATAGTAATATGCTGACAAGCTGCTGTTTAGCAGGTATAATGTTTTTATTACTAAAATACATCTGAATAAGATTTCTCCACAGATTCATCCACCTCTACAGGAAAAAAGCAACTCCTGATAATAAAAAAAGGTACATTTTACCGTAGCTGTTGTGATTTATAAAAGATTGCAGGTGTCATAAGTCCTTGGCTGTTTTGTTGAAGTTTCAACAGATGTTGGAAACTCAAAGACCATTTCTCCAAAAAAGGAACAGGAAGGGTTTCTGCGGTGCCTGTAAGCTTGCAGCCGAGGCAGCTGCTGTGTCAGTTGAGAGCAAACAGTGTCCTAATAGGATCATGTGAAGACTCAACCTGTCAACCACTGAATACTACAGAGAGAAAAAGATACACACACACACACTACCACACAACTAGAGTGTAGACCTCTGGAGAGTAAAAGAAACTGCTGTTTAAAGACGTATATTAACTCCAAAACCATTTGACATTTGCTGCAAATCGGAGCCCCATTTTCTCCTCAAACACACACAAAGCACACACAGTAACCTGACTGCCGAGAATGCAAATGATTTCCTATATCTTGTTGTTTCAATTTAACAGTGCAGGATCCTGTTTCACACCCGAGCGCTCAGTTCAAATTTTGTTATAGAGATTCTGATTAGCCTTATTCAGAGTGAGATCAGAGTAGTGAAGGGAAGGTGCAGATGAACAACGTGACACAGCTTTAGGAAGAGTTTTCAACATATAGTAAGTTCAGGCAAATGGTTATCACCAAGAATGGTAATTACTTTATACCCGCTTAACTAAATTAAGGGTAGTACACAGGTTGAAGGTTAAATCAACACTAAACCACATGCTGTAGTGTAGGAAACTGCTGCTGCACTGCTCTCAGGGGCTGCACTCCATCAAGCTGGCCCAGTGGGCTTCATGTTAGGTATCGGTGAGGGTGAGGAAGCCTGCTGAAATGAAGTGCATGCAGCACATGAAGTAGCTATGATATTGTGTGGCAGATGGAAGGGAAACAGTTCTTGTTGATAAGGTGAGGAGAAAAACAAGGTGAAATAAGCGATGACAAGTGTACATTTTTTTAAATTCAAGAATGTATCTTTAAACTTAATTTTTAAGACAACATGGCAGGGAAGTCCTGAAGATTTTAATCTTTTATGAAACCAAACCCAGTTTTTGATACAAACTATGGTCTGCAGTTTTTTTTTTTTAAAGCAATAGCCATTCAGTGTATTTACATTTTGTATTTGCTTCTCTATGTAGTTGTTTTCATAGTGAGTAGCGGAGTCTGCCATTCCTGTGCTAGACTCCAATGTACTTCAGTTTTACTCTTTGTTATTTTATCTCAATGATATCAGTTTCAATTATTTGCTAACAGTGATCAATTTTCTGAGTTTCCAATATTTCAGGGACTAATGGATCAACTGGAATCTTATTAATATTATTATTATTCCTGTTCATATTAGCACAAAAGGCATGTACCAACGTGGTTTGAAATAGTGTCACGGTCCCAGGCTGTCATTTGTCATTAATGATAGGTATTCAATCTTCAAGAGGGCGGAACGTACCTAATTGATACTTAAATATTGTTTTAAACATGTTTTAGTCATGCCACACTCTGCACTAAAATCATTTTTAATTCTAAATCCTACCCCAAGCTTAAAAAAACATCAAGCTCAATTTTTTTCAAGGTATCATGGTATTTTATTTATATTTATTTATTACTATTGCACAACAAAATGCCAGTTGTAGTCCCTCCATGCTACACACACATAGTACATACAGTATATACAAATAATTACATTTGGAATAATAGACTTATCATTCAGCTCAATATGCACCCCAATCAGTGACGTCACAGCTGGTATTTTACATGAGCTGTCACTGATATTGAACAGCTCTCTCCCCACCCTTAACAGAGATCTTGGCCTGCAAAACATCCCTGTATCACCTCTATTGGTAGATACAATCTATGCTGAAGTCAAAACAGTTGAAATAAATAGTTGTACTTTTCACACTTTGTTCCCAATGTTCTGATAAGACAAAGTGAACTCGAACAACAATTTGATTAAACTCAGTCAGAATAATATCAGTGTGAGGCAGTTATGGAGGTGCTTTATTAAGATTTCCTGTAACTAAACTGTGAGAAAACTGATCCTAATGTTTTATCAGCCATCAGTGTGCTTCCGTAGATGTATACTTTACCATACTAATTTTGTTTAAATCGATATCCATTTCAATTACTCGAAATGTGTTTTTAGTAAGATAAAGTGACAACTCTGTCTGCGTTTTCTCCCCTGTACCGACCTCTGCCATATGATTGGCCGCTGTGGGACTTCATCAGAGCCCGGCTATTGATTGCGGATCAGCTTAATGAAGGTGACATTTCAACCCACCAGTCCGGCCCATGTCATCCACTCCCCAGGGGGCAGGAGTGAAGTGGAGAAACAGGAAGCAATTGATGGATCTGATTAGCCGACCAATTTGTCCTGCATCCTATTATACCATTGATGTGTTTATGTGTGTGTGTGTGTGTGTGTGTGTGTGTGTGTGTGTGTGTGTGTGATTGAAACAGCTTATAGTAAAGAGGGCCTATGAGAGTCACCCAACTGCCTTGAGTTGGTTTGAAACATGACATCCTGCTAAGATACATCATCATCAACACACAGAGTCTGAAACTGTCATATATTTGTGTCTTCATTAAAACGATCAGTATTGGTATAGTATATATAATAGTTTGAAAAGCTTGGCTTACATGACTCACATTAACACTCAACGCTCCCATGTTGGCTATCAGTGTTTTCTGCAACACAGTGGAACTTACGTTCAGTTTTGTCCATTGTAACCTGTAACTTTTCTGTTTTTTATTTTTTAGCATCAATTACTTTCACCATCATTCATTTCAGCATTATATTTTACATTGTGGAATTCAACATTAAGACATATCATCCACTCCAGTTTTGTCTCAATCTGATCTGATGGACAAATGGACATGGCTTGATTTATAGCATTTCATATATGTGGCAAAAAAAGGAAAAGAAAAAATGAGATATCACCATGGTTGCTGTTTGTGAAGTAGTGTGAGAATTTCTGACTTGTTTAGTAAACCTTGAATCAGCCACTTCCCACAAATTGACATTGTTCAGGTAGTAAACACGGAACACAACATTGCACCAGCATATAGAGTATGTATAATGTACTATATGTTTCTGCCTTAGAGTTTCTGCCTTGCTGTGGTGTATTGGTGCGTAACAAGTACAGACAAGTAAAGTTAATATGCAGAAATATAACAATATCCATGCTGGATATTTGGATATTGTGACTGTTGGACTGACTTCTAGTCTCCATCTGCCAACCTTACAACCGTGTTATGCTGCTTTTACACAGGCTATTTAATGTCCTCCTGTCTGCACCCGTCTGACTGCGAAATGTGGTTGTAAAAAAATGTGATGAGCCGAAACCAACGTGGGGGGGGGGTTTATTTGATTTGTCTTCTCATCTGTCCACACATAAGCTCCACTTTGAAATCCATTATTCAATCCTATTCACCGGGTGTTCAGTATTACAGAGATCACAGATGAGAGCAGCTGATATGCAACAGGGGACCTGAACTTCCAAATGTATCACCTTTAAACTCACTCAGTCCTGCATGTGCTGAGCTGACTTTTTTTATTTCTGAAATTCAGGGGTTTTGTCAATTCCGGCAAGTGTGTGTGTGTGTGTGTGTGTGTGTGTGTGTGTGTGTGTGTGTGTGTTGTAATCTGCTGAGCCACCAATAAAACTGGACTGTTTTTCTTTCAGTATTGTGTTTATGGTAATTCTGTTTTAATTTCCCCCAGCAGCACAAATTGCTATATGCTATATACAGTATATTACTATACACAGCAATGGGGCCCAGATTGCTGGAGGTGCAACACATTTCACAACCTGAATCTTCTCCCAATCTTTCATATTTAACCCTCTGCTTTGCCAAACTGATTATTGTCACGGTGCGATTGTAATACTGCCAAATATGTTGTGCGTATTGTTTGTGCCATAACCTGTTAATTGAACAGCCGCGCTTTTAATTAACATTTTAATTAGACCATGGAGCTCAGTTTAAAAGTGCTTGTATTAAAAAGCAAGTTGGCCCAGGAAACCTGATGGGCTCTTGATATGACAAACTGGATGTCCCTTTATGAGCTGAGTGTGGCACCTAAAATGCCATGCTCATAAACACTCATCTCACAGATAGTGTGTATGACACTTTGTATGCCCAGTAAATGAAAGTGGTCATTATCAGTATGTATATGATGCATTAAAATAAAACATGAAGTTGTCGGTAATTATTTTTAATAGTTAGCTTTTGTTGATGTAGATACAGTTAATTACAGTTCATGTACAGAGTGCATGCTTCAGCTTTATGGTCTGCACATCCAGTGAATTTGCTTTATACTTAATCACCTAAAACACCTGTTTGCAATACTTTACATAGAATGGCGGAGCCATTGTTTCAAATGAAGTTCAGCTTACTACACTTTCATGTCCGCAGCCCAATGACCTGCAAAACAACCACATAATCATGTATTATTTAATCATGTATAGATCATGGATTTATGTGAAGATCAATGTATTTGCATGACAGTGTGTTTAATTAGGGCTAAATGTTGGTATAGGAATTAGAAAAAACACCGTTAGACTGAGCTCTGATTAGTAGACGAGGCTTGTGCTGCCCAGGATGTAGAAAAGATTGAATGTAAAGCAGGGCATTATGTAAAAAAAACAGTACCTCCGTCAACTTTTCTGGAGCAAGAAAAGAAATGTACAGTTTGTATCAGTGATGATGCTACTAAGTGCACTTGAATATGAACCACATTTACAGGCCGTCGACTCATTAAAACCACATCGTGTTAAGTATTTTGCACATGCTGCCAGCTTCTTCAAATGAAATCAAAGCATGCTGAATTGATTTTCTTAATGGTACAAAATGGATGGGTGCCACGCTCACTCCAGTAAAAGTGATGTCTACTTAACAAGAAAACATTAAAACCCTGATATTTTTGGCCAAGGAGGCCTGCAGTAATATGCAGTGATACAAACCAAAGGCAGTGGTAGAGACATGAAGTGACTGGCTGGTGTAAAGAGGCAAGGAGGGAGAGGGAGTGAAAGATAGAGAAAAAGAATAAAATGAAATCCAGAGTGGAGCTGGGGGAATGAAAGAAAGAGAGCAAGACAAAATATGTAGACCTGAGATTTATACACCACAACAACCACAATGCAGCATAATTACAAATAAATTAGGGGGATTATGAAAATGCCACTTTTCTGGGGAGTGTGCATTAACATAACATCTTCACACTTCAGCGGGGTCTGCAGATAAACTCTAATTGTGCTTTAATTCTCCTGCCTTTGAATCCTTAAAGGGACACTTCAGCGAGAGTAAAAGGCTGATTTATTATGCACATCATAGATTCTCCAAATTGCTGAGCCCAGGACCCTGCGTGAGGAGACAGAGGCTCTCATGCAGGGAACCAAGCCCATTGAGATGTGCCGACGTTACTGTCATCATGAGTGGGCCCGGCGGGAATATTTAGGAGCCCTGAATCAAAGCTCTAGGAGCACAGATATTCATTTCCTTTTTAATTCCAATAACGACTCAAGTGCCCTCTGTTTTACAGTCATGACAGGTTTGTGCTAGTCCTGGACAGCTTCAGATAACACATCTGAAAATGACATCCCGACCGCTTTTTCAAAATATTAGTTTGTTAAAGTCAAACCTAATATTGTCTTGCTAGGAGCACTGTTGGCTTTAATGACGCTCATTACGGGGGGGCTTAACACAACGCCTTGTTAGGTTCACCATGGGTCTAATAATGCAGTCACAATGTTCAATGCATTACAGAGAGATAGAGAGAGAGAGAGAGAGAGAGAGAGAGAGAGAAAGTTGGGGAAATTGACGAAGGTAGAGATAGAGGGAAAGTGCTGGAAGTACCAGATTGAATACATAATTCATCAGAATTATTGGGGAGAATTACCTTGCACACACTCTTTTTCAGTTACACACACACATAAACACACACTCCATCCAAGGTGGGAGTCAGTTTGCTGCTCGACCAGACTGTAACTGCAAAATGATAAAGAGGTACAAATGTGTGTGCGTGCGCATCTGAACTTTTTTGCGAGTGAGAAGTTGTCAGCTTTAAGGTGGGAGTTTACATGCTCCACGCGTGCGTACGAGTACTTCAACTTGCCGGCGTGAAGGTGTGAGTGCGCACTCGTGTACTTCTCTGCAGCATTGACGTGGCTTGTGTGTGCGTCACTCCGTCTGTCGGCGGCACAGTGGCACTGAGACTCAGCAAATCAGGCTGTAAATGCTCCTCATTTAATTCCCAGCAGGCACTTGTCTATCGGCTTGTTAGCACTGCCTCTAAAGGTGATGAGAGAGAGAGAGAGATTATTGCGGTAATATGGGATATTTGAACAGCTTCAAGCATCCTTAAAGATGAATCGTACATGAAATTAACTTCTATATGTCTCAGATCGTATTTTGGGAAAATCATCTGGAGGACTTCACGTTGTGTGTTCAGAGGGTTTCCAAAACACATTCAAATATATCAGTACATATCTATCAATTACCTGGATTGCCATGGATTACCATGTTCAATAATGGTGGACATGGTGAACATTACACCTACTAAACTTCGGCATGTTAGCATTGTCTTGGTGAGCATGTTGACATGAGCCTCTCCTGTAAAGCACTCCTGTGTCTGAACACAGCCCCGCTGAGCCGCTGGCGTGGCTGCAGACTCTCGAGCTGTGGGCATAAAAATGTATTCTATCAACCCCTGCAGATACATCAAGGGCATTTTGTGATATTAAAAACTCTATTTATTTTGCCATTTGAATGGACTACTGTGGCATGAAATCTTATTGCTTTCATTTCGTTGTCTGCAACAACCATAACTGTGTGGCACTCCCTGTTTGCTGCGCAAGTGTGTGCATATCAAAAAGCCACTATTGCCTGAAGTGATTCATTACAGACTGTGAAGCAGAAGTGCTTGTAATGTCAGGGTATTTGTCAGTTTACTATTGGGGATTATTGTATTGTTGTACCGCTTTTTCCATTGTATTGGGGACTTTCTGTTGCTGAGCCAAGTGTAGATGAAGGGAACGTATGCAACATATGTACTATTAAAATGTCTTCTGGCACATCGAAGCCAGGGTGACGTTGACCATCAGTTCCAGAATATGCTTGACTGACAATATATTCTGGCCCGTGAGCAGGTCCAGATTATGGACACGAATACCTGTGGAGAACTTCATGGCAGTCCATCCCAAAGTTGTTGAGATATTTCAGTCTGGACTGACCAACCAACCATTGCCATCCTCAGAGCTGCACTACTTGCATGGCAAAGAAGTATAACCCATAATATATTTGTGGTCTTCAGGACTGCGTTCTGTTTGCTCAGCAAAGTTGAAACTCTGTGATGAAATATGCTTCTTGCTAACAGGTCTATTTGATTTATTTACATTGAAATTCCATAAAATATTGAACAGCAGCTACCCATCTTCCTGTCAGCCGTGTTGGTGAAATAATAAATACTGTTAAAATAGTCTCACTGTGGGAGCCAGGCTCCAACTATTTGGGGAACCAGCTCACTTTGGTCCATGGCCCATTTTATGTCCCAAACTTAAGCTCAGTGAATTAGAACACATGGAGAGCAGTTATTTAAAGTGTTCATTGCATAGACATATTGTGCAGCTAAGCTGCAGTGGCTTTGTGCTTGTTGAAGGCCTGAACTGCTTCACATTTACATTTCAGGCGATCAGCTGAAAGTTTTATCCTGAACAACTAAGGGGAACAGAGAATAAGCTTCAAATCCCAAATCCCACTTGGATCCAACTTTAGATACTTGTCACACGTGTGACTCAGAATACATGAAACAGTATGCTTGTAGACTGTGCAGTAAATCAGTGGACTGATTACTGCAGGCAGTCAAAACTCACAACAATGGGTACAAAACAACCAGTAGCTCTGCAGTAAGATAAAGCTTTATCTACAGTATCATCTGTAATTTTATCTCATAAATGCGCTACTGGCTGTATCATATTGCATTTCCTTTAGTTGCCCTACTTACATCAATATGTACTTTCAGTTGTATTCCTCTTTCTTTTTTCTTTTCTTATTTTATTGCTGTTTTATAGTAGTAGATATTTGCCCCCTGGGCACTCACTAAATTACCAACAAATCATATCTTAAGGGCAACACTGAGAGAGACTTTATACATTTGTATACAGTAGTTACTAATATTCAGATACTATCTAGGAGGTGTTCTTTAAAGATGTGCAGATATCTCAGCATTAAATACAGCTATGTCCGCCAAGTTTTAGACAATGTGTGGAACACAAAGTCATGCCTTTGTAAGTTTGATACATGTTGTGAAAGGCAGTGTAAAAAGAACTGATTTTTGGGCAAATTCAAATGTGCTTTAGCAAGTTACATACTTTCTAATACCTTTTCTAACTGTTCTTATTTTAAACTGCATATGTGCTCCGTGAGAAGAGGAAGGTTGACAGGCATAGCAACAGTAACTAAGGGGGACGGGACATGGCAAGTCAAGTTTGACAAAATGTCAATGATGTTGAATAAATGGTCTTTTCTTATTATAAAGGTCATCAAACCAACCTGCCTTTAGTTCCACCTACCTCTCCATATATTCAGGAAGATGTAAAGGTTTTACCTGCATACTGTTAATGTTGGGAGTAACTTCAGTTGGCAGTTTCTCCATCGGATGCATTTTTGCCCCCCTGTGACCCACCTTTGGCCCCCGACAATGTGTCTGACAACCACAGCAGATTCAGTTGGGTAGTGCTGAGCAGTCAGAAGAATGACTGTGTGCCTAGTAGGGTGTGTGATGTTGTCAGCTCTTAAAGCTCTCACCCGTGTTCACACAGCGAGGCTCAGCGAGACGCACAAATTGTGCGGGAATGTGTACGTGCGTGTCTGTCAATGTGTTCTGTGTTAGTTTTGCTCTGCTGAGCACCGCTCTCGTTTCGCACAAGTTTGTCATCTTTTTTGTCTCAGTCGTCTTTCCCTTCTCTTCGTTTATTTTCCCCTGGCTGCTCTCTGTTTAGCTCTCTGTTGTTTTTGTCTGACATTTATTTCCTTTCCTCCTTTCCTTGTAAGTGAAATGCTGCAGGTCAGGTCACAGTGTACAAACCAGGTCAGCTATCTTTGCTGATGAGGGAAACACACACTCACGATTGTAGCGTCAACTGACTCTAAGCTGCAAATACCTGTTTTGGCAGGTAATGTATCTACTTCTGGAGGCTAGAAAGTTAACCTGGCCAATTCTGCCTGATTTAAGATTACTAGAACTGCTACAAGTGCTGGAACTGCTATGATAAGCATGAAATTCGTAAATTTAATACTGCTGGGGCCATCTGTAATTCTACTGGGCGAACAAGTACAAAAAGTACGGCATACGCAGAAGGGTAAGTGGGGAATCAGCCATTGGAGTGTGTGTGTGTGGAGGGGGGGGGGGGGGGTTATGAAAGAAGGAACAAATCTTTCAATTCAATCTACATAAATTTCCATGGAGGGAAAAATAGCCTATCACTATAAATCTCACCTCAGATAACCTACCTCTGGCACTATCAGCCTCCTGACTGAGCACAGCACTCGGACTTTCATCATTTTTGTAAAGAATGATGAGATTTTCCTCTGCATCTTGACCTGCAGATATCAAATGGTATTCAGTGTTTTGTTAACTATAGCCTGTGATGGATCGGCTCACTGCCATAAGATTCACACAGCTCTCTTTTACCAATATTTAATATGATGCTTTGCTATCACAACTCACAACTGGCTCGCAGGCCAGAAAGTTGAACAACCGGATTGAGGGATGGCTACTAACTTTAGCTGGTACCAGCCAACTATCTTGCAAAGCAAACTATGCCTGTATTTCTCAAATGAAATTTAATGTGTGTAACTATTTGCATTTCCTTTTTCTCAGATTTGAAAAAGGTATTGATGCTGGCTCCAGGTCATTTTAAAGGAAAGTTCTCATAGCTGTTCATTAAACATGAAGCAAAAGCCAGGGGATGATTAGCTTAGCTTAGCATAAGAACAAGAAAATGGCTCTGCCGAAGTAACAAAATCTGCACCAGCACCTCTTAAGATCACTAATTAACATGTTCTATCTTGTTTGTTTAAAAACTGATGATGGACTATTTATTGGCTACAAGATGACAAGACAGACAGCCAAAATTTCTCAAAATGTAAAACTATTCCTTTAACATATTGAAAATTACAATGCTATCACAGCAAAGAAGAAAAACATAGAGCCATGTATGCTAAAATTGACTTAACATTATGAGTTTTAATTTGTCAAACTGATTGATACAGTGCCTTTCTACTCAAAGGATCCTTCTTTTTAATCAAACATTCATAGAATTCAGTCTTTTTAAATAAATCAATTAAAGGTACCATGTGTTTTTGGTTTTGAAAATGTTTTATGGAGGGAGGAAATTCAACTTGTTTTTTTAGGCCTCAAATATACATACAAGTCAATTTGATGAGAAACAGTGAATGTAATAAATAACTGATTATTTGAAATATATGTAATGTGCATACATGAATAACACATTGTACAGTTGTGTATTCAGAATGCCTCCCTCTCTCAGCACTTGGTCTGAATGATGTGCAACAGTATGTGGTTTTGAAAGAGCCAGGATCTGTTGATAGGGAATATGGTGCTTTTCGGGTGGAACCCTACTGTATTTTGAGTGCCACTGCGCCCATTTCCACTTCATCATTGTAGTCATAACTGTGGCTCGGGGGTTCTGCTGTCTTGGCCTTTCCTCTGACCTGTAGCTGTGGCTTAGCAGAGGGGAGGTAAAAGGCAACACTGATAGCAGTGTCAAAACCCCTGAAGTGAGAAAGGACCTCTTGTGGTGTGTAATGTTGTCGGTTTGACCTTTTCAGAAGCCTCACCCATATGCTTTGACGTGATTGTTGACATCTGGATCCCAGGGTGTACAAACTGCTGCTACTCAGCGGACTGATGGCTTTTTTGATTGGAACATTCTTTAATTGGAAACCCTGGTCCTGCTGAGAGGTTAAAGAGCCTTCCTTTGACATCTTAGAGCTGTATTGCTGGAGGCTACGGCACTCTCTGTAGATGCTACACGCCAACCTTTATTACGTTAGTGATGTGCGTTGGTTGACTGTAATAGGCTTCCTCCGAGGTCCAATCATCACTGGTTTGGGAAGTCTAGAGTTGACTGTTGAGCCTCCAGCTAGCTGCTGTTTTTCGTTTCAGGGGTTGTCTGAATATAAACAAAATTAATATTTTAGGGCTGACTATAAAATGCCAGAAAATGATAAAAATGTACTTATAATAACTTTAGTTGGACGAACAGTCAAAAACAAAGGTATTGTATTTAATGTGATATAATGGAAGTGATGAGCAGAAAATTCTCACATTTGAGAAGCAGGAACCAGACAAAGAGTGAAAAATGATTTAATGAATTAGTTATCAAATTAATCATTGAATAATCGTTGTGGCAGCTGGCACATGATTGGTAAATTAGAAAGTAATCCTCAACAATTTTGTTAATTGTTAAATAATGTGTTAATAATCATGAACATCATTTCTCAATGAAAATTGCTAAATGTCTACTGTTTCCTGCTTCTAAAATTGTGAGGATTTGCTACTTTTTTGTTTGATATAAATTTTGTATGGTTGGTCAAACAAAACAAGACATTTGAATACATTTCCATGGGCTCTGGAAACTTGAGATGTTTTTTTTTTTTTACTATATTCTGAAATTTATTAGAATAAACGATTGATGGGTTAACTGAATAAAAAGCTGCTATATTAATTAATGATCCCTTTGGCTAAGTATCCATTTGTTTTATATTTCAGCTTAGAGACATACAGTATATTGCTATGTTTGGATGTCACATGACATGAGTAAAAAGTTGTTGCAATGTACTAGTTTTGTTTTTACATACTCAAATTTTAACCAGCCTAGTTGAGTTAATTGCTGAATTGAAATTTATGTTTGATTTTTTTTTAATATGTGCTGGGTGATTTTTCTCCCTTTAAGGCCACAGTAAATCACAGTTCAGTTCCCCCACACTGGCATGATGAGAGGATCAGATGGTATAATGAAGAAGATTTTGCAGCATGGCACAGAGTTAAAAATACTGGCTGTTAGTAGGTGTCACATTGAAGAGCTTGTGATATAAGGATATAAGCAGCATTCATCCCACGTAGCTGCCCTGATGGCCTGTTTTCAGGTTAAGGTATGGCCACATTTGAACTCAGTCCCGTGAAATGTACTCACGCTTTGTGCATAATCAAGTGGTGATGTCTCATTTCTGACACACGAAGCTGCCGAGCAGTAACAGATAAGATCCTAGTGTGCTATGAGCTAAGCATGATTAGCATGTTGAACAAACAAGATAAAAACATTACATTTGTCATTGTCTATTCTTTGCCTAACAGCTGAGTGTGACTCAGTTGGTTTATGCTGTGTTTGGTCAAACACAGAGGGACAATACCAGCAACAACAAACACTAAGACACTCACAAAAGCATCGTTTGTACAGGCAGAAGGTGACATTTGAGTTGAACAAACATGAGCTCTGACCTTTACAGGAGCTTGAGGTGACATTGAGTCATCACAGGAAATGCATGGCTTCCAGCGGCGGGAATTAAGATGCAAAGTAAATATTAACAGGAGTTGGTGCAAGAGTGCCTTTATGGTGATTTTACATCATAAGGTGCAAATGCAAAACAGAGCAACAATAAGATCATGAGGCAATAAATATGTGACATTGGTATGATTTAAATAGCTACAAATAAATTGACTAAATCTATCTGCTACAATGGGTGAGCTAGTCTACTGCCCTCATGTTCCTGCTCCACACTCACTGCTACAGTTATTATTATTAGTCTGAATATTATGTTGTCTGTCCTCCTGCTCTCTCTCCCCTTTCCCCCTTTCAAACCAACTGGGTCGATGCAGATGGCCGCCCACCCAGAGCCTGGTTCTGCTCGAGGTTTCTACCTGTTCAAAAGGACTTTTTCCTTTCCAGTGTCACCAAGTGCTGCTCATGGTGGGAACTGCTGGGTCACTGTAAGCAATATTTTAAACAGTATGGTAAAAAAGAGTAAAAAGTGTCTTGAGGTAACTTTTCTTATGATTTGGCACTATACAAATAAAATCGATTTGACTTCCTGTAAGTCCATGACTTCATATTCACACATTGTTCATTTGTAATTATTTAGTGTGAACACAAAATGAAGTGAAACTGAACTACAGGTATAAAAACAATATATATCATATTTACTAACCATGCTGGGACCAGATGCTTCTAAACTTAAAAGGTATAGTTAGACATTCGAAAATACACGTATTCACTTTCTTGCCGAGAGTTAAATGAGTATATCAATGTCCGCCAGTTAGCTTAGTGTGGCATCAAGACTATTTCTTGGCTAGGACCAGTAACTTCCTGAAGTCTCCTCTGGTTCCCTGGCAATGGCACCTTGCCAAGAAATAGTCCAGGATATAATCCACCGTAAAACTGCAATTTGTCGTTTCTTCACATCAGTTTAGCAGTGATGGCTGGCAGGTTTTTTAAACCTTTGAACAGAGCCAAGCAAGCTATTTCCCCTTGTTTCCAATCTTATCTAAGATAAGCTACCTGGCTTCTTATCGAACTCTTGGCAAGGAATAAGGGTCTTCCCCAAAATGTTGAACTATCTTAAGAGAAAAACTTTCTTTACTTGAGACCCCCATGAAAATCTAAATGCTGTTTCAGAATTCCCACAGTGAAATACTATTGAAAAAGTTTTGAGTTCTTGTAACTGTTTTAAAAGGTATATGTAACATTTCCGCCTTATGATGTCTAAAATCTACTAGACATCCCACGCTACTTCACAACATCATCAAAGAAAGTCCTTTGTGATTGTTTTGATCGAAAGACCCCTAGTGGCAGAAATTACATACTGTGCGTTTAAGGTATGCAAAGGTCAGATTTAAAGATCCTGAACATTAACTCAAAATATTTAAGCTCTTGGTAGATTGAAGCCCATAATGATCGGCTTCATTTCAGTCCTCAGAAAACCCTATCAGTTAAACCTTGCTCTTGCTCAGTCATTATTCGCGTCAGCTATCACCTCGAACCTATGTCTGTAATTCCTCCCAGCTTACTGACTGCATTCATTCGCATGCTTTGGGATGGATTTTGAAATCTGCCCCACCGGCAGAGCTCTCACCCTCCTGTTTTAAATCCACATTCATCACAAGCTAAATTAACTGCAGTGGATTCACCCTGTCCATTTAGATTGTTTAGGCGTAATGACAGTGTATTAACAGACGCTCTGGCAGGGAAGAGGAAGAGAGCGGGGAAAGATAGTTTCCAAAGAGCCCTGTTTTATTAATGTTAACACGGTGACTGGGCAGAATGATCAGTCTCCTTCAAGCATACATAATTACTATAGCACCAAGAGAAAGAGGGATATAAAGAGCAGGGAGGGAGAAAGGTCCAGACAGGTGCAGTGAGGTGAACAGTGCTGTGAAAATGAGGCTCCATTGAGTTTGTCATCAGCAATACGCCATCCGAGGTCACTGCAGAAGATGACCCCCCCCCCCCCAGCCTAATTGTTTGCGTCTTTCCATCTCGTATTCTAATCCTGTCTCACGCCCTGCCATCAGTTCTGTATTTAAAAGCCTTCCTATCCATAAGGGCGATTAAAGTGGAATGGAGCGTGTACTCGGCCATCTCTCTTCCCCAATTCTTCCTTCCCTCTCCGTCTCAGTATTTAATATGCATGGCTCCAGCCATTAAGGTGAATGGAGTACTGTACTCCGGTGTACCTCAATCCATCTCTCTGCACATTACGCCTACACAATAAGGAATAATTTAAATCAAAGTGTTGCCTTGGGAGTGGGGGGCTCAAAATTCACTTTATCTGATCATGTAAAAGGAAGTGAATTTTTATGTATCAAGTGCTGTAGATAATGGTGAGAGTAAAATGGACTTTACATTTAAATAGAGTGGGATTACTCTGATATGGCGACAAGGTTTGGGATTATTCAAATTAATGTGTAGCGAGTGACAATGTCATATTATCCAATAATGTAAAAGAACAATTTATTTCTGTGCTAGGGTATACATAATGTGGTACATAGAGTAGAAATGCAAT
The DNA here is from genome assembly GCA_031216445.1 of Lateolabrax maculatus. Lineage (NCBI taxonomy): Eukaryota > Metazoa > Chordata > Actinopteri > Acropomatiformes > Lateolabracidae > Lateolabrax > Lateolabrax maculatus. The sequence goes on along the minus strand of CM062205.1, from coordinate 7,359,784 downwards.
AAAATATAGGCAGTAAAAATAAATTAATATGACACCAGCATAATGAAATGAATATTTAGTAAGAAAAACATTTATAGAGATGTGAGATTTTTTTCTATTTAGCATAATAATAACTGTGTACAGGGCCCTATTTGATTAGAGTAATACCTAAATCTCCAGATGGATTCTTTCTGTTCAAAGAGTTAAAATAAACCAGTCCAGTAACAAACACAGATTCACATGGCTCTGTTAAAATCATCATTTGCAACCAAAATGTCCACTGATACATAGACACAAATGGGCAAAATTAGTGATACTGGTGACTATCTTGAGAGTGAGTCTTACGTAATACTGCTCTTAAAACCCACGGTATGATTTCTTCTACTGAGAACAGCCTCCAGAAAGATTTCTAACCATTTCTGAAACCCATCTACGTAATGCACCAGGATTGAATATCAGGAATTTAGATCCCGATATTTAAATATGTAAAATCGACTCCCTTTTCCCTGTAAAACTACCTGCAGGAACCAGGGATTGTTAGAATGTGTGGATGTACTGAACCCCTCCAAACTTTAGTAATGTTACCTTGCAACTTCTGCAGCCAAACGCTTAAATCCAACCTAGAAATGCTCTGATCATGATAATATAATTGGATCAGCTTTTCACCTGCAGCAGTTTCTTCTAGTTACTGTGGCAGCTACAGTTTACAGCCAAAATTAACTTTAGAAAAAGAGTGCTGAATGCAAAATCTCAAATTAGTGTTCAACAAGTGGCGTTAGCAGACACGCAGGCCTCCATACCCAAAACACAATGCAGAATCTAGCAGGCGGGTACGGTATAATAAAGTACTAAAGTTATTGGATTATCCAACATAGCACAATTTACATACGATGCCAATGAATACTGCCACTTTTATGCAGGAGACCAGTGGTCTGTTGCAGAACAACAAGTAATGTTCCCTTTTTCTTAACCCCAGTCTTTCCTCATTTTGACCAAGCGTTTTAGTTGTCTAACCTTAAACTGGCACAAACTGTTTTTTTGGCCACTGAAATGTCGCCAGCTTTGTTTTGTGGCCTAATTTTCCAAGTAAACGCTCGAGAACAACGCTCCCGTGCCTCGTAACACCAAAACAACGCATGCAGCCGGATTTTCCCTCCCTGCCACTGCACTCAGTAAAAACCTTGTGTTCTAAAAAAACAGAAGATAAATGATTAAGATAGGGATTTTATGAATGTGTGCATGGCTGGGATCAATGAGACGCCCCAATACACAAGTCACATCAAATCACTGTATTTTTTCCTTTCTTTTGTCTTTGGTTTTGCCGCTGTTAAGTGTTGCCCTGACTACGTTAAGTTCTTCATATTTGTGTAATTTCAGATATAGGCAGTGGCAGATTTCTGGCCTTTTCCAATGAATTCCATGACTGCAGGCCACCACTCAACAAATGTACTGTACATGATTCCATTAAGATAACTCAATTTATGTCTATGAAGAGGCGGAACGTGTGAGAAAGGAGGGGGAATGGAGAACAGAAAGTGGTGGGGAACAAGGTCACCGTGGGGGGGTTAGAGTTAGGATGAACAGCAGACAGGAAAGAAGAGAAATGGCGAGAGGGGCAGAAAGATGAATAGACAGACATGTTGGTTCACGGGGAGCGAGACACAGAGAGAGAGAGCAGGAGATAATAAATGATTGTAAATGATCCTTTATTACTGTGCAGAGTGCAGCACTCAGCATTCTGTAAACTGATGAGCCATGGAAGGTGGTGGTGTGTGTGTGTGTATGTGTCCTCTGTGAATGTGTGTGTGAGATCCTCTGGGAGAAGGCAATACCCACATTTATTCTTCAGCCCCTGTAGACTCCTGTCCTGCCTGCTACAATTTGCCTTTTTGTTTCATAGGACATGTGTGTGTGTGTGTGTGTGTGTGTGCGTGTGTGTGCGTGTGCGTGCATGCTGCAAAATGCTGGAAAACTGTATTCAAAAGTTTGATATTTCTCAAGCAATATCAGATATTTTAATTTGTATTGCTATTTTAAGTGTCAGAAGTCACAAGTTACTTTTAGCTGGAAGGCAAAATGTCTCAGTGTTTGTTTTTTCAACTCCGTCTGGCATTTTAATTCTGCACTTTAAGAGCACACCAGAGAGTCTTGACTAGAGTCAGACTTGAGTTGTACATTTGAGGACCAGCCTTACCTGACTGACATTAATAAGAGACTTGACTTGCCTTTGACTTGATATTCATGACTTCAGACAGACATTTTTTGCAAATATTTTCTAGATATTGAGAAGTTATGTTCTGATTTTGAATATATGTCGCAGGGGGGGAGGAGAGCGTATACCATTGCTGCAAGCTGTCATATGTTTAGGCTCTCTCCTAACATATTTGCCCTGAGTGTGACTTGACTTGCTTTACTTGTAGCAGGGACTCCACTTGACTTGCTCGATTCTCACCACAGTACCTTGGGACAAGGTTAAGACTTGAAGGTTAAGCCTTGAGACTTAAGCACAGTGGCTTGACTTGGTGGGAGGAATGGCAATGTTGGCCTGTAAACAGAGCCCTGAACATGGGCCTGAGGGTGACAGAGGTGCTGATCCAGATGTGGCAGTTGGTCAGCGGCTCTCATATGTGACACACGTGTCGTGCTGGACTGCATGAGAATGAACATATTTCTCTCTTGGCCTCTCTTTGAATCCTCTCTTCTCTTCATCAACTTTCCTTTTCTTCGCAAACCTTGAGAAAATCTCTCTCTGCATTTTGGCAACATATCTGTTGGCATTAGCAGCAACATTCACATGCAACTGACTGTGGCTAAGAACTGGTTGTCATTGTTATGACAATAATAATGGGCCAGAGTGAGTGATAACACAGAAATAAGCCCAGGATTAGACATATTATGTTAATAAAACAGTGGCTTGAAGAGTAGCTTTGTGTGATGTTGCATAGCTAATTTCATGACAATATATCTTGCTTTATGATACTTGATTACGTTCGCTCAAAAGCATATATTATTTTTAAATGTAACTGATTTATTTGCATGTACATCACTTTTGAAGACAAAACAAGAAAGTAAGGAAGTATCCCCACAGCACATTAACAGTCACAGGATGATTGTTGACTGCAGGCCTGTTAAGCCTCACTCCTCTGCATCGCTTTATCAATGAATGTGATTGTACTGTGGCAGTGTTGGTGGCTGATCTCAGATCAGCACGACGCTATACGCTACCCCAGTCCTCTCTTTGAGTCTAGCACTATTGGAGCTGCCTTCACTCTGCTTACGAAGGTCTTACACACACGTACACCTCTCTGTTCACAGCTATCTATTATGGTTGTTAGCCAGAGGACATGCAAAGCTGATGTCTGCCCACTTATCCACTGCCTTTCTGTGTGTGTGTGTGTGTGTGTGTATGTATGTATGTGTCTGTGTGCGTGTGCGTGCGTGCATTATGGCGTGTGTGTGTGTGTGTGTGTGTGTGTGTGTGTGTGTGTGTGTGTCAGATTAGCCCCCCGTAGTGTCACTGATGGAGAGTCGCTGACAGTGAATGGAGGCTTTGTGGACACTGTGACAGGACCCAGGATGATTTTACAGGATTATTTTACTTCTGTGACAGTTGGACACTTTCCAAAGTTTTGACTAGATTTGTGAACAGGAACAAGCCTCTCTGGGAGCTCCAAAAGAAAATAATAAGTTGACGCTAGACTCCCCTGAATAAACACTGTAAGACATATTATTTGAATATCACGACTGAGGCGTTAACACATGCAGCTACTGTTGGAGAGTTCAATCGATAAATATATTATATAAACTGATTTTATGTTTTGTTTGTAAAATCTTAACCTGAAAAGTAACTTCAGCTGTCAGATAAATGTAATGGAGTAAAAATACAATATTTCCTTCTGAAATGTAGTGAAGTATTTGAATTGATATACTACCACTGTACAGTACTGTAAACTAGCTGTACAGTACTGTATAGAGCAGCTACTTGTTTTGTTTTACAGACCTAGCTTTATACTTCATATAAAATGTATACAATATATACTATATACTAATCTTTATAGAGTAGTTTTTCGCAATAAGTATAAAAGACATCAACACACTTTGCTGATTGAAGCTAACAGGAAATGATGTAATACATACGTCATGAAGAGGCAATTGAACTGCGACTTCAGAACGCTGATGATTAAACTTAAGAGACAGCATGTTTTTTCCAAAACTGTTATTTTGATGTATTCCTCAGGCTTCTTCAAGATCATTCAAAAGTAATTTTCATATTAATCCAACTGTGAGCAGCTCCTCCATTTTTTCTGTGCATTGCATTGTGGGAGAATGATGAAAGTCAAGAGCGCACTCAAAAAAATATTTTGTCTGCGTACTGAAACTGATGATTTTTTTCCGTGACTTTTTCAGTGTGAGCACATCACATACTCAAAGCCTGCCTAGAATGAACAAGTAGTATGAAACCGGGACACTGCTCATGTGTGTTAAAGTCCCATTATTACCAAATATGGCGTACCCTCGATTTTTACAAATTCAAAAGGTCAACAAGTGTTAAACTTTGGGCTGTACATGGATGTCAACAGAGACATCTGCGCGGCCTCTTGCGGATCTGGTTCTCTCTTGCAGCTATATGGGTGCGGTCAGTATAATTTGAGCTTAAGGCAATGTAGAAAAACACATGCATGAGTTGGAAAATAGCCAGGAGGCAAATATAGCTTGATGTGATTTCCTTTCATGTATGGCAGCTTTTTTGGAAATTTATGTGAGTAAAAATAATGCGTGTGTGACGGGCCAATTGTGACATTTTCCATATTAATTATGTCTGACTCAGGTCATCTGGCAGACCTGGTTCCCCAACCTGACCTGTACTGTACTTTTTTGCTAGAAGTTCATGACTGCTGTATGAATGTACCTCTGGAAGTCGATTTTATCATGGATTTTATGGAGGGGCCTTTTCAACAGATGGACCATGTTTTTCATTGTGAGGACTATACATTTGTGTTTTTTGTGTGTGGTTAACAGTAGTAGTACTGCCGGAATGGCCTATTCTGACCTTGTTTTCACCCATGGGCGCTACAGTTTGCTCCCACATCAGCCTACAGAGTTGTTTACCACTTCGAAATGCCACTCAACCTGAGAACAGTCGGCGTAACCCCACCACCCTGCGCCTGCTGAGAGACTACTAAGTTCATCCTCCAACGCACACAAACACAGACACACAGTGGAGTGTCTTAAATCCTGAGACAGGGCGGTTTAGACAGAGTTGACCCTTTAAGGAGCTGCAGAATGAAAGGACCAGAAAGACACACACACACGCAAACACAATGAGAACAGTTGCCAGACACGAGGCACCATGCTGTTAATTCCTCCAGGACAAACTTGTTTGATTCAGGTCGAGGCTAAACAGCAACAGGTTCCCCCCAGCTGACACGTGACAGGTGCGTGTTTTCTTACTGTTCATTACTGCTAAATCTGTCATAGACATTATATCAATTCAATTAAATTCAATTCAATTCAAACTAGCTTTATTGGCATGATGGATCAGAACTCTATATTGCCAAAGCTGTACATAAAAAGTATTAACACTGGCCAATGATAAGTAATAAATATACAATAACATGCAATTATCAACAATTATATAAAATACAATATTACATATACATAACAATAATAGATATATCTCTGTCGTGTTGGCTAAGACATCACTGACATTTACATACTTGGGTGCAGGTTTACATGTATAGGAATTTTCTCAGTATTTCTAAGTATGGAGATAGACAAACAAGATTACCAAACAAGATACAACATGTCTATTAGTGAGCTTAAAAGGTGCTGATAGGCACATTTTTATCTTTTTATCCTTGGTCAGACATATTGCTAATCCAACACGAACAACATTAATATTAATAATGATAATAATACCTGTTATTCTTTACTCTTATTACTCTTTATCTCACTTGGATTTTGGGGATGATCCTGCTCTAGAGTTTGGAACATAATTTGGGGGCTTTGGGGGATGTAAACAGGAAGTTTAATGTTAGCCATTAGTCTATATTTGTTTTTATTTTAGAAAAAATGGAATCAAAAGTATGCCGGGTTAGCTATTAGCAGTTCTTGTTTGATGCTCTGATAACTATCACTGGATTACTTTGGTACTGAAAACTTAAAAAAGTGAAGATTCTCAGGCAAGTTCTGGTTCGAAGGAGCATCTTTTCTCTCAATGATTTCTAAGCTTATTTATGGTCTTTTATTCGAAATGGACAGATAATGATACCCTCGGAAAGCGTAAGTCACACTAAATCTAACACTATGTGTATCAGTGTGTTCAGATTTGACAGGATCATGACGAGAAGGAGTACAACCTTTGCCACAAATTGCAGCAATTGGGAGCTAAGGGTTTTAAAGTACCTTAATTGCCTCCATAAGCTGTGTGTCACAGCCACTGCTGCTGCTGCAACTGCTGACCTTGTTGCAGAGTGGGCCAAGTCAGTGGCCGAACTACATGAATTCACTTCCTGTTGTTTTCACAACACGGCACGAGCTTGTCCCTTTGACCTCATGCAATATTTTTACCTCACGTCTTCCATTTAATTCCCAAATTCAAAGTTTGAAAGCCCCGGCTATAAATAAATACTATAACATTTAAATAATGCCATTACTCCACATTTAAACTTGCTTTGTGGTAAAACTGCAGTCTGGACAAAAGAGACAACCTTTTGTCCTAATGCTTGTGTGTATGTGTGTGTTTTAGTGAATGTGCTATATGGGTACATAATGTGCGTGTGAGGGAGAGGGAGAGAAAGTAGAGAAGCCTTAAGTTAATTAAAGTTAATTTATTTTCTAACCTCAGTAACCTTACAATCCGGCTGCACGGAATTAACCTTATGTATCCTCAACAAACCATCACATGCTTGCACCTACACCTGCACACACACACACACAGTGTGTGTGCATACAGAATACAATCATGAACTGTAGTCATGTGGTCCAGCTGATATTGAATCAGACCCTTGACTTGACCTCTGCAGCTGATCAGCAGTGTGACACTCCGCTCTGTGGCACTGCGTGGAATTGCAAACCAGGCAGGAGGTCATGTTCACTCTCTGCGCACGCACACACACACACACACACACACACACACACACACACATATTCAGGACAGTGCAGATCTGTGGAAATGTTAGCATGGAGCAATGGGCTTAATTAATGGTTATGAGTTGCGACATGGATAAGATATATAATGTGCTCAGTGCATTTTAGTGGCTAAATCATGGAGATTTCTGTTCACAAAAACAATGTTTTCCTGGAAAACATGAAACAAGAAAGAGAGTCAATCACCTTGCTTCCTCAGTGACTCAATTATTTATCTTTCTCAGCCTTCTCTCAACTTCCTTCACTGTCTCTCTGTGGAGGTGATTCCCTGATGATGACTGGGTTCTGACCTCAGACGCGAGCCTTGACAAACATTAAAGCAAAGAACCTTTCCTGGACCGAAGGTCTTCTTCTCAGTCTAACTGCCTGTGTGCCCCCCCCCCCCCCCCTTCCTCAGTCAAAGACAACAACAATGACCACACTGGAGTAAGAACTACTTCCTCCATTGCAATAATTCATAGTAGAAAGAGCCAGCCACACATACTGACATTTAGAAACCCTCCAGAAACAATCATATATGCCAGACAATTTTGTATTATAGCAAAGGCTTAAGACATTGTGTTCTGCAAATATAAAGGAGGTAATCTGCGTTCAGGGGCCTATTTAAGAAAGCAAATTTAGATTTGACAGAAACCTGGAAACAGGTCATCTGGTACAGAGACACTTGTAGGTTACAGACAGATAATTATTAGGCTGTTTCATCACAGGAACTTTCCCAGCGGATCAAGAACCTTGTGAGAAACTCAAAAATTTTTGACTGGAGGTCTAAGGGCCCTATTTTCATGGCGGCACACCAACCAGCACAAGCGGTGCTCGGACAGTTTGGTAATTTCCTGACTTTGAGATTCACTTTGCCCTTCTGTGTGGTATTTTTGTACCCAGGTGGTAGGAGAGCGGCATTTCTTCATTTCATTTAGTAATCACCACACCCTCTGATCTATGATCACCTTCACCCAGCCCTTTTGTACTGTGCACTGCTGCACATACATGAACCAAAATAGCAGGTGCACTTGGATGCGCCCGCACTGTCCGTGCACCCATGGCCACCCGCTTTGCTCTCTGCACTCACAGCCCTTGCATGATTAAAATATGGCCCTAAATTTAGTTCCTGTACAATAGTTCCAAAAAAAAGTGTTAAAAAAATTCCTGTGTGTGCTGTGGGGGTAGAACTCTCTGATGAGTTGGTGAACGCCGCGGCAGCATCAACTTGAGTGCAGCATAATTCACAAAATAAGGATGTATCAAGAGTAGGGGTGGACATTTCTTGCTGTTGATTAACATTGAAACCAAAGTTATGTTCCCGGCTTCCCAACAAGTCAAGATAAAGAGAGACAAAGACCAAGAAAAAGACAGACAGCATGAGCGTGAACGAACAGAAGGGAGAGTGAGGTGGTCAAGTTAGCCAGCGAGTGAATGAGAGAACAAAGCAAGTGAAGAACAGAAATAAAACTTTAATTTGCTCATAGTTTCATGGTGGTTGCGTTCTCAAGCAGAAATAAATAAACATGAAACACTCAGCACATAGTGTACTTTGGATACAGGCGTCATCATTACATCCACATTAGTCCGACTCACCGGATGTAGTTTGTGGGTATAAGCTTTCCACTGGCTGCGTATCTCACACAGCATTCTCCTCCCCTTCTGCTACCAACGTCTTACTGTTTGTTTGTTTTTTAAATCCACAGTGACACAACAACAACCACCAACGTTCGATAGTTCCTGCAGCTTCTTGGTCAATGAGAGTTATATTTTTGTCTATAATAAAAAAGCATTGAAATAAAGCTCAATAATTGCTGTTGAAAAAACTCAAAACCTCCCATCAGTTTTTCAGCAGTTCATCCTTGCTTTTAACCTTGAAGTTTATTCAAATCATGCAAATCATCTGAATTATCATTTCTTGGTTGGTTTGTGAGGCTTCAAAAAAGCAAAGTACTTTTGTCGGATTGCACCATAAACTGTAAAGATATCTATACAATAACCCCCACCCAATTTAAAAATGAATACTGAACAAAACTGAATAATTACACAATGACTCCTTTGTCTCTTCAGCTCTGTCTTTCGCTGTTGTTGCTGTTACATCTTGCCATATTTTTTTAACATATTTACAGTTACCATATTATTCACACACATCGGCATTTCACGCTCCAGCTGGGTGAACTGGATGACCTATCTTTTAATTTACCCGTTGCCATGGTGAATCCTATTCTTGGGGTGCTATTTATGATATGCTTTTTTTTTTTTTTTTTTTTTACACGCATCCTGCATGCACATGTCTCGGGGTAAACATACTGATTGAATTCATTCTCATCACTGTTTCTCGAAGCAAAAGCTCTGATCTCGACAGCCAAGACTTGGCCGACTCAGAGGTCAGATTTCGGTCCGGGGTCAGTTAAAGCTACGTCCTCACACAGGCCCCTGGTGGGTTTACTTTCCCCAGTCCATCAACAATTCCTTCCTCATCTGGACAGAAACCTTTCACTTCTCCCTGTGGGGTGGCTGTTAATGACTGGACAAACTTACGTTCATTAGGCTGCAGGCAGGCCTTAAGGTTAGAACACTTGGGTTTTGTCCAGATGCCACCGATGGTCTTTTTTTCACAGCAACATGACGACCAAACAGACAGGATTACAAGTATTTTGATTTAATCAGCCGTTTGCCACTTTGATCAAGGCCTTTTGTTCCACTTGGTGTAAGCCATTTTCCCCACACGCATGTTATTGTGTGTGTTTGTCCATTGATGAGTTTCCGTAAGTGTGTCGAGCCCACGCGTCTATTAAAGTGGGCTGAGATTTACCTCGTTAGTTAAACATCACGAAAAGCACACGCGGGGGCAGAGCGTGTGTACAAGGCACGGAGTGACATGATTTATAGACTTTTATTCCTCAAGTGCTTATCTGTCATTCAACTTAAATTGAATGAAAAGAGGCTGATTTCAGAAGATTGACAGTCGTTTGTGGGTTCAGCAGAAACAGATCTCTGTAGCTTTTACAAATCCATTTCAAGTACTCTCACATGATGCACAGGTTTGTCTTTGAACGGAGAGTTCCAGACTGTGATGTCAAATTGGATTAAAAAGTCTTAAATTGTCTTGTTTAATGCCTCAACAGGGGGTGTCAGGGCTTCCTCTTCTTTGCTGAAGGAATCAATGTTTGGTGTGTTTTTTATACATTCGCTGATTTAAGCTGTGGTGGCATTCTGGGAAATCGGAGTGACTGCCTGATGAGGATTCATTGTCGCAAAGTTGAAATTAAGTCGTTGCAGCTTAAATCCGTTGGGAGGGAACATACACACACACACACAAAAAACTTTGATATCGTACTGCAAGTACAAACCCTAACCCTGGTGATCCATAACTATATAGTTGTGCTTCCTAGGACGTCAGTGCAGACAGATGGGCTGAGTTAACTAAGGTCCTTTTGCACAGATACATACTTGTTTTGGTAGGGCTGTCCCTGAGGACTTGCGACAACATGAACTCCAATTTAGTTCCGTTGGTTACACCGCCGTCATCCCCAGTGAGGACCAAGCAAGAGGATGAACCTGTAAGGTTGACAGATGACTGAAAAAACAATAAATTATAAAATGAAGTACTCCAATTTACTATGTGTGTATATATATATATATATATATATATATATATACACACACACATATATACACATATACATTTACACACACACACACACACACACACACACACATAAATACAGATTGTTTGCAATGTTAATGCTGTTCCACGAAAACTCAAAAGCTTCACAATTTAGCACAGGGCAGGTCTTGAGATTAGGCTGGCCAATAATGAGGTGGATCTAGTTAGCCTGCGAGGAGTTTGTGAAAGTATGAACCCAGTTTCGAGTCAGACACTAGCCAGCACTAGAGAGTTTCAAGGATTAATGACATTCTGAGTGTCATATTACATTTTTTATATCTCAATGTGAATGAAATGTGTAATATTATTTATACACATGTAGTGCCGTAGGAACTTCTAAGTTCTCCTGAAACGCCAATTGCACAGAGCTCAATGCAAGTATTTGTGTTTGCAGTGTTTTGGATTTTGTTGCGTGCTTGGCCACAGAGAGAGAATGAAGTCACGCACAAAATGTTTTGAATTTGGTTTGCCTCTGCTACTGCTGTCCCCATCAACTGGCACCCACACTGGACCTGTGAAGACTGGTGGGAGGGTGTCTGTGTTGCACTTCAAGCCCTGGGCCTCCTATTAAGAAGGCTTTTGACAACCTGCTCATAAACTCTGGGGCAGAAAGACCTGCTCAACCAGGACTACAATGCTCTAGTTCAAAACTTTTGTTCAGACCTATACAGCAAGTACAACAATAAACTTCATATTGCATAAAATTATCATTACTTAAAATATCTAAAAGATTAGCATTTGCCTCAACTTGTATTTGAACCTGCATTCAGATAGTCTTTCTTAAAAATTCATAAATAAAAATATATAAACTAAATTTTCGCAAGAGTTCGTGCGAGGATTCAACTCTTAATATATTCAATTATAATATATATAATCATTATATTCATAATTATCTAATAATTATAAATCATTATTATAATCTGAGTACATGTACAAATATATTTATGTGCATTTTGTATAAGTATGCTGTAGCTGTGCTTTCTATCTCCAGGGCTGCAAATTTGACAAATTAGCAGGTTAATCAGCTGCATGGGACACACCTTGGCCCTGTGTGCCCCATGTATATAAGACAGAGCAGCAGCAGTCCTGGGGCAGACCTCCTCTCCCCAAACACCTCTGTGTTGTGGCTTTTGTTTCCTTTTCTTTGCTTTTACAGCACAACATCCATGCAGCACATTTTCACTCATCCACTCCCTATGCTATTGACTTTACAGATTCCTCCCATCTATTTGTTTTCTGGTTATTTTGTTGTAAATAAATTAATACTTTGTTATTAGTATTTGTTGCTGGGCTGTAAAATGGAGAATAGAGGAACAATACATATGCATTTCAGTGTACTGCCGATCAAATTCTGAAAGTACTTTTCTGGCTGAGTTGTTCTTTTTAACCCTTCCTGGACCTACTGAGTTTTATTCCATCTAAATAAAGTCATTTCTAACCCAGCTATTCATGTGAAGATTCTCTTGGGATTTGGATCCTAACAAGACAATATGTTTACCTAGCTCTCCCTCAGGTCCCATACACTGCAGTCTAACTCATAACAAGATACATCTTATTAATATCTGGGTCAAAATACAACATACATTTTGAGGTATCTTTGGCCATCTCTTTGTGAATGTTGTTTGTAGTTGATTGTGTCCTGTGTTCCGCAGATAGACAATTTTTTGCCTCAAAATTTGCAGCCATTAATGATGGTGAGGTGGAAGGTGTGACGCAGGCATTGCAAAATGTGCTTTTTACCTCGTCATCACTTATTTTGTGTCAACACCAAGAAATGACCGGTCACAGATCTGTTATGATGATCAAATTAAATTGTATGGGGGTTATTGTGTTGAATACATTATATTATTAATCAATGATAACAAATACAATTGAAAATATTTTCAGTTTGAAACGTAATAGCAGCTACAATTGAAGGATGTGCTTTGTCCCATGTCTCAAGAATCCTTTGTCACAAGTGCTTCTGCACGTACAATTGTTGCTCTGTATTTGCAGTATGCATGCCTTGATGCAGCTGTATGCGCAGAGCACGTCAGTCAATGCCAGGGCCATGGTACTCCTGGTGCGACAGGTACAGCTCAGGCTGCCCGGGATGCTTGAACAGGAACTCCTGTCCACAGAGGCAAAACTGGCCAATGCCCTGGAGCAGCTTGAGATTGTGCCAGCCTCAGCAACTTTTCCACAGGATGTTAAGTGTTCGTGTTTAGTTGTGGTTTGTCTGCTGTCAAATATAGACACAACTGCACATAGAGTGTGTGAATTGGGAGCGTTAAATGGATAGTGTCAACATATTTTTGTTTTTGATTGGATTATCAGAAGATTAGTGTAAGGATAGGCAATGTCACAATTCATGGGTTTGTATTTTTGTCTACATGTGTGCAGATGTTGCCAGCACCCAAACTGACGTGGACGTGTGGGACCATTTTTAAAATATGTTGCTGTTCAATAAAGGTTCTACATTTGGTCATTTGTTTCTTGTGGTTGTTGGTTGTCTGTTCATTAGTGTGTGTCAGAGAGAGAGAGAGAGAGAGAGAGAGAGAGAGAGAGAGAGAGAGAGAGAGAGAGAGAGAGAGAGAGACTTGCATATGTCAGGCCTGGTAGCCAGGAAACACGGGGGTGGCAGACTAAAGGCAGGAAGCAGGATGATAGTCCTGTGGTATTAATTGATAAGTAACTTACAAGGAAGTGCATACAGGCAAGTGCAGATTTACGTCCAGGTACAAAAACTCAAGGACCGAAACTAACTATGGACTGAGATGAACTGACCCAGAGAAAGAAGAACACACAGACTAAATACACTAGAGAGGGAAGGATAATGAGGGACAGGTGAAACTAATTAGGGGAATCACACAGGCGGAAAAACCCAGCAGGAAGTGAAGTAACTTCAAACGAGACTGAGGAGGAGACTACTACAAAATAAAACAGGAAAGAATGCACAATTAAGACATTTTCAAGGATTATTATTATTATTATGTCAACCAAGCTACAGTACACGCATTTATAATGTTTTTCCACATAAGTTCATGTAGAAAAGCAGACCGCAGCAAAGCGACTTGAAAGTGCATGATTTGAAGCAAATGTTGTATTTCATTTCATAGCGTAGTGTTAACCGGCTCTTCATATGTTCACCTAACTCAGTGTTTAAAGTGGAAAAGAAAATAACTCCTTATATTCACATGTTGGCATGTGTACCTTTAGCTTTAGTTTAGTACATTAGCTTGCTGCTCAATATTTTCAATCATAAATCACCTGAAGACACCCGTCAGTATATCAACAAGGGTGAATTGTGGCAAACTCAACTGCTTGACATTAGAACATTCAAGTGCATTTATTGATATTTCGTACATTCATTTATTCACACAAATGGTCTCATATTATAAGTTTGCTGAACAAAACTTTTAAGATTATTACAACATTTCAACAGCAAATTCAATACATCCGTTTTTTAATTTATGATACCATAATTATTAAGACTGGAGTACATGTTGAAAATTTGCAGATGTAATCTCATGACTCCATTTTCCATTACCTGAAGCCTGATTAATTAATTCAAAGTACCACTGAAGAGCAGACCTTACCTCACCCATTTGTCTCTCCTGTCTCCCACAGACTCTCTAATAAAAAATCTTTAATAAAAGTCTTTTAATAAATTGAATCTTTTTTTTTTAATACAGGAAAGACATTTCAAAATGAATAAGTAAGACTGTTTAGACAGCTATTATTCTTGCATTATATCCAAGAGACTGGTTTGTGAGAAAAATAGGCTTCATATTAATTGTGTATTAATGTTTTACATACTTGGGTACAGGACCTGAATTATACTCAAGTTATATTAAAGTTTTTTTTTTTTGTTTTTTTTTAAGTGAGCAAAGGAAGAGAGGTCAATATCAAATGTTGTATGTCTATGGCTTTATCCCAAATGCAAAAAGGGAGGAAAAAAGTGTTTTCCAATGTTGGAACACTACAAGTGTGGTCCCAGGTCTCCTGCAAAGTATCTATCTAATATCATGACATGCAAATATGTGTCCTGTGTAGAAATAAATAGACATTTACAAATTTCTAAAAGTAAAAAATGTTATTATCAAGACCAGAGACAGGCTGTCTGGGATGCGTTACATAAAACATTTTTTTATTTGTCAGTGCATGGTAGTGCTATGAAGCAATGTTTTATTAGTGGGTCCCCCCTTTTGTTTGTATCGTGCGCACGCTATGAATTTAAAAATGCACTTGTTTGTTAACAAGAAATCTCCAAAGGTCATCTTCAAGTTAAGCAACTAAAACTTTGGGTTACAGTGAATGATGCTTACAAGTCGCTGATCATCATGATAATAATCCACTTATGTTATACAATAATACAACACTGAAAGAAGCATTCTGTTTGCATTAGGAGCATATTTACTTTTAATACTTTAAATACATTTTACTGATAATACTCTCCCTGCTTAGGAAAAACCCTGGTGTAGCATGAAAATGAACTAGTATTTCTTAAGCCTGTTGAAGTGGTGGCTGTCGCAGCTCGGCTCTAACTCTGGCAAAAACACGGGACACATAAGTGAAGTAAGTCATTTATTAGCAAGAAACTAATCAAAACAAACAAAAATAAATAAATGGGAGGAGAATCTGTAAAGTCAGTAGTGTGGGGAGTGGATGAGCAGAAATGGTCTGCATGGGTGTTGTGATGTAAAAACAAACAAAAGGAAACAAAAGACACAACTTAAGATGTGTGAAGAGGAGATCAGCCACAGGACTGGGTGCTGTTGGCTTTATATGCATTAAAGGCACACGTCCCATGCTGCTGATTACCTTTCATCAGGTCCGCAGCCCTGGAGACAGAAAGCAAAGCAACCGTGCAGAGGGGCCGTCACAGTGGCTTTTTGTCATTCAGACATAGATAACTTTCACATTAAAGTGTAGCTGCACCCTCATGTTCTGCTAGAACCCCCCCAGGATATTTTTTTAAATGAAACAGCTGCTTCTCATACTGAATCCACTGATACATTTGCATCAATTTCATCGTTTAGTGTTATAAGAGAGCCAATTCTGCAGCCTGTTTTCCAATAGTGTACAACCATTGAATGACAGGACATTAAGTTGGGATTCATGCTTTATGTCAAGCATTGTGCCGGATAATCATTTAATCATCCATGCTGTTCGAATGAATGAATACTGTAAATATAGCAGGTTGGACTGGTTATGAGGGTTTTTTAAATGATATAGTAATTTTGACTCTGTCCTTCTCAGTATCGCTTCCTTCCATGTGACTATGAACACCAAAACATGTTAAGGCTACCCGTTTGTCTTCCTGGCTGTCTATCCTTTTATTTATTTCCTTGATTTGAGTTTCCTCCTTAAATTGCTCCTTCCTGCTGTTGAAGGCAGACCTCATTTAGCTCAACAGTGAATCGATTTTGGAGTTGCCGTACGGTGTCCGTAGCTGTCATGTTTTACAGTAGAGCGATCCAGAAGGCCGGTCAGATAATGACCCTTCCCTCTGTGCTTCCTGACAGGCGAGATGTGAGACATCGATAGCCTCCATTCAGCCATTTTTAATGAGGAATACCTCTGGGTGTCAGTCTCTTGAGGTGTTTAACAGCGAAGGAAAAGAAGGAAACAATTTATTGGTGCATCAAAAAGATCTTTGATATGTATGTAGGTACATCATGTATCAATCCATGTATCCATTATTTTGTTACTTTTCAATATTTCTCTCTTAACAAAACATCTCTCCTTTGTTTAGGCTTCTTTGGCTGATAGATACAAACAGATGCCATCTGTAAGAATGAATCATCACATTTTAAAGTCTTAACAGAAACAGCAGATTTACATAAAATTCATTTCAATTAAGTTTTAAATGGACTGAGGTTTCTAAGATTTGTCAGGCTGATTAAACTGAGCCTAGTTTACTATTTATCTGACAAATGCATGCCCAGCGTTAGTCTCTGCAGCAGCCACTGCACATTAGCATCTGCTCAAGTTTGCCAACGTAAGGGAGATAGATGATACACTACAAGATGAATTCTTTAACCTTATGTTGATTCGAAAAGACCTTCAAATGAGATGTACAAGATCTGTCATTTGCATATTCCTGACAGCACTCCCTCGTAAGAGCTCACAGCTCTCAAAGTAATTGTAAAATGACTCATCTATTGCAGTCCATTAGTTAGCCAACTGTAAAGAATACATTTAAGATGAAATAACATATTCAACCCATTTTTGCTTTCAAGTCACAAGTCAAGGTAAGTTTTTAGGGAGTCAAGTCTCTTAAGTATTCAAGTCCAATTCAGGTTTTAAGTCCTAATTTTTGTTTCTTTATTACTTGACTGCAAATCTCAAGTCCCAAAACTTCAGGTTAAAATATTCCACTAATATGTTGGTGTTTTTTTCAGTCTTGCAATAGGAGCTGAACTTAATTTGCATTCAAAAAGGAGAAGATACAGTACAGCAAGTAATGCAGCAAACACCCAAAGACTAATAAGTAATGATAGTGTATTTAAATTGAGTATAAACCAATGACAAATACAGATCTCATTTTTATTCATGAAAAGCCCAACACTCATCGGGGGACTGCTCTGAAATCCCCTGCTGTGGAGCTATTTGCCGCTATAGCACGTTACCTTGACTGTAGTACAATAGCTGAAGGGCTGTATTTCACCATATTACACTATATTGCAACAGAATAGAGGCTAACCATGAAAAGAATAAATGTTGTGCAGTGACTTGACATTGGTGGACAGCTCGGCTCCGTGCGTGTGTGTGTGTGTGTTGGGGGGGCAGGGGGTGTTATGATGGAACTGTATTGACATGAGGAGCTTGCCTCTCTCACACACATACATGCACACTGTTACCCCTTTGCAAACAGTATATTATCTGCCACAAAATGAGGTAAACACCTCTCATACATTTTTCCACCTTTTCCATTTCATGTTCATGGGTGCATTTCCTTTGTGTGTGTGCGACTGCCTGTGTGAATCTGCAGAAGCCTCCTGGTTGATATATGACCACTCAGTTGTTAAAATGATGGGTAATGTGGCACTATAAACATTTGCATGCTAACCTGTCGTATTATACTGAGTGCACTTGAGTTATTGAACCCATCCTGTGTTTTATCTTGAAGTACTTGACATTTATTGTCTGTGTGTGCTTATGTGGGTCAGAGTGTGGGTCATCACCTACAGTAGGTTCTTGTGATACTGACCTGCACAGGTGTGAGAGCACTTTGCCATAATGACGTTGAGTTCTACAGTGTATGCTTGACTGGGCAACCTTTGCTGTCAGTCTGTCAGTTTATATATACACTGGACTCTCTGTGCCCCCTTTCAGGGGAGTCTGTTATGATTGGCCAGTTTTCTGGCCATCTACTGGCAATTTTCCACTGAGAAAACTATTCTGCATTTCTGTGCAAAAGAAATTATATAAATAGTTTTTGGTTTTCAAAATCTTAAAAATGATTATTTTCACACCCATTTGGGTCACATTAGAAAAAAAGGCTGGAAAGACTCTTCCAGCTGGTCTGCGAGCACCTGGGGATCTCCTGAGAGGAATTTGAGCAAAAGCTATGTTGGCTGCTCTGCTTGCCGTTTTCCCACCATGAATCTGATCAAACAAACAAAGGATCAGGGCTGGTGTAAGTAGTAAAACTGATGAGGGAAGTGAGGACAGGTGAGGCTAATAAAGAACAGATTAAGACAGTGACAAAGGGGATACAATCACAAAGGCAAGGAGGAAAGTAACAGAAACAAGAAAAGAGGAGACTACTACAAAATAAAACAGGAAACAATGAATGAATGAACCAAAGTGTGTAGATGTTCCAACTGTGATATACAAAACATGTAATGTGCAAATATCTCTTAAACACAATTGATGTCACCAACAGATGACTAACATAAGGCTACACAAACCAAAAACCACTCCACATCTCAGTCTCCACAACACAGTTAAACCGGAGGGGGAAACAGAGGCAGATTATCATAATTGAATATTTTCAGTTCACGGCTCTACAGATGTTTCCTAAACATTACAACATGTGTTTGGCTAAGGAAGTCTTAGGTTTTACTGGCACAAGCTGGTGGTACCTCATGTTTGAAGTTAGCTAGTACCTATTAAGAACCCAGGAAGAACGGTTCACACACACTAAGGAATTGCTTTATGATTAGCTGGTGCAACCCAGTCCTGGCAAACAAAGACGGTGAACAGTCTTCTTTTTATAGTAGGGAACTTCTGAAGTGAGTAAAGTAAGGACAGTTGTGAAGAAAGGAAGCTGATGATCCGGGGACTGGCAGGGGCGGGGAAACTGAAATGGATTGACAAGTGTTTATGTGAGGAAGGGCAGATACTGTGAGGGAAGGCAGACAGTCGGGTCCGATTCATGCATTAAGCACTCACTATAGACAGACGCAATAACTTGTAGAGGCACCCTGACAAAATCAATATCAGTTTAACTGTACGCTATATTTTTGGATATTTTCCCTGATTTCATTTCTTGTCAGACAGCCTTTTTCCGACGGGGGAACTGAAGCCGTTACTTTGCCCTCTTCACAGCCACCAGACTCATTTGACAGAAAGTAATTTTACCTCGCAGAGCACAAACTCGGCCATGTGGTGGACTGACCAGCCGACCAACATTGCCATCCTTTGAGCCACGCTGCTGGTGTGAATAACAATAGTAATTCCTTCCTGTACACTGTTTGCGGAGCCAACTTGAAAACAGTTTTTTCCACTTAATTACTCAGCAAGTAAAGACAGTTTGTCCTCTCAGCCCCTCAGGAGCTGTGCTGCTGACAGGACAACTGCTTCTCAGGGCCGTGACGCCGTAACACACTTTACATTTCTCATCTATAAATGAATGATAATCTAAAGATCCGATCATAACTATATTAACTGCATAAATTATGTGAATATTCACATTCATAATTACCAAGATTGAGTTATAGATGAAAATGTGTGTTTGTTAAATTTTCAAAATATTATTTATTGTTCTTTTCTATATACATTTATAAGTATAGAGGAAAACAAAACTGCATTCCCTTTTTGCTAAGATGTACAGTATAAATACCTAAAAAAATACACTTTAAAAAAGATCCTAATTTCCATCTCATTAAAACTTGACATTTCGACCAGGACAGCCTTAAGCAGATCAAAAGAGACGCAAAGCATAGACTCTTCACAGAGAATGGATATTCACATCCAGACAATCAGACAGGGCATCTGAATAGCAAGCTACAGCAGGAGTAAAAGAGTTGTTATGAGTCCACCATCACAGAAAGGGATCTGACCTCACATCACTATCAGCACCAATTTTCTCTGCAAAACCTTTACTAAACCTCACTCATCCTATTGAAATGGAGGGAGATAATGTGACCTCCTGATTCCAGCTATCATTAAGTGGGCTACACCAACATTGTCCCTGCCCATGTACTGTGAGTTACTGGTTAATCAAACCATGAAGTCTTTGAGCAGATTTTGGTTTGATTTGTACTGTTAAAGATGCATTTAGCATAGAGCATAGCTAAATATACATATTTTTAGAAAATCATGTCACTTCCCTACTATAATTTTATTATATTAAATACAGATGAACACCCACATAGCAGTTCATCTAACACATCAATCACCACACATCTACACGTCATGTCAAGAAAGCGGCGAGTAAAGGCTCCTCGTTCAGATTCTGGATTGACAGCACAAAAGGTAATAGACCCTTTTAGCTCCCTGCTACATGGTAGAGCAAGCATTCAGCGTCTCTCCTGTGCCTGTGTTATATTTGTTGAAAGTAACTTAACGTCATATATGGAGAAAAACCATTAAAGGTGAACAGAGTAGGGCTGCCACTTAAATCCTAAAGTATATTGAAAGAATTATGTTGAGTATTTATGAAAAAAATATATCTATAGATAAGAAAAAGCATGAACCACAAGAACGTGATAAATTTAAACACTGAAGGTGACCCCCCACATTTGGTGCAGCCCAACAGAAGCAAAGAAAAATTATGTTCCCAGGAAAGTTCTGAGCAAAAAGAAAGTAAAGATAGCAGGAGTAAAATAAAACAGGGGCTTAGCTTCTTGTAAAAACATAAAACATTCCCTTTTATAGGAAAGTGCATGGATTCCACACTAAAACATGTACTAATATGTACTCAAACTTAAAGATATGTTAGGAAATTTAGTTAAAGTAAAAAATATAACATGAAGCTTGTTGGCCAGTGCTTTGTTTTTTATCTGCCTAATGTCTTTCTTCTTTTGGTTTGTTTTACTATATGCTGTTGAAAATGTTTTATGCTGCCATAGTTCTTGACACAACTTGTGCATGCTTGCCGTCGAGCCAAACAGAGAGGAAGGGTGGAACCACCTGTTTAAATTCTCCTGCTCATTAAAGTTGCGCTTCCTCAGTGGATCCCCCTTCTAATTTCACACCCACTTCACAGAAATACAAAATACTCATTTAAAAGGTCAAAATGAATGTTTCCTCCTCCCAGAGTAAGTGCCCTACTAAAGACTTTTATGAAACTGGTGGGAAAAGATGCAGAGAAACTGTTGGCCCAACATAGTAATCGAAGAAAAATCTGGCAGCTGCATTGAGAATGAACTAACAGCCAGAACAGCCCAAAGAAAGGTTGCAGAAGTTCATCGATTTTCTACCCATAAATATGCAAAACTATACCCAGGAGATTGAATGTGCAACTAGATAGCATGAAAAAGCCAGCTTGCCAATAGGCCATTTTTGTCTGAAGGGGAGTTAAAAACATTGAGGATGAGGAATAATGGCACCTTTAATTTTGAGTGGCGTACATCTTGCTGTGCCTTCTGTCTGAGGCTGTCCTCAATCCACCTGCACCCTCCACCTCACACACATTCATGCTGCACAGCTCTTGGACAGTACACATGCTTTTCAAGGAGCGCTGGCACATGCCCACCTTTATATGTCTGTTAATTTATTCCGATAGTAACACAGTGCAAAGTGTTTTTTGGTTATAAAGTAGGCCAATCTGTTCCTCCTTTTCTGGTTTGTTCCTATTTTAGAACAAAGTGGGTGGTTAAAGGGAGTTGACAGAAATTACAAACTGTGGGAATGTGTTTCAGCTGTCTGCTACTCAGATATGCCTAGCTGTGCATTCAGTCAGTAAGTTGGTGATGAATGTATGACTTGACAGAAAAGTGTAAGCACTTTTAGGTATGAAACATAAGACCTAAGTGGAGTTGAACTGTCGGGGGAAGTTAAAGTTAAATACTAAATCATTGCCATTAATGTGCTCTTGCACTCTGGTTGCTCCTCCCCAGTTAAAAGAAGTAACTTCAGTTCCTACTGCTACAATAACCTGATGCTAATTGAAGTGTATGAATTACCAATTTGTGGCATGGGTTATTAATTTATTAGCACAAATGAGGAATTCCAGGGTATGGATTAATAAATTGTGCCCATTATGACCCATTTTACCCCTGACACATTGCACGCTCTGTAAAATATCAAAATTAGCAACTCTAAATTGTGTTGTTTATTACCATTTTGTTCCACAAGAACACAACACACTCCTCCCACATGTATGCTTTCACATATGTGGTTTTCATTTTCTCTCAAACTACACTTCATCTATTCCTGGAAGTGCTCACTACAAATAGAGACAGAGTTGGTGAAGTGTCACATCCAGCTGCTGGCATGAAGCGTAGCTGTGGTGATGAGGCAGTATTATAAATGTACAGTGTTTCTGGGCCTGATAAAGAAAGCCACAAGCCCTTTTTACACATATTGTGCTTTTATTGTGTTAAAATTCCCCGACCATCTGTTGTCTGAAATCAGCGACTCCTCAGTCTGTGGATGTGTGTCTTGTTGTGTTTGGGTCACTTGGCCTGCTTGGACAGTTTGGAGTGCTTGCACAGCCTGCGCTGCCTGGAACGCAGCAGCATGTCAGAGCTGTATGGATTACAGAAGGCACCTTGCCAACTGCACCATCAGGACCATCAGACTCGCTTTCTGGGTGAATTTCCTCCGACTGTGCCTGCACTGTCACATCCAGCAATACAAACTGGCACAGTGTATCCAGAAGGCACATCACCTCTGTGACAATAACATGAAGGTGTAAATCTTGTAGGTTTTATCACATGCTATCTAAGAGACTGAAAGCAGCTAATTTTAGATTCGATCAGCAAAAAGGTGCAGACTGTTCAGTCTCCTAATTAAGGAATGGTAAGCTTTCTGTTTTATGTGATTGGGCCTTTAATCAGAAATTATGCAGTACAACTCAATATACTGTAGCTGATGGTGCTTAATGAAATCTAACCAGCCAAATGCTGACTGCAAAAATATCATTTTCCATAGAAGTCTATTAAAAAAGAATTGGTGTTCAGCACATACAACTCCGTAAAACCACATGTTGGGTTTAGTATGGATTAAAGAAATGATGTAATGACATGTCATCAGTGAGCTTTAGTGGTGCTGGTTGGAGGATTTTATCACCTTTGGACTAAGGCAACAAAATTCATGCTGGCTGTATCCCCTGTTTCCAGTCTTGGGGCTAAGCTAATCTTTTGTCGGCTGGCTTTGGCTTCATATTTACCGTACAAACACAACGGTGTCAATCTTCTCATATAACTATTGGCTAAAAAGCATATTTTCTACTATGTCTATGCCAACAACTATTGCTTTAAAATTCACACAGGTAAACCTATATTTTGTTTTATTCTGTGTTTAATTGCACATTGGTCTGTTTTGGCTTAATGCTGTTATTTTATTTTGGAATAGGGATCTATAAAAAAGTGTTATTTCCCCCCTCTTTTTTTCTGTTGTGTTATGTTGGTAAACCATTCCTTCCCTCCTTCTGTCCAATAACAGCTAGACATTGCATTTCAGGTTCTTCACCCTCTTCTTCTTCTTGTTAAAAGTGAATCCTCTTTATCTCCTCCCTAAGCTAAACTCTAGCTAAATTGTCTTGCCTGACCTCAGCTTTATAGGATTTTCTGAGTAGGCTTATTGAAATCCTCAGAACTCAAACAGATGTGCCTGTGCCACTGGGCTTGCCGCTGCACTGCAGCTTTAGGTGTGTTTTGTCCAATTGTTTCACAGCCTCTTTGCTCATGTAGTGTGTCCCCAGGTTTAATGTCTTTCTGTCTGTCTGCTCTATTGCTAATGGCTTTAAATTGTCAGAGGCAGCAATTACTGTCAGAGCTAAAGTGTGAGATAGGGATATGAAAAAAAATGGTGAAATGGGATATAAAAAGGAGTAATAACAATGGATGGGCTGATACAGGAGTGGGAAGAGGGAATAAGGAGTCTCCATAAAAGTGGGAAGAACAAAGGGAGTTATAAAGGAAGGTAGGAAGAATTGGATGAAGGGTAGGAAGAACCAGAAGATGGGGAGATAAAAATGAATGGAGTGAAATAGATATGAAGAGAGCAGGGGAAAAAGCTATTTTTTTTTTTAGATATCAAGCGGCAACCTCCGGGTCTGAAAAGTGAAGCCAATGCCGAAGTGCCTTAAACCTGCATTCTCTCTACTGACCACCAGGGGGCAACTCCACTGGCTGCAAAAAAAAGTCAGATTGTATAGAAGTCAATGGGAAAATGACCCTACGCCTCACTTGATTTATTACTTTAGTAATCATTCTTCGCTACCCTATCGTCCAAATAATGTCACTTGTGGCTCCAAAAAAACAAGATGGAAGCGGCAAAATCACCAAACCCGCTGCTTCAAAACTGCCGTTCACAGACCAATGGGTGACGTCACGGGGGCTACGTTCACTTCTTTTATACAGTCTATGGTTGATACGCACCTGTCATAGGAATCTGTGGCGAGAGAAGAAGTACACCCAAATAATGCTGAATCAACAGACAACCACACAAAAAGATTTATTTTTTCTATACCTGTGAGGACACATAATGCATCCCTAGCCCATTACCCTAAATGCCTAATCCCAACTTTTACCTAATTCTAGCCTGAACCATAAAACCAACTTTTAATCTTTAGTCCTTTGAAGTAGTGAGGACAGGCCAAAATGCCTCACAATGTCCTCAATATGATGAACTATGAAAAAAGGCAAATTTAAAAAAAGTGAAATTAAAATGTCATTGCTACGATGGTTTAAAAATTACAGGCAAAAGAGAAACTCACTAAGTAAAGGGTAGAGAGGGAATAGGAGAGGGGGATCAGAGGAGGGGGGGTAAAACAAGATTCCCTCCATCTGCCTCAGTAGTTCTCACTCTTCTTCAGCTTCTCCATTTGTTGACATTTCCCTGGTGAATTTTGGTTGTTATCTGAATAATCTATGACTTGAAGCTTATTGGGCTGTTTCACTCACTGAACGTAGAAAGTAGCAGCCTGAAGTGACGAGTGATGAGCTCATGTATTTTGGGTAGCTTTGGAGGGAGATTGTGCGTATAGGTTGTTGTATGTAAAAGTCCACCTGAACTTATCATAAAGTCACTGTCAAGTTTGCAAGTAACGGTGAACACCGTATCTACACAGTGGGTAGCCTACAGCAGTTTGTTTCAAACACAAATATAAAGAGCATGTAAAGCAGCAGGTCTGTATTGGTTCCTGCCAGCAAAAGTCTGTGTTGGACATGATGGCAAATGGAATACATTTTATTTTTTTTCGATCAATTTAATTTTTTAATGAACATGTCAAGTAATTCATTCGAATTGTTCATTGGAAAGCGATTGACAGCCCTAATGTTTTATTTTTTTTTTTAAATATAATTTCCCTTTTTGCTGCTTCATTTCAGTATGGTAGAGGGAGATGTGGAGGGACCTGGCGGAGGATAAAACGGGCAGAAGAAGAAGATCCACTCTAAGCCTTGTACAAAAGCGATCACGGCATCAGCTAATTCTACTTGTCGGGCGGCACTTTCGCCAAGGGATCATCATCACAGGCCAGTGGAGGGTGCACATGACTGCACTGGCTGAAAGTGGATATGTCAATTTTTCAGTCAATCACAGCCAGTCCTTTGTAAACCTGATCACAGGAGCCCACACACAAAACATTGAGCGGGCTAGAACCCAGGTTCTGGAGACTGCGAGGAAACAGAAGTGAGAAGTAGCTGAGACAACATCTCACTTCGATTGAGTGGACACACTGGCTGGCAAATGAACACAAGGAAGGTCTGCTTGGATGATTGTTACATGATTTATGCTGCCAGTGCAAAGTATAGAAATAGTGAATCAATCTGTAAATACATTTTATTGACATTATTTTATTTTATTTTTTTTCTTGATTTTTGTTATTGTTACTTATTTTCAATATTTGTATAACTTCAGTGGTGGATTTTGGTAAAATGGATAATGATGGATTACCAGTAATAACAGTGTCCATAAGGGTGACTACTGGAAGGATCAATCATGAATTAATGATGAATTATAATAGTTATTTGTCAGTAAGGGTGATGAACCTCTTTTGGGCAGACACAACCATGGTAACTAATGGACAGGTACTCTTAAATTAATGATTCGGTACTCAGTAACCACCATTATTTGATGCACCATGTGGACATAAACTTGGGAGGTAATGAACAGGTAATGATTCAGTGCTCAACAACAACACCGTATGACGCAGTCAACAGTCTTTGACTCAATTAATCATTAGCTATTCTATAAAATTTGATTAGGAGCTACTCAATAACGTCCTGTTAACTGATGGTTTATTAGCAGTTAGTTCCTCATTCATTCCTCATTTGTTCCCTGGTAATTACTCAAAATGTTGTGTCCCTTTTTGTAAAGTGTTAGCAGTAATACCACAATTGGATGGCAAATGCTAACCCTAATGCTTCTTTCCACGGCATGGTGCGGCTCGGCTGGACTCGCTTGGAACCGTTCTATTTTGGTTTTTCATAGGCAAAAGTTGTGGATAAAAACCTCGTACCTGGTACTTTTTTTTGGTTATCACATCGTCGAAGTACCAGGCGAGCTGAGCCGATACTGGTGGGGTGAAGACACTGCAGACCACTGTTCGTTTATATTCAAATGCAGTTTACCACTGGCAATTTTCAGATGCAGTCAGTTAAAAACAGTCAGTGTACAGTCTACTGATGCACAGTACTTTGGACAAAGTCAAGTCAATTATTGACCTGAGGTAATACAGTAACTCAATTAATGTAATTCTGCAGGACCCTGTAAGTGCATGTTGTTGCATATTGCAGCAAGATGAGAAAAGAGGAGACCGGCATATTAAACAGTCCTGCTTCGTGTTCATACGACTCTGATTAACAAACATGGTGAGTGTTTTCATGCTTTATCCCCGCTACTGCCAGCATATACTATAAGTTTAAAACATGATTTCACCTAGATTAATGTTTATAGGATATGACATTAATGAACAGACTACCTGTATGGTTATCCTTAATATCAAAGTGAATATAGGTGTGCGTTTAAATGTTGCTGAGGATATGGATTTATTTTTTTTAACATGGAGCTCTGTACCTCCTTTCACTGCTTTCTCTTGTATTCACTCCATCTTTCTTTTCCTCTTAATGGGAAGCATCGATCACAATGAAGTCTTCGCCTTCTTTTACAAACACACACACACAAACACACACTTAGACTTAAAATAGCTCTCTGGTGGTACAGCACAGTGTGAACAGTATGCATGTCTAACCTTACCAATTCCTCTGTGTAGTATCTACAGCTTCAGCGTGTTTCCTATCCGTCAGCAGTCCATTGTGTGTTATAAGCAATGAGCTACAGGGCAACTCCCTTTACAGTGGAGCTTCACTTCGTCAATATCTCTCTCTCACTCACTCACACACACACACACACACACACACACACATACACTTGCAGCATGCACCAACACACATGCCTAACAGAGGCCATCAATAACATTAGTGAAAGTTTGTTTGGGTTTATTGTGATAAATTAGATGACTTTGTCCTTTGTTTGCCATGTAGGCAACAATTACCTTTAACATGACTCACATGGAGCAACACAAGGCTTTTATGTTGTATTACATTTATAAGAAATCAAGATTTAATTAAATATATTGTATGTGTGTCTCTGTGTGTGCATTTGGGAGCCTGGTTGAATCTAGTTTACCTGCGGTTTAAAGAATTGGTTCAGGGAAATAATTTGGGGAAAAAAAGCTTATTTACTTTCTTTCCAAGAGTTAGATGAGAAGAATCAATAACACTGTCATGTCTGTCTGTTCAGTGTAAGGTTACAGCCAGCAGCTGGTTAGTTTAGCTTAGCACAAACACTGGAAACTGGGGCAAACGGCTAGCCTGGCTCCGTTTAAAGGTAAATCTGCCTACAAGCACCTCTAAAGCTCACCAATTTACATGTCATATCTTGTTTGTTTAATCTGGGTTTATGTGCCAGGCTATTTTCTGTCTGGGAGCAGTGACTTCCTGGGGCCACCGTGCAGGCGACAAGATTCCCCTGTAAATCCCTAATTTTGTAACGGCGCAAGAAAGCACATAACCGTATTTCCCCAAATGTACAATTGTTCCTTTAATGTAAAAGGAATCATGGTCCTCCATGTATTAACAATTCATAGCAGGATATAGCAGAGTATGTATGTGTGTGTGTGTGTGTTTTCATTCCAGCACGTGTGTGCATCTGTGTTTATATGTGCACGTGTGTGTGTCAGTAATTATAATCTAAAACCTATTTAGAAATGAGCCCAGAGGGAGTAATGTGCAATGAAAAAGGGTAGAGGACAGAAACACACACACACACACGTAAGGGACGTAACAGTGTAGAGAAAAAGAGAGAATAATAAAAACAGAGATGGCACTTTTTCAATATCATACAAGATATTAGGAAGCTGTAATGTGTAATTAAACTCCACAAATGTGCTCAGTCTGGGTGTTTTTTGCTCCCATTTTATACTCTTTAATTTTGGAGTAAACAAATCTGCACAAGCACCCACAACACACACTTAATCTCTTCTGAGCTACATTGTGAGTGTTTGGGGTTATAAATGGTAATATCATGATGAAGAGATTACTTATCCCTT
Source organism: Lateolabrax maculatus (assembly GCA_031216445.1). Taxonomy (NCBI): domain Eukaryota; kingdom Metazoa; phylum Chordata; class Actinopteri; order Acropomatiformes; family Lateolabracidae; genus Lateolabrax; species Lateolabrax maculatus. The sequence continues at coordinate 7,331,072 of CM062205.1, read as the reverse complement.
CGCACTGAATGAGGAAAATAATAATTACAGTAAATTATACATCATTATCCTGGCAGTATAATTGTCAGCGTGCCTGGGTTGGCAGAGTTGCACTAATGTTTTAACCTGTAGGCAGGGACATGGAGGTTAGAGCGGCTTGTAAGTCGAAGCTAGCTGGATCAAGTCGAGGCATCTCTCATCTCATAGGTGGACGTGAATGATCTCTTTCACATTCATACAGCTAACTCTGCATACGTACAAACGTTGACGAAAACAACCTACTGGTCTGACGGCCTCAAACAGGTTCAAAATACATGAACACCAAGTAGCAGCTTTAATCTGTCAAGCTGTTGTGGGGGTTATTCCCATATGATGTGAACGTCAAGTTTAGAAAACCTTTAAAGTTGCTCCCCTTGAACAACACAAGATCTACTTTAGAGCATTTCCACCTTTAAAAGGCAACAGAAACAGTGGATTTTATGGAAAAGTGAGGATAATATCCGTGCTGAAAGACAGACGTGGTTTGTCTTTTGTGATTTTCTTGGGAGCCAAAACTTTTGACGGCTGAACGAGCATTCGGAAACAAAGAAAATTGTTTTCCCTGGACCTTGACTATTCCATTTTGGAACCTTGACTCTTTTAGAAAACACATTTGTGTGTTTGTGTTTTCTTTGCATTTCTCTAAGAAAACCTGAATAGACTGACCTGATTCTATCAACACTTTTACAACCCGCCACCACGGCTAATAGCTCTGCTCGTGTGTATGTAACAACAAGTCCGTTGGCATAAAAAAGATTTGCTAATCAATGCATTAATTACCCTAGCTAATGACCTTATTAGCATAACTGATTATGTTTAATATATCATGGTGATTATGGCAGGACATTAAGCAGCTCAAGGGCCTGTTCATTCATAATCATTTCAACACAGCAACAGCAGTGTCCAGGTCAGTGATGCACTCATTTTAATAATGAACCCTACTGTATGCACTTTCTTTTTCTCAGATATTGGAATGTTTTTTCTTTTTTTTTTTAAATTAATTTAAATTAAGTATTTTATATATAGCTTTGAAATCTAAAGCAGCTCATGTCTTGCCCTAATTCAAAATGAATACTGAATCAACCGTAAATCAATCAGTGTACCCATGAATGCTGTGACAAATGAATACATTATTGCAGAAATTCCCGATAGTGTAAAACTTTCACTGGCTATAACGTGGCTTAAGGTTGTGTAATATTTGTCAGAGCTTTTACATTGTGTTCGTCTATAGCACGTAGCATAAGCAGAATGGCTGTACACCAGTGATCCACTGTGAAACTGTTTAAAAGCTGCACTGTATGGAGCCCCTCAAGGGTCACTTTGAGAATTCTTTTTTTGCATTCCCTTGCAATGTTTTTCCTTCTCTCACAATAAATTGTATTTATTATAACATCTAAATAATTTCCTCATATTATATATTATATATAAAAAAAATCTTAATTGGTTATGTTATTTCTAATTGATTCCTGTTCAGGATGACCCTATGTCCACGTCAAATTTCATGGGATTTTATTGAATTACTTCTCACACGAAATTTTACATGGACATAGTCAGGGTCATCCTGAATCCATTGGAAATTACATGAAGGAAATGGTTTCTTATGGCAGATCAAAGATTAATATTTGATAATATTTTGAGCTCCCTTTTTTAAATAACAAAACAGTACAGAGGAATAACTTCAAATTTAATTAGAATTGGATTTCATCTTATGTGCAGTAATGTTTTTACTCAGTATATCAAATGTTTTTGCATACAACGGCCCACTTGAGAGCGGCAGATCAAACATGAGGATAAAGTAAAATGCAAAATGTTCATAAAAGAACACAGAAAACATGAAAGAAAGTGCGTATGTATCTTTCAGGACCTTCACTTCACTCAGAGGCCGTCCTTACCATATTTACACTACTTTAGGTGCAACAAAATTCAGACGGTGGCCCACTTTACAACGGTTTGGCACTTGGTAACTCATGTTGCTGCAGTACATGGGCCGCCTGTCCACAGCTTACATGTGAAACTTCACGCCAGGGCACCTCAGATTAAATGATGTTGCATGGGAACACAAAATATTGCAAGGGGAATGCAAAGAGAAAATGCTCACAGTGCTGCTTGCGGGGCTCCATACTACATGGATGCTAGTTTGTAACTATCTGTTAAAGCTGCAATCACCATTTTTTGGGCCATTTGGTGACAGCAGAAACACGCTGTGAACACAGCACTGACATATTACCACCTTTTAAGTTGATATGACAAACATGTTGTCATGGCCGATGCCTATATACACGTCCTGCAGATACTGAGCAACATAAGCATTGGAGTTGTGTTTCTGGCCAATAATGTCCTTCCTTTTAGCTCCATCCCGTCTTTACAAACTAACTAACTAACTAAGGGAAATATCTGGCTCTTCACACACTAGGAGACTGAACCGATGTTGCGAGCTGGAAGACACTATAAAGCTCCTTAGAGCAGAGGGGAAACACAGAGTTGGGTGATAATTCTCTGAGGTTTGGTCACTACGATCGACCCCTTTTATACACAAGTGCTCATGTGATCCATTAAAAAAAAATTCCATTAAAGCCGCTTTGAAATTGTTCTCACCATATACTATAATTTAATGCTAATAATCGTTTTGTAAAAGGAAAGTGATTCATCTTTTTGTGCCTCCATACTCCATTGTGGGCTGGGGCTTGATGAGTATTAAAGCCAGGATCGGCACTGACAAATGAGACTAAGTTTTGCTTGTTCCTTGCAGGTAGGTGGCCATCAACCAGCTGATCCCACAGTTGACTTTAATTGGCCCGTCGAGCTAAAGCTGTAGGCGCTAATTATGTGCGACATTGATTGAGAGGGAGAGAGTGCAAGGCGTGAAGCGAAAAGCAAAGGCAACACTGAGTACAAAAATGGGTGCAGAGGGAGGATCGGGGGAGAAAAGAAATGTGTGTAGAGAGAGGGGAGGAGAGGAATCGGTGGGAGGGAAACGAGACGTTGAAAGGTGGGAGCAGAGGGAGGAACGGAAGGTGCCAACCAGCTGTGCCATCGTCCTCACTCCCCACAATCAGCTGAGTGACACGCGTGCACACCTGCACGTGCACATTTATTTGAGTTGGAGGCTCCCTTTGGGTGCAACACACACACACACAATGGGTACTTTTGGCAGCAGCACAGCCATACTAATTTACGTGACAGTGTATGGTTCTCTCTCTCACACACACACACACACACAAAGAAAGAAAGAAACACACACGCGCGCCCACACACTGTCAGTTAGTGCAGTTTAATTGGTTGTGAATGTGTGCTGTGAGTGACAGGTGATCTTTCCTAATGACAGAGCTGGTTAACTGAGGCACCCAGAGGGAGGGAGGAGAGTCTGCTCCCTGATTGGTTAAGCTGCGAGTGTTCGCCACCCATCAATCAATCAATCCGTCAGTCAGTTTGACTTTATTTACATAACATGAGCCTGTTAAAGACCATTCTTATGGGATTTCTTCTCATTCGTTAACCACTAGATTTGATTTATACCTCTGGTGTTGCATGTTGCAAGGACTGTCTGCCTCTGTGTATTAGATGGCAGCTAGGTTTTGGTTACAGAATATTTTAACAAAAACATTACAAATGCTATGGAAGTCGCTGTAATGTTTACTGTTCTTGACAGGGACATGATAGTTTATGAAAGATTGTGTTGTATTTCCATCCTTACTATAAACAATACTGTCCTTTACTGCCTTATATTTGATTAATGTTCAAGCCTATTGTTTAGGAGAATATTAATAGTAATAAAAACCTGGATTAAATTAATTATTTAACCCAAAAAACATGCAGAGGAGCCACAATACCTTTTTCAGCCCCGAGTAGTGCCTGCATCTTCCTCCGGCAGCATACAGCCCCAAAGGCCTCCACTGGGGCCTAAGAGGCGAAACCCGGGGCAAAAACAACACTCGCTGCTGCACAAGACCTTGTCGCTGCTTTCACAGTGAGTGATTCTGGTGTGACTGGGTTCACAGATTGGGTTCTCGACACCCCAAGTGTCAACACACCTGACTTTGGCGTACATCTCCCTCTCACGTACAGAAGAGTAGCTACTCTCAGTCATTATGTATGACTGATGAGAAAAACAGATACCTACCTTAAATAACTTTTCTCCCTTTAGTTCCATCCCAGAAACAATATTCTTTATTCGATGATTAAAGTTTAAAAACCGTTTAATTCATTGATTAGGTTCTGTCTTTGCAATGCTAATTTATCTATATTATCCAACACTTTGGAGATAAATGCCTGTGGCCACAATGCATGATGGATGTATAGGATACCAGTTATGAGGACCTCCACAGTACCAACAAAGCACAGAATCAGCTTTAATTCACCACAGAGCGTCTCTGCATGCATCATAGACAATTTACAGGGTTTTTTAAACACTGCTATAAAGCTGAGTTGTGAGATGCTGTGAGAGTGTCTTGCGATGTATTTCTGTATGTTGATTGTCTTGAAATAGTGATCACTGTATAAACCCTGGTTTTCCAGTTAGGAATATTTCATTAGAATTCCTCTGCTGCTCGAGCTGTGCTCTGAGAACTCTTCTGAAGCTGCTGCCCACCTACCTCATGTAAATACGCTGCCCCAGACTCCACGCTGTAAATCACAGTCTGAGCTGGGATTTGAAACTATGCAGCATTTAAGGTACCAGGATGTTCCCCAAAGCCTATCATATCTCGGTGGAATCTTCAGCTTGCACGTCTTCCTGCCGGCTCATTATAAAAGATCCGGTACCCACTCTTGTCTGTCCCATTTTGGAATCTTTTCCGCAGCTTTAGCAACACTGGTTCGCTGCCTTTAAAATAATTCTCAAATTGTGACTGTGTACATGTGTCCTTGCCTACTGTGCCATCTGGATGGCCTGTACTTATCTGATAAAACAGGAGGTAACTGTAGCAAAATGACTAGTTTCTCTCATCTCCCATGGTCACCTTCAGGGAAGAGACTGTGTTACTGCACGTGTGTGTGAGTGTGAGTGTGTGTGTGTGTGTGGGAGGGGGTCCAGGGCAGGACACTAATAAGCACTACTTTGTCTATGTATGTCCTTGTCCTAGTTTAGCAGAGAGGGAAGAGGAAGAGGGAGCGAGTTACACGGGAGAGAGAGAGAGCCTGGAAACATCATTTTGACCTGCCAGTGTACTTTGGGAACAAAATGTCTCTGAAGCAATGTGCCACAACACACACACACACACACAGATTAGTAGTGAGGTGTCTATTGTAGCTTAAGTGTAAAAACTCGATGACACGTTTAAATCACAACTTTGATTGGCTGTCAGTGTTTCTATCGTTCGTCAAATCGCTCTGAAAGTGATCCAAACGATATTGTTCACCTGTCGTTGTCGTTATAGTTGTGTTGTGGACCGCCACCTCTGAGCTAAAACAATTTTTAAAAACAATATATTTATCTTTTTATTTTTATTTATCATTCTTGGTGATGTGTTCCAACGCATATTTTTTCTTATTCAAGTCCCTGTAACTGTTTTAAGATTTATTACACTGAATGGGGAAGCTGTTGACCACAACACTTTTCCCACATTTGTTTAAAGTGCTTTTCAATAGTTGAGTCAGACCTCCCAAGAAGAATGGCAGCATCAGTCGTTGCAGCAAGTGCTGCTTCCAACCAACCACGATATTTTAATCACCTTAACTAAGTGGTCATCTGTGTTACTATGATGATGAAGAAGGTCCACTAACCTTGATGAAGTCTTAATTGTAACGCAAACCACAACGTTTCTCTAAACATAACCAAGTTGTTTTTGTGGCTAAACCTAACCAAGCCATAGTGCGGTTAGGTTTAGGCACCAAACCATAGTGTTATTACTCCCGTGCATAACAGGACATTTGCGTTGGCGGGCGACTTTTGGGTCTTCCTCAAAGGATGTTATTTGGAGGTACTATTCAAAATGAATGGCAGTGTGTCGCACCTCGAGTGATTGAGTCTGTATGTGTGAACGGAGGGGGGGGGGGGGATTCCTGTTTGTGCTGTCGAGCATTTGGACTGACAGACACCATAGTTAGAGAGTGCATCATTTTTCCTTACAGCATGAAAGTGTTTGAATTTGACAAACTGTCAACTGCTCAGCTGTGGCAACTTATAGACCTCTAGAGGCTACTGTAGGTTCCAGTTTTAGTCTGCAGTAATGCACTGTGTAATGTTATTTCCTTTCAGTCCACCACACTGCTGCCACACTGATACTCTCTCTGTCTGAGGCTTTGACGTGCACATGTATAAACCTGATGTGTTTACATGGACAAGTAAACTGAATTCCCCAGGAAAAATCAGGTTTCTCTCAGTTTACTGCAGAAAGCCAAAGAGTGTGTTTCACTTCTACCTCATAATTTTTTTTTTACATCAGGACACCTTGCCGTGCTTTTTCACATACACATACTAAATTAAATTGTATTCCAGTTCCAGAAAATATAAAAATCCTGCTGAATACAAGTACGGTTTTACTCAACATTATTTGAGACAGTGGTGCACTTTCACCGAAGCTTGTCTTTTTAGTGTCTTAATAAGACTTTCACTGAGAAGGTAAGGTTATGAGAAGACAAATGTGTATCATAGCCTCCTACACACCCTGATATAATCCTTCATAAACAAAGTGTCTCACACCACACACGACAAACAGTGCTCTCACTCAATTAACACAGTAATAGGTAATTAGATTAATTGCAGTAATTAAGATGCTTAATTATGATCTCATCAAAGACGGGGCATTTTTAAAGAGCTATCAGTATAGACAGCCACTAAGAGAGAGGGACACAGATTGGTGGAGAGAGAGAAACATGGTATGGTGTGGTGTGTGATGCAGAATTCACATTGAGCATAACAAAAACCCATTTCATTCAACATCACAGGATGTCAACCGCAACACTCAACAACTAATTTCTGTAATAGCATTGATTTTTTTCTGAATGTCACTAGGTCAACTTACTGCAGGGGGAAAATATTTCTAATGTGTGGGGAAAATAGGGAAAGTGAATGGTTCAGCTGAAAGAAAACCAAGCAGGTCGAGGCGCCAAGGTAGCTCACTGGGTGGGGGGCACACCGTGTAGGCTGAGTGCTCCCAGGCTCGAGTCTGGCCGGGGGCCCTTTGCTGCAGGTCATCCCCTCTTTTATCTTTCTTACTTTCCTCTCTGTAAGAAAGTAAAATAATCCTTAAAAATAGAAAATCTAGCATGTCTTCTCTGAAAGCACTTTCACTGCATGTGTTAGCAGTTTAGCAGCACACTGCTCAACCTTATCAGTATGAACTCCCTTCATCCCCAATGGAGCAATTAAAAAAGCACATGAAGCATAACGCACCCGGATCCCAATAAAACAGGAACATGTAGAGAGTGAACGGATAAAAGTATGAAGTGCATAATAACATCTAAAGTACTCTGTGCTACATGGTTGGGGTGGGAAGTGTGTGTGGTCGGTTCCCAAAGGTCAGACAAAGACCCATACAAAAAACTGGCATGAAGGTTGCCCTTCTCAGACAGGCTTTTATTCCTATTTTCACCTGCTTCCTAGTTAGTGAAAACTCAAAACTTCCTCCACGACAGAGTCTACTCATCCCTCTGTTCATTCACAAATTCATTTCAGTCCTTCCACTTTTCTGTTTTTCTCGAGTAAAGCTGCCATCAACAAAACTCAACTTTCGTCACATTAAATATTTCCAGCCTTCCCATTATTATATTTATCCAATTATTTGTGTCTAGGCGGGAAATCAGCACAAATATTGGTGTGATACTGATCTTTAGTACATTTACTGTCAAAAATAACAAGGCTCACTGCATAGGACTCGTCCCAGTTTCCTACTAAGCTGAGTCAGTCTTAGCACTTAAACACAGCATTCTACCTGCACAATCACATAAAGGGGAAATGAACTGGCAAAAAAAAATCCATCCTTACCTAAAATCAGATTTTAAAAAGTTGTTAAAACCACATATGACATTTTCATTTTCATAATTTCTACCTATCTATAGCTAGCGAGCTGCCATTTTTGGGGGACGTTGGTTCCATTGGCGTGGTTGAACCTGAACATGCACTTGTTTGGACATGGAGGAAGATGAAGTTAAAAGGCCTGTTGACCCCATGACAAATCCCATTGCTTATGCATTTGAGCCGTCACGACGTGGGAACCGAGCAGTGGCACGGGTGGAAAAAGTCGTGGAGCCGGAACGTGGCAGTGAAGAGCGAATTGCCAATACCACCTGGTGTCAGTGTGGCTGTTGTATGCCGATGCCCACCGTATAGGAGACAATCTGCTGTCAGGAGGCTGGTCTGGAGCATATAATGCGTCACCATGGTGCGCACATTTAATTTACTCTGCCGGGAGGTGGACGTGTTGGAGGTGGCGATGCTCTTGCTGAAGGATGTCCGAGCTGAAATGCTGGAGCGGCAAATTATATTCAGACATTTAACCAGGTTCATCCTCAATAACCTTTGAGTTAGATCATCAATACAGAGTAGGCGTAGTCTTGAATCTGACTGAATTTCACCTTTTTGTAGAGAGATATACAATAATAGATTTATAATACATTAAACTCATTATGTATTGAAATGTATGAATACATGTGGTTATTCTAAATTTAATCAATACATGTCTTTTCCAGGGGGCATTTGGGGAAGAAGAACCAGCTCCCTATTCCAGCCTGTGTTGTCAGCTGTCAGCTATGATGATTTTTAAGTGTTGCATACAGTGTTTGCCATTAAATATGATTTCCTGTAATATTTCATGAAGTGGTTTATTGTGCATTTAAATGCTATATAGTAGTTTGATAAGGGCTGTGTTTGCATCCCTAATCAAAAGAATATTCTGTAGGGTACCTACAGTGATGGAAATTAATTGAACTCAGAATTGCAACATTTCTTTCATCAAAATTAAGTCTCAGTCTTTCACTGTCTCCATTTTTCACCAACTCCATCTCTATCTTTCTACTGTCTCTACTGTACCTACTGTACTACTCAGCCAACACCGTGACAACACGGTTTATAGTACCGCAAGATGGTAGCACCCTTGCTTCTTTTTCTTTAATGTTTACATGTATCATGTTTGTTTATATAATTGTTGATTAGAGTGGAAATCCACTTAGTAAATTATTTTAACTTGGTTGACTGCTTCATATCCCCTTTTATCTTTGCCTCTGCAGTAAACTATTACAGGAAAAACCATCTCATGTAGTGAAATGGTATGATGAAGGAGAACTTGAGCCCATCTGACTTGGCTCTGGGAATCAGTGTTGCCAACTCATCAGTAAGGAAAGTAGCTATTGGCAGTCCTGAAAGTCACTAAATGACGCCTTTTATGCATAACTGTAATGGACGCTGTAGGAAAGAGGAATAACGGTGGGAGGGGCAAAACGAGAGTTAAAAAAAAATCTAAATATGTTTAGAACTACAAATGAACTTTCTTCTGTTGATTCTTGTTTTGTTTTTGTCTTTTTGCCATTGAAATAGGCCATCACTTCTCAAAATAACTTTCTGACTTTAATGCTTTGTCCAGACCCACATTACATAAATCAATTTTTCCTGTATTATTAAATGTTAGAATATCATATTTTAATCAAAAGACTGTTATGTGGGGTGGAATTGCTAGCTCTACATCCAACCCTCCTCCTTTAACGGGTCTTGGGACCGGCACAGTGACCCAAAATAGACACTCTGGCAGAGTTACTACGTTTCTGGGGGTTTTCTTAAATTTGTGGATGCTGACTTTGGGTGTCCTCTGTGCTCTGACTGCAGCTGGGATGCTGTGCGACGCTGCTGTGAGACTGACCGCCTGTGAGGGGTGGCGGAGGGGCTCATGGCAGCACCCGCTGCTCGATGAGGACAGTATCTGCAGGACGATACGTGTTTTCACTTCAGAGCCTCCAAAACACCAGAAGTGTCTCCAATAACAGCAGAAAAAGTCACTAAATTTGTCACTAGTCGCTTTTGACAAAAAAAGTCGCCAAGAGGATTTGGAAAGTTGCCAGATTTAGCGAAATAGTCGCCAATTTGGCAACACTGCTTACATCAGACAAACGTCTGCCTCAGAGGACTCGTGCTCTCGGAACTTGCGTTAACAACATTCCGTAGCCTCTTCTAATTATTCGCGATAGTCAGTGACTTCTACCAACATATCATGAAAACTGTAATGTCCGGAAGGTAAAAGAATCACGGCCTATCATACATGGTGTTGTTTCTAGACTCCTGATACTCGCCAGTCACAAAGGAAAAGCGCCGTCTACTGTATCTTCTGTAGAAAGAAATACAACGTCCATCCTCGGTCTTTGTAAGCAGCTTTTTGTCTGAATTGAATTAATGAATTGAAAACATAACTCCCCTACTAATAAAGTCCTTCACCTTTCAAGCAGCCAGTAATAAGTAAACACGGACTGTGGCAAAGACCACATTTCATGTAACCTTGCAAATGCCAAAATGGAACAATAACTCACACAGACACCAATCAAGTAAGGGGGACTTATTATTATACAGAGTATAGTTAAATGAGCAGCAATTAATGCATTTTGAAAGCACAGTGATGGTTATTATTCTGATCAGCTGACACAAAATGAATTTTAGGACATCTTATAAGACAAAGGGAGTCTAATGAATGACAGAGAACACAAACAGTGAGACAGAGGGAGATGAATGGGTGCACGCATAAGCAGTAGTGTGTTTGCTGCTTTCTGACACGCAATGGGCTTTTATTGAAGGTGTCACAGTTGGAGAAGTGGGCAGTTGAATGGCACGGCGCATGCACGCATACACACACACACACACACACACACACGATCACATACACATACACATATGTCCACCCACACATATCGCACCCAACTGACTGAGCAAAATTAGACTCTCTCCCTACTGCCCGAGCCCTGATGAATATATCATCAGTCCATTTTCGGCGAACAACATGGCGGTTCCCACACGCTATGCGCCTCTGCCCTATCACTTTCAGTTAGACGAACATGGGGTTAGGGCAGGACTGGTGGGGAATTTCAATACCACGCGTGAGATGGAGAAGGGAGAGAGAAAGAGGGTGACGCATGAGAAATCAGGGAGAGACGGCGAGTGGGTGGTGAAACAAAATTACAAGGGAAAAGGAGAGAGATGGAGAGAAAGAGGAAGGGAAGTGCTATCTGTATCTGCCTGATCAGTTTCACTTAAGTTAAACAGGAGCTGTGGTGGATGGGGAATAGCCTCCATTCCAGAGCAATGAAGAGGAGAAAGGTGGGTGAGACTGAGGAGAGAAAGAAAGAAAAAAAAGAAAAACATTTTTTGGATTCAACCACCAAAAGCTAGCCAGCCCAATTTATACATCTGAAAAAAATGGTGAAATATTATAATTACTTTGGCTGTAGCTATCTTTGGCTCAGCAATGGAACCCCTTTATATACTGTTTAAACACACACACACACACACACACACACACACACACACACAGATACATATGTGTGTGTATCTAGGATTCTATTGAAGCCCATTTTAATGTTATGAGAGGTATACAGTGTCAGTGATGATATATTGCATGCTGAATCCTACCTTTTTATAGAGTAAAACATGATTTCCCTCTATAGTCTATAAATATACTTGCACCTGGAAATAGTGCCACAACATGCATGAGATTATCCCAAAGAGACACACCACAGAAACTGTAGAAGTAAGCTTAAAGTTATAGTCACTGAAATAAATGTCACTTATAAATGTTAAATTGCAATCTGTCATTGCATGAGGTAACACAATGGTGATTGAGCATTTGCAGTATTGCAGCATTTACAAACTGGGTGTCTATGGCAACATTCTCGGGAAAATTCACTGGGTTTTCCGTCACCCAACAGCAGTTGGTCCGACTACAGATGATGAAACTTCAAAAAACAAATGCAAATCCAAAGAAAAAGAAACAAATTTGAGGTTCAGATGAAGGCAAACAGTCAAAAAGGCACCAGGATGTGATGTCCAAAAAACACACCTCCAATTACCACTTACAATGAACAGATATATGTGTGAAAGCGACTTCAAAGTCACAAACAGTTGGGAAACATTCACTTTAATTATAGTTATAGTCAAGTATAGAACTACGGTATGCTTCAATATATTGAAATCCGACTTTCCATGTATGTAGAACTACATACACAACTTCTTTTCCCAGGAAGATCCATTTCTCCAACATTGCTCCACACTCAGTAACGCTAATGAACTCCGGTGAGCTACCCAGACCCAGCACTACCACAGTCATTAACCTGCTGCTCTAAGTGTGAAGCAGCAAATCCTCCCCACCCCCGCCCCCGCACCCCACCGCAGTACAGAGTTTGAGGGTATTCAAGTACACCGTATGCCCTCCTTCACTGAGCCTCATGCAAAGACATTTACATCTGCTTACCCCTAAACTTTTTAAAGTGAAGATCCACTCAAGTACAGGAGCACAGTGGATAACTGCCTACGTTGGTTTTAAGTAGCTTGAACTTGATCAACGACACCTGTACGTAAGTAGTTGTTGTGAGAGTCGATCGTTAGCATAATTAATGCCCTCTGCTATGATATAATGATACTTATTCTGCTCCATTCGTGGGCAAGTGTCACTCACAAAATAAGTGCAGAGCTCACTGTGTGGATTGCTGCTGCGCTGCCCGTGTTCACCCCACCCACTGAGAGATTCTTGTTGTTTAATGTTGTTTAATTATCCAAACTGGAAACATTTTAAATGAATGACATTTCACCCCAAAAATAACACAGTATTCTTTAAATTAGGAATATGAATGTACATAACGTTAGCTAAATGACTATAATATCAGCTACATTGGTATAATCTGATATTTCTTACTCATTATAACCTGCATGAACACCACTGACCCTGAAACACACTTCACTTCTGTGTGTGCGACACCATTACTCTATTGTGCATTCACACACTTCATGCAACCGCGCTCTCATCAGGAAACAAACTAACATGCAAACGGCCACTTTACCACGCCACCAGGCACACACACACACACACACACACACACACCCACCCGTGCCTTGATCATCATAGTCTCAATGGCTCTTTGGTGAGGGGGAACGACACCTGACGTGCTGACAGCAGGCACATTAACACGCACACACACTCACCCACACTCTGACATGCCTTCTACCTGTCACAGTAGCTCCTTAGTGGAGAAGATGTACACACACTTGACACACACACACACACACACACGCACGCAAGGTAGACAAGTGCAGACGTGTTCCGTGAAGAGAATTCATGCAAAGTGTCAGGCCACCGTGCATACATTAACAAAGTATGCTGAGCTCCTATATATATACACACACACACGACCTGTCAAACATACACAATTTTGACAGTCAGCAACACATGCTTTCAGCATGCATGCATCAGGCTGACAAGACACCCACACACACAGCAGAGAGGTCAAATCTCTAAAATAACATGAATGCACTCACACTAACAATTAATGCAGTCCACACACTCTGGAGACCTGCATGTGTGTGCAGGCACACATCAACGCTTCACTTGAAATCTACCTTTCTTGCTGACAAGTCTTTGTGTGTGTGTGTGTGTGTGTGTGTGTGTGTGTGTGTGTGTGTGTAAAAAGTAGGCCAGCAAGTGACAAGGGCCATTTTTCATTGCTGTGACTTCAGAGACAGTAGGAACAGATTCCCCGTTGGAACACAGATACACACACAGACACACACAGACACACACACACACACACACACACACACACAACCACACACACAGGCAAAGACATCTTCACACACACAAAACCTGCTAAAGCACAGGCCTGCGTTGACCCCGTTCAATTTCAATTATAACCACTTTCCCACATATCTGCATGAGCATTGAGCTACAAACCAGAGCTAACCCTTTTCAATTTCACTTGAAATCATCTCCACGCACTCAGTCGCAACATCTCTGTCATTTTTTGTCTATATTTTGGTCAAAAAATTCTCATGTAAAATAGTTCAAATGCAGTTCACACACAGCTGCTCTAATTTATTAATGGTTATCAAGCCAATTTAGTTAAATTAAAAGATGTGTTTTGAAATTTCCTTTTAAATACACGATGCGACCAGAATGCAGGAAATAAAGCCACTGACTCTGAAAAAACCTTTGTCCTGCTCTATTGAAGAGGATTCAAAGATGCTTAAAGACACACTTTAATACAGTTAGTACAACTGATCTGAAGACAGTCAGAATCAGCGCAGAACGTTGCGATGGTACAGCGATGCCTTCACTTACTGTCGTAGGTAGATAGTCAGTGCCAATGAATCTAAACTGAAGTAAATTAAATCATTTGACAAAAGGATTCGTGATTTACACCTCCAGTTCCAAAGACTTATGGAAAGCCACAAGGTATTCTTAAAAAAAAGAGGATTTCAGAGCATTAACTAAACTATTGCTCCGTGCTTTTGGAGGGAGATAAACAATGACATATGGGTGTAATCTTCGGTAGTCTACATATTTTGCTCGGGTATCCATACCATGTGGTATATGGGTTAAAGAACATTATACAACAGAGCAAATATAATTTGGCATTGCGGTGCACTGTAAAACTCGGCAGTTTGGGGATTTGATCTTGGCTACAAAATATCATTAAATCAGTCCAATGTCTTAATACAAAAAACAGAAAGAATTAAATTTCATCACCAAAAAATACACAACAATGACCCCAGGGTGATTCAATGTGAAGCTAAATCTAACTTTTACAAAAACGGCCTCAGGCTAGTCTATCCACACAGCGAGCAGGCACTTGTTCACATTCTCTGAAAAATTGCTGCACATGACACGTGGACCAGACAACAACAGAGGCTGTTTCAGTCCTCCACCCGGTGCCATTTCCGTGATTAAAGCATATGTTGAACTATTGGATAAAAACAGGATGCCTGTCAGATGTGTTTTCACTCAGTACAGCAACACCCTCTTCTAACCCCGCTCCCCTATCCAAATATTTAAACAGTGTTGATTGTGCTGATACCGTGGCGTTAGACTTAAATGATCCAGATTGCTAAATGGCCCTGAGTTTAATCAGCAGCTATTCTGACACAGTTAGTTATCCAATGTTGTCACCTAAAGCTGTTTTGTCACACTGTGACTAAACGCAGTGTGAAAACAGCACCACTCTTTAGCCATATGTCATTGTGAGGAAAACATATTTTTTTTAATGTGCAGTTTCTTTGTTTTGTCACTTTTTATTAACTATTTTGCCATTTCAGCCAAAATACTGCTTACCGGCTGAAATATGGTTTATTGTCTTCTAACAGTATGCAAATGAGAGTACAAGAGGTTGTGGTGGTGATGTGTGTTGGTGTATGTGTTCGATAGTTGGTTAAATTCCAGACTCAAACTCACAATGTCAGGAGTGCACATTGCAGCATCTGGCTAAACTCTCTGAGACACTTCAGGCACTACAGTGATGAACTGTGATCAAATCTGCCTTTTGGTTGTATAATTTATTTTCAGCACTTTTTGACATAAAAGATAATTTACGTAACAATCATACATAAACCCGTATGATACCAACAGTATGCTGTACACAATTTACACTGATACGAACATGCAAATAAATACTCAAGGGATCTAATGACACCCAAACACACAGAGACACACAGTGAATATGCAGCTGTCAAACTCATGACTTCAACACCTGCAGCAACAAATGTTTGTGTGATAAACAACAAATCAGCTTTCACGCTCATGTGAGCAAGCCAGCCGCGCATTTGGCTTGCTCACCCATTTAGTATATACCACAGGAGTCCAATTAAGGCGGTTTCTCACCAGAGGTGTGGTGGCATTTGTGTAAACCCCGATTGGGTTACTTTGTATTTGATTGGGTAGGTGAAAATGGTTTCGGGTAGCTACTTTCTGCACCATTTGGGCGATCCCCCCATTAAAAGTTATAGGCTAGATTGCAATGAATCGACTGTAGGTGCATCTTCTGAACACTTGATTTGTCTTCTTGCACTCGGCCATAGAACATTACGAGGAGGCTCTGAGTGGCCAAATTTCTTCCTAGCACGACAGAAGAAAACCAATAATGGCCATTACTTTTAAGTATGCCTTCCAGATGCAGGCATAGTTGTGATAAAACTGTGTGTGTGAGTGTTTAACAGGGAATAAAAATCAGCCTGGGATATTTGACTCAGATGGCACGCCAGAATCCATCTGCAGATACACAAACCACCCACATAGCCTTTGTTACACTTATTTAATAACATATTTTGTAGAATGATACATGCTTTAGTAACTCCTGCACAATCCCTTTGTTCTATAGGTTTAAAATGATGTGTCATGTTTTTTCTGGATTCCAACATAGTATCACCACAAAAACAGGTTATTCTTCTATTGCCCAAGGAGCCTCTAACAGTAACAGTAGAATCATTAAAGACGAAATGTATTATTTAGTTTTTCCTTTTGTTGTTGGTTCTAGACCTCATTTGTGTCAACGTCAGTCACAGATCTACAGCAGTCTCATGTTTTTCCTCAAAATCACACAAAGCAGAACTTTGACCATCATAAAGGTTAATGTTATGCTAAAATGTTAACATGTCAGTAACATCAACTATTTATGAAAGACAGTAATTCAGAGCCATAGAGGCATTATGGCTCCGAAGTCAAAGAAGGGGTGATATCCATCCACTGACAGTTCTGGCTCTGCAGGTGTTTTACGCCACACCACATAAGGAAACTTTTAATTTCCCACTGACATGTTTACATCTGTCTGTTAAACTCAGCTGGGTTTTCATTTCATTTGTTACCACAGCTTCACCCTACGGTTTTGCATGTGTGAGGGCGAGGCTGCTCCCTGCCACTTCCCAAGCTAAGATCTCCAGCTGGATATTGGCCCACAGCCCCCGCGAAGTTCGACACTGACAACCCTGAGCAGTTCCTCTTACCTGGCAGGCATCACTTTCCGCATGATTTCTCTACCACCATTGATAGAAACAACAGGGACACCTGCCCGGAAACTTGGAGTAATTCTCGACAACCAGCTGTTGTGCGAGGCTCACGCTGCAGCCAAATCCTGATCCTGCAGGTTTGCACTCTACAAAAGCTGTCAGATCAGACACTTTCTCACCATGAACAATCAACCAGCTCAAGCTTTAGGGTTGTGCTCACGCTATTTCATTTGGTGGAAATCGCCAGCACTTCTTTTTCCTGTGCATTGCACTCAATGGGGAGCAGCTTAAAGACGGACAGGTACCAACTGCTTTGAAGACCACGCTTCCCTTTGAATAGATCCCACAAACAGACCCCAAAGAGGCAGCTCATAGCATGACGTCCAAAAGTTTAGAATGACAACAACAACCTGAAAGAAAGCAGAGGAAGCAGCGATGCAAACGTGGCTCCTTTTGTGGAGTTTAATTGTTTGAGTGTTTTACATTTAAGCACTGTTTTTGCCTGAGTGAGATGGATTGAAACAAAGCGGCTTTTCATCATCAGCACAAAATGCCGTCGAAGCAGCACTTTTTCTACAATAAAAGCAGAATAGTGTGAATTTGTGCCCTTAGACATCTTCCATCTGGTGTACTTAATTTCCCTCCCTGTGTTGCGCATAAGCCTCACACTCCACAGCTCATCCATGGTGCTTGTATACGAGACTTAATGGGATTTATATATCATATCCTTTTTAAAGAAATGCGCGTTAGATGAAGTAATTAGAGAATGAATTGGGCTGCAGTCTCAGTCACCTTACCAGCCTGAGTTTTCTTAGAGCCAGAATAGTGGCCATTACTGCAGCTGCAAGGATGAAAATGAAAATGTAACCGGGAATGTTTAATGCCTGTTCAAGCCATGGAAGCGCTGCAACTGCCAGTCACCTCGTCTATGCAGAAAATGAACAGGACTTTTACTCCTGCCATCCTGGAGCCCTGAAATAACACCTCCAACTGCACAACTCTATTTGCTTTCTTTAGCTGTTAGCCTTACTAAACATAGAGACTGGAGGCAGGGGGGGGGGGGGTGCACAGAGAAAGGAACCATGACATGCACTGCATCCAGAGACACTGCCCTGAGGTACTGGGTGGACAGGCAGTGTGGTTTGTCAAAGAATGTGTGGGTTCAAACAGAACTTCCCCTTAAATCACAAACTGTGCTTTATACATTTCTGTTCATGTACGGGTTGAACAAACTAGATACACTGTAATTACGACAGCCTCACAGGAGTTAAGACATGTAGGCTATTTTTTGGCAATCTAGCTACCCCCCATGCCTCCAGTCTTTATGCTAAGCTATGCTAAACATGTTCTGACCCCAGCGCCAAACCGGGGTAGATTTTCGACACTATTTGTTTCCTTGCCAAGTGTTAGACGAGGAGATCAACACCGCTCTCCTGTCATTGTGTTAAGTTTAGAGCTGGAGCCGAGAGGCAGTTAACCTTGGTTGGAATAAAGATTAGAAACATCTAGCCTGGCACCCTCCAAAGCCAAGTTCCTGAGGTAGTTATGGAGTGTAACTATTTCTGGACATCCAACCACTCTTCTGTCTCCACTGGTTTCCTGGCACACTCGGGGAAGTCACTGCACCTAGCTGTTTGCCAAGAAATAGCTACAGCACGCAGCTTTTACTAAACCCACAAATTATCATTAGTCTGTGGTTTACACAAAACACAACTTAATAATTAGTGAGCTTTCAAGGTGTTAGAAGAGGGCTTTATTTCCAGCTTTGGAGTGAGACAGGCTAGCCGTTTGCCCTGCCTCCAGTCTTTATGCGAAGCTAAGCTAATCGCCTCCAGACACGAGGTTGATACGTCTCACCTCACCTTTGAAAGGAAAAGCAAATAGGTATGTTTCACAAAATATTTAGCCATTCCTTCAACATTCAGCTATGCTATTTGCAACTTGGCTCAAAGACACTTCTGTGTACGTGACCACTGTATATAATGTGTCAAAGAGTTAAGGATCAGACAGGCTGGTAAACTTTAAACTCTACATGGTACACTTTCTAAAGAGCGTTGGAGGGAAAAACTGTTGCTGTTTGTGGGATGATTCTACTATAAACACCCCATTTTGTCTGAGCGTTGTGTGGTTTTGGAGTGTCGGCGTATTGACTCAGCCACTTGGAAAATCGGACTTAAATGAGAGCTATATTTTCCAGCCCTGTGTGCTGGGAATTATTTTCTACGTACTTTGCAGTGTCACGGAGGGGCTTGATAATTACCTATGATTTGTATTGAAGTAGTGTAAGAGCATCTTATGTTTAGACCAGGCTATCCTTTTGTGATTGTGCGTGCATGCATGTGTGTGCGTTTGTTCTGAATATGTACAAGCTGGGTTGTGTATTTAACAAATTCTTGTGTGTGTGTGTGTGTGTGTGCATAGAGATGGTGTCAGTCCCAAGGTCAGCCAGCCACATCATCCAAGCATCCAAGGAGGTATACGCTGAGCAACACTGAAAATTCACTGCTATATTAACCAATGTGTGTATGTGTGTCTGTGTGTGTGTGGGGGGGGGGTAATTGTGTTAGAGAGAGGGAGGGAGAGAGATGGAGTGAGACAGCTTGACAGAGAATGAGTGTGTGTGTAAAAACTAATACTGTATTAATAACCTTTCAAGAGGGAGTCAACACGGAAACCTCCAGATGACAAAACACCTCTAAATAAAAAACCAACAAGATAAATGCCAGACGTTCATTAAATCAGGGTCACAATATGAGGGCCATGAATAAAACCCGCACTGACTCCAGCAGAATAAACTGCACTAAGAAGACATAAATCAGGTGAATTTTGTCAGTAAACATGCTTCATTGTAAGATGCATTCAATTTATGCTCTCTATACGGTAAAAGTTCATTCGAGTGGTATTCCAACATTTCTGAAAAAAATCATAAGGCAGGGAAAAGGTAAAATTGGAACCAGATGCATTCCAAATGCATTTTTGGGTAGCACTGCACTGCTTTTTCTATTAAGCCAGAAGACATTAGAAATATGTTGTTTCAGGCACTGTTGCTATATTTATTAGCAAAGTTTGCGTTACATTTAAAGCTGTGCTAACCAATTCTATTAGCTACGTTAGTGATGGCAATGACGGTTGGTTAGTATAGAGACATTCATTGTCCCCAGAGGATGAATCCTACTGACTTTCATGATCCTTTGACTTTCTCTCGAGTGCCACCAGCAGGTTGAAATTTGTTGTTTTTACCTAAATAATATTTATCCAAATGTATTGGATGGATTGCATGAAAAGTTCGTACAGCCATTCAAGATGAACTGTTAAGACTTTGGTGATCTCCGGTCAAGTTTAACATTTGCTCAATACATTGGTTTATGACCAAATATCCTGAAACTAATGGCACTACCGCCAGCCTCAGCTGTACTTTGTGTTCAGCACTAATTAGTTCATTTTAGAATGCAAACACACTAAACTAAGATGGTGGACATGGTGAACGTTATACCTGCTGAACATCTGCATGTTACCATTTACCTCACAGCACTGCTGTGACTATGTACAGCCTCACAGAGCCATTAGCATGGCTTTGACTTCTTAGACTTGTTATATTAACACTTGGTCAAATGACTATATAAAATTGGAAAAGGATCACTTGTAGTGACAAAGCCACAGTTAATCATCATCTGAACAATTGTCTTTTCCAGTAAATTCTTTTGGTTTTCAGGCCCACAGTTCTACTGTTTTGGTTCACTCTCACTGTTCTTTTGTTGTTCTATTGTTTCCAGCTCCAAAAACCCACCAGTACACTACCTGATCAGGAACAAACAGCCAACTGACAAAGTAAGCGATTATCTGGTGAACATAGTGGAGCATTTAGCAGCTAAAGAGCCTCATATTTTTCCCAGGAATTGCTGGAGGTCAAAACATAGCTAAAAGGAGAGTTAATATTAGACTTGCATCTGTCAGGTGGACAGAAACACGACTCCAAATGAATGTTAATGTTGCCCTATGTCTGCCTTGTTGTTGTCCATATCAACTTTATGTGTTTACAGCTTGGTCCGTCGCCCACAAGTGTACCAAATAAATCAATTAATACTGCTTTAAGATAAATAATGTGTGTATATAGTAGCCTATATCTGACAGAAGTGTGTGACTGTGTAGGAGAGACAGAGATATAATAAAACCTGGTGATAAGACTGCTGTTATTAATGCTCTTCTGGTCTCCCTCTCACAACCCCCCTCTGACCTGGTTATACAACTAGAGGTTATTCCTCTCTCCCAACAGTTATTACATCTCTGGGAGGAGGAAGGAAGGAAGAAAGACGAGGAGAGAAAGCATGAGGAAGGAGAGAGGCCAAGAGGTGGAGGAAGAAAAGAGGAAACATGCTGCAGAGGACATAAAAAAGGTGAAGAGAGGGATTTCAGGATGAAACGAGATATAAAGATTGCAAAAAGAGGGAGGTAGGAGGAGGGAAGGAAGAATGAATAGCAAGGGAAGGAAATAAGAAAAAAGGTGGAAAGCAGAAAGAAGAAAATTGAATAAATAAAGGAGGAGAAGAAAAGGAATGAAGCTAACAGGAAGAGTGGAAAAAATGAGAAGAATAAAATAAAGAAGGTTGGAGAGAAAACAAGAGAATGAATAGAGAGAAAGACGGAGGTATCAGTATGACTGCAGTAATGTGTAACTGCCCTGTTCTGGTAGTCTCACTCACACACACACACACACACACACACACCACTATTTAATCAGGTTGCCTCAATACAAGCATCAGAATTATTGTCCAATAGTAAATACACCCAAGCACAAACATGCACACAAGCTGGCTTAACCTTCATCCCAAAAAGGACACACACACACACACACACACACACAACCACACAACCACACACACATAATAAACAGGGAAAGGACAGATACGATTGGCTGATAGCGACCACAGAGACACGTAACAGCAAGTTAAAGCCAAGCCATTAAAAGCATGGTGACAACACTGTCAACCAGCCTTGTGCTTTCCTGACTTGTGTGTGTGTGTGTGTGTGTGTGTGTGTGTGTGGATGAATAGCAAAACCGCACACTAGAAGAGGAAAGAATTAGGTTTCTGTCAGTTGTAGCAAAGCACACATTTTTTGTAAATCATACTCAGTCTGGCAGGAGTGTCGTCCTTTAGCAGCACGTTTCTCTGTTCCAGTCCTCCTGTCCAGATGTGTATCCTTTCAGGCTAGTAGTCCAAGCATTGAGATGCCCTCTGAAGACCCACAAAAATACCCTTATTGCAAAGTAAGTAAGGGGCTTCGTATACCAATTTGTAACCCCTGTGTTGAATCCAAAAAAAGGACAAGTAGAACAAATATAACAAAAATAAACATAAATACTGCAGGTCTTTGGTGGAAAAGACTTAAGACTTTAGGCCAACACTTCTAGTCTGGATTCCTAGAAATACTCTTTCTATGTTAAAATATTCCACCTGTGAGTAATTTAGGGATTGTCTTTGCACAATGTAACAGTGAAGACTCGCTCGGGACTAAGTCTTTTCTGTGCCATTGTACAGAAGCCTGTCTCACATTTGCATGCAGGTGCCAGAACCACTCCGAACATTGTGCTTTTGGAAGCGTTCGAAATCTACCTGCTATGAAAAGGAAAACCCCAGATCTGAC
Organism: Lateolabrax maculatus; assembly: GCA_031216445.1. NCBI lineage: Eukaryota > Metazoa > Chordata > Actinopteri > Acropomatiformes > Lateolabracidae > Lateolabrax > Lateolabrax maculatus. Next base: position 7,308,511 of record CM062205.1, on the reverse strand, counting down.
TGAGCCAGTTTATCTCCGAAGCATCACTTAATCCCCCATATGTGACAGATGGGGATGAGGCTACAGGTTGAAATGATAACTCATCCAAAAGTGTTACCTCCCTACTGTGGAATGCTGCCTTGCAGCCTGTACAGGCATTAAGGAAATACTTTGCCGCCCCAAAAATTGCAATTTTTAATACGAAGTACAGGACTCGTCTGAGCCCGGAGCTCGCAAAAGTGGACCCATTTAGCAACCACAAACTATATGTGTCACATTCTCAGGTATCCAAACATGATCATTTCATTCCAAATACATAAAACCTGTTCATTGGTCTAAACCCAGTGCTGCTTTATAGAATTAGTCTATCTATTTATATTTCAGTCTAGACTTTATTCTTGGTTTGACTTGAACTGGCACAGCAGACATTAACGCAGAGATCACTACCTCAGAGCATGCATTTATTCATTAAAGGAGTTTATGTGACTGCTGAATAAACAAGTGATTTTCAGCCTACACACACGCACACAGCTCAGCTACACCACAGAGACACACTGAGATGAGGAGAGGAGGAGGCATTTATGGTGTGTGTTTCAATGAGAGAGAAGAGAGCGTGTTTGTCTGAAGTCATTTCCCACAATTATAATCTATTTTGAATTACCCACGGGACCCGTGTAGTTGCTGGTTTCGTGCTTGCCTCTCTTTTAAACTTATCTCTCTCTCTCACACACACAGACAAACTTTCTCAGCAGTAAAAAAAAACATACCTCCAAATCACTTTCGGTCATCATCAAAGTCAGCACTTGAAACCATAGCGTGTCCAAACCTCTTTTTCCTGTGAACTCACTTCCCTTTTCTGTTCTTTCTCTGCCAGCTCTCTACAGCGTCTGCTCTAGGCTCAACTGTATTTCGTGAGTCGGAAAAACAATAGTCTATGTATGCGACTTCATAACGTGAGAGGAAGTGGCATCAATGAGTTTCTGAAAAATGTTAAAGCCTGTTGCCAGAAAACAGAATTTGCTGGTGGGAAATACAACATTGCAGTTTCAAATTTTATGGTATAAGAATTGCTGGAAACTGTCGGCTTTCTTTCTGATCATGGCGCTTCTCAGTTTGTGGGACTACGGTCATAATAAAAGACAATATTGGAGCACTAAGGGATGTCTCGATCAGGTGTTTTTTGTCCTCAATCCAATCGTCAAACCTTTAACATCAGGTATCTGCCACAATGATTACAGTTCATCCTCTGGGGACCATGATTGTGTGGACCAAATTTCACAGCAACCCACCCATTTGTCATCGAGATACTTTAATACAAGCGCAAATTCACAATAACTGCGACCACGAACACTAATACATCTACGCGTGCATGCATTCACACACAACCTCACAACCTCACAGACACTCCACACCTCAGCCTCATAGAAACAGAGTTGCAGTTGCTATGGGGTGGGCACAGCTTAGTGGAACAATGTAAGGATAGATTTTTGAGTACCAACAGAACGAGATGGAGGGCCTTATCCACACTATGTAAAAAGATACCTCTCCTGAGACCATAGACTATATGAATCATTTTTCTATAATCATCTATTTTACACTAAATATGACAATAATTTACTAAATGAACACCATGATGTACTGAAGAAGACTTGAAACTAGAGATTGAGACCACAAACTCATTAGAAAAATGTTTGCTAAGGTAATAAATCAAGTGTGAAGTAGGGTCTTTGTCTCAAAGACTTTGATATAATAGGACTACTTTTTGGCCAGTGCTGACCATTAGAAAGAATGCAGGTTTAAGGCACTTCCTTATTGGCTTCACTTTTCAGACCCGGACGTTGCAGTCTGACCTCGCCTCCCACATTTTCACAAATGAAAGAGTCTGTGTGTGTACGTGCATGTCTGTTTATCTTGTATAGTGTATGTAGTTTGGTCATGTTACATGAATCCATTTAGAAGTTATGCGACTTGTTGTTATAGGCCACTGTCACACCCTCTTTTTGCCAATTGACGTGAACACTTAATGAGTGGTCCTTTATTTCACAGGATTAGGCCTGGTGGCAGGTAAGAGTATGTGATTACCAAAGTCATTAGAATATATCCTCAAGGGAACTTGAATATCAGTAGCAAATCATGGCAATGCATGAATTAGCTGTCAATATATGCGTGTCAATCTCAGAGAGAGAAAAGTCGGATTCATCCTCTAGAGATCAGAAATATCCACGGCAATCCATTGCACAGCTGCTGAGATATTTCAGTCTGGACCAAAGGGTAGTGGTGCCAGACTGACATTGTATCCCTAGAAATAACAATACAAACATGTTCTTGTTTTCTTTTTATGCAACTTTTCTCATCTTCAGTTATACAAAATGTAATTTAAAAGCTCAAACTTAACATAAAAGTTCCATTCAGGATCATGATGAGAAATCTCCTGTCACCAGACATTCCAGTGCTTCATAATCATTGCGTCTAATCATTGGGCACTGAGGTTATTGAAGTTACAAAAGTTACTCCACAGAGTGTTTTTGAATTCATTATCCGTGCTAAGAAGCCAGGTCTAAATGGTGTCTGTTTTTCCCTTTAATTTCCATAACTGACCTTGAACAAGAAAACCTCAATTAAATCACTTGAATTTGAATCAGGTTTTTTTTTTTCTGACTTTTTATTTTACCAGAATTGATAACAGAACAGTTTTCCCTTGACAAACTGACAGAGAAATATGGCTCCTTGCTTCCTATCTCCCCTTCCTTCATTTTTCATCTTCTCTGCTTCTTTACTTTTGCACCGCCTCGCTCCCTCCCCCGCTTGCTCTTTCTCATTCAACATCGCTCGCACACTTTTGAATAATTAAGATGCAATAAATCCCACTGTCATATCTCTTTTTCAGACTTCATCCTCTACTTGTGTGTGTGTGTGTGTGTATACTTTATATCCTCTTCGTGGCTGTGAGACTGCAGGAGAAAAAGCAGAGCGAGACCTGTGTGTGTGAGAGAGAAATATCGAGATGCTCCGAAGTGGCACTTTAGCATTGAAAGAGGCCTACTTTATTGATTGCAACGCTTTTCAGAAATGCCATGCTCTTATGCCAAACAAACATCCATGACATGTCGCTTCCTTGAGTCGGAGATGTTACCGAAATCGTTGCGGAGGCACCGAAGGAGTGGCAGAATGTGAATAGCTGCTGGATGAAAGCATCACAGTCCGCTCAAAGAAACGCTTCAATCCAGCTTTTCTTTGCCCGTTTCAGGTGATTTTGTTTGCCCTTTACATTCTTCACAATTGATCAGATATTCCCAGAGCACACCTGAGTACACACACACACACACACACACACACACAGTATATGCACAACCTCGCTGTCTGAGCTCATACACTCGTTCATAAATGCCCAGGCTTTTGGGGTTGAAAAAAAAAGGGGGGGGAAAGGGCAAACCCAATAACTGCTAATGCAACTAATCTTAATTTCACGCAAAACACACATACACACTTACGGTGTGTCTGTGCTGGAGAGATAACCCAGAAAGGATTAGCTATAACATGTTGAGCTGGAGAAGAAAAAAACAGCTTGGTTGTGTGTGTGTCAGAGAGAGAGAGAGAGAGAGAGAGAGAGAGAGAGAGAGAGAGAGAAAGCGAGGGAAATAGTTTCAGGGTAGAGCAAAAGCGGTGCTGCAGAAGTTAACCAAGAGCTACTTGCTACTTGTCTCTTCCAAGAAAATCTGCAGTGCTTCATACATATTATCACCAAACGTCTACTCAATTTAGAATTAGTTAGACCGACCCGTCCAGTGTGCTTTGTGTGCTCTGTGTTTGTATGTGTGATGATCAGAAGCCCTGAAAACTAGTTAGTGTTGTTGGATGTCAGTCAGCCACAACAATGAGCAATAAGAAAATACCATTTTGCGCATAACATTTCAATCATGCGCCGCATTTCAAAATGTTAAATGGGTTGTTGGGTTTGGCACGACTCATAAAAACAATCCCCAATGCGAATGGATAGCAGATGAAGCCAAGAAGAGAATGGTAAGAGTTCAGCCAAAACACAGGCTAAAAGTTTTTCTATCATTTTTCTGCCAAAGAAAAGTTATCTGGAGTCCAGATAGGGACAGTCAGAAGAAAGCTGGTTACAGTGTAATGTTTTATGTTGTTTTGTTGCTGGGCGGTGTGGGGGGGGGGGGGGGTGCGGGGGTCTGCAATTTGCTGGATATTTTCAGATCTCGTTGTTTAGTTTCTCATTATTCTACTGAGCACAATGATCATCCAGTCCTTATTATCACCCTATGGCAGAACAAGGTTCCAGGAGATTTCCAATAGATTTTCCAAGATGTATATATTTGTCTGATGTTTATTATTAGTGCCATAAACAATGCTGAGATTCCTGGTGGGAGGATGTCCTGGAAGCAAATATCTCCTTATGATCTTTTTTTTTTTTTTTGGTGCCTTTATTGGAGAGAGACAATAGACGTGAGAGAAGAGAGAGCGGAGGAATGACGTCTAACAAAGGTCCCCAGCTGGACGTGAACCAGGTGCATTAATCCCTGAGGGCCCCCAGGGGACCGCGGGTCACATTCAATTTTAAAATACTTCAGAGAATACTACGTGTCCACTTAGATAAGGCTAGACTGACAGATTTACTGATTTTTTTTGATAGTTTTACCCCAATGTTGTTGACAACTGACAAATCTTCCCAAATCCCACATGACTTCTCACATGTGCACTGTAAAACTTTTCTTTTTTTTTTTTAAACAACAAAATATATTGTTTGTCCATGTGCTCCACAGCAACACACAAGTTTTTTCTGGTCTGACACCCTTATCAGCAGGGCGATATTGTTTGTCACTGCCTTCAACGGTTACACATCACCTGTGCAAAAATAAGACAATGTTCTGATGTTCTGAGGTTTGGTTAGGTTAAGGCACAAATATGACTTGGTTAGGCAAAAAGTGTGGTTATGGTTAAAAGAAAACATTGACTGTCGGCTGGAAACGGGAAACAAACAGCAGTCTCACTTGTTAAAATCCAACAGTTTGTCGACTCATCCATTCACCCTGACCTCCTACAAATGTGCATCTACTTTCTCCTTTGCACCCAACAAACCAGAATCATAATATAAATTATATGTATGTATTATGTATAAATATATATATAGAAAGATGAATAATATTTATGGATATGAATATGAATATATAAAGAAACATGTAAAAAGAAACACCTCTGTAATGTGATTGGTGTATTCCAGAAGATCACTGAGCTCTAGCTCATCAGGATGATTCATCCGTCTTTATAACACTCCTCTTCTACCTTTCTAATCGTGTTGGGTCCAACATGAGTCATCAAGAATGTGGAATGTTAAAAAGTAAAAAAAGAAATATATATAAAACAAATATATAATGCTTTTTGAGAAAATAAAAGGCACTAATGCACATTCATGCAAATTAAACAACTGACCCCTTTACAAAGGGAATAGAGGACAGTTGCAATTATGGAAATGTAGTATTGATGAAGATGCAGATGAAAAGCAACTAATGCACGACAATATCAAGGGACTATTAGAAATGAATAACAGTACATATTGTGAGCTATGTATGGGAGATTGTTGACAGGCCTTGTCAGGCCTCTTCTGCTTTCCCTGCTGTCTCTGGGTGTCTACACTGTGTGCAAACACAGACGTGAAGAAGGTAATTCATCTCTTAAGCCGTGAAATATCCTCAAGGCATCTTCACAGACCCACAGGAGTACTGTCACACTTAAACTCTCTCTCTCTCGCTCTTTCTCACACACACACACACACACACACACACACACACACATTTCAGGCCCTTGAGGTACCAGTGGAAGGTATTTAAATCCTCCCAAACGCATCAGAAAGCCTCAATGGAAAAAATTGAGCGTTTAAACTTTTAGGTAGGTGTGTATGTGTGCACATATACTGTACATGTTTATATATGTGTTTTGGCTTGCATGCTGTATGTGTATATAAAAATGTAAATCTTCTCAGTACATGAGCTGACCAAAGCAATTTGCTTCGTTTACCAAAAACCCTTTCACCCTTTGCCACCGGCTGAATCAGTGTGTATCTGTGCATTTGCGTATTTGCCAGTATTTGTCAGTTTCGGTGCCTGCACTGGCAGCAAAACATATTATTCGGCTTCATTAAAGCTTAAACCAATACTGTTTTGGGTCAGTGCATCTGCTGCTCAAAATTTAATTGGTGCAATAAGTTAACAGTGGCCATAATATGTAGATTTGTTTTTAACAATCTAGACACAACTGTGACCAGTTTAGCAGTTTAATTGTTCAAGTTCATGTTTCTAATGAGCTCATCTCTGCACACGTTGAATACATTTTCCCCAAAGATGGTTTCTGTCATTTTTGGATGTTCTTATCACGCTGGCTCAAGTGTCAATTTTCTGATAAGTTTGGTTATAATTGACTTAATGATCGACAGCTGTATGTGCGCTGTGTATGGATGGGACCTCGATAACGTGGCTCCAAACCCTGATCACCCCGGTCACCAGCGCAAGATGGCAGCTCCCCTATTCGTATTTCGGCTTCATTTTTGTACAGTGGGAGTAATTGGAGACGTTTCGGCCATATTTATACTGTCTATGGTGGACACGGGATAGTGAATAAGAGACAGGACATTTAAAAAAAAGCAGAGAACACCTGGATACAAACACAATGAGAAGGGGGATAGGCAAAGTGGAGGAGTCTGTTAATAAGGCGTTGGTATACACAATAAAGAAGCCACAGCTCAATGCCATTGTAGTAAAAATATATAATTGATCACAATTCCTGAAATATATCCATTGCAACATTAATTTAATAAACAGTTTTCTACCAATATTTTGACCAATCAGGAACTGTCCGTGTTAGCTAACATTATGTACTTCACCATGTAAATAGAAAAATATTAGCAATAATGTACCATACAGATTTCATGTTGTCTCTCCTAACCCCAGAAACATAATTGTTTCCAACAACGAGTGCTAAATTAGGCCCAGCATTTAATCACACATGCAGCAGTTTGTGCGGCTTGCACAAACACAATAGTTCACCAAAATATAAAACACTGACAGTGAAACTGGCAAAAGATGACTGACTCACTGGCACCTGATACTGGGGAGTGCACTGTAGCAGGGTCAGCACATTCCACTGACGCTGACACACCCCACTGATGTGAAAACAGCCTTCAATGGAATCACCCAAAGGGCCAAAGTTTTCTTCAGTATATCTGTCTTTGTCGTCTTCAAAACATACTTTTCCATTCTTGGATTAAATGACTCACTGAGAGGGATATTTCAGCAGTCTATCTCACACAGTGAATCCTATGACTTCAGCTCCCAAGGCTTCCAATTCATCAGTCCCATTGCCTCATGCTTGATAGGCTCTTTCCTGATTAACTGAAGGCTCTCACGTCCCAGTGTGATTCCTATTCTAGTATTCCCACTGGCATCAAAAACTATTTTTAGAGACACTATTAGTTTAAATGGTATAATTTGTCATTGCAAAAGATGTATTAACCGTTGGTGTGTAATGGATGATCTGCTGTGGCAACCCCTAGCTGGAGAAGCCAAAGGAAGGAGGGTAGAGTTAATACTTAGGCTAATGGAAAGTTTCTATTTGTTTTGCCAACTAACAGATACTCACATGCATAACATGGTCAACATTATACCTGCCAAACATAAGCATTTTAGCTTTGTCATTGTGAGCCTGTTAGTATGGTGACATCAGCACTTAACTCAAAGCAGCTAACATCAGTGTAGACTCTTAGTGTTGTTTAGATATTAACATTGACCTTGTGAATCTCAATATGCAATTTCATTCCCAGTAGCAGTAACTGCTAATGATATAATATCATAATTTGAACAAACATAAGCACCTCAGATGGAACAATTTAAAGAAACCGGAATCCATATTTTTATAATTATGTATGAAATCACAATGTGAAAACAATGTGACAATGTGAAACGGTGCATAGTGATGAACCTACAGAGAATTTTCACCTGAATCTGCAGCTCGCCTAGGCTTCAAGGAGCTTTATAGTGAGTTTCTGCTCATTATTTAGTTGTCTGGTAGTACTAGTGGAGTATTAAGCAGTAGTAGAGTAGTAGTAGAGAGCTAAAAGAGGTTTACATGGTATGTAAATAAGCAACTGTTTTTCTCACATGCCAGTAGATGCTAGAAAACTCAGTAGTGATAATTAATTAGAGAACCAAAGAAACAGCGAGGTAGCAAACAAACATTAACATTAGAACAACAAGGTTAGTGGGGGTCAAGGAGTGCATATGTAGGGTGAACTAACTAGTGATAGAAGCTAAAGGTAGTACCATTGGCAGTGAGAGGCACCATGTGAGTTAGGCGGATAATAATATTTGGGCTGCTGCAGCCTGTATAATTGTCTGTCGCTAACATCACTATTATCTCAATTCTCTCAGGGCCACTTAACTCAACACAGCAGCAGACTGTCCTTCCAGCTTTCACATGGTCCAGTCTCTGTAGGCACGTCTCCCGGCTGCTGTTAATGCAGTGTCTGCAACATAAAGTACACTTTCTGCTTCTGCTGTTGTTGCTAGTCGTCAGCATCAGTGTATGCTGATGGTCCAATAGGTCTGAGACCTTCAGCAAATCTCATTTTTGAAACTGGACTCTATGGGTACACTGTAATTGGCCTTTCACTGCAACATAAGGTAACTTAAAATCAACTTTAAAACATCTATAAGTCTTTGTTGGCACAGTTTCACCTGCACCCTTAACCCCCAACTTTCTTCAAACTGGAAAGTAAACTTCCACTAAACCTCTTCATCCAAGCTTAAAGTAAAACTTTGTCTGTCTGCAAATTAAATGTTCTTTATATCCATCCCCTCCTAACTAAAATAGTCAGCCTTGCCGGGCAGTACAGATGTCTTCCTCCCATCTAGCTTCCCCCTGCTGCTCCTGGGGGATCTCCAGGTGAACTCCCTGCCCTGGTCCAAGTGTTTCCCCTGAAATGGCCACAACTTTCTTGACTCTGAGGTCCTTTTGAATGACCTTATCATGCAGGGTGAGGCCAGCCGTCCTGTAAAGAAGGAACATTCCTGCTGCTTGTTTCAGTGATCTCAGTGGGTCACCACCCAAATGTCATGGTCAAGGTGATGGTCAGACAGAAGAAAAAACAAGAACTTTGCTTGGTAGCTTAATGCCTATGGTACTGCAACCACAGTGCTTAACTGGTACTGTATGTGATGGAAATATCCCATATGCTAATATTGGTGAATAAGATATAACATACCTGAACTCTTGATTACAAGCTTTATTTATACATAAGAGGTTACTAGGCACTGTTTATTTTTTAAACCGCATTTTTTACTTTTGCATTCGTAAGGATCTGCATTCAACTTTGCCTCCTTTCAGTATACAGTAGTTGGTATTTTCTTCGACCTTTGACGGTTTCAAATTATGATATTCCTGCTGGGCAACTTCCTCTTGGGAAAGTTGGCCTTTGTATATTGTACAACTCAATGTTGAATGTGCACAGTTCTGTGGTTATTTTGACTATATTATTAAGTCTGTTCTGGTTCTTTCCCCTGTCTGTCAAAACAGCAACAAGATCTAGCAAGAACACCAGAATAAAGCCCCAGTATGCATCCACTAGCTTTTAAGTTGTCATGAAACAGCATGTTGGGGGTGAAGGATTGAAGAATAAACTAGTCGGTGGTAGGAGTCAAAAAGCAAATACTGATCTGTGTGTAGGTTTTTTGTGAACTTTAATATTCAGGCTGCCATTCTCTTTGATGAATACTGCACAGTCTCGCCTGTCTTCTCATGTAAACTTTGTTGCTTTCCACTGAGATGTCGGGTTCTGCGAGGACGTGCAGCTCCTGAAATTTGATCTTGACCCAGGTGTCATCCACAAATGTGAATCACTGGCTAAGTGCTGTTCAATGGAAGGAGTTGATGGTATTCAGGCAAAGGTTAAGCAGAGCTCCTGATCTGGACTTGGAAATGTTACAGTATCATTAGACACTATGGTTTTATCTGTTTCCAGTTTTGACTCTTGAACTTCACTGAGTCCTCAGACTTCCTGATGTGGTGTTGAGAAGGGATAATTCATAGCAACGTGCTTGGAAATGTTGTATGTCACATCACAGAGATGATGCTGTTGACCATGAACCAAAGAGGGGCTTCTTCCTAGTGTATCTTGAAGAATCCATACAGATATGGGGTCTAAAGATCAATACCTATGTCCTCCTCCAACTGTTGTCAACTTCCTGCAGTCTATGACCTTTTTACTTGTTGCTGCTGTTGGGATCCTGCTTCAGTGTTTTATATGTTTTGGTATTGCTGAGGAGTGTAGTCACTTAAGGCAGTAGTCTACTGTGTTGGTACTCATTGCCTTGCTCTTCTTGCTGAGCAAGAAAGAGGACGTTGTGACCCCACTATAAGCTACTTATCACGATCAGCTACCACGTCCTCCAAAGCAGTTTCCAAATGTTTTACTTCACATTGTGATTTATGTGACTGTGATGACTCCAAGGGCTTCAGTATGCCTCAAACAAAGTGCATGTCGGATTGTCTAACAGCTTCTGAAGCTCCTTCGCCCACACCTTTTCCGATGGCGTAATCGCGGGGCGCTTCTGCCCACAACTTTCCGTCTGACAATCTTTCATTCTCTTGTCAAGTTGACACAGCCACTGGAGAGAAAGTAGGCAGGATTTGAACTTGTCCTCTAACTCTAACTTTTTCATTCTTAACCCAACCGCTGTGTACAGTCGAGTGTCCTGCTTTCGAGTGTGGCCTTTTGAACAGATATAAACATATTGCTTTTAGACGTAGTTGTACGACACTTTGTCAACCAAGGTCATTTTAAGCACACGGAGACCGTAACAACTCACATGACCTCTGCAACCACCAAGTGACATATATGTATGAATGATTTAAGAAGAATGAAAGATTTAAATGCCTGATAACCATCAACCAGACAGTGAAACTGATCTGCAAGACCAAAACAGCACATATGGTTGCCTTTTGACTTTACATATCCTATCACCCAAATGACTAAAAGTCTTTAACTTGTCACTTGAAATGAACTTTTCAAAGGCTTTTCACAGGAAATTGTATTTAAATCCAAATACTTTTACTTAGCTCCCACAAAAGCATTTCTTAGAAGCATCTATTCTGAGAAACTGTAGAGCTTCCACTCTCTTTCTACCTCTTTCCCCCTCTCATCGGCCCATGTATCTCAATGTGGGCACAGAAGGAAGCTTGATGGAACTTCACCAGGCAAAGAGACCAGTAATTGTTTATCGATCTATATCAATAAGCACAAAGCTCATCTGTGAACAACAACTTATTCCAATAAAGCCAAACAAAGAAAGCAGCAATCAGGGTGTTGATGACTCCATTAGTAATGCTGTGTGCATTACACACACACGCGCACACACACACACACACACACAGGCAGAGATCTTATTGGCAGTGTTTATGTAGCCTTCACTCATTCTATGTGCACACTTTAATATTAATGAATAAAAACATGCACAAAGGGACTGAGAAATGTAGGAAAATAGAATAAAATATTGACTACCCCATCAAATTAAGCAATTTTAACAAATAATGAAGCTTAAAAACCGCCTTTCATATTTTTCTCTGGATTTAACGTTGATGGCAAATATTTAACTACATTAGCTCTGAGGTAACGCTCTGATTCAAACCGGCAGGCATCCACCCTACTGAAAAGCCATCCAGCTGGACACTGAACTCACATCAACTCAAGCGACACTGCTCTGTAGCTGAGTCTGAACTATGGCCTTGAGGTGAGGAACTGTTTTCTCCCTGACTCATGTGAGATCTGAATGTTTACTCCTTGTACTGTTGTTCTGTTTGTAATTGTTTTGCTTACGGTATGGACATATTGTGACGCTGTGATGAAAGCTGCAAATATGTAAAGTACATACAAAATTACTCATGTGATCCCTGTCAGGTTGACACTGGCAGTTTCCATGGTAACACTGAGTGACATCAGTGACTGCCAAATGAAAAAAAAAAGAAAAAGCATTATTGTGCGTTTAGGTGGATATGTTTCCCTTTGGGTCAGTTAAAGAGTTTTTAATGAGTTCTGAAGACAAGAGAGACAGAGATGGTGCAGTGTGTGTGTGTGTGTGTGTGTGTGTGTGTGTGTGTGTGTGTGTGTGTGGTGGAATTTCAATGAAATAATAATGCAAGTGATTGCATCAGTCAGCATGTTGGATGAACTGGAATATGTGTTCACATGCATACACTTACATACATACAACATTAGCATTAAACAATTAAAACTGTGCCATTTTCATATATGGTATAAGTTGTCAACTCAATGCCCTCGGAACGTGAAAAATTTTATATCACCAGTGTACAGAATGTGGCACAAATGTGTGCATACATTTAAATATACTGTATATAAATATATTGAATGTCTCAATTCTAAGCTCACAATAGGACATTTGAGCAAATAAATCCACAGTCTGCAGGCCTGTAAATTATATTTTGTAGGGAAATTAGTATCACACAAAGAACAATTTATTTCGATCAAAAAAAAAAGCAAAAACACTGAAAAACCCCATACTCCAAAATTATTGGTCTGTGACTGACCCTGGAAATACAGAGGGAGACAGACAGGAGCAAAGGGACTGCAAATAATCAGGTATTCATCAGTAAGACACGGAGCATAATTGAGCCGCAGAGGATTCAAAAGTAATCATATTGCTGTGATGATTGTCAAGTCCAGAACACATTTCCCTAAATCACATCAGCCAGATGTCAGCAGAACGAGCCGCCAGTTCTTGTCGTTCTTCATAAACAATGAACTAAGTGCTCATCTGTATCCATCAGTCATCTTTTGAATTACCTAGCTTTGTGAAGTCTTTTCTGCCTCTTAGTTTACAAACCCCTTTAGCCTGACTCTTAGTGCCTTCAATATGCACGTTTGTTGTCCTTCACAAGCCCTGAGTTGTGAGTGTCTTCATTCAGTTCAGCCGTTTCACCTCTTGCAGTAGTTAAATGGCTGAACCATGGTGGTGCCTTTTGGTTAACTGCTGTGGAACCTATCTTGACAAATGATACAGTATCTGTCAGGCTAAATGACCATCTTTTTGACGTAACAAAGCCCGACTCTGCTCAGACACTTCAGCACTGGAAACGCTGCCCACTCATGTGAGCACGACCTTGTCTGGCTTTCTAACAGTACCTGTCTGGTCACTCTGTTGCCCCCGTCAAAGATAGAGAGACCTCGGTTTTACATGCCAGAACACAGAGAATGTGCAGAAAGTCCGAGGGGAAAAAAGGAAAACGAGACCAGCCTTTAATGAACTTGTAAAAGCGATTTCTTTAAAGCTCTTAGTTGATATTTTTATGTTAACGATGTATAAATGGACTATGTGTAATGTGAAAGGGGTTGCTCGTAGTGATGAACCCACAGAGAAATATGACCCAACTCTGAACCCCATTTACAGCAACAGCAGGCTATTGTTTTCAGTGAACAAGCCACATATTTCCCTCAGGAGTTGGCGGAGACCAAAACAGAGTGAAAAAAAAAGATTGACTATTGGACTTACATTCACCAGGTGAACAGAAACATGACTTCAAGTGAATGCTAACAATCTTCCCTGTATACCAGATGTATAAATAGCACACTGTTTGCTAACGAATCTGCCCTGATCATCTTTATAAGGTGGCACTATATTGTTAACAGGTTGTTGCACTCCCCCAAATGCCCCAATTAGCCCTTAATTTCTGTCAGTCACTAAGAGCTCCCTGATAAGTTGTTAAATGTTCCTTTATCCTCAGTGGAATACAGTAGCTTGATGTTTTGCTTATATGCAACAAGAAGTTGTGTTTTACGGGAAGTTACATGCGGGTACTATTTCTTGGCAACCAGACGCTGGAGGCAGTGACTTCCTGGGGTCTTGTAGTCACCGTGAGATTGCCAAACCCAATACTTTACATCTTGGTTTGTGTACGAATCAAGTGTTTATAAGTGGGTTTTAGCGGTGCCGGTAGGTGTATTTTTCTACTTTGGAGTGAGCCAGGCTGGCTGTTTCCAGTCTTTAAGCAAAGCTAGGCTAAGCGCCTCCTGGCTCCAGTTCCACAGTTAATGCACGGACACAAAAGTGGTATCAATCTTCTCATCTAACTCTCTGTAAGAAAGTATAAGCATATTTTCCTTTAAAACCACCAATAACAAAGATCGCCCAATTCAAATGGTTACACAGCCTTTTGAGCCTACAGACATTTGCAGGATCACAGCAGGATTTTAATTAAGATGGTAGAAAGCCCACAACCTGCTCACTTATGTTCAATGTCTGTTTGTTCATAATGAAGCCAGCTATAGAAATTCTGCTCTTCCTCCGGACATGTACACCAGGGAAAAGATTTTCAAAATTCTTATTGATATCTTGTTTCTTACACAGGCCATGAGAGAATTCAGAGATTTGAGTTTGACAGGCAAGCCATCCTTGATCTCAGCCAATTCTCATTTCTAATGCAAAGGAGAAATGAAATTGGTTTCTCTATTTGGATAGAGTGTAGTCAATGAGCCATGTTGTACAAGCATGTTGAGAGCACCTTTTAAAAGGTAGCAGTGTTCCTCTAAAACAGTGCTGAGTCATTTGTCAGGGAGCTGGTAGGTCAACTGTGATCACGTCTCTGAGATATCAAACTCTTATCGGTTTCTTTTTTTGTGATCAATTTTCTAATTTTTAATTTTCAGGCACTAAACATTAATTCAATTATCATTTGATGGATTTAAAATATTATCGCAATAATGGCTTACATTTTTGTGTTCATAATAGGTACATTGTAGCCTTTTTAACTGTCAGTCTTCATCCATATATATATATATATTGCAGATCTCCAAGAGATATCACATACATATATACATTCTTAGCTAAATGCATCTAATAAGACATCCACATAGTCATACACATATGCCGGCACACACGTAAATGTCTGTATATGCATACACCCATATTTTGTATAAATTACAGGATTTGTTTGCATTGTTTGGCTCAGAGTTATAAACATGATTGTAGAGTTTGAGATAAAAGGACTTTAAATGCCAATCTGTAAATTAGAGTAAATGTCTCTTTAGCAAAGTCACATAACATTAAAGATGACAAATGAAAAACAACCACAAAGCAGAGCAAACACTAACATCCTATTGTTGTTCAGATATCTTTACTTGAGGGTAACTTAGAAAGCTTCAACAGTAATTAGTGTCTCTGCCCATGTTGAGATGGTTTTTGGCTCAATGCATTTTGGCTACAGAAAAAATATCAAACTCTTGTGAGTTTCTTATGAGAAGGAATGTTGTTAACCAAAATTATTGTTATTTAAAAAAAATACAAGAAAAAGACAATTAATATTTCAGTGACTTGTTGTGCAAACACAAACAGCACCATAAGTTGGGTAATATTTCTCCACGTCGGTTAATGGATGGATACCCATTACCAGCCAGAGTTTGTCCTCTGCGGTTATCTGGAGGACATTTAGGCCTTGTGATGTGTACTCTGGGGAATGGGGCTGCTAGGTAGGAGGGCTTTCAGACATCTGTTCTCGGGGAGACTTCATCTTATGATCTCTTGGTGTGTTTGCTCTATGACTTTCCGAAATTTGTTTAGGAAAGCACACACACTAGTTCCCTCTCTCACTGTCTCTGTGATTGTCTTCAATCCCAAACTGGAACATTGGCAAATTAAGGCAAGACAAGGTATTCATGGGAATCTCAGCTCATTGCAGGTTCATGCATTTTTTGCCAGCTCTTTCTATTAGCAGAACAAATGAAAAGCAAAAGTGAGTGAGAGAGCGAGCATATTACCTGATTGCTTGCAACACTGACACGATTCTTGCCAAAGGCTGCAATTAAACCATGTCACCCTTTTCATTGCAAAAAAGTCAATTCTGTGTGCAACTGCATTGCATGTCTGTGTCCCTTTGTGCATACAAACACCCTGTTGCATCCCTCGGTGCTCTTAAAATGTTCAAAACAGTTGACTAACTATCAACTTTATTCCATCATTTTAATAGTCTTCAGTAACATCTTCCCTGCACATCATCTGCAACTGATAACATACTTTGGGTGCTTCTGATCTAGAAAAGCAACTTGAATGGCGCAGCTGACTACATCTTTACTGTGCTTCAACATCACAAAGAAAATAGAGTGATTCTCCTGTTAAATTGCGAGTACAATAAATACAGACCACAGTATTAAGTTGTAGTAGTCCACTAGCTACATATTGACACTTCCCCTTAACACACAGACATGTCTGGCACATACCATCAACACCTTCCTTCCATCCATCCAGACAACCGTTCACTCTTACATTTACACCAGCAAAAGTTTCCATACGGGGACATTTTGACTTTGACAACTACAATTAAAACAATTTAAAATTATGAGTTAAAACTAGTGTTAAGAAATCAGTATATACACATGTATATGTATACAGTGTACACATATATATTTATATGTTACATGTAGAAAAACAGGAATTCTATACATTTCCTAGTCTGTAAATTCTGACCGGGAATTTCCCAGCAATAAAAAAAAAAAGCAAATAAGCACGATGACACCCTCCAGAGAGCGATCCATCCGACTGCCCTCCATCCTTGCCTTCATCCTCCATCATTGTGGAGGATGAAGGCAGGTTAATGCCCTAGTCTGCCAACCAGAGGCAGACTAGGGCATTAACCTGCCCTAGTCTGCCTCTGGTTGGCTTATTCTGATATTCTTACCATAACCCTAACCAATCACCATTCCTCATGCCTAAACCTAACCTAACTGAAAATATCAAAGAAGTCATAAATTTGATTATATATGGCAGGGTTACCAGGAACACACACTAGCACATTATAATACAAATCAAAATAATGACTGCTCCATACCATATTACCAAGATACCCTATAGTAAAATATGACCAGCTTTCATCTTTACAGCTGCAGAGGCAGGTGATGACATCTCCCCGCTGTGCTACATAATGAGATTTTGTCCTCATAAAGTCTCACATATTTGAGAGGGCCCAGTGTGTTGCAGGATGAAAGTTTGACGCCTACGTAGCAAAGAGGACGCTTCATATCTTTAAGCACCACTTTCCAGCCATGCAGGTCAAGGACACCCCATTGGGGGGGGGGGGGGGGGGACTTTGAGTGAGGACACGGGACATCGGAAAATACAAATCCTGTTAGAGACACCAATTACTCACAGTGAGTTAAGTTTAACAAAAGCTGACATCCTTAAATCCTGATTTGGCAGTCTTTTATTGTGTCCGGGTGTATGAACATGCATGTGTGCATCAGCTGTTCTCCTCTCAAGCCAACATCTGCTGCACAGTAATTGCTGTCTGGAGGTGCATAACGTTTATAAGTGTTTTTGTGTGTGCGTGAGTGAGTGAGAGTGTGTGTGAGAGACGGAGATAGATAGAAAATGGTTTGTAGAACCCACTGTGGATAAAATTGGATTTCTTTTATTTTGCAGACAGAGGACAATTTAAGAACCTGTGTAAGGTACTGTGTTGTATGTAAAGTGATATAAAATGTCTTCACACCCTTTGAATTTTTTTCTTCTTTTATTGCCTCTAGGCCTGAACCAGCAAATCACACTCATTTTCACTTTCGTTTGGACATACTGTAGTATCAAGCAAAATCCAAGGGAAAACAAAAGGCTGTTCATTTCTTCCCGTGTACTGAAAATGGAAAACACCTTTTTTGGGTCATTGTGCGTGCTTGTAGACGGGAAGAAAAAACTCATGCTTGCTGCTTAGAACACACAATACAGTAGAACCTGGACAATTTGAAAGGATGCAAGATGGATTGCGTAGACCGCAAGACCATCAAGAGGCAAACACACATGGTGGAACGCCTGGGGACATCACGTGGTTCTGAAATTTAGCCACAACATCTGCGTTTCATGCGGCTCATTTGCATGGTATAAGCAGTCAGTGTTTCTCTTTGTATTACTGACAAAATCCCATAGATTATCTCCATGTTGACACAACATAGTAGCCACAAGAAGTCTGTTAACTCTGTTGAAAGATAAAGCACATTTGTGTATTTCTGCCACGATTGCCATCTCATTAACTTTCAAAATTTCTGTGACACAGTTCTCCAAAGGTCTCACATTGCTGAACAGCTAGTATATATTACCTGGCTTTAGTAGTCTGTTTTATAATATTATATTAGGAGGGGTTGTTCAGAAACTGCATTGTAACTCGATACTCTTTTCCAATGAGGCTAACGGTAGCCTATCTTCTGGAATTCTTGTCAATGGAAAAGAGCTTGTTGTGGAAACATTTGTTGACACTGAAGTTGCATGCAGATTAACCCATTTGCTAAAAGAAAAAAATCTGAGATTTATACAGGCTGTACTTTGAGAAATAGCACCTCAAGCAATCACAGCAGTTGTTTTTTCTGACTATGTTATAGCCACATAGGCATTTAAAGTAGCATTGTGATTGGTTTTGCCAGTTGGTGAAAGCAGAACAAGATTGTAAACACAACACTGACATCAGATGCCTACTGACACATCCAGTAGACACAGAGCAATATTGGCATTTATTTGGAGTCGTGTTTGAGGCTACATGACAAAAATAAGTCCAACATTTCTTCTCCTTTTAGCTCTGATTTTGGTCTCCACCAACTCCTGTGGGAAATATGTGGCTCTTTGGCTTAAATGTTCGACGAGAGCGGTCAGAGTCAACCAAAACAGTAACAGTAAACAGTAAAAATTTAGCTGAGAGACGCTCAAACTTTGTACAGCTGACGGAAACTGCAGAATTGGGTAATGATAAACTGTTAGATTCTAGCCTGGGAACCAGACAAATGTGCGAGCTCATGTTTTATTTGCTCTGGCAGATACCTGAATGCAGATCCAGTGGTTTAATCTCAACTTTCATTTTTGTCAAACAAATTTTAATGGTGAAATGCCAAGGCTTTTGAGATGCAGTTGCGATTAAACGCCATAACTGCCTCAGTCAAGACACAGGAAATTGAGATATGATAACGATTATACAACAAAGTGACAAACTGCCAAACAACTCCTTTATCTTTCATTGTGTGTCTCTCTGTAAGTTTCCATGTCCATCTATGTTTCTATCTCTGCCACTCACTGTATTTGTCTCTCTTTATGTCTCTCTTTCCCCCTGCTGTCTCTCTCTCTCTGCGTGCTTCCCCACAAACACACACACTGACACACCTGCCTGCTTTCACGGGGGAATTTCTGACCTGGCGCGTTTGTTTTTCGCTGCCACGGGGGATTGCTGTCACTGTTTGATCATAACAGCACATGAAAGAGGCAGAACGCACAGGAGCTGGAAGCTACTGGCTAAAGTGAGCCCACCCTGTCGGGGGTGTCTCAGCTGGCTGGCAGGTTCGCAGACTGACAGGTTGACTAGTTTAGTGAGTAGCAGAGGTGGAAAGTAATAAATATTACTTATATTTTAAAAAGTACATTTACTCTACTAGTTTTGAGGTTACTTGTACTTATAACTTGAGTATTTCCATTTTATGCTATTTAATACTTCTACTTCACTACAAATATTATACTGTTCACTCTACTGCATTTATCTAACAGCTTTAGTTACTAGTTATATTTCATATTTTTAAGCTTTTACATAATAATATATGATGAGCTTCTAAAATACAATGTAAAATACAAAATACATGTTTCAGATGTTCCAGCAGTTTTTCTTCTTTCCTCTCCCCTTAATCATCTCACGGCCCCTCAGATTTATCTTGTGACCCTTTGGAGGGGCCGAACCCCTTTGTATGGACCCACTGGGCTAAACTGCCAAACTGTATATAAAGGTAGTTAAAATTAACTTCAAAATAGGAGATTTCAAAAATAATATGGACGTATGTATGGGATGACTTGCATTTCAGTTGAAATTGACTGTAATAACCTTGACACACTCTGACAAACTCACACACACACCGACAGCAGCGCAGGCCATCTGTAGACAGTAAATTATCTGGTTAGCAGATAATGCAGTTGAGGGACAGAGAGAGCCAAGGGGCGGCGGGGACAGAGGGAGAGAGGTGTGTATAGAGACACACACACACACACACACACACACAGTGACAAACACACGTGGGAATGTTTTTCGCTTATCTGTGTTTTGAGGGTTTTGTCGGACACACTGTAGCCATTCTAACTGTAACATCTTGCTGCAGGGTGACATATTCACCCTGCAGAGTTCCTCAGTCAGAGTGCATGGGATGGCCATGCGTGGAAAAACACAACAGAAATCTCAGTTATTGAGTTTCTTTCACACCGAATGTAATTTTTTGCATTTCTGCTATAAAATAATAAAGCTATTTCATTATTTTGTGGACAAGGGATTTTGCCAGATTTCATATTTTTTGCTGAGGTTACAATATATGTGTGCAGTTGTGTGTAGGCATGATGATGACCAATATGTGCTTTATGGAATATAATTTATTTTCATTCCGTCGTTCCTTTACACCACCACTAAATGACAATTATACAGTATAAGACAAGTTATTGTCTTAAGATAAGTTACTGACAAGGTAAAGTGGGCAGCTGCCACAGATTGGGGCAATTAGTATGTGGTAATTTAATTAAATGCGATTTCTTTTTGGTAACATGCACCACCAATGCACGATATATGCTGCAATGGCAACAGAGGCCCTGTGTCAAAATCTACTTTTAGTACCTTAAATATATAAGTTGATATTGTGTTTACATAGTGTGCATACTTTTAAATTACGATTATAGCTATGCAGGGGCACCCGGGGTGTCACGGCCCGCCGCTCATTTTTGTGTCCAGGTTACTTAGGATGAACCACAGAACAGTTTTCATGGTAAATTACGCTCTTCTATAGAAAGTAATGTTCAATAGTTACACTTTAAGCAGTTCACTCTAAAATCCATATATATATATAAATTTACCCAACATACAAAGTGATTGCCAATTTTTTTCACTAAAGGTGCATCCAAATTGGCAGCCATTTCCACAGTCCAGCTGAGCAGTGATTGTTTTTATCTGTTGCAAAACAATATCAAGATGTCTGTAAAGAATTCTCACTATTTCTGCAACATAGTTCAGTGATGATATAAATACATAATACTTTTTTTTTTGTCTAAATGTAATAATTCTGAATGAATAAACTTAGACTGCAAACACTATATAGCATACTTTGACAATACTGTACTTTATTATGGCTCCATTACATGAACATATATATTTGTGGGGTGTCAAAAGTATACAAAAATAATCACTTTGGGGAGAAGTAGCCTCCAGAAATCTAAAGATTCACAAAGCATGGACACCCTGGTTAAAAAAAAAACAATGGTTGGTAACACATATACACCCACAGCACACAGTGAGTGTTTCATAATGATAGGGATGATGAATGAATGTATCACTGCACCTATTATAAGTGGCATATTAAAGCATGCATACAGTAAGCGCAAACAAACACACAGAGCACCCTGTGATGTGTCCATTTATCAGCCACCTAATTATCAAACGCATCAATCGTGTGTACGTGTATTAAATAAAAAAATAAAAATACACTGTTTATTATAGCGGCAGCCAGTAGGCTTGCCTTGATGACAGCAGGGAATGATTGAGAGGAGGCGAGCAGAGGCGAAGTTGGTGACACGCTCATGAATCAGCTTCACATCCAGTTCAGACTGGTGCATACACTGGATTTAACATGCAAGTCCATGGGTGCAGAATACAGCATCTCCTCCAATCAACTGATTTTGTTCACACATACACTACATATAGTAAGCTCAATAAGTATTTAGACAGTGACCTTTTTTGTAATTTTCGCTCTGTACACAACTAGTATTCATTTGAGGACCAAACAAGTAACAATGTCAGTTTAGAAGGCTATGATGAGGCTGAAAAATCAGAAAAAACAATCAGAGAAATAGCAGAAATAATAGGTTATTGAATACTACCAGCGGTGGAATAAGTACTTGGATATTTTACTGAAGTAAAAGTAACAACACCACAAATACAAGTAATTCTGCTTTTACTTAAGTAAAAATACAAAGGTGTAGCTAATGCTAATTATGTCATATGCCGCTGGGTAGCGCAATCTATAATAATAAATAATAATTTATAACTAAAACTGTATAAAAGAAATGTAGCTAGCCGTGCTCTCGTCAAAGTATCCGCCTCCGAGCGCCTCTAAAGCTCACTAATCAACATCACTGTATCCTTACTCAAACAGAAATGTAAAAATGACACTTTGTGGTTCCACAGTGGATTATGTGCCAGACTACTTCTTGGACGGGCACAGCCACTTCCTGGAATCTTGCTCTCGCTGACTCTCACAAACCGCCGACTGTGGTTTCTAAGAGCTGTGTGATGTAACTGCAAAGCCTCTGTCCCCCCCCCCACCCACCTACCTCTTTCGCTGTTCATCCACCTTTCATAATCACCTCCATCTCTCTCATTTCATTGCCCCCTCATGCCAGCACGCCCCACCCCCTCTCTTCTTGCTGCAGGCATCGATGTTGTTATGGTAGGTGTCGGTGTCGCGGCTTTTACCCGCTCACAGCACAGTCATGGGGGTGGGTGGGGGGGTGAAAGAGAAATAGGTGGAGACCATAACAAAAAGGTAAACGAATGGCTTTAAACTTGACATTTAACACACTGATAAACAACTCAGCTTTCTTATCTTTTTCTCTCTCTTTCTGTCTACACGTCTCTCACTCTCTGCTGTCTCTCCATCTCTTTCTCCTAACGCCTCCGGTGAGGAACAGTCACGTCTTAATATCCCTTGTCCTTGTGTGTGTGTGTGTGTGTGTGTGTGTGTGTGTGTGTGTGTGTAAGAGTGCGCGCATGTCTGTGGTTATATAAGGCATGCCTTGAGGCAGGGACCATAAATAAAGGTATTAACAATCCTTTGGTAGAGAGAGCAGTCACCACAACTGATGCAATGTATTGTCACATGTGGACAAGATGGTTGAGTGTTCTCAAGAGTATTGTGAGTTTTACTTACCTGTAAAACTCACAATACGAAGGGTGTGCAGAAAGCACGCATATATATATATATATATATATATATATATATATTAAATAAAATTCCATCAACATGCTTGACCATTTTCTACAGGTCACAGCCACTAATATCCACTATTCTGCAACAGTCACCGCAGAGCCGTCACAGGCAGTTAAAAAAAATTTCGGCCGCTGAGAATTCTCGTCTCTGATTGATCAGTAGGCGTGAATTAACTACCAATAACATGAACAGACACCTATGATGCAGGTGTTTTTGCACCAGTATTAAACTGCAGCTGAAGAAAGCGTCAGTGGGGCTCAGCTCAAGAACTTCAAGCTAATGTTATTTGTGTAACCAATATTATTAAAACAGACCGAGCATTGAGAACAGTGCCAATTTCATTTGAAAAGTGTTGTTATTTATGACTTGAGATATATGATTTGAATGAAACTGGTCATCCAAACAACTAAAAGTAGGAGGAGGACAGAATACTTTTTAAATTATGTTAGCTACAATAAACTAGTAGTAGGAATACTGCAGTACAGGAACTATATCATATTTGATGATATTTAAAACAGAATAGCAATATTTAAAAAATTATTTGTGTAAGTAAATACATGTTTAATTTGATTACATGTGGCATTTTGTTGGCCATGGTATAAAGAACGTTTAATACCCTCCGTGTAATAAATTTCAACATTTCACTGCAGGACAGTAAGGGCAGGTGAATTTACTGTAGTACACTTTATAACATTTGAGACTTGATGCTTTTGGGGTTTTTTTTATTTAAGTTTTGTCCCCTGCTATTTGTGTTTACATAAGGCTCCCTGTAGAATGATATTGGATATGATGAACATTGTTTAATTAGTGACAATCTTATTATATACTTTTTTTTAATTATCTTCCCCAAACTCTACAGGAGGAACCTACATTGCTCCCACAACTACCGGGTTCTGGCAGCTATTATTAATTATTCTGTCAGCACACCCATTGTGTCCATGACCTGTAGAGACATATCCACAGACACCTATGCACATCTAAACTTATTTCTCTCTTATATACTGAAAGGCTTTTCATTAAAATCCTTCAAAAATCATCAAACTCCAAAATCCGTGCTTTGGAAATACTGTTTTCTAAAAATAAAAACCAGGTGGAAGTGAGGGCTTTGCATCTGATGTCTGCTGTTGGTGACAATTCAAGAATCCTCCAATTTCAGTGTAGCTGACTTGCCATATGGTGAATGGTTTGAGTCACATCACTGGTCTCATTGCTATGAAACAGTTGAGCCAATCACAGGGAAGCATGACAACAATAGCTCAACAAATGACAGTGCAAAGCAGCACGACGTGAACACACAGGATTAAATGTGTTGTTTTAAACTGTTAATTAATACGATGGTGATAGAAATAAAAACAAAAAAGTAAGTTGTTAAAACCGTTCATATGATCGCATCAATCTTATGCTTTTTGAGTCTTAATTCTCCTGTGTCTTATGTTGTAAATTTTCAAATCATATCCTAGTATGATTATGCATACTCATATGAGTATGCACCGTCATGCAAGAATAAAATATGCAACTCTGAAAAACTGGGGAAAAAATTTGAAAGGAGGTCATGACGTACAGGATTAATGAGCTCCGGTAATCCGACGACCCGCATAACAGCAGAATAATGAATTACAACCAACCACTCTGATGTGTGTAGAAGTGTATGGCTATTGTGTAGCAGCCTGGTGTCATTTGCACGATTTAATGAAGGCAAACACAGTTTGTGTAATGGCACTGTTCTGGACACTTCTCAATTCAGAGGCTGCATATTTATCAACATACTGTATGTGTCCTGCAACATTCAGATGGCTGCAGGCATTTAATGAACTGGAGGAGAAGCTTTTCATATAGTATAAAGCAGCTGTGGGCAATCAGAGTAAACAATACCAATACAAACGCATGTCTAGCGAATGTTAACGTTTTAACGTTTTAAGCATTACTCCGTCAGTATTTAATTTGTAGTGGCGGCAAAGTGACATTGCGCCCGAAACCCCTGATGGCTATTTTATGTGGAAAGTTGAGTGACATAGAAATTGTCATTTCCATTTTGTATGCTTTAATGGCATTTCATTAGAGGCATTTCAATTTAAAAAGCTGTTGCGTGTGGCATACTTTTCTCTCTAGGCTTGGACATAGACAATATGTGAAATATTTAAGCAATGGCACGTAGAGTCCCTCACTAATGATTTTGGTGGAGTCTGAGTTCAGGAAAGCTGTGCCGACCTATGTGAGGATAAGGAAGGACAAATGAACCCTGCAGATTCAAAAGGAGTGGGCCTATTTGTCCTCTATATTTATGACCTATTGAGGCCATCATCCTGGTTTCTGTAACAATTTCACCCGTCTGGTCCACAGCCTCACTATTCCTGCTAAGCTGTTTGTATGGACTCCTGACTGTTAAGGGGCTTTTAAACCTGCCAAGACTGCCATTTTGTCGCACTCCAGTATTTTCCACCAAAGACTTCACACGCTGTTTCAAAATGACGGGTCCAGCTCGAAGCGCATTTTGTACTCTGCTCAGTCTGGTTTTCAGGCCACAGATGTGTAACAGCTCTTTTTTGCATGACTTTTACTCAGGGAATGGTACAACACCTTTAAGGAAAAGTTGGGGGTTGTGCCCATTCAAGCTGGGGGGGCACGGGGCACGTGCTCCACCAGATTTTTGATATCTGGATTTTTAATATTTTTATTTTATTGTATTAGTTAATATTTTATTATATGCAATTATGTTCATTTTATAATTTGATTCAAATGTATTCTTCTAATTGTGTCATTGTATATACTTCAATGAGTCACACACCTCCCCCTTTCCCTATGCTACTGGTTTCTTCCAAAAGTTGCAGGAGCAGGTATGAAGGCACATAGAGGAGATGTAGGCTACAGCTTAACGGTGTGTTGCTGAATGTTTACTAGAGCATCAATCCCTTTTTTAAATGCATGAAAATGAAAAGCAAATAGTTACACACACTAAATTTCTTCTGAAAAATATAGTATAGTTTGCTTTGCAAGATAGTTGGCTGGTACCAGCTAAAGTTAGTAGCCATCCCTCAATCCGGTTGTTTAGCCCCGGCCCTGCGCTCAGTCAGGAGGCTGATAGTGCCAGAGAAAAAGGGGCAGCAGTGTAGAAGCTAGTGTGGTGTCATTTTAGAAAACCATAAAAGCATAAATAATTGACATGAAAATCTCTGAATACATTTATAGCATTTACCCTAATATAAAGTGGGGGATTCATTTGTGAAGATTTAAAATAATCCCCCCAGATTCTGTAAGTACAGTATATATCAATTTGCAGAAATTTGTGTCTTTTTCTTTTTTTGTTCTGGACAAGGACAAGGACCCCCGCTCTAATTGTGTCCCCCCAGAATTTTGGCTTGAATGATGCAAGTACAAAAAGCAAGATATGTAACAATACATGAAGAGGCCCTTTTATGACCTCTGGGAATTTGTAAGGTCAGCAAGTGTCTATGTTTTGAGATTTTAGGTCCAATAAATCAGGAAGTATGCATTTTGCCTGCAAGTCAGGGATTAATTTAGTTCTTCTGTTTGTTTTGTTGGGATGTTTTCTCACCCTGAAGTTTGTAATATCCATATTTGCCTGAATAAATAAACACTGCTCGGCCTGTTTACTATGCTTGAGATGGACTTTCTTAGAGCAGCAGAGAGAGGCTCTCTTTTATGTGATATTTGGTGTTTCCTGTAGACCAGACCAAGCAGTCACGATTCCTGCTCTCATAAGCACCGGTAATGTATTTTTGTCAAAGCTGTGTACGGACCATTCATACCTTTTTGATTATAATGTGAAAGCCACTTCACACACTTCAGCTGAATAGTGTGATGAGCTGAGTGCGTCAGGCATCACTATATACAGTATGAATCATAACCAAAAGCAATGACATATTGTTGTCCAAGGTGACGTGAATACAGCTGAAATTTCAATTTAATCAATCTCCTTAAATCAATTTTACTAGCACCTACTGGAACTATTGTATGATGAGTAATATATTAGTAACACTGTTGCCATATAGAACATTCTGGCCCTTTGTGAAAATGTCCAGGGTAATGTAATGTTATGTCTTGGTTGTAGTACAGGTCTTAAATCAATTCTGAAAAATAAGACACAGATTGGTACTTTCTAGTTTAGTAAAGGAAACAGGGCGTCTAATCCATAGAGAAATACCAGAGATGAAATATGCTGATTTGGATATTGCCTTGATGTCAGTCAGAGGAAAGGTCTGGATCAATATAAATGTCAAGCAAACACCAAGAATATTAAGGGAAGCCTTTGAGGTAACATTACAGCTGCTGAGATTAAAGTCTGATAGGTCTAGTGGTGTTCAGAACTGACAGCAAGCAACTCCTTTTTTAATCATGGTCTGGTTTCTTGAGTGTTAGGATATGTATGAACCATATGTGCGTTGAAAGATTCAAATTTTAGAGGTAGGTTGGCTGACACCTGTGGTTACTCACGGTAACGTTGAGAATGTCTTAATACAAATCTCAAAGTTCACTTCAAATGGCACATTTATCCAGCCTGGAAACCAGGCGAATCTGCAAGCTCATTTTTCATTTGCTCTGGCAGATACGTCTGGCCCCTCTCCCATTCAAAATGATTTACTCGGAACTGGCAGCACTGTTGTGTCAGATGAACCAATCACAAGCGTTTATCTAGTATGAGGCAGGTTTAATATGATGACTGACAGAGAAAAGCACCATTGAAGCATCTTTGTAAATATCCAATATGGTAGCTGCCATTTAATACTGCCGGCCACAGTGGCAGTATTAAACATATTAAATTTAAATCCAGTGCAGGCATGGTGAACTCCGCCACTGACAAAGTAAACTACTATATAGGGAGGTAACTAATGGCTATATCAGTATAAATGATCAAAAATAGGGTCTGCTCTGATCACTATGCTGTATTGTTTCAATGGCATCTGTGTATGATAAGTCTCACATCTTTTTGGATGAATTTGCCTTGTGGTGTGTAGAATTTTTTAAAGACTTTCAAGAATTGCAGATAGTTAAAAATTTGATTTGCAAAAAAAAAAAAAAATAGTAGGAACAGAAATAACAAAGGCTAATGTCTTCTCCATGGAACTGCAAAGAAGGTGTAGGAGGAAATGACAATCTTCTCACATACACAGAAACTGCACAGATTCCATGTAGACGTTTCCATTTTCATGTTTAATGTGAGATGTTTCTTTTAGGCCCTGTGAGGAGGTCTATGGGAACGAAAAGTGTCTAAAAGTAATTTCGCTTGCAAGATGATGCTCAGTATCTGAATGTGTGAACATGGAAATTGAAGATAAAGACGTAAAAAAACAGCTTTGACAATCTTCATTCTACACAACTTTGACTGAAATGCGTCAAAACTATTTCCCATCCTGAGATCGCCAAAAGCTAGAATTCCTGTTTTCAAGGTCAAATATTTTTTTTACGCAGTTACAAAATCTTCCTGCAGCTACATATCCATCAATTATATATCTGGAAGTGAAAGCAGTGGACACCACTTTAGGTTGTAATCCTAAATACATTAAACGTGTCATCTGTGGAAAGTTAGGGTGTGATTTGAATATCTACGCAAGCTCAGTATGGAGGTATAGTTACATATCAAGCAGAAAAGACAGAGGTAAAGACAGAGATGGAGAGATGCCAGATGGAGGAGCAGAGAGAGAGAGAGAGAATGAGTGATTCACAGCTGAATAATTCATCAGACATACTGACAGTCTAAAGGCTAAAGGAACCATAGTGGAATAATTAGAGGATGTAACACCTGGCTGATGCAGTGTCAAAGTGGGTGTTGGGAAATCGTAACAACCGAATTTTAATGCCATCAAGATCACGGTTTAATTCATGTAGCGATGCCAATGTAAAGATTTAGTTATTTATTTTTAGCAAAATTACACACAATAGAGTTGCTGTGTGGATTGTAACATTAAAGGATCGAGACAGCTCAGAAGACCAATCCAGCTACTCTGACCAGCAGAAGTCAAGATGTGAAAAGATCTCTTGATTGGGATCAGTGTTTTGTTTTGTTAAGAGCATGTGGCTAATAAGCTATAATCAAACACATTTATAAACAGTAGTGATACCTGGGTCAGAGCTAAACTAGTCCCAGTCTGACAGTCTGGATGCATCCTATTTGTCTGCCGACTCCTGCGTTCACATTAATAGATGGATGTTAGAGACAGGCCACTTTTGAAAGTGTTTACTTGCTAATCAAATTAAATAATCGATCTTCTGGCAAGGACACTGCAGTGTTAGAGGCACCACCAGAACTTTACCAGAAGCAATTCCATAAGAATAAGCTGTAAAGCCACCACACTGTGTGTGTTTTCAGTTTTCTTACCTAGTTTATCTGTCTGATCTTGAGCTCGATGACATTTTGGTTTGTAGGCAGTGAAGTGTCTTCAACTGAACGTAAACTGACCAGCTGACCAGTTTTTCACATGATTCTTAACGTCATGACATTGGTTCCATTCCAAAGATAGTTCCATTACAGCATGATCCCACAACGTACAACCAGGTACAGTAAGTACATTTACTCAAATACTGGAAATGTGTCATATGTACTCCACTACATTTATTCTACTACTTAGTTTGTAGGTTAAGAGTTTGAAAACCTTCTGTACAATGACCAAATAGAATCCTTTTGTTATCCAGTTCATTAAAGAACTCACATTTTATTAATCAGTTATGATAATGCTCTAGTATAACTTGTCTCCAAATGGATGACTTTTAGTTTTGATAAGTACTGTTTGCTGATAATACATATGTACTAAGTTGAATATTTTACTTGTAATTTAGTACTTTTATACTGATTTTCTTCTTTAAGCATCTGCTACCTGCTAACCCTAACCCAACACAAGTCTATACCCCGTACTGGACTCTGATATTCCTAGCAGTGAATAGTATATCGCTGGTAATTTAGTACTGTGTGCAGTGACAAACGCTGCCTAGATCCACTAAGTGTTAGGTCCAAATGTGAGCAATTTACCTGGAGTAAAAAAACAAAACAAGCAATGGGGTTGAAGACATTGACTTCATATTTACAGCATCAAGTCCGAACTTTAGGATCTATTGATAGCAATGGTAATTTGATCACAGCAAAGGACATGTCCCGCAAAATTAAAAAAAAAGAGTCTCTAAAAGAGAGGTAGATCAGTCTTGTTGATAATTATGTTCTTTGACATATATTTTATAATTTATTAAATGAACCACTGATACCATGCTGTCACTTATTTATGTAATTCTTTTTTCGACATGCTTGAAGTTGAGAGCATTCTCGACCCAGTCAAGACAAACGCAGTGCAGTTCTTTGAGAAGTTCGGGCACAAAGGACATACCTGTCTAGCTTTTGAATTGCCCGACAGAAATTTCTGTCAGTTGTTAATGGACAGGCACAGGAAGCTGCAACCAGGGACTCGATGTGTGATGTCAGCTGATGTAATTCCTTATATTGTAAAGTATTTCTCCTAGTTGACCAAATGTTTGACTTTGTGCAGTGAATTGCAGATACTGTTACAGTCTTTGCTTGTATGTGGCGTGCGTCAGCATGTCTATATCTGAAGGTCTAAACTGCTGCTCCTGTTACTCGCCTATGATTGGCACAGCACCATCATCAGTCCACATTTTTACCGTGGTTTATGGCCAAATATCTTCAAAACCATCAGCCTTAGCTGTACTTTGTGTTTAGTGGTGCTATTTGGCAAATGATGGCATGCTAACAGGTTAAACCATCATTATTTGCTGAACATCGAGATGTTTGTGACGGCATTTAAAACTTAAACTTGTGCCAAAACGTAGAAGAAAATATTTGTTTCCAAAATGTCTGTATACACATGCACAAGGCTTAAATAACTCACCCATCAACGACTAACCCATAATGAGGCTTATCAAAAAGACAGGAGCCATTTTGTCACGGCTGGTATTATGTTCGCCCTCCTCTCGCCTCTAGTCCGCCTCATCTCATACATGCAATTTTCAACAATGGCGAGTCAATCAGTCAGCAGGAGCCATTCAGTACTCTTGGCTGGAGGAAAGAAAAAGAGAATAAAGGGGAATTAATAGTGTGAGATTCAACCGAACCAAATACAAAAAAAACAACCAATCAGTTACTGCTGTTTATATCCTTAAAAAAAAAAACTGTGAAAGACATTAACGGCAAACCATAAATCACTCCGTATAGCTCTTCCAGTGTGCATTCTCATGCATACTGTATACCGCTGAGTGTATTTGTTATAGACAGTTATTTTGTAGTCTTCCCGTGTGTGTGTGTGTGTGTGTGTTTGTGAATGTGCTTATAGGAGCTGCTGTAAATGAAAATAAGACAGCAGTTGAGAGGAGAAGCTCTCTTCGCATTTATTTTGTGAAAGTGTGTGCAGCACCCAGGGAAAATAAGATTGGTTCACCCTGAGAGGGGCTTATTTAGTAGAACCACCTGTGTATGTTTGTGAGCGCGTGTGTATGTGTGTGTGTGTGTGTGCGCGCTCTGATTCCGGACCTCTCCAAATGCTAAGATGTCCCCTCTGACTTTAGACATTGGGAGAGAAGCTGCTTACATTGAGGCTGTCACACACACTCCCAAACACTCTCACACACTAGGGTGGACTACTAAATAAGAGTGATTTATCCCTCGCCTGTTTCACAAACACACACACAAGGACTACTAACTGTGGTTCACATGCTTTTTTTTATTTTCTGTCACCACACACACACACAGAGAGACACAGACACACACATATACACACACACAAGAACCATTAAGCTGTGTCTTCTGGTCCCAGTGGTGTATTGCAGTGCTGAATACATATGTGTGTTTGTTTAGAGAGGGATCAATGAATGGTTTAGCTCTAATGCAAAAGGGTCTGGAGGGAGGAGGACTAAGATGGAAGGACGACAACAGATTGAAACGGAAAGAGGGAAAAAACTGAAGCCATTCCAGGGTTGAAATAGAGAAAGATAGAAAGAGCGAGAGGTCCCACTTCCTTCCCTCATCTCTATTTTGCCTTCCTGCATCCCTTATTCCTCTTGACCTTCTGCATTTCTTCTTTTTTTTTCTTACTTTTTAGCCTTTGTACCCCTCTCTTTCAAGCCACTTTCTTCTATCAACTCTGGACAATTTCCAGAGAAACGGGTCCGGACATTGTCCGGAGTTGTCCATTCACACATCTAGCACACAACAGTGTCAGACGAATCCTCACCTCCTGCAAATACTCTGTTTGGTTTAGGTGAGGAGTGGCTCCTGGGAAGAGCGTGCAGCAGCGCTGGGCATGGCGCAAAAAGTACGCTGCAACTGGTTACTAATTGGGTCAGAAACAACCGTCTCTTGACGTTCCTTCAGTGTGTCTTATAATTTCGGTGTTGGCCCTTAGCGACAGAAGTGGCCGAATCTCGTCGTCTCTCAAGGTAGCAGACATTTTCGTTGGTGTCTTTGTTTAAATCAATTCTCCAGACCTTCTCTTTTCACACATGAGCTGAGTCATAAATTACACAGACTTCGTACTGGGGAGCTGGCAGGGTAACGTCCGCTTAATGTCTGGTCCAACTGATAAGGTAATTTGGGTTCTCACATACAACTTCTCTGGTTAATGTCTAGATAAGTTCAGGGCTGCAGTGCATGTGTGAAAGGGACTTCAGTTGCATTTTATCTTTATTTCTCTTTCTGTCAACCTGCTGTGACTCCCACTGTGCTCATACTGTTGTTCTTTGTTCATTAAAAAACATTTTGTCAACACTACAAATCTATCCCCAAATACAGCACAGCATGATGCTCTGTGATTATTTGTAGCTTGTTGATCCCCTTTAAATATTTTCATGTCATATTGATGGGGTCTAACCGCTGCACACTAAGTCTTCTATTATCATTCACTGCAATATATCTGTTTGAACACTCTTTAAGCTTCTGGGGAATAAGTCTCTCCTGATTGAAGCTATAGCATAAGTTCAACCAGGAAAACAGTCTAGCTATGCTCATATTATTTCGCAATTTCTCTCTCTCTCGCTTCCCTCTTCAATCTCATCAGCTGATTGTGGGTGTTTTCACTCTCTCACTTAACCGATCATATTCTTGCCTTGATCCTCATGAGCCAATCATCTCACGGCTATCAGAGTAGAAAGCTGTTCTATGCTCTCTGCTTCCGTCAGCTGTCGTTTCAGGTTCAGGATCCAGTTTGAAATCAGTTCAAATTGACACATTTGGAACGAGTTGGGTTGCGTCAGTGAAGAGGTACTTGAGTTCATTCGACAGGTCGCTACTCTAGACTAATGTCATTAAAAACTCAGGGTCAACACTAGCTTGAGTTCTATTCAAGCACTGCTGTGAAAAAGACAATTGGAATTATTCATTTAAAAAAAAAATGTTTCACCTGAAACAGAAAAGTGCTTTTGAAATACGTACATGGCAAAGTGTGTTTTTTAACAGTTCAAACGTGGCAGTGATTACAAATGCAACTCATTCAATGCAGGGACGTTATGAAGCTTTGTTTTGTAACTAACTGGTTTAACTAATGTCTTGAATATGGGCTTGAGATTTGGAAGGGACACGTTATTTCAGCTCTAGTTTGTCCGTCCCTTTAAACTTTACAAGTCGAAGCCATCACATCAAACTACTGGGAGAGAAGAAGGATCATTTTCATAAATCAGACTATATTCTCAGCTGGCAGAATGAAAATGATGTCTGCTGGTGGGATCTCTATTACTACGGATGCCCATAACCAGCCAATAGAGCGTGGTCCACTGAGGGGCAGATTTAAATGATCGTATGAATTTTTTATGATCTGCATATAGAAACTGGGTTTTGTCAGCAGTGAATATGATACATAGTGAGCGCTAAAATACTTAAGTTTAAATGCAGCAATTAAACATGATTAACATAAGGACACTATATAAATAAAGATGTCTTCATTGATAAATTTGTGGGTTTAAAGCTGACTATACTAATGAATATTGTTATGGGTGGTGTATTTAGAGGAACAAACAGGTCATGCAAATAGACTTATTTCTGAGAACAACAGCGAGAGGTAGGATGTGTATATTTTAAGCTATTCACATGTCAGGACCTGAAGATTTGAGCATGGATGCCATTAGCTTGCATAATCTGCACCAGAACTACATTGGACAACAGTTTGATTATCATCTTTAGTAGTGTAACTCATTTGGACGCTAAAAGGGCCAGTTTGCGTCAAAAGAGAAAGCGACTATTTGAAAAAGATAATAGTGAAATAGGAAAACAGAGGGAGAAAAAAGAGGGAGAGGCATGGGGTCAGGCAGTTGTGCTATGATCCACCAGCCTGCTCTCCCAGATTAGCTCCTTCACCTTCATGCGATAACGACCTTTTCATAGCCGTGTCCCAGTTCCATACTACACTACTACTTCTAATTCTAAAATAGAAAATGTTTGAGTTTTGAATGTGCTGTTGTGGTACACTGTTGTTCCATAGTGCAGGTTGCAACTTTTAATATGCAAAAATGATATACTATTACAATTTTATATTGACATATGCTTTATACAGTTCGCTTTAGACTTATCATAGCAGGAAAAGCACAGGTGGAACTTATATTAACAATGTCATTGTCCTGTTTAAGTGTGTCAGTAAGCCAGTGGGGCCTGGATGCACAATACCAGTGCCCTGGAAAAAGCACACCTATATATAGCCAATATTCGGGCTATATTGTAATTTATATTCAGAAATATCGTCTCATAGCTTGACATACATTCAGGACCAAAACCAAACCGTTTTTGTTTTTCGTTTTTTGTCAGAAATATAATAATCTTGGCAATCTTACTGTAACATTGTCACAATGACTTTGCTGACTTGTTGATGTTTAGCCGGTGCAACGTGTAGGCTACCTTCTCAACCATCTTAGTGTAACACGTTAACATGTTAACTGCTGCTACTTAGCGTTAAATGTGTTTCACAATTCATCCTCGGGGTAACATGAATGTACCAAATTCACGGCAATCCATCCAATAGTTGTTGAGACCTTTCACTAAAATTTCACACAAATGTCAACCTCCTGGTGGTAACAGAAACCCTAAAAATCAAACCAGAATTTGTATGCACATTCTCTCTGTATGCACTAAAATTCGTAACTATGTATATACAGTAAGCATGAATCACATCTACCAAGCGTCTCAGTGCTCATATTCCCTCTTTTCCTGGTTAATGTCTCACCGCCTGCTTTCCTTCTGTAGTCTTGTGTACTTCATGCAGCTTTATTAAACTAAAATAGATGGTTAAATTGACCTGCTAGTCGATCCTGTGGTAATATTTACCCCTATTTGTTTCAGCCATTCTTTCAATATTTTCATGTTGTCTTTGCCCCTTTTCTTCAATAACTGTTTCTGTGTCTCATTTATCAGTGCACATTATAGATCTGCTCATTATCCTCCATGTAGCTGATCAGAGATGGAACACTATTTTCCCTCCTTCTCTTTTCTCATTACAGCCAGTTACCCTTCACTCTTATCCCTCACCTTCTCTCTCTCCTTGCTCTTCTGCAAGGTCTTTAGGTGTTTTCTACATTCTGCCACCCACCTTCTCATCATCTCAACTCCCCCTTTCGATCTTCCCCTCATTTCCCTCCCCTAAACTTTCCATTTTACCTCCACTGACCCCATTTTCGCCTCATCTTTTTTGCTCGCTTTCACCCCTCTTTTGGTCATTTCTCATCCATTTGTCCTACGTGACCCCTATTTGCTCCCTACCTCTGCCACTCCTCTTTTATTCTTATTTTCCCCTTCATCCCTCCATCTTCTGATGACCCTCATCTTTTCCTCCCTCCTTTTGCATTCCCTCATTCTGTGCTCCATTACCTATGTCTATCTATCAATTTACCTACATATCTGGCAATCCATCTATCCATCTATGGGTATTAATCTGCCTTCAATAATACAATTTGACATCCTTCCATCTTGTCCTCAAATTCAATCGCTTTTCGGTCTCCCTTTCAACACTTCTTCCAGCTCTCCCTTACTCTCTATCTAATAGTACTTATCTTTACCATCAACACCCTTTCACCTTGTCCTCTGATTCAATCTTCCCTCCTCTATCTCCCCACCCCCTCCTTCCTTTTCCTCCCTCGTTCAATCGTTCTATCGTTGAACCCGTCTCCATCCATCTTCCATTACTTATCTTTCTTTCCCTCTCACTTTATCTCCATCATGTTTCCTCTGGTCTTTGTAATGGAACAGAAAAATAATTTCTCACTTGATTTAACCTTGTTTATTGATCAGCTTCTTGTCAGCCATTGTGTCCAGTGCTGGCAGGAATACTTAGTGTTTCATGGTGGGTCATCAAATGATCATTTTTCCTATTTACAATTCAATGTCAAAACTGCAAAAATTGTGTGATTGGTCAAAAACATTCCAAATATTTTGTATTTTTATACAAAGATCTGTAAAACTCATCAAAAATGTATTTACTATGGAGGATTTTTTCTAAAGATTTGGAGCACACGTGCAAAAACAGTGAGCAAACAGTGAGCAAATAGTGTAGAAGAATTTAAAAATGACTACTTCTACAATGTCAATTACTTCCAATAATAATGATGCTACTACAGAATAAACATTTATATATTTAAACATTCAAAACAGTTACAAAATAAATTAAAAAAAATATTATCATAAGCAAAGATGTAAAGCTACTAACTGCATTTTTATTTGTTGATTTCATAATAATGTTACTAATAATGTACTAATGTAATGTAATGTACTAATGGACGTGTAACTGTCCATGGTCCAGTTGGAAATCAATAGAGGACAGAACACAAGGTTTTAACTGTGTGATAATAAGTCAGAATCGCATTGGGCATGCATTATTATTTAAAAACTGGAAGTTGTGTATATAATGGGAGAAGCCCCAGATGAATGTAAAGATGGTAAGAAGCTCCTGACAAACATCTGAAAATCTCCCTTGGCCAGTTCACATGCACTTTTGAGGCGGTCCCTAATGTCAGCTCTCTGTTTCCCATCTACGGTCAAGTCACACACAGCGTATCTTTCAATATCAGATTATAGGGTAAAAATAACACCTGTGCAACATCAGTCAAGCTTTGTCATGATCAACAGACCACAGATCTGGTGGAACCCGGTGAAAAGAAGAAGTCTGAATCTGATTATTGTGAACCAAGATCTGAAGCTATAAATAGCCTTTTTTATTTTATTTCTAAACAGATTTATGGATGTTTATCACGGACCTTAGAGAAGCTGACACTACTGTGAGTTTTGATTCTGAGAAGAGGTGGAGTGACATTTATGGCAAATGAGGGGGGGCTAAAAAAGAACAGTAATTTAAGATCAGGACTTGCAACATCTACAGAAAAATCTCAGAAAAAAAGGTTTTCTACTCCGTGAATACATATCAGCAGTAGTCAAGAGGAACGTAACCTTTACATCGCTGAAGCCACTTACTATACAGTTGCATATGGGGTTGTTGGCTGAGCCAGTATACTCTTCAATTTACTGCTAGAGAGGTAGTAGACACCCACATACACACACCTCCTTAGGACAGAGAGAGAGAGGGAGAGAGACCTTTCCTTTCTTTTTTTACCGTGTAATTGTCCTCCAGGAAACCACACACACACACACACTCAGAGGGTATAATGTCATCACAGGCTATCATCTGTGGCCAGATCACTCTAATCTCTGTCCAATCATATCAAGGACACAGAGACATTCACACACACACACACACACACACACACACACACACACACGCCCATTCCATACAGATAAGCCTGAAATTCCAAATGCATTAACACATGCACACTATATATACAGTAAGTGTGATTTATTTTTTGCAAGTTAAACACG
Source organism: Lateolabrax maculatus (assembly GCA_031216445.1). NCBI lineage: Eukaryota > Metazoa > Chordata > Actinopteri > Acropomatiformes > Lateolabracidae > Lateolabrax > Lateolabrax maculatus. The sequence goes on along the minus strand of CM062205.1, from coordinate 7,270,685 downwards.
TGTTGGATGCGACACATCTGTTTAAACAGAATGCTCTGGTACCTGTAAATTGGATCGCGATCACAGAGGAATCAACTTCTCCAGCCTCCTGGCTTTCTGACAACTCCATTTGCACGATGTCATCACAAGTGAGTCAGTGGTGAGTTATAGCGGTCCACCAGTGCCGACCTAACACAAAGACCTACAGGAGATCAAGCCTCAGGCCCAAAAGGCTTGGAGGGCCCCACAGAGAGGAAGAGAGGGGGAGGGGGTTACTGAAGGGATTAACCTGAGGGGAAATGTTGTGCAGGTGTTGCACCACTTCAAGCTGCTGCCAGAAAAAAAAAAAAATGGATCAATCATCCGCCAACTTTTATATTATCTGTTTCCATTTGTCAGGCGATAACCTGTGTTCATTTTTAAATTACTATCTGTACTGATTGAATAATGGAGTTTCAGGCTTTTGCTTCACCTCAGAGCAGGAACATTTTTTTTTTTTCGACTAGAAAATAGATTTGCACGTACAAAAGTGGGTCGCAGAATCAAAAATAATCCAACTGTGATGCTTTCCGAGCCATAACGTTATACAAGCATACTGTAGCTCAGTTTAACTCTAACTTTCACCTAAATCTTCCTTTTACGCTAGTGAATAGAAGAGAAGCATACATTTCTGTGTTCACACAGCTGTTACTGGTCTTCATTCAGATTTGAATTAAAAAAGGACCTAAACATTTGCAAATTATTATTTATTATTATTATTTCATGAATGTAGCTAGGTAGCAATTGAGCCATGTAGGAAGATCTCGTCCCCATTCTTAATCCGGCCTACTAGACTCTGATTGGTCAATTGTTTCAATAACTGAGAGTAGAAGTTGTGCATTTATTTCAATTGCTGAACTGCAAAAGTTGGGCACCGGGCTAAATTTTCACACAAAGTATGGTCAAAATTTGGATTAAATATGGATTTTGCCTGTAGCAGATTAGCACGCCTGAGCTCGTACTCAGATGCACTCTAGATAAAAATCGTAAGTCAGCTGTGCTAACTGTTAACACTGTGGAAGTTTTAAGCGTGTGTTTCTTCTTGGTCTGAGTCACATAGTGCCAAAGCACAAAGGCACTAAGTGGGACCACTGCTGTGATCTAAGTGGTCACTTAATACAGTGTCAGCATCCGTGAGATTGTGACAATTTTTCCCTGAATAATTGGCGAGAGAAATTAACCAGCCGCCCACTCAGCAAGCCTGTGTGACAGTTTGTGTCCATTCACTGAGAAGGTTAGATTTAATGAGGCCATGTACAGTACTGACACACACACATACACACACATAAGCAACTGTGCTGTGTCACTACTGTTCCGGACTTTGGGATGTCCATGTATTTATTAAAGTAACTCCGAAGGGTTGCATGGTTCCATTGTGCCTTAAAAGGCAAGAACTTACTGTAGCTGTTAGCCCAGGTAAGAATGAAGGCAGCGGATTTTGAGGAAAATCTGTCAATTTTACGTGTGGAGGGGGACTGAAAGGAGAGAAAAAAAAAATGCTGCTCCTGAGTTCCTTATGTCAAGTACCTTCAGTCAGAATACCAGCACAAGGAGTGGAACTGGCCAGCACTTCTCTTATTCTCTGGGAAACCCTCCAAAGACAGACAGACTGTTCCGTGCAACAGCCAAAAGATCTAGGTACACCTCCGCAAGCAAATGGCAACTGCTGTTTCACTGCCCTTCTCTGTCTGACTGTCTGTTCCTCAGTGATAGAGTAGTATTTTTTTTTTTTTTTTTATGTAATCGAGATACAAACGTTTGTTAAGAGTTCGGAGGAGTACCTAAAGCCACTTCCCATGAAAATTTCAAAACAGTAGTAAAGAAACAGACCTTAGCTATCAGCAAGCAACATCAGCGAGTCAAAAATCAGATGAATAAGTGCTGGTAAGTGCATCACAGGTAGACCTGGACCCGATTGACTTTCTTCCTTGTGATGCCTTCAAGTGCAACTGATAGAAGTAACAGGGTAATGGGTGCCCAGGTGGCGTAGAGATCTTGGCCAAATGCACAATTAGACATTAGAATTTCACTCATGAGAAATGAAACAACTTGCCGGAGCCCAGTAAAAACACTTTGTAGAGGGGGATTTGTGTGGGACTCTCATCGTCCTGGCTGACTAACATTCCAGTGAGATATGACAGCTAGTAGCAGCGATAACGCTCACACAGACCACACAAAGCTAGCTCTACAGGCAGTGAGAAAACAGCTTTGACTGTCTCAAACCATCAACAGGCAACACGGGTTAAAAGCACAGAAGCCTCTTTGTTGCACGAGGAAAAAGACTCCACACTCCCTTGAAAAATCATGGAGTTTTAGTGATCTGTTGAGTTAGGGGAACCTTGTATACTTTGTGAAACGCTGTATACAACAACTCTCTCTCTATTCTGTCAAAAATGCTTTGCTATTAAAAAATTTGTGTTTGTCAGGAATCAGGATTTTAAGGGATGTATCATTATTTCATGGTAGCAATTAAGTATTTACCTCCAAGGTGACTCAAGGTGTGTGACTAAGCTACCGAAGCGTTAACCAAAGTAAACTACTGTAATGACATTTACGCTGAAGGAGATGAGCAGTCGATAAAGATATGACAAGACATAGCCATAGTCTTTCTCTGTTTCTTTGTTTCCACGTCTTTTTAATTTACTCCATCTATGGACAACAGTTACAGTACATGGAAAGTGGCACAAATCCACACTTGCCTATAGCTCGCAACACTCTCTCGCCTTTTCCTTCTACACACACACACACACACTCACACACTCACACACATGCACACACAGTGCCTACGGTCGTGTTGAATCGGATCAGCTGTTCTGACATCTGTGTTGTTGCTCTCTATTAGATCAGCCTAACCATCTGATATGTACTGAGGGTCTGTGTGTGCGTATGTGTCTTTAAGTCTGTGTGTGTGTGTAAGTGTGAGGGACAGAAGAGAGGAGCGGGGGGGGGGGTGAATATTAGAAATCTTATTTCAGCTGAGCTTCATGACAACAGTGATGAAAAGAGATGAAAATAAGCGTGTGGAGCAGGTGTGTTTGCAGATGGTCGTAGCAGAGATCAGGTGGCCGTTTTACACACATACACACACCATTTCACACTGACAGGCTGCACATGTTCAGAAAGACAAGGGATGTCAATGGTGTGATGTGTGGTCTGAATGCCAGTCTGCATGGTTCATGGTTGACTGAACTTGTGTGTGTGTGTGTGTGTGCGCGCGCTGTAAATTAATTCCCTGACTACAATGATTCAGCGTAATTTCAAGAGTTATGAAAACAGCATTGCTGCATTATAACAGAATGTGTGCAGCGATATCATTTACATTCACATTTTCTCATTGAATAGAAACCTGAGAGGCACATTATCTTTTTGACCATATTTTGTTTTGAGGACATAAACTGTTATCCTTTGTTGAAATTATGTCTTGCTAGTCGTGGTTTTGTTTGCACATACTAACATGATCAGTCTTCCAATTTTTTATGGAGCTGATAGTGAATTCCTTTTTGTTATTTTTGCTGTTAAAAACTGTCAGTTATCCTCTGATATGATCAATCTTGTTTGATGACACGTTCATTGTAGGATTGATTTACATTATACTGGCTGTGAAAGCTTCAATTTGGATTGATTCTACTTGATTGAATCTTCTTTATTAGATTATTCTTTACACTGGTAGTCATGACTATAATTGGTTTCCACAGACATCTACAGTAGACAGAACTGATATCATACCAATATTAGCAATTTTGCTAAATCCGTCAATCAGTCCATTACATTGGTTCACACTGGAATCTCAACATCGTTTGTTGATCTCCTGACTTTTCATCTAGAGCTATTAGCAGGTAAGATTTTTCACTAATTAAGCAAAACATCTCAACATCTACTGGACAGATTGGTACAAAATGTAGAACGGACATTCATGGTTCCCAGATGATGGATCATATTGAATTTTGTGATACCCTGACCTTTTCTATAGTGCCACTATGAGGTTGATATCTGTGGTTCTGAATAAAATGTCTCAACAACCATGTGATATATTTGGTACAGAAATTCGTGCTCCAATAAGGGTGGTAATAACTTTAGAGACCCCCAGACTTTTTATCGAGCGTCCAATACTTTGGTTTATGACCAAGTACCTGCAAAACTAATGACATTCCGATCAGCCTCAGCTCTACTTTGTGTTTAATGCTAATTAGCATTATACAGTACCTGCTAAAGTATAGCTTCACACAGCTGCTAGCATCTCTTACATTTCCTAAAAAATTCTCATAAAAAAATTCTACAGTATCTGCACACAGCAACTGTGGTATGTTTAAAGTTAGGGAAAGATTATGGCAAACTCCAGTCTCCTTGGGGTGTTGTCTGCTAGACCGACCCACCACAGAGATGCACTGTTGGACTCTTCAGCCTCAAGTGTTCCTGGACCCATCAGGAAGTTATAGCTGGGCTGGTGTCGTGGCACAACCCAAAAGAATAAATGACTGAAAACAATCCAGACTGCCCCGAGGACTAAACCTGACATATAAATATCCATGTTAGCAAGGTCACTTCCTCTTCTTCTCACTCCACTCGGCTGGTCAGCGTGTTCTCAACAGATTGTCTTGTTAATTCTCTACAGTCAGCGGTCAGGTTTTTTTTCATTTTTTTTATTGTCCAGTCAGGTGTTGCCTGGACCACATGGATCCCTTGCTTTGATGGTGAGATACAGTGAAACCAGAATTACTGAACCTCCCTTCCACAGTGGGTGGTAGGAATGAACTGAATGTTTTCCCTTTTCCTTTGAATTATTTAACTCCTGACTCTGGAACGAAACAACTTTAAAAAGGCCTGTTTTTGTGTTTTGTGTTTATGATCAACTACTGCAATACAATCTTATTTAAACCTTAGGTGTGAGCCATTGTCCATGATCTTCATACACATTGGGCTCCCAAACGAGTCTATCTTCTGTGCATCTCTGGTCCAAATTAGCTAATCAAACTTGCAACATAAGCAAGTTACTTTATAAGATCAATAATTTTTTCAGTTATGTTGACATATAAATTTACAGGATAAAGTCTATTCCACGCAGGTTGCTGCCTTATTATGGTAATTGTCATGTGTACAGTCAATGCATAGTGACATTGGCTACAGTATTTAATATACTTTTACTGTTTACTTTCGTATGTTATTAGTTGTCTTTTTATCATAAATAATATAATAATAAATAATAATAACACATTACCTCTATATCTCTTCACAACAAATGCTTTCTACTCTACTGGGCACTGTAGGTCACTTCGCACATAAATTGGTGATTTCAGTGTATGTAAACATTCTATTAGACCCAAACATTTAAGTATGAACCCAAAAATGAATCACAATATGTCACTTTAAAACTAAATTAACAAATGTGATTTTATGCAGTTGTATTATACAATAATGACATGAAAAATTATAATTTTATGATGATTATTTCTGAAAATTAACCAGGGAGGGGTAATACACGGTGCTTCTCTTATATAACCTCAAATAACCCATTAACTATCAATTATTAATTATTAAGAAATTCCCTTCCATAAAGTGTAATGATTGGCTCATGCATATTCTTATGCATACATACAATATTAAACTAGCTCATCTCCAGCCAAACACTGTGCTGTAAATGATGCTGAAACAAGACAGTGCCAATCAACTGGATTTATTTCAACAGTGCACTCAACATTGAATACTCCTCATTAGACACACACAAAAAAAAAAAAAAACAACAACCCAAGATTAACAGAATCCATCTCTGTAGTGACTTAAATATAGAGCTGTAAACTGGGATCATCAGTGACTTCTCCACAGGCAGCCACTGTAATGGAATTAACACAAATTGAATAATGAGAGTGCCAAGGCTCATCATATGGAGCGTATGTAATTAACTTACTGTGACTGACATATCCAGTAAGTATATACAGTAGAGTACAGTCTGTGGTACTTGCTCCATGCTACATGTCGTCTAGAGCTTTTCTAGTTACCATGGAGTGGGCGCTGAAGTGAGGAATTGCCTCAAGTGATGTCACTAGAGTCAGCAACGGTTGGCACACATTTTGATACTTGCTTTTTTTAACTGTCCATCTCAAAAATGTTATAGAAGTGCAATACTAAAGTGGTAGAGTACTCTTAAGAAAGCTCTGCTAGAGCCACAGAAGACATTATACAACTGGTTTGAGGGACTCAGTAGTACACCTTATGACGAGTAAACTGATGTGTAAAATCAGTAAACTGCCCCTCTAAACTAAAAACATGGTTTTCAAAGTCGGTATGGATCGAACTCTAAGTAAATGGATGGCAAATCTCAGTCTAGAAACCGGCGTCCTATTAGTCCTATTTCCCCTTGTAAACCAATGATTTTCTTGCATGAGCGTCTGAAGAAGCTTCAGATTGTTAGTGCGGTCACTGCCCGGGGAGATTTTAAATGCTTTGAAAGCCTCCAAGAGGGCCTTGTTTTTGCGGTGTAAAAGCTCTCTGTATTCAGCTGGGCATATCAAGGACAGACGCAGTAAAACCATTTCCTTAAACCCCTGCCGATATGTGCACGCACGCACACACACAGATGCAAACAGCGGCTGACAGATGCACACAGAGGTTCACAAAAACACATGCAGATGCACGGATACATGGACACACATATACATACATCAGAACATAACACACATGCAGTACGCAAACACTCATCCGAACAGCAGTCGTTTGTATTGAAATGGTAATAGATGGGCAGTGGTTTGTGTTCCCATGCTGGCACTGTAATGTACCGCCCCCTCCCCTCTCTTCTTCTTCTGTCTCTTCTATCCTGTGCTCAACTATCCTGTCTTTGCTGCTCTTTACCCCACCCCTTCTGTCTCCCTCTCTTCCTTTACCTCCCTCTGTCTACCTTCCACCCACCCCTTCCTCTCCCTCTCACTGTCTTTGCTATTCCCCTTTCTCTCTCTCTCTCTGAGAACCTCCTACAGAGTGATACTGCCCCCTATTTGCCAAATAGGGAACAGTTCTCTTTTCTTCTCTCTCCCTTTCTGCCAATTTGTCTGACTCTCTTTCATCATCGCTTCACTTCACAAGCCAGCACATTCTCATATCTCGATCGCTTTCTTATTCTCTCTCCCTCCCATCTTGATCTCCCTGTTCTCACTCTGTCATTCATCCCTTGTTGCTCTTTCTTCTTCACATTTGGTTGCTTTTCATCTATCTATCTATCTATCTATCTATCCATCCCAATTTCTCAATCTCTTATCCTAAACAGTAATAATCTACTGTAGAATAAACTGCCCCCTTTCATTTCTTTCTAGATATAATTTAAAAGACCAGTTCACCCAAATCACATCTTCTTACTTATTCCTAGTGGTGTTTAGATATGCAGATAGTCTTGGTTATAGCTCTACAGCCACCCCACCCAATACAATGAAGGTACATTTGACCCCTGTTTCAAACATGTGTTTGGATCTACTGGGTTCACACCCTTAAAGTTTTGTGCTTTTGGGTTTTTGCTTGTCACGCCAATTTGTTGGTGCATGTTTATAACGTATTAAATTCATATATTTACAATGGATCAAATGATTACATAGAATGTAAGAGGCATTGCTCCTATATCAGCAGCAGCAAACTTTTTTTTTAGCGAAAAGCCTTTATTAAGTGCTTTCTACCTGTCAACCAAATAAATGCTATTGTTGATTTTTGTCATCTGGATGTGTAATTATTGTTTGCTAACACTCTCACCATGACAACTTTACATGGTGATAATATGTCAATTTTGTGTTTACAGTTTTTTAGCAGCCAAAACATGTAATACTGCTTTAAGCCCATAAATATTGAATTATTTCATTTTTAATCCACTTTAGAGCCCAATTGGACTTTGTATGCCATACCCTGCTCATATACAGCAAGTAACCTTTTTTCCTCTTATGCCTTTAGTGGTGCAGTTATTAAAAATTGCATTATATTTAGGAATAAAGCAGTTTTACAGAATCCTTGGAACAGGCAGATAAAGTATATATACATTTATGTGACATGCAGTGCTGGGCACTTGAAAAATATAATAAAATTATAAATTATTATTATTATTGATTGAAAGTGATTACATTATGTCACTAATTCCTCATCAGCAAATCTAATTAGTTACGTTATGCGTGCCATTACCTTCGTTACTCAGCTCAGCTCCATAAAAGGTGCCTTTAAACAATTCCAAAGCCTTCAAATAGCTTTCAATAAAATAAGCTCATAACGTTTGCTCAGAGTTTTCTTTACTGGGCATATTTTTGAGGTGGAATTTATTGCCACCAACTGGCCCGCCATGCTTGTTTGAGTGTTAAGAATCATTCTTGCGTTTGTGTGTGGCTGGAGTTATTAAGTAAAACAAAGGTCCTGTTGGCAGAATGTTTTTTTTTTTATTAAACAGAGATATCCGTATACGTATAGACAAGGCCTAAGTAATGTGTTTCTGCCTAAGACTGCGTGTGACGAAATCTCTCCAACTTTGAAGCAATGACGTAAAATTATGTTAAATGGTGATCATTGTAAATCAACCTAGCAGTTGACCTAGCTTGTGAAGGGAAACACAGACGGTTCACCTTAACTGATAGCATTACCAAATGGATCTACACCGCAGCAATTTCACGTATTTTTTCCTCTTCAATCCTCTAGTGGAGCTCCGTGGTGGAAAGGAAGATTCTCATGTAACAGCAGCAAAACAAGAACCAAATGGAAAAAGGATTTTTTCCCACATGACAGGAGAATGATCAGGGTCAAGAGACCTGCAGGGGTAGCTCAGAGAGGGATATGAAGTGTTTCTGGAAGAAATGAGTTTTTCACACAGGCAGTTGAGTTCTGTGTGAGGTGGGAATGTCATTTCACCACCCAGGTGCCTGGAGGGAGAGGAGTCGAACTGAGAGTGGAGTTATGGCCTGGTGGCCGCTGGGGGCGAAGAGCTAAGCACATGTCTTGGAGGTATACTGGGATGCACCTCACTTAGCAACTTGTACAGCAGAACCAAGGTTTGTGAATTTGATGTAAGTGGCCTCTGGGGGGTTAAGGAGGGGTGGAGGTGACATGGGAGAAGGCAGACGCCTTAAAACTGTTCGTACAAGTTATCAGCTGTGAACAAAGTAACTCATTAGACCAGCATGGGTCCTGTTTGCAACAGGATGTAGGCAGACTTGGATCTGGGGTCATGCAAGAAGAAGAGGTTGAGGCTGTGATGCAAGCATTGCATGGCAATTGACTGCCGAGGATCACACTGAGATCCTTGCTAGTCTGGGCAGGTGTCCCTGTGGTGCTGTCAGTCCTGATCGAGAGGTCTTGCAGAGGACAACATTTGTCAGGGAAGAGCAACATCTCACTTTTGTCAAGGTTGAGGTAGAGGTGGTGGGCAGTCATCCAGCTGAATGTATGCGTGTGGAAAGCAAAGTGATAGAGGAGCGAAAAGCAAAGTTGAGTGCCTTCTGCCACGGACAAAGAAGTTTGGGGTTGTTGGGGTCGAGGAGTAAAAGCAGGGGCCTTTATCTGAGCCCCCGAGTGACACCAGAGGAGTAGCATTTATTTATTTAGCATTAAGCATTATTTTATTACTGCCACTAGAAGCCGCTGTTTTGCTTCGTTTGCTGTTTTATCAGGCAGATTGACGGTCATGCATACATTCACAAATTTTACAATATTTAAAAATTATTGGTCTAACTGAAGCATCAGTTCAGTTTTAGTGAACACACCAACATGTTCTTAGAAATAACTGGTTATACTGTCATTCATGCTGCTACCTTCTGGTAAAAGTAAATACTTTACTGCTCCATTTCTCCAGCACTTACCCATGAACTGATAATCACAGTGGGTGGTGTAAATGCCACTGTTCTCTCTCTAGTTTGCTTGCAAAAAAGTGACTCTGTTAGCTAAACAGGCTTTTAGATTTGAGATGATAAAAATAAGTCATTTATCATCTCATTTAATGCTGCCCTGTAGAACCATAGTGTTCTGCTGTTAACCCCCTACAGTTTCTGTGCCAGTAACAGTAGCAAGCCTTCATCTCTGTCCATCTCTAGGCTATCACCGTGTAGATGAGACAGAATAAACTGAAAGTACAAAAATGTCTATGGTTTAATAGTTACGGAGAGGCCTGGTATGAAAACAGTTGTAAAAAGTCTTCTGTGGCTCTGGAGAGTTTTCCAAAGACTGACAAAATAACCAAGTAGATGCCACCAGAGTTAATGCTTTGCTTTGGCCAGGACACTTGTTTAACAGAGAGTTACAAACTGGGGTTGTGGAGTTTGAAGGATGTGGGTGTTTATCAGAGAGGGAGAGTCTAATGAAGATGCTATTTATTTGCAGTATTGGAAATGTAGGATGTATCATTTTTGTACCTTGAGCCATGTTTGAGATTAAATGTCAGGATGCGTTTATTTTGACCATTCCTTTTTTAGCCAAGTTAATAATGTGGCTCTAGAGATGGCAGTGTCAGTCACTTGGCCGATCAATCCACCATCCATTGCCATGGAATTTTTTACACCCAATCATGGTCTCCCAGAGGATGAATTTGATTGATTTGATTTCAATCTGATTTTGGTGAACCCCTTACTTTTCCTCTAGCTTATCCAGTTGGTTGAAATTTTCACTTGTCCAGTGAAATATTTCAACATCTAGAAAATGGTTTAGCACAAAACTCTGTCCTAGTATTCATGGTTCCCAGAGGATGAATCATTCTGACTTTGATCCCCTGATTGTTCCGGTAGCGGCCACCATGAGGTTCACGTTTGGGGTTTTAAGTTAAATGTCTTGTCACAACTACTGGATGGATTGTCATGAGATTATGTTAAAACATTCATGTCCCCCACAGAATGAATTCTAAAAACCTTTTTTTATTATTGACATTGAACCTAGAGCCATTATCAGGTCTCATTTTTAATTTGTGTAATACTTTGGTTTATGACTAAATATATTCAAAACGAACATCAACCTCAGCTGTAGGCTACTTTGTGCTTACTGCTAATCAGCAAATGATAGCATGTTAACAAAGTAAACTAAGATAGTGAACATGGTAAACATTATAAATGAGCATGTTAGCATTATGTGATGAGCTTTTATTTCTACTTAACTGGTGATATTGTGTTGTATTTGCACTGGTCTCATTAATACTTTTAGGTTAAGCGCTCCAACAAGTTCTCCAATTTTCAAACTACTCTACTTATAGATTGCATCTTGTTGGATGATAGAATGGAGCAAACAAAGCAAGGGAGAAGGAACTGAGGGAAAGAGAAGAGATCATACAGTAGGTGTAACAAAAGAGGTGAAGCTGAACTAATGTGTGTTTGGCTTTCTTCATAACCCTGTTCTGGTGTTCAAAGATACACACAACTGCATTTGTATTTTGCCCCAAAGGCAGTTTCGAGGCATGCTTTCATGGCATGAGGTGTGTGTGGACATATGTATGTGCACGTGTCCCAACACACCTTCATTAACTCTGTCATTAAAAGCTAATACAGATCTGTGTGAACGGTGATGCTCATAATCTCCATAATAAGCCGTTAATACAATGATCATAGCTGGGAAGCAGGAGGAAAAGTGGATACACACACACACACACACACACACACTCCAGTGTACTGTCATGATGATCCATCTGCCTCTCTTCATCCCTGGTTCCCTCTTTCATCACACCTGTCATCCCCCCATCCATCACACATCCTTCTGCTTCACTACATCTCTTGGGCTCACTCTCTCTCTATAGTTCAATCTCTCTGTTTCTTCCAATTTCTCTCTCACTGTCCCTCTCTTTCCCTCTGTTCATCTGTCACCCCGTCTCTCCCAATTCTTTAACCTCCTCTCTTTTCTCTGGCTTGGCCCCCCCGTTCCTCTCTAAGACAGCTCTACATTAGCAGCTCCTCCAGCCTGAGCGAGGCAGGTTTCACTGCAGGTTTTACACACTTTAACCGAGAAAGCCATCGAGGAAAATCTGCCGACACCACACGTCACCGCACTGGTCCACTCTGCAGAATTTCTAAATGAAAGAGGAGCTTTATGTATTTAGCAATGTAACTGAATCAAAATAGCAGTTTTGCACTTAGTCAGTCTATGTAAAGGTGGCCGGTAAGGTATTGGGGAACTTCACATCCACCACCAGGGCCATCAGCACCGGCGTCCCCCAGGGATGTGGGCTCTCCCCACTGCTCTTCTCCCTCTACACCAACGGAGACCTCAGGAGACCCGTCTGTTAAATTCCTGGAGTTTGCAGACGACACAACAGTCATCAACCTGCCTCAAGAGCTGCTGATCCAGTTTTACTCTGCTATCATCCAGTCTGTTCTCTGCACCACTTCCATCACTGTCTGGTTTGGATCAGCCATCAAACAGGACAGGAGCAGACTACAACAGACAGTCAGGTCTGCAGAAAAAGTCATTGGTACCAGCCTGACCTCCATCCAGGACCTGTATATCTCCAGAGTCAGGAAACGGGCAGGAAACATCACTGCAGACCATCACACCCTGGACACAACCTGTTGTGCCAAACTCCCCTCTGGTAGGCGTGACAGAGCACTGAGAGCTAAAACTACACCTAATCATATAAACACTTATTCACATAGTCATATAGATAGATATATATAGATATATAGATAGATAGATATATTTATACATATTCCAGCTACCTCATGTATATAACGTATCCTGTGACAATCTTTCCATATTTATCAAGGCATCTTTGCACTCTACATCATTGCACTATTTCTACACCTCATTGTCATTGTTGGTGTGTTATGCTCATATATATACTTTGTATATATATTTATTTTCTATATTTGTACATAACAATGTTTATGCTTACCTTTCCTGTCCTTGTTTTTTTGTTTATTTGTCTATTTCTGTGTATGTACGTTGACAGCAATGGAAAAAAGTCAAATGCCTTGTATGTGTACACATTCATGGTCAATAAAGCTGATTCTGATTCTGATATCTTGGGTGTTGAGAGATGATTGACAACTTAGAAAAGAAGAAAAACACCAAAAAATTGTTGACATGTTTTTCTTGTGAAATGGCAAGGTTTAGGCCTTATTCAGATTTCACTATCTGATAAGGTACACTTTTTTGCTCAAAGTGTCACTCAGAAAAATACACTATGTAACCAAAGTTGACTTTGCTTAATTTTAAAGGCTCACGAGCCACAACAGGATGAGGACGACTGCCATCAGGATGTCACTAATATGTTTAAAGCGTACATTATCAATAGCCAGCAGCCTAACTCCAATTCATACCAATAGGCTAAGTCTATTAGCAGCCTTTGTATAAAGGGAATAGTTAAACATTTGGGGAAATTCACTTATTCACTCTCTTACCAAAGTGAGATGGGACATTAGATAAATATAAAGCTACAGCCAGCAGATCTTTGTATAGAGCCAGGTTAGCTGTTTCCCTCCTGCTTCCAGTATTTATGCAGATAACAGATTTTAGCGCCCAGATATGAGATTGGAATCAATTTTCTCATCTGACTCGCATGCGTAACTCAAGTATTTCCCTTAATGCATTTCTTTAAGGGAGATGGCGTTCAAACAGGAAATTGAAGCACAAATACAATCGATTCAATAGAATTACAGACGGCAACCACAAACCTTCGTCAGTTTCATTTTCTGCTGAAAGTGTTTGTTTTCCAGCTAGTAGCTGCAGAAAATACTAGGTCAGGTTCTGCACTTCCTGTGAAAAAATACAGGTGGGGAGGGAAAGAATTAGCTGAGTCAAGGAAAACAGGGCAAAACTCAATGCCACACCAGGCGTGTGTGTGGGTTTTTGTACATATTCCTCTGCAATTATACGGCTTTAACCAAACTGAGTTCTAATTATAATCACCCCTGTGGTGCAACATTCACACTTGTTATCACCTTGCTATCTCTATTTTCTCATCCCTCTATGCCTCTGTCTCTCTCTCTCACACACACACACACACACACACAAACTTCTGACAGTGCCAGAGGATATGAGGTGTTAATGTATTCGCACAAAATTAATTTGCCGATCTACTCTAACAAGTTACCTGTGAGAGGAAAGAGAGATGAGAACAGTGAAAAAAAAAGAAAAAAAGGCAGAAAGAGAGAAAAACAAAGTAAGGCATGGCTTTAAAAAAAAAAAAGGAGCTCAATGTATAAACCAAAAGAGAGTAATATACTGTTCTGTCCTTTTCATTATACTGAAGTGAACCTGGAAAAACTAATGTTCTGCTTCTTTCCTTTGAAACCTTTGCTTGAATATCCGGCACCCAGTGTGCTTTTTCTCCCATTCAAAAGGTAACACTTCTCGCAAAAGCTTGAAATTTTGAACAATTGCTCTGACTCTGTGAAAAGACCCTTTTAAAAAAAACCTCAGTGTACCTCAAAAATGCCAGAGGGCAGAGGCAACGGTACAACAACATTTTAAGAAGGGGTAGAAGAACTACATGCAGATTTCATTACATCTAACAAATATACAAATGCAAATATGGTAGCGTGTGTGTTCATGCTTCTTTGTATGAAAGTGTTTCTTGTTTGATGAATGCTGCCTGACGATACATTTCAACCTGCAATCTCAAACACCCAATCAGATCCTGTGTGCATGTTCGTGGCCTTTGTGCCCATGGCAATAAATACAGAAAACTGAGCAGGCACCTGTAAATGAACGTGACCTCAGTCAGATTAGTTGTTGTGAACACAAATTAAGTGGAAATTATGTTCCTCCATCATAAATTGGATTGCGCTGACATTTACACCCATTCATCATGTGAGAAGGTTAACTTGGAAATTATCGCTGGAATTTAATTATGAAATGGAGCTTTTAACTTTCTGCCTTTGACTGCAGCCCGGTCTCTATTCTGAAGTCAGTATTTTCTTCCTTTTTCTGGCTTGTCCGCAGGCATCTCCACCCAGCTCCTCCTTTCAACAAGTCACAGAGGATAAAGCTCCAGATTAAAAATTGACGTTGTCACCCTCTATGTGGTTATGTTGACTTTTTATGTTTAAGTAGAACGTAAGGTTGTTTATGGGCAAAATATATTGGTTGAAATTAGGCAACTAAAACACATGGTTGTGAATTATAACCCAGAACCAGGCTTTCCAGGGTTCAGTGTGTTTTTTTCTACCAGAGATAGTTTATTTTTACAAAGGAAGACATGCCAATATATTATGCTGTATATCTGCACTATTTCAAGGGAAAGCTTTTCAGTGGATCTGGTCAATAAATAAGAAACTGGCAACATGATGGTGACATTTAACAAAGCAGAACACAAATGAACATACATACATTTGGTACCAATTTTCCTGCATGTGTCATTTCATTGTTTTCAGGTACCTTTCAGTGCATGTATGCTTTCCTTATACCTCAATATTTCTGTTTCTACCCAATCTTTATTTGATCTCCTTCACCCCTCTATTATCTTTCCTATCTTTCCTTCATCTCATAACTATTCTCATTACATTTAAATCAGACTGAATTACTTCTTCTCTCCCTCTCCTTTATACAGTCAGAATCAGTACCCATCCCTTTAAGCTTATTTTTCAATCTCTTCCAGGTTCTTTCTGCTGCTTTATCTCCCTCTTTCCCTCTGCAGAAGTAATATATTTGGTTCTGAATCGAGTGTTGAGCCTTTGTGTGTGTGTGTGTGTGTGTGTGTGTGTGTGTGTGTGTGTGTGGCCACTGACAGACGAGTTCATGGGCAGGTTACTAGCCTGAAGCTAACCTCGTACAGGCGCCCACCTGTCGTTATCGCCACCGCACAACCATTCACACCCCCCATTTTCCAGTTCTTTCTCTGTCCCTTACACACACACACACACACACACACACACACACACACACACACACACACCCATGCAGACGAAGACTTGGAGAGGGCCGTGTCCTCAGGATGAGGGTGCTGCTGGCAGCGTGTCCACGAGAGTAAAATGTATGTTAGAGACTGGCAGAGACCCGGAGGGGCTTAGGATGGAGTGCGTGAATAAATTGGATTTCACAAGGCGAGGTCCACAGCCTGACGCGACTTAAGTTGGATTATTAAGAAATGTTGGTATGAGTGAGCTGAAGCTGGGCGGACAGTGGGGCAGATTGGGCAGTTGGTTGATTTGGCTGTTTGAGAAGGAAGGGGAAGGAGTCCACATTATTTGGCTTTGGAGTCAAAAGCAAAGAGCCCAATTAGAGATTCCCGGTTAGAGAGCGAGAGACGGACAGATGGAGAGACAAAACAGGGGGTGGAGGAGTGGGAGGTGTCATCATGACCATGTGCGGTCCTTCCTCCCTAACCTCAGTTACATGTACATTATTATTATTTTTATACCAGACGTTGGAACAGAAGAATCCTTCTGCTCTGGCTCAGCAACCTAACACTGCAAAGCTTAAAGGAACAGTTCCACATATTGGTAATATATTTATTGGGTTTCATGCCAAAAGTTAGGGGAGAGATTTAATATCACTCAGTGAGTCAATATGAAACCAGGGCCAATGGGTTATTAGCTTAGCTTAGTTTAGCAAAAATAACCAGCAGACAGGAAGTCACTGCGCTCGGCCAAGAAATAGTTCCAGGACGTAAATGCCCGTAAAAACACATTTTTAAATTTCTATTTGTGTATGGAGTTGTTATTATTGAATAAACAAGGTATATCATGTTAATTAGTTTTTCTAAATTTGGACAGAGCCACACTAGCTGTTTATTATGCTAAGCTAATCACTTGCTGCGTACAGACATGGGAATGAAATTGATTTGCAAGAAAGTCTTTTTTTTTTGACACGATCAAACTTAAAATTACTGTTTTTATTTTTGTGATTTTTGCATGGCAGCTAAGGATGAATTTGTTCAGCGCAGATGGTGCAGTGGAATTTGTTTTAGGGTTAGACATTTTAACTACATTTTCATTTAGTGTGACCACCTCTTTCTGCAAATCTAGGTGCGGAGAATGATTTTTGTAGTTGAGGTTAACTGTCAGAAACCTGTCCAACATAAACCCGTACTATGTTTATTGACTTTTGCTTCGAACAAATGATAAACTGCACATTCAAATACAGTTTGCAAGGGCATTAAGGCTGGGTCCGTACTGAGTTAGATTCATGAAAATGTGATTTCCATCTGCAATCTCTGATTTGAGTGAGACATGCCGCATTTGCAATGCACTGCATGGTTTTACATATGTGTAAATTAAAAAATTAAATGATGTGACATGACAGGAGGCGTCATAGGGGTGCAGCACGAGCTGCGAGAAGTCAAATGAAAATAATCTCTTATGTCATGTGCATGGGATTGTTGTGGTGAGCTGTCAGTTTATGCAATCATATAAAATGAATATATTTGTGCAGCACTGTTGTGCAAATGGAAAACAAATATGACTGATGAAACTACTATAATTTCCATGTTAAACATAAAAAAGAGGAATAATGGAAACGCTGCCTAACTGAACAAATATCATACATTAGGACATTAGGGCTGTGCCCCAAATCCTCCAGAGCATCAGTTTTGTATTAAGAGAAGTCAGTGTAGGGCACAGACACGATGTGCATACACATAAAAGTACATGTACGCACAGTCACACTTGCACGAACACTTGAACTGTCTCTATTCGTTTCCACTCCACTTTTTCTTCTCTTTCATCTCCCTCACATAAAGTGATTCACAACGCAGACACACACAAAGACACAGTCCTCTCCTCAATCGCAGCCTCTAGAGGCTCTGCTCTTTCATCATGCTCATGCTCATAAATCCCTTACAAGTGTAGAGGCACGACTGTAGAAGCAGAAAAGGATTTCCTTAAATCTAGTTATTGAAACTAAATATTACACTTGTGTATCAACATTTAATGTATGCTCTTTACTCACATGTTTGTGGTGACAAGGTGGGGGGGGGGGGGGGGGTATGTGTGCTATTGGCTTGGGAATCTGGGGACATGCAGCCAATCATAGTCCATCTGGAAGTATGTAAAGGCTGAGGAGCTGCACTTTTAGGCCTCTTGGCCATTTGTGGGTAGTGATTTCAGTTCATCAGGTCATTACTTTAAGTTACTGTTACCTGGTTTTTGTATCTGCCAGTTTTACATTCCCTTGTCTCCAGTTATTCTGTGTTGATAGGGAGTTAGATTTAGGATTGTAACTCCTCTTTTTTGGTAGTTTATTAAGTGTTGGGATTTTATTTCTCTATACCCAGGGCTGGTTTGTTTTGGACAGGCTTTCCCTGGTGTTACATTTAAGCTTCTCTATCAATAAAAGTTTGAAAAACTTAAAATAAGCCTCCTCATATTCTTCGTCTAGTTTTCTGTTACTGCCCTCTCCGCTGGACCAACTTGGGGTCATAACACTCACTCTCTCCTCATCTCTGCCCCTCATTGTGTTTCTTATTCCACCTATTTTTTGTTCTATTTTTCCCTCATCTCCTCTCGAACACAGCACTGTATATTCTGACCTTTTGCTTTGTTTCATACAGAATATGCAAATGTCAGCTTCACTTTCATTTTTCACCAAGAACTTTACAATACTCCTTTTAAAATATATGACCATCACTGAAAATGAAATATTCTTCTATCCATACACAGTATAAGTGAATATTTATGAATAATACATCCACAGTTATTCACAGGCTAGTACAAAATACAGAATACAAAGTATCTCTGAGGAAATCAAGGTTGTTGCCGAACCAAATTGTAATACAATGAAGACAAATAAAATAATAATAAAACTACAGCCAACACACAGTGGGAAGTATGAATGAAAAGAATACATTGATGGATTTAAATACACCTATGCAGAATACATGCATGAAATACATGTAGTTGTGTCTCTTTTTCAGTTTATTTCTCTCTTTCGTGGCTGTTTCTTCTCCCTTTTCACATTTTTGAAGGTACAGGAAGCAGCCTACGTAATCCATTAGACACACACATCCATAATTAATTTGTACAGCTGCTGTGCCACACCCTACTGTGTGTACATGCATGGACACACACACTCAGGTCAAAGCCGTTTGGTTAAAGCCGTATAATTGCAGGTACACTCATGTAAAGGCAGCTTAAAAGGAAAAAAATAAAGGAGACATAAAAACTAAGGACAGGGAGGAATATTAGGAGATAATTATGATTGACAGGAACATGAAACTTTTTGGATGAAATTAAACTTGGAATTTATTAATCAAATCATTTATTTGGTTTTTGATATTCAGCTGGAAAACGTGGGTAGAGATGCCCAGCTGTTTCTGTTCTCTTAAATTCATTTTACAGGAACTCTGTTTAGAAAAAGCCAAATAAAGTTGTTAATTAGGCTTTAACCAGTAAATCAAACCCTCGTCTGTTTATCAAGTTGCCACATTTTAATTGTTAAATATCAATCAAGTCTGTTCTGTTACTGCAAACAGATACACAACTGATACGTTTATTTAGTAAAACAGACTGAATCTCATGCAGTCCAATACAACAACAATACAAGCTTTTAATTTCCAGTATAGTCTATGCAATTAACTTCATCTTATTTTTAGTCGAGAAAACGCAATCATTTTAGTCTCAGCCAAAGAAAACCATGGACATTTTTGTCTAGTTTAAGTCAAGACCAAGTATGAGCATTTTAGTCTGAATCCACCTGACAGATTTTAGTCTTAAAGAACTGAGACAGAGTTCACCACAAAGTTCACTGCTTTTTTAAAAATGCAAAGAGGGTGTAAATACTTGATAGAAGATGATACTACAAAACATGGAAAATACTATCAAGAAAAAAAAAAAAAAGCAAATGTCAAGATCCCAAATAATTCTGCTGAGAGTCCTAACAATTGTCCTAACAATGTCTCCCTCGCTTGGATCCAGACCTCGGAATGACCGCCCAGATTTCTGATTTGATCAGTGACTCAAATAGATAAATAAATTAAGTAAAAGTTGTAATACTAATAATATAATATCTAACACAGTGTAAAATATGATACTCCTGCAAGTCCTGCATTCTAAATCCTGCTTAAGTAAAATTATGTATGTAAAGTGTTATTAGCATGTGAGCAGAGTTTTCCATAAGCAGAAGGCCAAACAATAAAACATTTCCTGCCCACTACTTTCTTACTTCCTTTTATTGGGAGATTGGATGGCATTTTAGCTTTGTTTTGTGAAATACTGGATAACTTGAGTGGTTGTTTGAATAAAACAACCATGTGGGAAGTTTAGAGAGACAATCATTATTTAGTGGAACTGCTATCAGCTCAGACATCTGTAAATGTGACAAGGGGCCCCAACAAGGCTTTGAAGGTTGGAAACCACTGGCTCAATCTTTAACAATGCGTTGCATTTTATAGACTTAAAATATTTATAATGTAACTACTTGCTATACATATCAAAAGTACAATATTTCCCACTGACTCCTAGTGGAGGGGAAATAATCAAGTGAAGTAGAAGTACCTCAACAATGTACTTAAGTGCAATACTTGATTAAATGTATTTACTTACTTTCCACTATTGTCAGTGATTTAATATGGAAATTTAGTGTCACAAGTGTCACATTTCTTGATACCTCTACGTTGGACAGGCAGGTTTTATGTCCAGTGGTTTGCTGGTTTGAATCCCACAAACAGCTGGCAAATCTGGGTGGAAAAATGAGTTAGTCTCCCTTGAGGTTTTTTAATGTTGCGGTTACATCGCCCAAGGCAGTGAACACCAGCTGCTGCATTGGAGCTGCTCACTGGTCAAAAGCAGAAAACTGGTTGTGGTGGAAGCCTCATAGAAGTTAATGCGGCTGAACATAAAGCAGGGCATGTGGGGCAGGGATACATGAAGTTCACTCTACTTTCCCTCAGGTAAAACTATAAATTTAATTTCTTAATTTAAATGCTCACAATCTAAATTCAAATCTTCTGTGAGGACAGGCTACAGCATGTACAAAAAACTCTCTGGAGGACATTTAATGACACATTTCTATTAAAACCAAAATGTGCCTGACAGCGCACCTATCAAAAAAGGGACAGCGTGAATAATGTTGTTCCATTATTCTGCCATTATTCTGGCCTTGTGGTCTGCCTTGAAACCAAGCACACTAGATGTCTGTTTGGCTGCCAATGGACAACCATTAAAACATCATCAGTTTGTATGAGAGAGAGAGAGAGAGAGAGACAGAGAGAGAGAGAGGACACCACAAACCTGATTTAAAACTGCCACTACAGAAAAAAACTAGAGCAGTTTGGCGAAGAGAAAAGGAATTTGAACATCTACAATTCAATGAAAACTGGCAAACTCCATGTGCTTATGAGATGTGCTGTTTCTAAAGGGATTTTGGGACCTGTTAGCACCACATAGTTCCTTCCTGGAAACGTTCCCACAAAATCATTAGGAAAATGATTGGGAAATGATGGACCTGCAACATACAGCCTTACTACGATGTTAGATATTTCCATACTCTGTATCTTGTATTCGTGTGGGCATCAGCATCGGTTTATTCTAGAGGCTGGCCTTCCTCTAAACAATCAATATGCTCCTTTTTCCTTGAAGACATTTAAGTTTTGGTTCTCTACGTTCAGCCGTGGGCCTGCGCTCCGGCTACCCATTTCCTCACTTTGTTCCAAACAAACAGCGGTTGCCGCTGTAACTCATTATTCTGTGCAACAGAGGACTGATCTGAGTCACGAGGTACCAGTCACCTCGACTGGCGAATGAGAAATGTATGATCTAGCAGGCTGAAAGCCCCTTTACTCTCTGAATCATATATACATGTGATGTGTATTGAGTTGAAGGAATGGTGACGTGTGCTTTAAATGGCTGCTGTAGACTAAATCCTTCAACACTTCAAGAAGGCTGATACATGGACTTTCCTTTTGCCAATGTGACAGATCACTGGTTTGCACACTCCAAGTCTTCAGTCTTCGTGCAGCTACAGAGCGATGAGTTGTGATGTGTGTTTTATATTTGAATTCACGACACCCCTCAACTGCCAATCACTCCGCTCTATTCCCAATCACTCCCCCCTCTAGAGACACCCAAAACAACAATAATGTGGCTACTGCTAGGTAATAGGCTATGTGGATACATACAATTACTATCCTATAGTTTAGAATTTTGTGATATTAAAAACTCATCCAATGAAAAGACCAAAACTAACAATAAATTAGTCGACCTCTTAGTAATCCGCTTCCCTGTCTGTGGCACTCAGCCGTTGGCTCCTACAGAAGATGCTACTCTTTCAAAACTGGTCAAAAATATATATTTTCCATTCTAAAGTAGAATCAGTATTTCCTGGAACAGCTGTACACAGTAGTGTATAGCAAACGTTTATTTAATAGAAGTAAATCATGAATTTGTTGGGGACTACTTTCAGCTGTGGATTAATACACACTTGGTCCAGTGAGTGTTTACAGCACAAAGGCTGCGTGCAGACTGTCGATTAAAAACTACAGCACCCATGTTCATGGTAATAAAGAAACATGTCACACAGTGCAACTGTGTGGCTCATTGATGTGTTTTTAACAGTTCTCGACAACAATGGAGCTGTACAGCACAGAGGAAAAACATATATCAGGCTTTGAATACACAGACGATACTTAGTAGGTTCAATTCATTTTTGGTTCTGCGGGTTGATGATAAGAAAAGTACTGAACATTGTCATCCTTTCAACATTTGTATTCACTAAGAGATGAAAAACATGTAACACTGACTCTGGATATTGAATCGGCAAGAGCACAGCGCCTTCCTTTGTTTGCTTCAAATGCCACCGAAATTAAGACTTAACAGAACTACACTTAGTGCACCGAATGTAATGTTCCTTGAACTGAATCAAAAGGCCTATTTTGGTAAATCAAAGGGCATTAGAGTGGAGCGTGACACTTTTTTTTTGGAAAATGTCACACATTATTGGTTTGTTAAGTCTTAATGCTGTCATTATTCTGAAGTGCTGTCCCCACCTATCTGATGATCAGCAGCCTTGAAAGAGTAGTTTCTTAGCAACAGCTCCAGGACGGGAATCTACAGGCAACGCCGCTGCCATTCAAACCTGGAGAGGCTGAACCCTTTTCTGTGGCGCCGCACTTCACACAACAGCCTGTTGAAAGCGATCCCTTCAAATTATACAGCAGGTTTATTTCAGCACAGTAACCCCGACCGCACTGCAGTGCTGCTCTGTGCGTGTCTTTAGTTTGTCCTGCCAGTATTACCAGCTACACACACACACGCATATAGGAAGCTTTTGGCAGTTGCAGGCTTTATGGAGCAAACAGTCTGATCCAGAGGCCTGAACACTCATTAAACCCCAGCTCGACCTCCCTAACACACACACACACACGAAGACAATATCACACACTGAAAATTCTATGAATACACGCAGAGTACACACAGAATCACAGAAATACACTCCCACTCACACATTCATATATTAAGCTGCTCAAGCACAGCTTAGCTTGGTGGTCTTTGAAGCTGAGAGCTAAAGCAGATATTGATCTGATAGACTGATGGCTCTCTCCTTCTCTCTATCCGTCTTCATCTCTCTCAAATATTACCTATGCGTACCTTTCTCTACTTTTGCCCTCCTTCCCTATCTCTCTTACTGCCTCTCTATCTGTTAAACATACTTTCCGCTGATGAAGAGCTTCAGGGTTGTTTGAACAATGAGGTTATACTTGGTGTGTCCTGGTGTTCATGTATAGAACACCACAGCCATGTTTTTTGTACATGTTTTTTCATTTGCAAAGAAAATAGACCCCCTCCAGAAATTTAACAAATAGTATTTACAGATACTCCTCGTGATTCTTTTATGTCAGACCTGACTGGAAAGAAATTTATTTTACGTAATTTCTTTCATCATACATGTTCCATTTCAAAGAACCATTCATATAACTGGTATACTGGATGCTGAATGTACTGCTATTAAGTGTCTAGAGTGGTTCAGATTTAGGAACAATAAGATATAGACATATTTAGAAATGTCATGGGCCATATTATTCTACATTATAATAATATTCTATCTCAGAATTAACCAGGGCATTCAGGAAACACATTTTACATAGCACAATATTTTGCACACAATCAACAATGTTTTTATACTTGCAATCATGGAAATTTAATCTTGAATCCATTCAAGACCAGCTAAACAAAAGAAAGCACCCAATAATTTGCATTTGGAAAATACAAGGGGAGGACATATGTGCACAATAAAGTTAGCCCTAAGCACTCTGAAGTCCTTTAATTTGGAGGCTATTGGGGCACAAATGAGCTGGAAGCCTCTCTGAAAACAATACAGCACACTGTGTGTTGGTTCATTGTCACACACCTGTGGCTGGCAGACGCACAATGTGATCCGTTAAAGGGACGGTTGTAAAAATCAAAACATCTTTCCCGCCTTTGGAACGAGACTTGAGTACGAGTTGCCAGCTCGAGTCGGATGCACAATGCATCCAACACCATTGGCAGCATTTGCGATTGGGAAGCCAGTGATCAGTCCTTGCTGCAGTATAACTGGCTTATAGAAAATACATTTTTAAGGCAAAATATTGCCATTATTTCTATTTTATTACTATGTTGTTATCATAGCATTTGTTGCCTGATGTGTGCTTGTTGGTGACTGAAGGGTTTACTTGTGCTTACTTTTAGCAGTTTTGATCACTTTGTTGTGTGCTCATACCTTGCGGGCCCGACTTGATGGATTTATTGTTATATAACAGCCATTAAGTGGTCATTTGTTCAAAAAAATGTATTCAGTTTGCTTTGGACGCAGCCCTTTTCCTACTTCTACCGCCCCCTCCAAGTGCAGCTTCTTCTTACCCTTGTTGACATGCAGTTTCAAGTGTTCATACTGTACATGCAAGAGACACTTGAGTTTCTTTGTAAATAGTAAGGCCATCATCTGGTGCTCCTCTTATTCATTTATATTTTCTCTTATGTCTTTGTATTTACCTCCCATATTTATAAGTGATCTTGTTTATAAGAATAAAATCTGATAGTAGAAATATGCTCAAAAAGGGCACACCAACACGTGGAAATTGTCACCTCTAATAAAAAAAGAACAGAAATTTAGGATAAAATATAAAAGAAAATTCTTTTGTGGTAACTATACTGCTTTATGTTCCTTTGAGATGACAAAAATGCAAGAGAAATAACAAGGAGTGCCAGCTTTTGGTTGTGTTGTGCCTACATTCAACCAGGCAAGACTTTAAACCAACAGATGGTGTTTGTATTTCTTGTTCCATCTACTCTCGAGATGGAAAATTACTAACAGTGTACTCTGGAAAACAGCCCCCAAAAGAAATGTTAATTTTAATGTTTACCAACGTTTGATACACTCATCCTGTGCCTTTTTTTTTACACTGATGGATTGGGCCTCTCAAGCCAGTAATGTGTTTTGCCGAGTTATCTTTGATGATGTTAGGAGTAGGGAATCGGAAAACTCGGTGTCTGAAAGTAAAAAAAAAAAAAAGAAAGAAAAAGAAGACGGATCTGAAAACTATTAGTGCAAAATGATCCTGCTGATGAGCACAATTATATAATTTCTGCATTAAACTGTTAAAAGATTTTCAAATAAATGTGCCAGTGAATAAAACCTTAACATGTTTCAAAGCAAGAAGAAAGAAGAAGGAGGATTTTAAACTCTTCTGTACCACTCAGTTCAAGAGGTAGACCTGCACTTTGAAGAGAGACAAATTTCAGTAAACTAGATTGCTGCCATCGTGTGACATTTGACTAACCGAGCCGAGCTCTGACAGTTGCTGTTGTCACTGAACTCGAGCTGGCGTGCCTCTATTTATGCAGGACACAGACAGCCAGTCAGCAAAACAACAAAGACCAACAGAAGGGTGGAGAGGGAGAGCAGATGCATCAGTAACATTGTGTCAACTGTTTTTCCACGGTCCAGGCTTAAGCTGCTCGGTGCGCTGTGGCGCTTGCCCGGCGCTCCATCAAGGTTTCCACTTTGTAGTCAGCCAGCTGCAGCCCGAGTCCACCTGACCAGCTTCATTTCTGCAGCAGCAACGTCCTCACAGTGGAGGGCCGTATACCATCACAAGCTGCCTGTAGGTTACATTAGGACGCTAGTCGGACATTTTTGCAAGTAAATAAATAAATATGGCTGCCACTACAAAAAATAGTCCCCAGAGGATGAATCTCAGTCACTTTGGTACTCGTCTGACTTTTAATCATCTAGAGCCACTATCAGGACAATATTTTCAGTTGGTCCAATACTTTGGTTAATGACCAAATACCCCTTTAAAACTAATGACATTCCCATCAGCGTTCATTGTTCTTTGTGTTTAGTAATTATTAGCAAATGTCAGCATGCTAAAACGCTAAACTAAGATGGTGAACATGATGAACACGATACATCCTAATCATCAGCCTCACGGCTGTGACAGTGTTAGGTTCACAGATCCACTACCATGGCTGTTAGACTTGTCTTATTTATTAAGAATGGACTTTGTAAAACAATCTCATTAGACCAATAATAATGGAGTTATTTCAGAGTCAGTCCTTTTTCATTAACATTTTGTAATTTCTAATCATTGCTGTAGAAATACAATATGTGCTGATGTGGTTTATATTATTTCCATAATCAGTGAAGGGTGTTAGGTTCAATAATTATTCTGAGACTATTGTTTTGTTCATTTTACATTGTCCATGTTACAACTGAATGGGGTGTAAACCATGTGCAAGCACCGTCGTAATCGGTGGAATGTGACAAGTTAAATAAATTTACTTTTTTTGAATGAAACACTAAAGCTTGAAATTAGATATTTTGTCCAAGAACATGTTGAGAATGTCGAGCCAAAAGTGTCAAACATGAAATAAGATTTATTTTTGTGTTCAAACTTCTGAGTTTAAAATAAGTGTCAAAGCATACTGGAGATCTATTAAATCCTCTAAAGCTCACTGAATAACATGTTGTATCACCAACATTACCCACAATGCAGCTCAACTACAGAGTTATAGAGCAGCCAAAGCTCCTTCAAACTTCACGACATGTTTGTTTCAATCTGTATTATGTATATGTATTACCTATGGCAGAAATACACTCATAGGCATTGGAAAATGAAGCGTGGTGTTTGCATTAAGAGTGGTGGACCTTGGTGATCGCTGCCCACGGCATCTTCCAACCGCCCTGCTGGACCAAACGCCACAGCGGTCAGTGCAACCAAAGGTGCGAGGGGAAGAGAGCCAGGATAAAAGCTCGGACTTAAGGCTGCTCCCGGCTAAAGTCCAGTTGTGGGAAGGTTGAGTGGAACAATGGGACTCAGGCCGGCCCTGCAGAGGGTAAACTGAGACTGTGCCCTAATCTTTACAGAGACCTGGCTCCACACCCCGGATCAAGCTATTGCTCTCGACATACAGACTGTGGTGTTCCGAGCCAAAAGAGTGCAAGACTCCAGCAGGACGAAGGGGGGGTGCTCAAACTCAGTCAGAGTTCATGGACAATATTTCACAGATGGTTAATGTTTTATTTTAATGATGAAGACCATATTATTAACACTACCAATTCATTACAGAATTTTTTCCTGGGTGTATACATGTTGATGTATATATGTATATAAATAACTGTATGTATTTGTTTTGTTTAAATTTTTATTTGATCCTGTTTATTATAAATGTAATTATCTGTATATATGTTTGTGTAGCATGAAGTAACTTTAATTTTTTTTCACAACCCTGTGTTGTAAAATGACAAATAAATGAAGCGTGGACCTTGAAATTCTGGGTTCAGGAGCATTATGCTAGAATCGGATAATGTGGTTAATCTCCAAAACCCAAAGTAAAAAGGTAAAATTCAATTTATTCAATTATAGTTTATTCCATGGATTTACATTCCAACTCAGTTATACACACTTGCCAAACAGCAAAAGTCTTAATAATGACCACACTGTAGCTGTAACAGTATTTGTCCAGTTCTGTTTGCACATTATGAGAGCATAGGTCATAGGAAATTTGCTTGTTACAGAAAGTGGGATGATTTGGACTGACTAACTCACTACCCTATGGCGCTGTGCTGATAAAATAAGGGCTATCGTACCAAGCATGCCCCCGTGAGCTACGCTGAGCTCAATAATGGATGTTTTAAAGGTCAGGGTGTAGCAGTTAATCTGGAGAGACCTGAAACAGAGCCAGTAGGAATGCCAAGGAGAGCTTATACTATCTCTTGCTCACACAATGTTGTTCCCTCCTCTCTTCACCCTGAAAGAGATGCTGTGTTGTGGACAGAGTGTTTTTGTGGAAAGCCAAGGCCCGATTTAATCTGGGCAGCCGAAATAGAGCATTGTCTCATTCGCGGGCAGGCTGTAAATACACTTTTATTCAGTCTGAGAGAGACGGACAGATAGAACGAAACAAGGAGAAATGAGTAGAGCGGGAAAGAGTGGGATTAGACTGTCACGGACACGACTAACTAGGCACAATGTGAAATATCCCCGACAGCCCACACTCCGCCCCCAACCTGTCCAGCCTACACCAGATAAGAGGAACTGATAACTGAGGGGAATTTGAAAAAGGAAATGTGTCCATAGTCAAGATCCTAGAAATAGTGGTGACACTGAGTCTGCAAGACCTTCAGAGGTTAGGTTAGGTTAGACATGGTAGTATCTTTTCTATCACTTTTTGTGGTTGAACTTCAATGTTTTTTGCTAAAATCTCATAATGCGATGGAAAACAGCGGTTGAAAAAGCATTGTTTGGTAGAAGGGGGTGGAGGCCAGTTGAGACTGAAGACTGCAAGAGGCTAATGGTTCAAGGCCACCTTTAAGCCGCTACTAGCCTAACGCACTGGAACCTCCAACTGAACTGTCAGTGACTGAGATGCACTGTGGGTAATGTGGGCGATACAACATGGTATGGAGCAGGCTTAATCTAACGTCAGGGTAGCTGTGTCCCCCGCTTCCAGTCTTTGTTCTAAGCTAACCGACCGCTGGCGCTGGCTTCTTATTTACGAATGCTGCGTCGACCAACGTGAAACGCGCGGCGCAAGGCCCTAGTTTAGGCCCTATGTGACTACGCCTTCAGCCGCTATGAGAAGAATTCATTTTCTAAAATGTGATAAATACAAAGTAAGTACAACGACAGATTTCCCGCCTATATATGTGCGAGATAAGGGTCTACTATAAGAATGACCTTGGGACTCAATCGAGAAAACAAAAGTTACAGCTCTTCGTCATCTACATAAATTTGTTGTATGAATCAATCTTTTTGAGTGAATTCTCCAGCGTAACTTCCTGGTCTTCCCTACCATAGTCAGCTTGAAATGAAATAAGAAGAAATATCAAGACTTAAAGACTCCTTTAGGCTCAGCAACACCCTGGGACACTATGACTAATACTCAGAATACAGCAGGTGTCTATGATGGTAGACACAGATAAACACACACACACACCAGGCAGATATAAGTGCTCCCAAATGAAAGGAGTGCAGCTTTTAGCAGCAATGTTGCTATAAGTTACCAGATGATGTTATGCATTAGTTTGCATATCAATTTAGTCAAAGTAGAAACATTTACATAATGTAAACTACAAGTGGGCAGATTTCCTGAATCGAGTGCCAGCTACCTAAAGAGTGAGGACGGCGTTTTATTTATAAATGGTGATTTAATTAATCACCTGTTTCCCAGTTTGACTTTCTGAGTACCTGTAGGGATGGAATGCAGAGATTATTATAATATTATTATTATTATTATTATTATATGTATCTGTTGGTCACAAAAATGTGTTTCTGTATTCTGATTCACACCATTGGAACCTTGTACCTCAATTAATCATATAGCAAAGCAAGAACCCTATTTAAATCCCACCTCCAAAAAAGAAAAAAGTACTCTAAACTGAGTCTAAATAAAATCTGAGAATCTGACAGAAAAGCGTCTGGGTGGAAATTAATCATGGCAACAGAGTGAGGGAGAGGGTTTAACAGTGAAAAAATAGTCAGATTTGCTAATCTATAATATTTTTCTTTAAAACCTGGAAGTTGTGTAAATAATGGTAAGGAGGCCAAAGTGTCTAATATGAAAAACCTGCCCATCATATCTAATTCGCCCATATTGCATAATTTTAAAAAAACAAATAAAAGTTTTATATAATAAGTTAATTGGAGGTTGTCAATGCAATGGGAGGAGGTCTAAATGAAAAACAAAGAAAGTCAACAGGAGGGCCTTTGTTATATGATTTTCAAAGCAGATATATAGACATTTATCCCAGAAATCGCATATCCTGATACTGCTGTAAAGAGTGAGTTAGTAGTGTGTATATGATGTATCTGTGTATCAACTTGATAGAGTTATGACTCATGGTGGTGTCACGCTTGCGGCAAAGTGTGTCCATCAGGTCACAAGTCAACCTACTTATCACGAAAATGACAAAAGCAGATGCTTTTCACATCTGTTCAGAGCATATTATCAGTTCACACTCAAATAATGTATTCATATTTGGTTACATCCCTAACCTGTACATGACATGCAAGGAAGTCAGTTCTCAAGACCCTGCACCTGTTGTTTGCCTACAAAGCATCCAAATACAAAGCTGAACAAAGATTGATAAGGTTTATAGATTTAAGTAATGTGCTACTAAGAATGTTTTAGATATACCTTCCAATACATTTATGGTATAAACTAGTATAAACTTTATCCTTGATTTCCATGAGTATGATTACAACAAGGGTCATTCTTTGTTCTATGGTGTAACTGTTCCAAAGTAAAGCTGTGAAAAACATCCGTTTATGAACACTTGCACAGTACAGTACATAAACAGCTGTCAGCAGGTTTTTGCAGCAACACCAATAAGAATGAAAACCAAGAAAATGAGAATGGAAAGTTTGTCAGCAGTTGTTCTAAAGAGGCAGTCTGGAGCAATTTGGCTTCAAGAAAAAATGTTTTCAAAAGTTGGATCCCTACAGATAAAGCCCATAAGTGCCATTGTAAAGTTGTGCCCTGCTAAATGCTTCAGATATATGTTGTTAGAATTCCCAAAAGCTTTATTTTTTTTTAAGTACGTTATCTAAAATTATATATCAGTGGTTTTATTGGAGCCGCTTGAAATAAGCTCCTTTTCAACATTAAGAGTCCACAGAGGAGAGAAAGGCTAAGATGAGCTGAGATGGGGTAAGACAGACAGAAACAGAAGACGACAGGCAGGGACAGAGTGCAACAGTGCCAAGAAAGAAAAGCAAAAAAGAGGACAGAGAGTTGATGAATATGGCTGTATGGATTTTTCCTTTCTGCTCTGAAAGCAGAAAGTGATAGGGTGACAGAGAGATGGAGGGAGGGAGAAAAAGAGAATAACACTGTCAGGAAGCTAATATTAGTGACGGTATTTTCCTCTGTCTCCAAACAGATTGAACTGAACCCTGTCCAGTCTGTGTCCAGAGGAGGAAAATGATCTGTCTGTTCGTTTAGTGACTCTTCGTTTCCTGACGCCTCACCAACGCCTGCTAGGAATCCTAACAAGGGGGCAGACATGGCAGCGGGGGACAGTTAGAGAGTGACAAAGGAAAACAGAAAGAGACAGAGAAGGGAGTAAGGAACAGATGAAACACTGGCAGAAGTGGTGAAACCAGGGTCTGACTTAGTTCACTTCAAATCAAATCAAAAGTGGAATCGTTTAATGCAGCTGTTGCTTCATGCCTGAGATGTGTTAACACACAGTTAAGAGACGCACTAAAGTGGACTTTCAAAAATATAGGTGTAAATAAAATAAAATAAACCCCATACAGACTTTATGCAACACACCTGAAGAGATTTAAATTCAAACATTTTAAAGTATTAATCCTAAAGATAAAATCAAACCCTGTTTTTGATATTATACATAGCACTGGCATTTTATCGAGCAATAGCCAATAATGTGTTTCTGTAATTTTTTATGTAGTTGTTTTTATTGGTAGTGGTAGAGTCCCCTCACCTAGAGTAAAATATCCCCAATAAACGGACTCATGCAAGATAAGATCCACAACTCATCATTAGCAGCAAGCAGGCTTATTTAAACTTCAGTGTGCAACAGCAAATGTTTGCCCCGCACTTAAGCCCCTATTTAGAGGGAAATAACACTACAGAGAACCTGAAGGAGGAGAAAAGAGTGTCAAAGAAAAACTGAGCTGTAGGAAGAGAAAGTGTTTTATCACATTTTCCCAGTGAAACAACTGGCACAGAGGAGATATTAGAAAATGGATAGGGAGCTGCCAACAAGTACACACCTGTCGACACACTCTCTCTACTAAGTGACCTGAGAGCATCGTCATGCATACTAACATCAGCCGTGTGTAGCAACAAGAAATTTAAGTGTTTGTTTTCCGTCTGATAACTCCAACAACATTATAACAGCTTAAACAAATTACTTGACCTTTACAGACATTTTACCCATTTAGAGAAGGTTTTCATCCAAAGCAAATTACACTGAGAAAAGTGGGACACACTTAAAAACTTTGGTTTTCAACCTTATAAGATGTCGCAATAGGCCAGTTAAACCATCAGACTGCTTCTATATTAAAACAAGCCTTTCATTTCCCGAACAGGGAAGAAACTATCAGGATGTGGGGAGTCAGAGGATACCAGGCAAAAGCTGCAACCATTGTTTTGCCTGTCCAGGACCATGACACACATGACTGATTACATACATTATGTGACACATTTCAGGGGACAAGCAATAATTAGTGCTAGGGCTGCAATATTTATCATTGTTCCACTCAAAATAACAATGCAGAACAAACTTAGTGCTTGACAAAACAAAACAAGGGTCAAGTTGAGATGCCACTATCTAGTGCTTTCGAGGAAAGCTCGTAGCCATAAATGAAAAGGGTTCATCCTATGCAGAGCATGAAGGTGCTCAGTGAATTTCACTGCAATCACCGCATTTGATTTTAAATGACTTGTGTTTAATGTGGGCATTTGCTGCTTTTCGTTGTATTATATTATTATAAATTTATATACTTGGGTTTTGGACTGTTGGTGAGACAAAACAATTTGAAGATGTCACCTTTAAGAAATTATGATGGGCATTTTCCACTATTTTCTGACATTTTATTGACCAAACAATTAATAAAACAAATAAAATAATGAAAATAGTTGCTGCACTAATTGAGATTATTCCTACGCTTATGTGTTGCCTAAAGACAGTGGTAATACTCCAACTACATTTGATATAAAATAGACAAACACAGGGTGGAATTCAAGTGATTTTTAGTTTTAGTTTTCTCACCAGGTTTATTTGCTGTCAAACGGCCGTCCAATCATAAACTTGATAACATTTTGTCCAAAAAAGGGTTTTCCACACGAGCACACCACACTGAGTCATCTACAGCAGACTCTGGTGTGCAGGTAGTGAAGGGTCTTCAACCTGAAGGTGAACTGACCAGCAACAGGTTTCTGAATGTCACAACAGTTCCATCAGTTCCATTCCAAAAATACTTGAAAGGTTTTATAGTTTTTTGTTTATTTGATTGTTCTTTTTTCCACTGAGAAATGGGGGACATTATTATAATGACCGTAAACAACGAACACAGCCATTGTTAGTACTAAAACCTGTCAAGCTAGCATGTTAGTATTGGGAAGTTTTATTGAAAATTGGGTTTGACGCAGTTATTTATTGCTGGCCAGATAGCAAGAGCTATTAACATTAGATATCAGGAAGTTCACGGGTAGAGAGCGCAGGCAAGTATGTACACAAGTCAGCCATTCAGTCATTTCATTCAGGCCACAGACACCGGATTTTTCTCTTTTTTTGTGTCAGAGTTTTTGATTTATTGCCTACCACACCTTTAATGGAAGTTCCAACACATTTTGTTATTCTTGTTGTTTTAAAGGTTACTTTATTTAGTTTTAGTCTTGTTTCAGTCATTAAAAAAGTGAACAATGTCCAAACATTCTTTTAGAAATCTATAAAGACCATTAAAGACTTACTGGCCATTTTTTAGATATTGATTATACATATACTTGTTACTTTATATGTTTGCTGATGTTATCTCTTTGAATGATATTGCTGATCAGTTGAGAACATTTAAAATACAAGCTGTTATTTTAGTCTGCTGTAGAAAATACATGTTGTATCTTTGACAGTTGAGGTTTAAAATATGTTTGAATGCATAAATATATAAAACTTACTGTGTTATCTAGGTTATATATGCAAGACAAAATTGATTAATAAATAAAATCTTTTGATCATTACCAAAAAACCATTTGCTTATAAACTGTAAAACACTGGCAGGCTACTTGCATGGATTAAACAATATAACTTTGAAAAATTTAACTTGTAGGCTAGATGATTCTATTCAGATGTCCATGTCCAAAACTTAAAAAATGTTCTCTTTCGTTAAAAATAACTATTGACACACAACCTAGGTCATGTTTGCTTAAAAAGGGCCCAATTTTCACTCCTCTTTTTTTATTAATAAATATTATAAATATTTGCCTCTATTATTTTATAACCCTTTTCTTTGTTTTGGAACCTAAAGTCAAGTGTGCTTTCCCAGGAGTGAGGATGGGTTATATTTGCACTGTGCTATAGAAGATTTTGTTGTGTCGAGCCTCAGTCGAATAGATAAGTTGTTGTTGTTGTTTTACAACAGTGCAGGTAAACATATAATGGAAATGACTTTGGACAGGGAAGTGACAGAAAAAGAGGAAAAAATGCTAAATTGAGTTTGAATATAACTGATTTGTCTTATTTTTGACTGCATATGAGACCATAAATTACATATTTATAAGGAATTTACAGACCTGTGTTACCTGAAGCATTAAGCTTTTTCAAGAAGTGCTTCTCTAATCCAAGCGGTTCTGGAGTGTTTTCTGCTCTGAATGACAATAACCCAAAGTGTTTTTGAGCATCTCTGTAAATTTGCATATCCCATTAAGTATGTGTCACTGAGTCCCAGGTTTGTATATGAATTTGCATGTCTTCAACATCCATACATAGTGTGTCCACCCATGTATGCGTTCAGTGGGCGTTTCACAACATCTGTTTCATTGAGTCTAAGTGTCTGTGTGTGTTCTCTGAATCCCCCACCCGGTGCTTTAATTAGTTCTCCTGTTTTAATCGTACTTTGCAGGTCTGATTAGTCCCATCGTCATAGCAGCACTCCAGAGTACCAACATCCCTGAGATGATGGGAGATGTGGCACTGCTCATCCGATGACTCTTGGGCCATGAGAACCATGTGCAGCGTGACAGCTGGTTGAAAGGACTGAGTCCTTGACTCTGGCATTGCTACCTGAATTGATAGAATTGCAATGCACAGCAGCTGAAAATGCTGTTGGCTGTTCTGACATTAAATATCTGTTGAGCATGACCTTACAGATATACCAACAATGTGTCACATGCATGTAATTATGTTTGGGATTGGATCGGCATTAATACTGACAAACACATTCCTCTTTTAATTTGACAATGAAGAAATGTTATCAGTCAGTAAACAACAACAACTTGCCTAATACCAATCAAGACAAACCTAATTGTATATGCTAATAAGTTAACAGCAAGGAATTTTTTTTACATTGATCATTTTATCTTATGTTACAAATTAGTGAACAAAGTCCATCAGATATTCCATTTATTTAATAAACTAAATTTGGTAACACTTTATTTGAAGAGGTGCGCATAAGACTGACATGACACCGTCATAACCATTACTTGTCTTCATGAATGTTTATGACGGTTGTCATTAAGTGTTATTCTTTCAATGATGACATTTTTAAATGCAAAGTTGACATTGTTTGAGATGTCTTTGTTATGACAACTTGACATTAATCAAGACAACATAACTTTTCAGTGTCTTTGTTGTGACAATTTAAGATTATGCTAGACAATATTGTATTTGTTATTACGATTTATACAACAGTTAGTTCCGACCAAGTAATTTGATTGGATAAAAGGCATTCCATGAGTGCTGATATAGAGTTTAACATCACTGGGACTTTTAACTACACTATATCACTCTGCTTTACAGGCGTTTCTGTAAAGCATATATGGTTGTTATCTATCTTAGATTGTAACAAATTTTGCACCGCAAAGATGAACATATTTCCACAAATAAGATTCAATTATTATTATTAAATTACATTAGGTCAATTATGGGACAAAGATGTCTTACACCAACCATAACCTGAGAGCCGCCGCCATACAGAAACTGTCTGATGCAGGACTCGAAGTGAGGGAGATCATAGCTGAGAGTGGGCCCAGGTAAGATGCTTTATATAAACATACAGAGACTACTTTGTGATTGTGATTTATAATGAGTCGCAGAATATAGAAAATATAAACAGTAAACTTGTTCGACTTGTCTATCTGAAAGCTGGCTACAAATGAACTGGAAACCATCCACTGAGAGCAGGAAACGATGGAGCAAGGTACTGTCTGATGAAGCTGAATCATCAGATTCACACGTGCCACCAAAGCAATTGTAGACAAACTCACTGGTTTACTTCACTGGTTGCACAATCAGTGGAAACATACAGGTATATGTACATGATACCAAGTACGTGGCCTGCAGTAACCTGTAGACCTAATGTTACACAGTATCAAGCTGGTTAGTGTGTAGGAAAATGTTTACGGTTTGCTTGGCAACAGTCCCAGTTGAGCTGCCGAACTATCTGTGTTGGCGGAGCCAAATAAATGATTAAATAAGCAAACATATCATAATCTGTTGTCGCTTATTACCGTTAACTAATAAATGGCGCTTGAAGAACTGATGTATAAAAGCATCCTTACCCGAGGTCGTGATGTTGTACTGAATATCAGTACGACTGTGATTCGATCGTAGGTACGAGGCCGCTGGCGAAGGGCCGAACAACAGCACTCCATGTTGTGCATGTTGTGTGATATTGCTTAACTGACATTAACCAAGACAACATAACATTTCAATGTCTTTGTTATGACAACTAGACACAAACATGCCATAGCATATATGTACATAACTATAAGTATTATTTCTCCATAGGGAACAATCCCATACATAAATCTGATATATGACAAAAAATGTAAACTTTATATATAATGTATATGTACATGTATTGTGTCACACATATTGGCCATTACAATAGCCTCATGACAACCAATGGAAGAACCAACCACATGACAGTTTAATGTCATGTTAACACATAAAGCGAAACAGTTTCTTTAAGTTTGATACTAAAGCTGTGACATCTCAAACAATGTCAGTCATAAACATTCAGTAAGACTCCATGTTCATGGCATGCCATGGTTATTACGGTTTCACGTCAGGCTTATACACACCCTTTCAAATAAAAAAAAAGTTGTGATGAACAAAACTTCAATTAGTTTGTTTCCAAATAACTGACACATTCAGCACTTTTCAGCCTGAAGTGCTCATTCAGACCAAGACTCATTGATCTCTCGAGGTTTGAACTCTTCATTGTTGCAGTCCTGACTCAGAGGAGAAACTGTTGATTACTTTCTGCTGAAGACATTTTTCTGGCACCAAGCAGGCCTCTTATCTTGCTTTTTGTAATTTGGGAAAAAAGTATTGCTGCTACCATTGCATGCCGAACCTTTTAAAGTTGTACAAATGACTGAAACATCCTCTGTGATTACATGGTAGAATGTTGTAATGAGCACATAAATGCCCGTAGAAAGTACTTTAATTGATGCTCTGCCTCCTTTTTTTATCTTTCCGAGGAGATATTTGCTTTCACTTGGAATGTGCTTGTTTCATAAGTTTTCTTCAGACGGGTCAGTATAAAGGTGCTTAAAGCGCAGTGTACCCAGAGCATAACACAATCTATATTATATTATAGAGTCTATAATCTTGGCAGCGACAACAACGCTAGATAATTAAACTAACATTAGCTCCACGCGTCGGTTAAAAACGCCATCGCTGGCTGACTTTAATATTTCCATGTTTTAAAATGCGAATCCTGTCATAAGGGGTCCTAAATTTGCATTTTCCTACATACATTCCTAGTATTGTAAATATGATGCGGAAAATATCAGGGTCAACTGTTACTTCGCTCTAATAAAACCGTGTTTGGCTGCTTAGCTAACACATTTTTAAACATTATTCTTTCACATTTTAAGAGAAAAAGCATTACGGATGAGGACTAACCAATATGGTAGCCTAAAACGTAACACTATCTCAGGTAAGCAGCCCTGTCTACACTCCAGCAAGCCCAGTTAACAACAGCCTACAACTCTGACAGCATCCAGGACCAGCTGTGACGTGGTGGGGGAATACCACACACTGGACGTACTGGTCGCAAACTGGGCTTTTTTTTTTTTTACCTGTTACTCCACAGACTAAGGCGGTTGGTTAACGATATACAAACTCTCGGTCTTGGCCGTAACACTAGGATGTTTCTGCTGTAAGCTTTAGTCAGCTAACATCAGAGCAGGTGAAGACATTGTCTTGTTTTGGGGACGTGGGAAGGTGATAAAAGAAAATACCCGCTCCAAATTCATACTACAACCCCATGCACAAGGCTTGACAGGCCTCGTGTTAATCTGTAGCAGGACTATCACTGTTCGGGCAAGGGGGTTAGATTCACTTTTGGTTGAAATACAACACTCAAAGAATATCCGAGTATTGGATTTTTGGAGTAACTGTAACCAACAGGCCAATCTCCCCCCAAAAACGTGGTGCTCTTCGTGCATCTGTTGAATTCTTAACTACAATGCATTCTGAATTGGACTGAGCATTTATCTTATAAGGGACACAAAATAGCTGCTGCACAACCAGAACATCATTTTTCTTCTCAGATATGAATATGAGTCAATACATCATCCTGGGCTGTATTAGTTTCCTGTACAGTATCTGGCTTCTGAGTTATCGCCAACTTTTAGGAAAAAAGAGTGAGAACAAAGAGAAGGGAAGCATTGTGGGAGAGATGATTAAGTGCTTTGGACTTTAACTGGTGTTTGGGTGACAACTCAGTGTGGAAACAGGGACACAAACACACACATAGGATCAGAGTTTTGTGTGTGTGTGTGTGCGCATACAGGTGTTATTGTGATGCATGGATGAATTAATGATTAATCTATCAAGGATACTTTCCTAGAATAAAAACAACAGTGTTAATGTTGTCTTTTTGCTTTAGTCATCGCATACATAAACCAAAATTAATCCAGCACATGAAAGAGGATGATGACGGTTTGTTGCCTTTGATGGTTTTTACATGTCAAAATAATCCAGCGGTACAAAAAAAAGGAATTCTACCAAGACGCCAACATTTCTGTTGCTATTGAAATAAATTCTGTGATATCCTGACTCTGATGAATGCAGAAAAGTGGGACAACCAGCCAGAGTTTCCTCTAACTTAAAATTGTGTGTCAGCATCAATAGCTTTCCTCTGAAACCAATGTGTTCCAGTAACTTCAGGCTGGCGAGTATAGTCTGCTGTAAGGAGCTGATGGATAATCCCATTGCATGGAGCAGAGATTTTACTTAAATAAGTATCAAAATGTGATAGCCTTACACTTTTCCTGTACTACTGTAACTGCTTTGCACAGTTTTTATTACTGAAAATCTCTCCTTAAAAACAGAGAAAAGCTTAGTTTGTACTGTAGGCTTTGTTCGAGTGACAAAATAATAAAATACTACTAGTGTGGCTTGAGGGATGGCAAAGTAAGTCTGTCAAGTCGGTCCATTGGCCCAACACTCTGGTCTGAAATATCTCAACAGCTATGACAGGATTGCCATGAAAGGGTTTATTCTTGCCCGGAGAATAAACCCTAATGACCTCGGGGATCTAAGTTTTTAAGTGAAATGTCTCAACAACCATTGGATAGATTGCCATGAAATGCTTAGTGTATGTTCCCACTCAGGATGGATTGTTCTTAGCTTTGGTCATCCCATCCATTTCCATTTAGTGCCATCACCAGGTCAAATTTGACCAGATACCATCAGCCTCAGCTGTACCTTGTGTTTAGTGCTAATTAGCAAATGTTAGCATGTTAACACCAGTATATTAACTAAGCGTTTTCACAACCATCAACATCAGCACTGGTGTGCAAGCCGGTGCGGCACTTTCCCTCAGTTGCCTGATCATTCTACCATCGACAGCATATTTGGGGTGATGTTCATTGGCTGTACAGAGCCAATGCATGAACACGTCTGCCCAATGTAGTTTAAACAGAGCTGTGTGTGCATCTTCACAGTACTCTTGACATCATGACTGACAAGCAATTATGGACCTAGGAGCCATCTTGAAACAAATATAAGCAAACAAGATTAATCTTGTGTGATTGATGATGAATACTGTTCTGAGTCCAAAATTCAACCAGAATTATATCTGTACCAGGTGTGACATTTAGCTGGGTGAACACTCCCCCCGAATGTTTGACATTTTCACTGCATCTGAACTGTTAACACCTCTCAGAAGAACCTCTGAAAGGACACTCTGACCTCCTAATCCAAAATATATCTGACAGCAGTTCTGCACAAGTGTGAACAGGGTGGAAAGGTTAACAGAATGTGGGTTGCAGTGTAGTGTGTACTTTGACTATTTAAAGAAGAGAAACTAATACGTGTGTGCTTTGCATGTTTTAAACTGTTGGCGGTTTAGACTTGGTCCTGGAAATCGCTCTGACAAAGAAACAAACGGATTAAGCGTCTTGTTCATATGTGGTATAAAGCAAGTCTTTGACACTCTCTAAAAGGGTGACCGCTACAGTATGATGGAGCAGATTGGACTGATACAGTTTGTCGTCTTTATTTACAGTTCTTCTCAGTCCCCACTCCTATTTGGTTCTGCTGAAAATGTATGAACAAAATGTCAACTACTCTACGAGATGGCAACATTGCCGTGATTTCCCCCTACGCTTTTTGTGGGAGGTCTCCCACTCTTCCAGCTGGGAGAAGAAGATATTCGGAGAAGTGAAAAGGTTTCACTTGAAATATTGCTTCCAGCCTCAAAAAAGAAAAAGTGACAGGCAAAAAAGTAGAACTGGGCCACTGTGTATACTGGTATGTGCATAAAAAGCAGTGGAAAATAAAGAGTTCCCAGTGGCCCGGTGAAAAATTAAACAGGAGGTGGTGAGAAGCTGCAAAACAATGTGACTTATTATTCACTCTACAAGTACTGAAATAAAAAGTAAAAACAACCACGTAGAAGACACAGTTACAACGCACTTCCAGCTCCGAGCTCCTTCTCTGCAGCGTCGAGAGAGATACGCCAACATCAGGTCTGGTCAGTTATGAAAGGTTAATAGATACATTGTTTGTGTCTTGTATGTATAATTTGTCAGTTTTGAGTATACCTTAAACTTATGTAATTGCATTCATAAGAACAAGAGCTACACGTAATTTCAAATTCTAAGTGTAAATCCCACTCAAACAAAAGTGTGTTCAGAATGCTGCAGAACAAGCACTTAGGCTTTTTTTAAATTTTAAATGCTGAATAAATGTATGCATTAAAGGAATAATTTGGTACAGGCCTACTTGCCTAGAAAACATTGGTGCCACCTGTAACTGCCTGCTAGCTTTAGCTTAGCACAAAGACTGGAATGATGGGGAATAGGCTTGGGCAATATCTATTTTTTCATACCTTCCTGATATTTCACCAGGGTATATGGTATATGACAGTATTTCTGTAAAAAAAAAACTAAATGCTGAGCTGTTGGTAATAGAAGTCATTGCAGCATGTAAGACATTGTATAGCAATGTGTCTAATATGCATTTAGGCTTAAATACTTACGACCAGTTTAATAAGGAATAGAGAAAATAAGCGCTTTTCTTCCATAGATTGTTGCTGGCGGACCCGATGTCACTTGTTGCTGCGGTGGACGTCAGTGGGCTGAATGGTGATGATGTGTGGGTGGTGGGGGCAGACTGACAGTTGAATAAAATCATATGGCTATTGACTAAAATACTCCCGAACAGCGACAGAGGCATTTTCAGCCCCCACAGCGTAATGCTATTTGTACCTTTGTTATGTAAGTACCGGAGCGCGCCTGTGATGGTTTTGTTGTGGTTCTTTAGTACCCACTGTGCCTACGGTGGCAAGTTTACACACATAAGTCAACTATAACTGACCACACGATCAATGTTAGAATAGTTACCTTATGTTGAGAATATTACGCGGCAGTCAGCCACTAAGTAACGTTAGTATTAGGCGATACCACAGATGTACATCATCCTAGATTTTTACCTTTTAGCTGTTCCACAAAGTGAACGGATGTTTTTGCTGCCTCTTCAGATTTACTAGTTAACGTTAGCTGGCTGTGGACTGGAGAAAAATACTACCAGCCGCTACCATAAATCTTTCACTTTGACCACTCCATTTGTTTTTATTGGCTCTCTTGCGTGACATAGGCTGTAGTAATGACTTGAATGAATTTCAACCGGATTATGCAGAGTTTGAATATTTTATTTCCTCACTTGGAGGAAAAAACGTGGCGGAGTGATAGGAGCGTCGTTCCGGTCCACTCCAGCAGCACTGTGCTACACCCGTTGGCGTCTTTCTCAGCGTCTGTACTTTTGACGGCATCGAAAATCATACAGTCCGGATTTCTTAATACCCTGCTATACCGTAAATGGCTGTGGAAGTATACCCCCGACAACAAAACTAATTCTGAGCACTACTCAGTCTGCAAGTCCACATTTCAGAGCGCACAGCAGAATCAGATTTTGCGGGAGCAATCCCGATAATGTGCGCGCTTGTTTCTACGTCTGCTCTCAATTTTTCAAAGGTAAAGCTTTTTAATAAGGTGCTGCAAGTGCTGTTTGAACAAAGGGCATTGCATATCAGCGTAAAAGTTTAATAACCATACACTCCAGATGCCACCCCTCTCATGTTTTAATGAGTTTCAGCCTACTCATCACCCACTGGGGAAAATTTGGGGGGGAATCCAGGTTTATGCATAGGACTGGTGATGAAGATTTCTCAAAAACACATATACTGTTAACACTCCGGGGTCCACATCAGTTTAGCTTGTTACCCCTCTCTCGGCTGACCAGAGCAACAGGAGTGCACACAAAAAAAAACCTTAATAATAATTGTATGATGTTGTTTTCTTCCTCACCAGCTCAACTAGATCCAGTAGTGTGTGCTGGGGGGATGGGGCTGGGGGGGGTGGTTCCCCCCTTGTGCTCTCAGAGGCTGGTAATTGGAGAGATACAGAGAGATTGCTGACGCCCGACTTGTTCTAGCTGGGAGGGCTGGATCCTGCTTTTCTTTCATTCCTTCATTTCATTCATGTCCACTGGGCAGAGGAGCAGAAACTGCAGCCCGATTTCTAGCTGCTCCCACTTAACTGGCCTCGGACTAAATTGGCTTTCAGTTCGCTCAACTCCAAATGCTGCCAGAACCTAACAGTTCACAAAATGACGGGGTCTTCATCCTCTGAATGTCTTTACTGGATATGAAAAGCTGAAACTCTTTTCCCTTTAATATAAATTAAAAAATCTGAGTTAACTCGACAAGTCTTTTACTTTCTGTTAAAGGAATAGTCTTTTTTGACCAAGTAATTCTAGGTACTAAAGAGCCACAGGAACTAAAACACAAACTTTGTGCACTTGTGTTTGCTGTTCCACCACATCCGGAGAAACACACACAATAAAGGTGTGATGTTCGTAAAAAAAAAAAAAAACATGTAGTGCTAAAAACAGCCTGTTCTCATAGAGAAAACGACAACAGGGGTCGATTTTTTTCAGGTGGTTGAAACAACAACTTTATTACCATTGCAACCTCTTGAGCTTGTGTGAATAAGTGTGTTGAATTTCAGGTCACGTAGCATAAAGAGGGAAGAAGTCAGCGTAGCGAGGTGGTCGGGCGGTGGAATGGGTCACACAAAAACAGGACTTTGCTGTTGCTGTTCATGTCCCGTGCGAAACCAAAAGTCAACATTGCTGACAAGTTTGAAGTGAAGTCATGTACCTACTTCTTTTAACCCAAACCATGATATTTTCCTAAAACTAACCAAGTAGTTTTGTTGACCCCAGTAAAAGTTTAGATGTTGCTGCAGTTCATTGAGAACTCACTTAAATTAGCATTTTTCTACTCAATCCAAACAAATAGCTCTACCTCAAAAACTGAAAGAAACTGACAGTCACAAGTTGTTCTCATTTAAAAAAAAAACTTCATGCTTAATCGGATACCAAATATGTAGCATGTGTGGCTTTTTAGACCTGGTTTGATTCAACACAATAAAAAAAAAACCCCACCAGAAATAGCACTAAAAATAGCTATTTTAACAAACAACAGTAATGTGGTAGGTTGTGTCTTTGGCAACAAAAAA
Organism: Lateolabrax maculatus; assembly: GCA_031216445.1. NCBI lineage: Eukaryota > Metazoa > Chordata > Actinopteri > Acropomatiformes > Lateolabracidae > Lateolabrax > Lateolabrax maculatus. The sequence goes on along the minus strand of CM062205.1, from coordinate 7,226,604 downwards.
TAAAACTGCCTAATTGTTTTAAATATTTCTTTTCAACATCACAGTCTGCTTTGGAATAAGAATCCTGATACTGGCCTTTACACACTTCTGCACAGTGGGGGTGATAAAGGGCAAAACTGTGGTTGGAATGGTTATAAATTAAAAATGTAAAAAAAGGGCTGAGTGGGCAAAGTGTTTCTTAGGCGTGGAGTGTCGGAAAGTTTAAGGTGAAAGAAGGTTGTAGATGATTCTCTCTCCCTCCTTGTCACTCGGTCTCAGAATGAGTCACCGCCCAGGCTGTAACACACAGCAGATGATTTCACACCTGCCAGGAATCTCTTACAATCAGTAAAATGCAATGTCTTTGCCATACACCCCCCTCCTCTCTCCTTCCACCCCCACAGTACTTGACTCAACCTCTATTCCCCTCTCCCTCCCTTACATCTCTTTCCCTCTGTCTATTACTCATACTCATATCTATTTCAATCTACTTTCTCTGATACTTCACAGTTCTCCCTGTCCTTACCTCTCCCTCCCTGATCCTCGAGTCCCTTCTTCCACATCTGATGCATATTGAGACATTTAGCTCATATTATTTATCAGAGTGGCAATGCAAAAAAGGATCACCGAGGTCCTGAGAGATTTTCTGTGACATCTCCTTTTCCTTCATCCTTTTTCTCATCTCTCCCTCTCCCGTTGCCCTCTCACAAACCCCGTCTCTCCCTCTCTGTCTGATTCATGGTGTCAGTGTCTGTCCTCTCTCCTCTGCAGCCTAGAGGCAAGCATCACAAACTTTCCACCCTCCCTTCCTCCCCTTCACCATCCTTTCTCAACCCCCCCCCCCCCCCCGCCTCGCATGGTCCTATTTCCTCTGCTGCAGTGATTCAATGGCCAAGAACAGCGAAAAAAATAATAAAAAAAACACAATAGGTCGAACTAATTTAACTTTTCATTCCCAGCTTTAAACGTTCCAGAGGTTTTTGTCATCTGTGGTGCCATGTGTTGCATTCACAGAGGTGTCTTACATTCTGTCGGCCTGTATTTGTGTTGCTCATGCTCTTCTATTGATTCGGGAATGTAAAGAATCAGGAGACAAATGCAATAAACAAAATCAATAATGCTGCTGGATACAAATGACCGCAATATCTTGCTTCAGTTGGCCTCAGGTAAAAAGAAAATAAGGAATCTAACTGATTGAAAGGACTTATTGTCAAAATATTTGATAAACTAATGAACTAATTTATAAAAAAAAAAACAGATTTCGGTGGAAACCTTGAACCTTTGTGTCATCATTTGCATCCCAACAGGCCTCATTCCTCTTTTTGGCAACCCTGTCTCCTAGAAACTGTATTTGTATACTACACATTGTACAGCTTTTAGCACTATCTACTTGACTTGCACACATTCTATAATGCAGTTTGTTACTATCATTGTACAGTGCACAGTATATCAAGAACATGTTAGTAAGTTAACATTACAGTCCTATCTTCAGTCTAAATGCTCAGTTTCTACTGTTACTAAGTTACAACATCAAATACGTTTGAAGGAAACGTAATGCAACCCGGAAAGAGTTTTTTAATCAACATAACAAGGAAACATTTTTAATGAACACGTCTGCCAAGTCACAATAGGTTCATATCCATGTGATTAACGTTTTTATGGTGACATTTTGGCACTCAAACTCTGTAAGATTGGCATCTTGGTCAAATGACACTGAGTTAAAGCTCGAGACACGTGTTTACTTTGTTTACATTTAACGCAGCAATCATGATCTTCAAACCAGTGAGGAGAGCTCAGACAAAAACACACCATAAAGAAATGTCTGAAATAACTAACTTGTTTTATCTGTGGTAGAAATTGTGTGTTCATGTAGGACCCTGCCACTCAGAGTAAGTCGCTAATTGAGAAAACATGTTTTCTGAAATGTTTTTCAGTTTGCTGCCTTTTAAGTCTGTTGGCAATGTTTTAGTCAGCTCAGATGAACTTAATTCAGGGTGACTATCTAAATACAAATATAAATAGGACATACTTATATCCGAAAGCTGAGGTGAATGGCATTTTCTAAAACTCATGTCAGCTATCTTCCAAACACGCCATGAAGGCAGCGTTACACAAACGCTACATACAAGATCAAAGCTTCAAATGCTGCTCACATAAAGTGACTTTACTTCTCCTACCTTTCCTGTCACCACTAACTATGTTTAATTGCCCCGTGGAGTAGACATGCCGTAAATATAATCTTTGGGAAAGTAAATAGTTTCTCTACTTTTGAACACGAACAGCCAAAAGGCTGACAGCGAGCAGGCAAGCATTAATCACACAGATGAGACTCAGAGGTTCAGAATTACTCATGTTGTCTCTAAGACTCATCCAGTTTATTTCTTAAATCTCTTCCTCCCTCTGTCTGACACACACACACACACACACACACACACAGCAAGACCGTGGCATGGGATCAATTGTATTTTTATTCCAAATCGATAAATGAAAAAGGTTTCAAACTGCTGTCCGGTATGTGAATCATAGATAAAAACACACACACGCACACACATACACAAGCCCCAGTTGTGTGTCCTGGCACACCCACCACTATATCCAATTAGTGTCAGTGTCTGCTTTGGTCTGACTTCAGTACAACATGGACCTCTGTTGCAGTCCTATTGGTCCCACTGAGCTAGACAAAATCCATCAATTTACCAACTCTGCCGAATCCATTTTGAAACGTCACCCCCTGTCTCTCCCTCTAAGTCAGTCCTTTTCATGTCGGAACAGTGGAGGGGCCCTGACTTTCTTTTTCAAGATATTCTAGTTTAGTGTTTAGTGCCATAAAAGATTGCGGCCCCGCTGGTTTAAGGGTTGCCAGACGGGAATAGTGCAAGATGTTATTATCCATTGTCAGTCGCTGGGTGAGCGAGAACATCACTTTGGCTCTGCACAGGCCCAGAGCAGAGGAAGAAAAGTCTGTTTCGGAAAAGGATTCGGCAACAAGTTACACAGATTCTGAGATTCCCCCCACACTGAGAAGCAGCCAGTGGATGTCTGCAGTTTGGATGTGACCTCCAAGTCTGAAGTCTGAATTTTCAGTTCCAGGTTTTAAGTGAGTTCCTCAAGTGAAAGTGTTCAAGTATCTCAGGGTCTCATGGAGCATGAGATCGATGGGCGGTGTAGCATACTCAGTCATGTGGCAAAAGTTGTACAGCAGGGGGGGGAGCGGAGCCTGAAGGTGAAGCTCTCAATTAACAGTCAGTTTGTTGTGGCAGACAGAAAAAAACTGGAGGGATCATGTACTGCTTTGATTTCATTCCAATACATTCCCAACACACAACAACCATGTCTCATTTAGATCTGAAAAAGTTGAAATCCCAGGGTTGCAGTATGACATGCAAAAGGGCTTAGCGAACGAAAAGATCCCCATGCAGTCACTGCGTGGTCTCATATCCGGCCCCCTGCTGCGGCGCTGTCAGCGTCTGTCTCTCCTTTGTTTCCACTTGTCAGCTCTCGGGAGAAAACCAGAGGGAAACTGATTCAGGATGGAGGAGACAAGTGAAACTGAGTGCAGCCTGTCCAAGCTAAAGATATCTCTTCGTCAGTCTCCTCCTCCCTCTCACTGTCACTTTCACTTCCTAGCTCCGTCCCTCTTACTTTGTCTCCCCTTTGTGTCGTCAACTGTGTAAAGTTGAGCTCATGCAAAAGTTTGGGTTTAAACAAAAGTCAGAGTGGGAACGGATGATGACAGCATATTCTGAATATTTTGAAAAAGGAGTAATGTTCTGGCATGAAGACACTGAATATTTGCACCTAATAGGATTTTGAAACCAGCACTAAATGTGATATTGGGATGAATCATCACTGCACAGACTGCAAAACGTCCCTGAACACAACCCAAAGTATTGTAGTGTTAGAACAAGTACAATATGAAATATTGCTTTACAGCAATTTAAGCAAGAACTTAAAGTGCTCTATGTGTGTAACATTCACTCTAGCGCCACTGTGAGGTTCACATTTATGTTTTCAAGTGAAATGTAATCGAGAAACTATCGCATTGCCATAAAATTTGGTAAATGTATTCATGCTGCCTTCTGGACAGTCACTTTTTGTCTAAAGCCACGATCAGGCCAAACTTTCAATTTGTCCGATACTTTGGTTCATGACCAAATATCTGCAAAACGAACGATGTTCCCATGAGCCTCAGCTGTGCTTTGTGCTTAGCGCTAACATACATGTTAACATGCGAAACTGAAATGGTGATCACTGTCACACCCGCTCAGCGTCGGTGTGTTAGTTGTCACTCTGAGCATGTTAGCGTTTAGCTCAAGTCACTATACTGTGTCTAAGTAACCCCCCCAGAGCTGTAATCTTTCTACATATACAAAAGGAAAATGACAAAACTGTAACTTAACTTGTGGTTTTACTGCGAGTTATCAAACCAAAGGTTTTTTTTGAGCTAGTATTTGTTGTCCTACGCATACACATACATGAAGAGCCTTTTATTTCTCAGAAAACTTTTTGGATGCCAGCAGTTATCAAACATGGAAGTAGATAACCAGTGCTGAGCCAGTCCCAGAAGCTAAAGCACTCCCACTGTTCACTCCCCATGTTCCCTCCTTCTTCTCTTTTCCATTATAGAAAGTGGTAGAAATTTAAATGGAAGTGCAAAAAGATATATAAAAGAACTAAATTAAGTGTTTTTTCTCTCACTTGAAATCATGTAAAGCACGCAGGCTTGTACACGTTAGACCAGATAGACTCATTACTGAAATCAGCAGGTTGTTAAAATGCCTGCTGACACAGCAGCTTTAAAGCAGATTCCATATAAAGAGGAACATGGCAACATTATAATATCATCAGGATGTGTCGGCAAAGGAGACACACCAACGAGTTTTATTCTGCATGCCATCCAGCTTCTTGTCTATTAGTAGGTCTAAGTTTGGGCAGAGCTGGATCACTGCCTAATAAAACGGGGGTTGACGTGCGATACCTTGAGTTTAGTGGTATAATTGAGAGCGCGATTCAGGGAACCTCCAGTGTCTGTCAGAGAGTTACAGGGGGTCCATCCCAGCACGAGGAAGACTTTAATTTAATGGTAATTTCATTCAGTCATCATCACTGTGTCCCATGTTACACCATGCATATACTAAAGCCTATCATTTGTAATGAACTATATAACTGTCTATAGTATAGACACAACCATTTAATATAGCATCCCTGAAAAAAAATGTTACAGGAGCCTGCAGCTTAAGAGGGTTCTGTTTGACAGAATTGTCAAAAAGTTTGACAATATGAAGTTTAAAAGGAGTAAGTTTAAACTGAAACAATGTCATAAAGCTAATAAATTCAGCAAGCTTCATGAGTTTTATTTATCTTATATTACGTCCAGAAGTGACTCTGTGGGATTGCATGTTGCCTTGGAAAAATCCTGTTTTAGGAGCCGAAACATCTACTGTGTGGGAGCCAAGATGCTACTATATGAGGAGTTTAGAACTTCAAACGGCCCAAATTAGTGTTACAGTTGCTAAACTCATCATTTAGTCTTAATCTTCAAAGCATTTTCCTTTGGAAAAATGTGACATACTACTTGAAAATACAAACAAAGCATAAATCTGACCTCAATGTTGCTTGTCCATGTATGTTTTTCAATAGCAGGGATCCAAAACATATAAAGGTCGTGTTACAATTAATCCCATTTAAATTCCATTTAGGAAATGCTCAGCAATGTGTCAGTTAACTGTTTAACCTGTCATTTAGCTGAATCTGTCTTGCCCAAAAATTGGACTTAATAAACGTAATGTACTTCATTCTTATAATCTAAGTTGCATTAGAATCAGTTACTATTAAATTCCTTCTCTGGACAGGCATGATTTTATTAGGTGGGGACTAGCTGTAGGGAACATCTGTCATTGATGACACTTCACCAGTTTATATGCAACTTTATAGCATTATTTACACTCTTCTGCTTTAATTAATTTTTTGTACAATAAGCAGGCACCAAGAGAAGAGTAATAGAGGAAGAGCATGAATAAACAGCAGTCCATGTCAAAATCAAAGATGATATCTGGCAGATGTGGCAAACAATTTCAATCTTTGTCTCCTCCCCTCAATCAGCCTCAATTGGAGATTGAAAGCACTGCATAGGTATAAAGCCCAATGGAATGAGAAAGGAAGAAAGGAAAAGATGAGAACTGAAAGTGAGAGAATAAGTGATTAAATAAGGAATGAAGGAATGAAGGTTGAAAGATATTTTGATGAAAAAGGCCTAATGCCAGAAATAAAAGAACGCACTGAGGGAGGATGGATTCCTATTCATTCAGTTTAATTTGAAGGCTATAATAAAGTCTCCATGTGTGACTACTAGTCTGGTTTGTCTATTGTTCCTTGGAGACACACAACCTTCCTATATTACCATAATAGTCCATTAGTCTGTGCATGTGTGTGTGTGTGTGTGGCTCCCTACAAAGAGAAAGAAATTTTTACCTGAGCTTGGTCAGGTGCAGTTTGGGCTCAGATTCTACTTTAACTCTTCCATCCGACATGATCAGTTCAGGCTTCACTGCCACAGTAAAACTGACCAGATAGTCAGTTCTAGACAACAAATGTGTTATCTGCCACATATAGACTGTGTCAGAACAAGTTAGTGACTCAGGGCTTTTTACTGTATTCTTTGGACAAATGAATGAATCAGACTGTGCTGACATTTCAACTACCCACTGCTTTTTATTAATAATACAGTATGAAATAATTTTTCAACAATGGGCTGTAACTGGGCCAGCGTGGGTTCCACCTTTTGGCCTTTGATTTTTGGATGAAGTTCCCATTCACAGCAGCTGCAGAAACACATGGCCGATCGCTTTAAAGCTGCACTTGTCAATATTTTTATATTAACAATGGATCAAATGACCATGTGTAATGGGAAAGGCGTCACTCGTGGTAACAAACCCACGGCATTTTAGAACCCAACTCTGTTCGTAGCCTTTTAGCTTCTTCCACTCATTATTTTCTAACACGTTTGCCATAACAACTTTATAAGGAGATCATTTCACTAAATTATTGCTGCTTTAGCTGTGATTGATGGTAACGTTCAGTATCTGCCGGTGCATCTTGATATCTTCATCTTTGCTTCAAAGTCGCACTTATATTCAATTCAACAGTGGTGGTGGAGAACCTCTTTAACTTGTCATTGTTGGTCATGAATAATAGAGTACAATAATGATACATCAAACGCAAATGTTGTCAACCAGGAGCAAGGAATTCCTGTGTTTGAATACACATACAGTAGAATTACTGTAATTTAAAAATGTTGTGGCTTTAAGCCATGGTTCCCCTGCATAAGAAGATTATAAGAAGAAAAGAGTCGGAACAGAAAAGGGGGTTTGATCCATTTAGCTGACAATGTTTCTCAAGTTGTCATAGAGCTTGAGTTTTACATGATTAACTTGAGAGAAGCATTTAATCAATCTCAGCTTGCCTTGCTGACACTCTACCTGCAAGACTTTAATCCTCTCTGTCTATAGTGTGTTGCCTCGTGTCTATGAATCATCACTTCATTTGAATTTGATCTCGCTCTGCTCTCTCTCAGCTGCCTCGAAGAGTTATTCGAGAGGTCGTATAGCTTTTAGAGCACGTTCCAAAAAGCCAACCAGCCACTGTGTGTGTTGCTTCTACTTCTACCAGGAAACTAAAAAGGTGTGAATGCCTGTCGTTATCGTGTGTGATGTCCGATCCCTCCGTTCAGTCGTGTTTTCTGCCCCAAGTGTAATTCAAAGACACGTTGCAAGACAGTCAGTGGTTTGCTGTGAGCTTGGTGTCTGGCAGATAACATGACGCCTCAACAATCCCCCTCATGTCAGGCTTTTATCTACAACGAACTGTCTCAAAAAATCTATGCCGTCCTCCACCCACGCTCCTTCCTCTTCCCGCACGCAGACACACACACACACACACACACACCCAGCAATCAAAGATGAATCACGTTGGGATGTAATTCAAACATCTTTGTTGGATTGATTGAAAGTGAAAGTCACTGACAGTTGAAAGAGAGAGAAACAGAACGCTCTCTCTTTTCCCGCTGTCTTTCTTTCTTCCCTTCTTCTCTGGAGATCTGATGCTGCCTTCATGTGCGGTAAACACACATGATCGACCCAACAAAGTCCTTAATGTGGTCTGGAGGACCCCCAAATGTGCGTTCATGGCAGCCCTACTGAAATGTGACATGAAGTGTGAGTGTGGACTCCAAGTCAACAGCTGATGGTAAAAGATGTGCACTGTACAAAACAACCCGGAGGTGGGACGAAGCCATTCGTTTGAAAGTCACAATTAAGTCTCAAGTCAAGTCCATGTGAAGACTTGGTGTTTACAACGGATCATCAGTTTGTTCACATAAAATATGGATATGAAGGAAGTGGGAGACTGCAACAGCTGGTATTAAGCATCCACTGTGGATCATTTTACTGGAGAAGACACCACAACGTTGGACTTACATATAGTTGAACTATAAAAACCAACCATCTACTTGTTATGTAAGCGTAATGTTACAAACAAATACAAATGATCTTCAGCTGAGTCAAGACACAGGGTTGCAGTGAGCACACTCACGAGACAAAAGTTTCCTTTTGGCCTTTTGGTGACTAACCTCTGCAATTTACATTAATTGGCAACAGCTACTATAATTTATTACCTGTCATTAAAAACCAAATGTGATAATACATACAAACACACCTTTCCCTTCAACTTGCACAAAGTACATCAGTTGTTAGGAAAATGAAGAATTGAGCATCTGCACACTTTTTATAAATGTTTTTTTTTTTCCCACCCATATAATTTTGTTTAACCTTTTATAAGATAAATGCTAATGCGTCAGCTTGTGCAGGATATCAAGTCATTCCAAGTCAAAAGGCTAAAGTCTGAGTGAAGTTATGAGGCTTTAAAGACAAGGTTCAAGTCTTTTTGGATTTTGTCAAGTCAGCCTAAAGTAATCAGTTTCATGACTTGATCTGACTTCACCTCTTTCTCTGTGAGGTACTAGTACTTGAGTAATTCAGTTTTATGCTACACGTCTACAATTTGGATGCAAATATTTTTCTTTTTACACCGCAACATTTGTCAGACAGCTTTTGTTACTTTGACAACTAAAATTATTAATAGAAAATATAATCAATCAATAAATTATGTGTTCAAACAGCAGTATATTAAGTAGTCACAATTAGCTCCACCTTTACCAGCTGCAACATTAATGCATCCATAGTTAGAATCCAATTATATAATATACGCGGACATGTGGACACACACACACACAGTGGTGGAAAAAGTACTCAAATCTTTGACTTCAGTACTTTTTCCATTACTGCATGTGTGTGTGCATGTATGTGTGTGTGCTGATAACATTGATCCCTGGCCATAAATAATTGTTTCCTCAGTCGCCTAATGGTGATTGTGTGTGTGTGTGTGTGTGCATGCGTTATAACAGTGGACAAAACAAGCAGTTAGCTACAGGATCAATATAACAGGAGGGAAGTTCACAGAGGGCTCTATTAAACAGCTGTTGGAGCATGCTGATGATATGCATGTAAACAATTTAATCAAAGTATTTTGTGCATGTAAACACTGAAAGGTTGTCAAGCTGGTTTCTGTGACAGCCTCGTCAATAACAAGGCACTGCAACCTTTCAGCCTTATTGCTGCTGAGTCTGGTATTGGTGTTTAGATCCTCGAACTAAATGTTATCAGGAAACAGTTTTGTCGCAGCCTTGGTGAACTGAATGGGCGCCAGGTTGAAGTTATGGAATTTCAGCAGTCTGTTCACAGCTGAGCATTTGAAGGACAGAAGTAAGATAAACTGGTGAGTCTGTTATATTCTGCACATGATGGAAACAGATTGCGTTCTGTGAAAACGATAAAAAAACAGCGCCGCCCACTAAGCTACAGAGATTTAATACAGGTGCCCAGCGACACTCCGGGGGAAAGTTGACAAAAGCACAATAAAAGAGGAGGTCCCCTCCAGCGCAGGTACAGGTCCGCAATGCCAGTCCTAACTGCTAGGGTTTGTTAAGTTACTCTCCAAGACTGAGACCAGGGGCCTCATAAATAAAACACATAAGGGTCAACCATGTATAAGTAGTTATTTATTAAACCTTACTTTGCCGCGCAAATTGTCTTTTCTCTTAGAAAAGTCTAGACATGACGCAAGTAATTTTCCAGCTGGTTATGTAGGGGTATTGCAGTTTGGGACGCATATGCGCCCAAGCCTGTTGCGAACTTTGCATTAGCTTTCTGAACAATGTGGAAGAAGTTATCAGGTGTGAGGAATGAATTGCCAGATGCAGGGTGTTTTGAATTAAAAACAGGGTGCAATGTTTCTATAAATAGTGCGTAAATTAGAAAGAACAACCCATGTCTGTTCTTGCGTTATTTGGGCCATGGCTATCCCTGACTAAACCCTCATTTGTGATAGCATTAGGTCTAAATAAGAAAGTGGTGGATTCTGCAACAGAGGTGAAGGGGAAGCAGTTGACTCGTGAGGACCTCAGTGATCAAGGGGACTATATGAGCGGGTGGAAGTTTTTGCAAGATTGACCACCAGTTGGGTGCATCTGCTGCAGTGACGCAAGCTTTGTATTTATCTGTGGTGATGACTACAGATTTGAACTGCAAAAGGAAAACTCTCAATTCACCGGTCAGTCTTTCTTCTAACCCTCACCTATAGAGAGAAGGAGGTCTTTGTGAGGTTGATTTATGGCTGCAACCGACTGGGAGGAGACCCCAAGGGGGACCCTGGACTCACTGGAGAGGTCGTGTCTCCCAGTTTGTCCAATGTCTTCAACCAACATGTACCAAATGTAATTGTACATTTTAAACTTAAACTTGTCTTTAGTCAAGGCAAGACAAGACTACTAGCAATTTGGTTTGCATTTCAGCTTTATCTCCCTCTGTCGATCCTATATAGTTGGATAGTTTTCACCAGTGATAAAAAGAAAGACAAATACAGTTGAAGAGTCGTTTCTGTCTCTGGTGTCCTGATAACAAGCTGCCCTAGATACACATCGACAGACCAGTTATCTCTATAAACCAGCTGGGCTGAGGTCACATTGGTGGGAACATCGCACACAGTATAGCTGGGTCATTAATAGATGTCACCTAATTATTTAGAGAGACAAACGAAAAGACAAAAAAAAAAAAAAATCGTACTCTATAAATGTGTGTACTTTCTTGGTTAAATGGGCTTATTATATTTAAAATATGATAACGAAATATGAATTGATACTTTTCCTACAATTTTATAAACCCCTAGTTTGTAAATTAAGGATTGCAAACAATTTATTTTCAAATTTTTTATGTTTTGTATTTTTAATCCAGCATAAGCAAAAGATCCTTTCCATAGGAAACACCTGAGTACCCCGAACAACATCCATAGACCAAGGGCCTCATTTATAACCAAGGCAGGAATTTCACTGGTGGCCCCTCTGTCTGGCCTTGATGCCCTTCTGAAAATTGTATGCCCATCAGCCACTGTGGCCTTAGTGACCCGCACTCTGCCTAATTTGTGTTTTTTCTATCTTTTAAATGGGCCCCGGATCTAAATTATGAAAGACCATAGTATTGATAAACCCCAATGTCACCGGTTCTTTTATCGGTGCTTTTTAACGTTTGGGCTTAATTATCATGATGCAGCTTCTTCTCTGCTATCTGTGTTGGGCTGAGCTCCTCCACACCTCCCCCCCCCCCCACCCCACACACACACACACACACACACACACACACACACACACACCAAACTGAGAACAGCAGGGTGGAGAGGCCGTGACGGTCTGTGACGTGAAGTGATAACTCGAGTTGACGACAGCTACGCAAGTAACTGTAAGTGCAATAAAACCTTTGCGAGTAAAAAGAAAATATATCAATACACCTGTCCAACATCAGAAACGTGAACATGTAGAAAAGTGATATTTTAATCTGCTCTGTCTGCAGTCTCTCATCCACTGCTGCTATGTTTTACCAAGGTAACCCTGCTGATAGAAAATTGTTACAAGCCTGCTGAAACAAAAGCTGTCTGTCTGTAGTCTGACTGTTCATCTTAGTTTGCTACGTGTCTTAAAATCTTGTAAACTTCACTGCTGAGACAAACCAGCCCTCCTCCCTCTACCAGCGGGTTCTCGAGAACAGGAGGAAGGACTGATACTGACTGTTGTCTGTGTTCTTTATTCTGTGTAAACTTCACTCAGTGTTTAATGTCAGGGATATTATTTATTTTATTGACATTTTAGATTTGTTTCCAGTGAGATATTATTGAGTTTATATCCTGACTTTGCTGTTGTAAACATTGCAATGCGGCTCAACAAACATTTACATTTAAAATATTCAATTCTAATCCTTTTCTGAATGTATTCTTTTAAAAGTTATATATTTTTTAAAAAGCAATTATTTAGTGTGTGTGAAGCCGATGAATAATGGATAAATAATGATTTAAAAAGCCTGTATCTTTAATGGGACACTGGCTGTCATGTTGAAACAGGTGAAATTGGTGATTAAACCTTTTGTAATTCAAAAGAACACAACACAAACGATTGTGATTCTGTATCTTTAAACACCTATGCATTGCATTCAGCTTTCAAAAGTGCCAGAGGTCACTTGGTAGTGGTAGATATACATACGCTCTTTGTAGATCAGCATTATGATCAGGACGTGCTGGAAACCAAATGAATCTACTTGATGTACTTTCTGACGCTTCACTGCTCAGCTCTTATTAACCCTGTGTGTTAGGTTTCAGACTCTTTCTATAATCCTTCTGTAGTGGATTGCTCTCTCTCCTCCCCTCTCTCTTTTTAAGGTTCATGGATTAAACCAAGTTAAACCTAGTCTTAAAGTAAGTAGATATCCAATGGAAAACATCCCAGCGTGATAAACACACTTTTCTCACATGATCAGAAATAAATACACCCATACAGCTAAATATTGAGTAACCAATTTACAATGTATATACACATACAGACACTGTGGATTACAAATCCTCAACAAGTACAAACACACACACACACACACACACACACACAATATTGATCCATGACATAGCACTTATTTCTTATGAAATTGTGCTCAACAAATGACTCCAGTCACTTTATATTGAATGTGTATGTGAATCTGTTATCAGTGTAGTGGTTACATTACCTTTTACATACATATAAGTTTAATTGTAGACTTATTCCTGTACATGTATGATGGTTCTCCATGCTGTTGATCTGGTGCAGAAAATCCGTAACTTGTTACAGTCATTGAGTGAAAATGCTACAGCACGCAGTGGGCTCGCTGTGCTACAAGGGGTTTTCAACTACATTGCTCTTACATTACTCTGTACCTTATGCCAGGTTACTAACCTGATCAGAATCAATCTCATGATTTTGCTCAGTTGGGCAGATGTGTCATCTCTGGGCCAGTGCGCTGCCAAAGCAAATAACCAGCTGTGCTGACGTCTCAGTGCTGGCGTTGTTGCAGTTCCCCCAGAAGACTGTGCTGTTTCTCTGATAGCCGAGAGCATTGTTAACCTGGACGGCTTTTCCCCAAACTTTCTGTCGTATTTATAACGGTCTGTTTTTTTTATGCATTTTCACTCTGGTAAAATGGACAGGCAAGAAGCCTGCGATCCAGTTAACAGCTGTCAGATTAATGCTTGATCTAAAGGCTGCAAAATTAGCTGCAGCGTAATAATCGTTATTTTAAGATGGCAAACCAAAAACCTGGAGCAGTTTAAATGAGTGCTACTGAAAGGCAAAATAATGCAAAGTGAGAAGCATATCCACATACACTTCAAAGTTATTTACCCTCAAGTTCAAGTTGTGAAGTTGTTAGACTACAAGAAGTCATGTGAGATCATCCCCTACAAGAATCACAACTTTCATAGAGGTATTTTTTTTTTATGCAAACACACTGTCAGAAGCAAGATAGAAATGGTAGAATTAGAAGTGAGAGAGAGAGAGAGAGAGAGAGCTCCCAGCTGACTCATATAGGAGGAAGTCACAAGGTTATAATACACACACGTGCACTAATCACACTAATGAGGAGCCATGTTAATTGAGGCAGGTAATTCATCAGGGTTTGATTTTAATAATCCATTTGGATTGCTAGACTGCAAGTTCAATAGCACAGACATACACACAATCACACAGCCGTTATAATAAGCAATTAGAAGATTCACCCCCCCACCCCCCCCCCCAAGACACACACACACACACACACACACACACTTAGTGTTTGTTCTTGGTTTACAAAAACAAAGTGGAAACATACCAGGTGAGGACTCAAGTCACATGACTTAACCAAAATCAACTAATTTATAAAAAGGTCCTGAAATTTAGTACTAAGTAGCCAGGATTTCAGCCCTTCTCCAATCCAAGGATTAAAACTTTTATCTTTTTGTATCAAACACTATATTTTAAATTTGTCTGTCAAACCATAGACTGTATAAAAGAAGTGGACGTAGCCTCTGTGACGTCACCCATTGGTTTGTGGACGGCCGTTTTGAAGCCGTGAGTTTGGCGTTTTGGCCATTACCATCTTGATTATTTTGAACCAGAAGTGATGTTATTTGGAAGAGAGGGTAGCACTGCCTCTAACCTTATAGGCAGTTGCCGTGGTAGCGACTTGTCAATCACACGGTACCGCCCCCCCAAAAGGCTACGCTGCTTTATCATCTATTTCTCATTGACTTCTATACAATAAGACTTCATTTGCAATTTCTTAAACCAACTAACAATGCTGATGTTAGCATTCAGCTAGTACAGCTGTAGACTCTGTCTTGTTGACGTGTACAAGTTTTCATTTACAGGAGCTGTGTAACAAATGACAGATCACTTTAAAGCAGCACAAATAAATTATTTTAAACAATGGATCAGAATGACTAATAAAAGTAATGTTAAGGGGTTGCTAATAAAGTTCAAACCACGCCTGACAGCAGTCAGCTACTCGCCTATAGTATTTTATCCAATGTACTTCACATAGCAGGCCCTTCAGAAAGCTCTGACAACAAAATATAGCTTGTGGCCTTATCCCAAATTATCTTAAATCCCCTTACACCCACTTTCCCACTTCCAATTCCATGAAATGTAGGACGTGAACCTTGAAAGCACTGTATTGAAGAAGGGCTTCCAGTTTGAAAATACACCTGTAGATCTCAATATCATCATCCTCGCAGAAGTCTGTGAGCCATCAACCAACATCAGCCCTCACGATGTGATACCAGACTGCGCACCCTCCTTTTCTGCCCGATAGTCTGAAAATCCCAAATCTAACACACACACACAGCCTACAGTAACGCTGGTGCAGAATACACTCTCCAGGGGGCGAGCTAAGAGTGTGTGAGAAAAAAAAATGAAATGAAAGTGAGACAGTGGGAGAAATGTTGATTTAAAAGCTGAAAGAATCCTCAGTTTGGCTTTGCATGGAGAAGTGTTACCCAGTAGAAAACTCACAGTTGTCACATTTCATATGTTTTCAGAAGCTAAAAATAGCAGATTGCCCACATAGACATGCAAATACTAAAACGGATGCTTTAATGTGAAACAACTGCATGTGTGCCAACAGCATTTACACCCAAAATGAATCCTTTAGAATAAAATATGTATGCCAATTTGCTACAAAACATGCTGTCGCAGAGACACACATATACTGTATGTACACACACTTCATGCTACACTACGCAATGTTCCGGTGACAGAAAGGGACATTTGAGGAGCTACTGGGAGCCATGTTGTCATCACTGATAAATCACATGAAGCAAAGCCTGTATTTACTGTGTGTGTGTGTGTGGGAACTCAATTAAGTCGGGTGAGTTGGCACCCTAAGATATATGCAGAACATCAAGTAACATAATAGAATTGTATATTCAAGGCCAAAGTGTGGTCAACTGTCAGGAGATTAAAGATCAAACACAGTTACATAAATGCAAAACTTAAATGGACATTCCATCATAAACACACAGGCACTTATAATAAAGAAAAGTCACGTGACAATGCTGTGTTTGCGTGTTTCACCCCAGTGTTGTACTTGTGCTTCTTCTCTAAGTAGGGTCGATCAATAATATACTAACCCGCCCACTGACACACACGCATCTATCAAGCTCTTTCACCTTCCAAAAAGTCCCATGCTACATTAGGCTTATATTCCCTCTCAGCCTTTCTCTAACTCATTTTATTTTTGTCTGCATATTTATATTCATTATATATTATTATATTTATACTCAGTGAGCAGACCTGTAGTGTCTGTAACGGTGGAGTGTTTTGACAATCTTGACATTTGCCTTTTCCCCTCAATTATAATTTCTGCTGCTTAATGAAAAATAGATGCTGTCATTTTGGGGAGCGAATGAGTCTCTCATCATTATGTTTTCCACACCTTTCGCCATCTCTCCATCCATTATTCTCATATTCTTTTGTTAATTTCGTTAGTTACCGTAATTTAATCCAACTAATATGGCTCCAAATCAGATATCCCGGTTTGTTCCTGGATTTTCCCGGTTTCAATATGGGTGTCCCAAGCCCTGATAAAACATTAAGGCCCTGCAAACTATAGGAGAGTTCAGCAACACAAAAAGTGGCAGAGCCAAATTCAGAAAAGCGTCTCAAAGGCAATGAGAGGCTTAGAAACATACTCACAGAGCTAACTGCTTACAGTTAACATGCCAGCAAGCCAGGCATTTGCATTTGTACGATTGACTCCTGTCTTATGACGGTCTGCAAAGCCTTCGAAGAAAGGTTTATAGGACGACAAAGGTGGTCAAATATAACTGGATGAAACATCCCAGCTAATAAGCTACGATAGCTTCCTCCATTCTGGACTCTCCCACTCTCCGCTCCCTCAAAGGTGACCACTTTCAAGACAGCCTGCTATTGGGGAACAACGCAAATTCACATGTCGACGTTGTCCAAAGTAGAACTGAGGGAAAATTGTGTCGAAATTAACTGATTTTGCCTCGATCGGGCCTCTAGTGAGATTTCAATTAAGGACTTTTTAATCCCATTTACACTCAGTTACTTCATGTATCTCAGGTGAAAGGGATTAGCTAAAGTGCACCAAATTCACCTTTCCCCATTTTGGGTGTATACAGGGTCATAGAGGGAGAAGGAGTTGTGAATGAGTGAATGAGGGAGATATTTCGGACACAGCCAGGGATGCCAACAGGCCTTTTTAATAAAGATACCTTGACACATCACAGTAGGGAAAAGCCAGGTGTAAAATGTGAAATGAATGACGGCTGAATTCCATTTAGCTGCTTCAGTTTCAGGGTCCTGGCATGGTGCAGGCTGGCTCGCTGTCACGACTTACTGAGACACAAGTCAAAATGCCTGCTGTGAAAGGGCCCCCATTGAGCTTGAGCCAGTTTGTACGACACAGTCCTGGAAGAGGTCTAACAGGCAATAATAACTACCGTCACCTGTGTGGGTGTACCGTGTGTGTGGGGCCTTTAAGGCCCACAACAATTTTACATATAAAAACCGTTAATTTCACATGTATAAGCACTATTGAAGTGGGCCAAGAGTGACTGCCTCACGTCAAACAGAATATTTATGTCGCTCAAAACAAACTTCCAGCATGCGCTGCAGTTATCTGAGCGAATTCACAGAAACCAGATGAGCAGAAATGCAGGATTGTTCATATTAATTCCTTTCTTTTTAACAAGTGTTATCCATTTTTGTTAGGTTTTATTTTAGTATTGGAGATTAAACTTGCACTATCATTAATTAACCCCCCCCCCCCCACACACACACACACACTAGCGTGAGTGTTAACACTGCTCACAGATAAACATACAAATACACAGTGACAAATGTGGCGACATATGTGCTGTCTGCATTTGTGTGTTTATGAGTTTACTTTCACAGAATCATATTGTTAGACTTGCACACACACAAACACACGGCCATTTGTCATTATAATGAACTAGAGAGTCAGAGGGTTTATCTGTCTAGTGCAGTGTTAACATTCCTAAACACACACACACACAGATAAGTCAATACACACACATACTTAGCACACACTAACACTCACATATACATTTGTCTCTTGAAGTGTTGCATGACTGTCTAACTACATGTATGGATGATGTCATTAGACCCAGGAAAAGATGGCGGAGCGAGATTGAGAAGAAGAAAAATGGGAGCGAGGGAAATAGCTGCTAGACTGAAGAGCACTGAGGAATCACACAGGACTCACACCCAATGTGTCACACTGTCTTCAGTATGGACTTTAGTGTGTATGTTGCTGGTCATGTTTCTGTGCTGTTTCAGATTCACACACTCTAAAAATTAAAACCATTAAATGGATTACAATGACATTTGGTACAGACATTCATGGTCCCCGGAGGATTTTTCTCCCCACTTATCCAGTGAAATTTCAACATGTAATAGATGTATTGGCACATCCTTTGTACAGTCAACATGGTTCCCAGAGGATGTATCCTAATGGCTTTGGGGAATCACTGAATCAACTTTATAATAACCCAACTATTATACATTTGTTCTGCAGACTACGTGAGATAAAGACTAAAATAAACGTTCAAGCTGGATGAAAAGCCATCACAGCATAATGGCAACTTGCAATTCTATGCAGGTATGTGAGTTCCAGGGACATCATCATACAGCTCAGTCACCTCTCTGATTTGTCAGTCTTCAATTGTCTGAATAGAATTCAAAGTCTGCAGTGCTGTTATAGATTGCTTCCTTGAGTGTACAATCACATGGCTAGAGCCTCTGCAAAAACATATTTGAGATGCATTCAATATTGTGGGAGACCACAGGAGTTGCAGCATCCATTGATGGAAGTAATATCCCCGTCTGCAGATGAAATAAAAAATTTCAAGAGCAAGCCGTTCAACAGTGTCATCCTACAAGGAACATGCAGAGAAAAGCTGCATTTCATCGATGTCAGTGTGGGTTGCCCTGGACGCAAGCATTACGCCAATGCATTCCACAAGTCGAGTCTGTACAACAGAGGCTTGGCTGCAACAGTGAATTTCACATCTTAGGAGATGCTGCTTATCCAGTGTAACCCAGGCTCAAGTGAAGAAAAGGGTTATTGAAGAAAAGGCCTCCAAGATTGAGGTTGGGTGTCAACACTATGGATGAAATAAATTAAATAATCATCTGTGCCTGTGTCCCGCACCATATCTGTATCCTAGGAAATGACCCCGACCTTGAAGATCAGGATGCTTTGCCTGGAGAGGATGACCCATGTGCTGACACTGATATAGTGGAGGTCATTGGAGTACAAGGCCAAGATGCACATCAACAGTCTAGGCAGCCAAATGCCATCGTATCACCAATTCCTTTTCCCCCTTAAGGAAGTAGGCAGGAAAAAGTTTAATACAGAGATGTTTTAGTTTGCCTTGTCATTTTATTTAGAATGTTTTTTTTTTTTACTTTAGGCATTTCTTTTGACATTTGAAATGAGTTTTTCCCTCTAACATTGTCATTTTAAATGGATTTCTATTTCCCATAATAATAAAGATATACAAATACAATATATGTGCTACATGTTTTTGCACATTTTTTTATGTGTCAATGAGAGACAGAAAGCATTTAGTGATGCCTCTTCTCTTTTTCCTCTTACTCCTCTCCACTTCTGATAGAAGGTCCAGAAAATATATACAGCAGGTTTCCTCAAGCCTAAAACATAACGACTGTCAAGTTGTCTCACTAACACATATTTCACAAGCCTATAGTTTCAGGAGTCATTAGGAGGGGGTAAAGTGAGATTACAATCTCTGCAGCAATGCACACATTTCTTTAGGGCCACTTGGTTTCTCAGTAGTGTCAGCTTCGTTCCGTACCTCTGGATCATGACTTTATCTGGATATATTATGTTATCATTTTACTCAATATGTGTAGACACCAAATGTGAAATGACGTCAAATGCAACTTTACCAGCGTGTCACGTTCCCTTTTCACTTTCAATCAGCATTTATCGGCAGACACTTTATCGGAGGCACAAAAAGAGACTTTTCTTAACATTAACTGTAAGTCTTATATCACATAAGGAGTTCTTTGATCCACACTTTATCCATAGGCCAACTGAATTACAAACCTGCAAGATAAAATTTAAAGAAATGTGCTGCTGCTAGTTTTACCATGTTACCATGTGAGAGGTTTGGACACCCCTGCTGGGCTGAGAAACTGGGACCACTATGCTGCTGGGCTACACATGAGGGAATGGGGCCTGACTGAACCCTTGGGGCTGGGCTGTTGGGCTGCATCTGGCCTTTGGAAATATGCATGAAAAAGACTTTGGTGGAACAAAAATGGTGCATTAAGAAATCACATGCTGTTGCTTAAATATTCATTTTAGAATTGGTGGGGTTTTCACATTCACAATGGCAGAATTAACAACATTTAACTTTTTGGTCTCTTCAGATAAAGAAATCATTACAATTATAACTCAATTATTAAACTCTTTGAGCGCCAATGTGTTTGTAGCTGTAAAGGCAGTCCAAATCACTTTGAGCCTGAGTGTGATATCATAAAAAGCACTCAACCTCTACAGTTTTCAACAATGAACTAACACAACAATCCTACTTACCATCTTGAGATTATACAGTTAGAAAACATTGTTCCTCTGAAAATTAAACGTGTCATGTATTTCTTCATCATACAGGATACTTATTTTGTACTTGATTTCACAGCTCTTCCATTAAAGCCGAGTCTGCAGCAAAGCACTGAACCAAGTGAGCCATAATGGTACAGAGCATTTATAATTGAATATAGTATGCATTGTGTTTTTATTTTGACAAAATGGTAACAAATATACATTTACATATATTTGTCATCATAAAACACTAACAGGTATCAGGCAGTTGCAGTTTGTATAAACATTTGAGGGTCAATTAGCACCTTTTAGTTGCCGAACATCTGCAAAGAACGTGCTTTGCAGGTCTCTGGCCAAATGAGAATAATGCAACATTATTTTAATTAGATAGACAGGCCCATACTATGTTGGCTTGGGCAACTAAAGTAAAAGTCTTCAATTGTTTGCCAATTGTTTAGCAGAAAACGGAAAACAGGCAACATGGTTGTTAATGTACAGCCAGGCAAGCAATGCATTAAGCAAATAACCCGACTTAATTCATAAATTTAAGATTGCATTGTTGCTTGGCATCAAGACTTACCCTGTTGTGTTTGTATAAGCTATGCGGTAGAGGTAGGCGTAGGTAGGCTTCAGTTGATCGAGGCATCTGGCGTATACGCCGGCTGAGACGCCTATTGAACATAGTAATAGTGTGGACCCACCATAAGGTCAACATTTGTATTTGTCTAATACCTGCAAAACTAATGATATTCCCATTAACCTCGGCTGTATTCTAACACGCCAAACATCAGCATGTTATCGTCACTGTGAGCATGTGTGCACGCTGATGTTAGCATTTAACTCTATCCCCACTGTGCCAAATCACAGCTGCCAGCATGGCTGTAGACTCTTGTTTTCAACATAAAATATTTTTAACAGAGCAAAGGTTTACAGAATAGAATTTCTTTTGAGTAGATCAGACAATAAATTGCCAAATTATCGGCCAATTCCTTTTATAGGCCATCAACATAAGCCCAGTGTATGATAACACAAGAAAACATTTTAGTAAAAAATCTAATACTTTGTGTGAAAATGGATTTTTTTTTGCAGAATACATCATGCTAATATTGTGTTCCTTTGTGAAATATTCAGTATTCTGATGATTTTTCTCACTTTTTCAATAAAAACTAAGATCCAGTCTAAATTCGAGACGACAGTAAATCATTTGAGACAGTCTTGGAGTGCAGGAATGGTTGAACTGTTTTCTGTGCTGCTTTTAAGTCAGACCAAAGCGTGAGTCAGCAAAATGCTAAGTAGTCTGATTGATTCATACAACTGCATCTTTATACAGTTATTATTCTCTACTGCTAGACCTGGCTGAACCCCATTCTCTTTTGTTCTGCTTGGGGAGTTTGACTTTGATTTATGATCAAAAAGATATTTTCGCTATCTATAAGAGTAACACATACACATATTGCTATTTTAATACAGAGAGAAGTATATGGAAATGCATAGATTGTACACAGTGTCAGACTTAAACACACATGAATGCACTCGCAGCATATATACACTATCAATCTGCTTGCCCTCTGCCTGGGAGCATAGATTTATGAAATTCTCTATTAGAAGGCAATTATAATTAAATATACACACTAACTTTTTCTCCCCACGATATTCTGTATTTGCACTGCATTGAATGAAAACGTTTGATTTTTGTATACTGTAAAGAACTCAAATAGTCTGGCATTGCCAGACTAATTTGCAAATGCGTATAAGTCTTGAACCTCTCAGTTCATTTTTGATTGCAAGGGATGTTATCAATGGGCGGAGACAGTTTAATAGCAGTTGTTTGTTCTTATTTTAGTGAAATTAATTATTTATATTATAATTTATAGTCCAGTCCGTTTAATACTGCCGCTGTAGCTGGCCGTGGAACGCTCCGCAGGTTTGAAAATAAATTGTGACTGATTGTGAGTTCATTATTTTCAGGTTTTTATAGGTCAAGCAAAAATGAAAGTAATTTTTACAATTCACAATATTTGCAGTGCTTTGACTTGTTCACTTTTTTGCTCATTTGCTAAAAAATATATTCTTCCATTTATTCATTTTCCGCAACCTATGAGGAAGAGACGGCTAACGTCAGCTACACATCTTTCCTGTGCACAGGAGTGGAAAACACAACCCGTGCTAATGTTGGCAAGCTGCTTGGAAAGTAGAAGTGAGGCTAGTTTCCCCTGTCCGACAGGAACCTAACTTCACCCCACGGGTCGCCCCAAATGTTGAGTATTGTCAAGAGACACGTGAAAACCCTAAAAGTACATATCCATATTGAAAAGGCTGATAAACATCTAGTATCACCCAGGATTGTGACATGTTCCGGTCAGTGGCGGACTACAGAAGTCGACAGCGTGTCTCCTATTAACACTGGACAATGCTGCCATTGGACACGTCCGCCCTGTTCTAAAGCTTAGACGCTTTTACCACAAAACTGTGAAAACACACACAACAGCTGTAGTATCATAGTTAATATTTCCTTGCACAAAAAGGGAGAGAATTCCAATCTCTGTTCAACTTTAAGGGAGGGAGGAAGTAAGACTGGAGGGGGGAAAGTGATAAAAGGCAAGGCCAGAGGAGTAAAAGAGCAGGAGAAGGAGAACGAGCAGGGATAGAGAACAAGAAAGATAGTAATCGGAGACCTGAAGGAGGATGAGAAAGACCGTAATTGAAGAGCAGAAGATTGAATCTGTCAGTCAACCTCCTGCCTTTTCTCCTGCAGAGGATCACTGTGGTGAGAACAGTGCGACTGACAATAATTAGCTTTACTGGTTTCACAGAATTGATACTTTGAATAAGCATCAGAAGAGGAGGAGGTACTGAGCGGTGGAGGAAAGGCTCCTCATTACTCAGCTGTCTTCGGGGTGCACACCTTTTTGTTGTCGCCGAAGCTTTAATCAGTTAAATACTCGTGTTTCACACATAATTTTTGTTACTTTGATGTTTTATCGCCTCCCTCTGGTTCAGTAAGACATTGCACTTAAAATGTATTGAGGATTAGTGATGCCACACGAAGGCACTCTTGTTAACTGCTGATTCATCATCCATGCAATAAGGAATACAATCTTCAAAAAATGGGGAAATCCACATCAGTTTACTCCATAAAACCTCTATCAAAAATCTGAATTTTAATTTTTTTAACACACAAGTGAAACTATGGTTTAAACAACAAAGTGAAAACTCAACAACTTTTGAATGGATTCACTTGTCACGTACATTTACACCAACATACTGTATTCAGATATACTTAGTGGACCCACACTGCTGCGGGAATGGATGCAGCAAATATCACTAATGTTATCTAATATGTTAACAAATATATAACATGAGGATGGTTTAAAAGTTTCTGTTTAAATGATATTCACAATATCATATAAACACAGAAAAGACAATAGAAAGGTACAACCATGAGACAATAGAGTTTAAAGCTGCTTTAATCAAGATTCTTTTTAAATAGAACAATGGATCAAATGACTTCTCGTAAGTGAAAGGGGTTGCTTGTACAGATGATCCGGAAAACAAACCATGAACACCATCTAAATGCTGTGATACAGAGGTGATGCTTCTCCCACCTGAAATAACCGAGTATCCACCAGAGAGTACGGCATTTACCAGATCTACTGTAAGTGAGATCTCAGTATAAAGTTGCTGACAGCACAACTGCAGCATCTGTGATATTGGAAGCATACCAATATGGATCTGTTTACTAAACCATCTTCTAAAGCACACAGCGCTCAGTGCCCAAGGGAATAAACTGGAAATGTTATTTTGGAACAGAGGAGATGAAATCAGTGACCCGGGTCTTCCTGCTTTTGCCGCCATTCTACCAGAATGTTTACGCTGACCCCAATACATACAGGCAACTAAAATTAAAGTGTTAGAGCAATGAATATATTGTGATTACATAGCTGTAGGAGCTACTGCCACAGGTCTTTCTGAGATATAACTGTAGCTTCTCTAAATCTGCTCAATACACAGAAAGCTGAATTTTAGAACTGACACAGCAGAATGGTCATTGTTTGGCTATAAAGGGCTGGATGCAAATAAGGTAACTGCTTTATGACGACAGACAGGAAGTGCATGAATGCCCCCCATTTCACTACAGCACAAAATAATCCTTTTCAATTACACATGTAGGCCTCAACGTGATAGAACCTAAAGTAACTTAGAAAATAGCTACGTTCAATAATAAATGCAATTTGCAACATATTTGCCTGTGGTAATGCCTTTTGAATGGCTGGAAATGTTCACTTTGCTGTTTCCAATTACACACATCGGCTATTTAGATTAATCTGGTACATTGTGTCTCAGACAGAGCACGCATTTTCCTTCTGACACCCGAGTGCTGACAGCATTATTAACTGGGAGGCGCAGGCCCACTGGGTTAGAGTCAGCGGTGGAAAGTGCACTAGAATATTTTACTCAAGTAGAAAGGTCGGTTATAATATACTCTAAGTAAACATTACTAGTATTAAAGAACAGTTTTAGGCTACCTAAAAAACATATATTTTTAGTATTGTGGAACAACAACACACTGTTCTCAGGACAAAACTCAGAAAATTACCGTTAAACAAAAAAATACTTTCAATAAATACAAAAGAAATGGGCACATCGGCGGGTGCAAGGGGAAGTGCTGGGCAACGTAAATTAAATAACATGCTACTTCAACAGCAGACAACACATACGTATTAACAATGAAAACTCCAGAGCAGCTGCAGCCAAAAACACACATTAAAGCAAAAAGAGAGGCCGCAGTGGCCACAGTGCTGTGCTCTCCTTTTGAGAGAGAGATACATCCATCACTGCACTTCATCGTGTGACTCTTGTGCGTGGCAAAGTCTTCCG
Source organism: Lateolabrax maculatus (assembly GCA_031216445.1). NCBI lineage: Eukaryota > Metazoa > Chordata > Actinopteri > Acropomatiformes > Lateolabracidae > Lateolabrax > Lateolabrax maculatus. The sequence goes on along the minus strand of CM062205.1, from coordinate 7,201,189 downwards.
CAGTGTGCTCGAAGTTCAACTTCTCTGCTCTTTCATTCTCAATGCATAATATAACCAGACCCCCCGCCCCCGGCCTCTCGGGTACCACCGCGCTCTTGAAATTCAGAGCATTCCGCCTGTGACAAGGAGTGTGGGAGAGAGCAGGAAGGCCTAGCGTCCCTCCCTGAAGGTGGAAGTTCCTGAGTCAAGTTCCACCAGGAGCATGTTGGTTTGACCCAGCATGCACCTGTTGGTCACACAGCACAATGGGTGTGTTTGATTTGGGTCATGCAGCATGATTGCCGGGTGGTTCATTAAAATCAGTGAGCCGGAAGTCGTTGTGGTCTGCTATCTTGAGGGTCGTCCCACAAGGTTGTCTCGTGAGCAATCTCTGAGGAGCAATGAGCCAGGATACCAGAGAGCAGCCTTTCAGCTGAACGCCATGACATCTATTACTCCACCCCTACATCTGGCAAACTTGAACGAGATGGCAGAGAAACAGCACAAGTGCCAATTATGCAACGTTAATGCAAAGAAATTAATGCTAAAACCTAAATTTTAACCTAAACGTTTATTTCATCCCCAACTCATTCTGTTATGTCAGAAGAAAATGTTACGTTACCACAGTAACAAAATTACAAGCCACATTAACTGCTCATTAGAAGAACCAAACGGTCACCAACACAAACCATACTTTTGCCTATCATTACTTATTCTGAATCGGAACCACATCGCTTCACCCTGCAAGGTTGGATCTCATCACAGCACAGACGCAGTGTATTATGCCTGCAGTGGATGACCTAATCAAATTATACTTTGTAATTGGATTTAGCAATAAGGAAATACTCGTTACTTTAGCCCAGAATCAACATATTGTCATGAGCATCGAGACTTTGAAGAGACTTGGGGGGAATTGGGTCTATTATTGCTAAATCACCCACTACAGATGTTATCTGTCCATTTAACGGGCCATTATCATTACTTACATTACATTTAACATTAAAGGCTCGTCCACTTCCACGGACTGCTGTGGACTTGTTCTGGTCACGCACTATTGCTATGCGTACAGTTGAATGACGGGTGGATGACGTCATTTATGTCACCTGGACCAAAGCGGGCCCCTGTGGACATTAAATGTTAATGTTGCCGTTTTCTCATTTTTTCCCATTCATACATAAGATTATCTTTGGCTATGACATTGACCTGCTGACAACTGGCTACTAATCCACGCGCTATTTTACCAAACCAGAGAATAAGTCAGCGCAACTTTTCAGTTTAGGTTGGAGTGAGGATTGGGTATCGGTGAAGTGGGTGCATTTTATGAGCAGGCCTTCTGTGACATTATCCATCGCAACGGTCGGGGTCATCACTCCTTCACACTTATACATGAAAAGCCAAGTCAGTAATCATGGCAATGATGAATAAGTATGGTTGTTCAGGATACTTGCCAACCCGTAGACATCTGAGACATCATAAAAGACCAAACTTAACCTGGGTATCTGGGGATCTTCCCCCAGAAAACTGTTTATTTCAGAGGCTGCATTAACGACCACTGATAACCCCGCATTGCTTTTCACTGCGTGAGAAAATGGCCGTGTGCCGTGAAAAATGTCAATTGACTGAGGCTAGATAGACAGACAGAGGTGGAGATGGAAACAAAGCCACAACTTAACCGTATTGGTGCGCTCCAGTACTTAAACAAATAGCACTACAACTCTGCTAAAGAGGCCTCCGCTGTTCTTTCCTTGCCATCAATGAACAGGTTACATTGGCCTACTAGTGTGGCAAACTATGACAAATGACTCAATGACAATGTAAATCCAAGTAAAAGTGTCTAAATGGAGTTATGAAGGCAGGGGGTGGGGGCTATCGTTCATGTCAGTGTGAATATAACTACACACTTAACAGTACACATGACTCAAGGACATAAAGGCAGAATGTTTTTTTTTTTTTTTTTTTTTTACAGCTTTTCTGTTTGAACTTTGTTCCAGTCTCACACAGTTTATCAAGACTTTTTCATTTGTTACTTGCACCGTTTTTAATTATTGTCACATTGCTTCATCCACTTGTGTTGGAATTTAAACTGCTCCACATGTACGAGGAACTAAGCCTTTCTCACAGCAGACGTCATGTTACTAACATCATTAAAAGATCTCAGATCTATTGAAATGTCTGGGAGCAATCATGCACAATACCAGGCCCTTGGAACAGTCATTAATTAATGTTCTCAATTACACATGTGCTTTTGTGCTGTAACATGACGAACATCAAAATATTGCAAGACGACCATTTTCTCTGAGTCATGTTATACAGTATGGAAGGTAAACCCATTGAATGCTTAGATTTACCAAAAAGACTAAAGGTTTGACATAAATGTCATAAAATTATTTGACAATACACTTTTCTGCTTTATGACCACTACCACACCACATTCTGTAATCACCAAAGAACTGAAGAAGCAGTTTCATCAAAATCTAAATGTGCCTTTTGCACTGGCTGCAGGCTGGCCTTCAAACCCAGCCGCATCCTCTCACAGTTTCACACTCCAAGGTAGCTCCTGGTCACTCTGTGAGTTTGAGAGTGAAGTGAAGTCAAGCACATTGTAAATCATTATATTGTCTAGTTTTGATACAGTACATAGTAAATATCCAAGGCAGAACACAGTTGCCTCTTTTGTGAATGTAAACCACAGCACTTCCTTTCAGTCAAAGAGCTTAGAAAAGCAAATGTAAACGCTTGAACAGGTGCTTTTCAGGTGCTAATGCAATGGCTAAAAATTGTAATGGGGGACAAGAAGTGGCATTTATACACGCTTCAAACCTTGTTTCACAAAGAATCCAGGTTTATTTTTTACTGCATTTGAGAAAAAGAAAATGTGAATGTTGCTGCGCCGCTGGGATGTGATTCAGAGCAACAGCTGTCAGATGACGGCAGCGCCGTTAACCCTGTCATGGTTGTATAGTCAGTAGCTAAACAGTGAACATTTTGATGGTGTTTAGTGTGCGACATGGATTAGTTTCTGCCAACTGCTGCACACTAACGAGAAATGAGCTTAAAAACCCACAGAAATACACACAAACCTTGTCTTGCTATCCTTGCAGGGACCAATTCCATTCGTACACAACTAAACAACGTAACATAACGCTGGTGCTGACTCATCCTAAAACCAAGTCTTTTTAACCCTAAAATAAACAGTTGTTAAACTTATGACTTTGACTTTTCGATCCCCTGTATGATTTAAATAAGAGCACTCACTCACAAGCGTGTCCATTCCTCTGCTACATGATTGGTGTGAGCCGGAATAAAGCTGCTTTAAATCCAATGATTCTATTAAGGGACACTTACAGATGATAAGACTGCTCTCTAGGACATAATAATTAACAACTTGGAGAAAAAAAAAATGTGTGTGAGAGTGATTTTTAGTTTAGTTTCACACATACGGATATACACAAACACCAGACATCCTCTAAGCATGTCTATGTGCAGAAATGAGCGAGCAAACACACACACACAGACAGACACACACACACACACACACACAGATTCCCTCTCGTGTACACGTGTTTTGGCACAATTTGCGGATAATTATACAGTCCCATAGAGCAGGCTTATCATTTTAGTAGCAGTCTAAATTAACAGTGGCGATTACCTTCCAGGCAGGAAGGCTGCAGTACGACACAGAAATATGCAAATATAATCGATTACCTTCACTTCACTTCTCATATAAAGAAATAACCTGAAGTATTTTCATAGACCTTAATGTCCATTTTGCTACCTTTGCTGTACTTAACACTCACTAATACAACACTAGAGTGACTGTCTGGTGATAAAATACTTTTGTGGACTAATAGACGATGCGTTTAACATTTTCTGGCAGCGGCAACAAAAACACTTGGTTTGGACTAAGCAGAGGATGGCAATGGATGCCACCATGGCATCCATACTGTTGATCTCACCTGAAGTCACGTTGCTTTAGCTCAGAAACTTTTGCATTAATGTGAACTGCAGAATAACATAGAAATTAGCCTGGCTGTTCATGGTCTTGAATCCCAGACAACAATATAGTCCAACCACACGGGTGCTTACACTAAGGTTGCCTGATTCTCAAGACCATGCAGACAATGTAGGTAAAGGAGTGTGTATGTATGTGTGTGTGTGTGTGTGCAGAACCTTTAAAAAACGGTTACATGACTAATGGTACTGATATAAAATTGTATGAATCTTCACTTCTACACTGAATTGCACTGTGTGATATAAAAGACATTATACTGTACATCACTTTAGTTATTATGAATCAAGCAAAGGGATTACTGACACTTCAGAGTATCCAGTTCTCAAACTGCAACACTAATAGGACAGTGGGAAAAAAAGGAAATGGTTTCTTTACAGTTCCATTAAGCAGGAATAATGAGCAGTTTTGAGGCAACCAGCCGCGACTCCAGGAAGTTATTGTTCCCAGCCGAGAAGTAGTCCAACACAAAAAAGTTTCAACACACAAAATGGCCAATTGTTGTTTTTTACACTTTGGCTTTTTGTGTCCATCAAACAAACTGGATTTAACATAAATTAGTGAGCTTTAAGCTTTGAAGTGCTTTTGAGATGCACCAAACAGACAGAAGCAGAGACTAGCTGGTGAACATAGGGGAGCATTTAGCAACTAAAAAAGCCATTTCCATCAGGACTTTGGTAGTGAGCAAAAAACAGAGCTAAAAAAGTGTGAATACTGGACACAAACAAGACTCTTGGACTGTTTGCTAACAAGCTCACTGTATATCACTGTTGTATAAATGCACCATGTGATTCTTAGCTGCTTTACTCAGAGATGAAATATCATATGGGGCACCACAGACCTTCCATATGAAGCAGATCTCATACTGTCCACCTCCACACTCCCTCAGATCAAAGTGGACCCCTGCTGGCTTAAAGCTGTGCTTTAACGTATTCTTCTGGATTTTTATCATTTGTCACCTGAAGCCAGTGCTTGACACAAGGTAAGATGAGAAAGGAGGAGCGGTTGTGGAAGATGAGAAGACAAGAGGAGACAGTGATGAGTGCAGTAATGATAGATCTCCTTACACCACGCATTAACCTGCTCCCTGTATGATTGGATTGTAATTGGATAGCGCCAAAAACCATGCAGATAGAAATGAACCCATGATGCACTGAGGATTGAAGGGTATGTTTCACTCGTCAAGCGTGTTAATAGAAGAAAACCAAAAGAAAAGGCAGCAAGCTCAGATAAAACAGACTGTCATAACGCTTTCTGACTGGGGACAATATACCAAGTGTTTCCTGTTGAAAGGAAGTTCATGTCAATTTGATCATGTATAATGGGTGTACATATTTTAAAGCTGCACACAGTTTTATTCTGGATATATTTTAGCATTTTTGCCTTTATTTTAGTGGACAGCTCATAGTACGTAAGACATGCAGAGAAATCCTGGCTGGAATCAAACTAAACTAAACTGTGCATGTCAGCAGGGTGTAATGGACCAAACTCCCGATCAATGCGGGAGAATCTGGGTTTCAGTTAAAGATGATGAGAAGCTTTTTTTTCCTGCTGCAGCTCCTCTTTGTGATTTAGGCTGATGAGATGTCTGTGTCCGGACATATAAATCTAGCCAAGTGTAGCTTTAATGTCAAGTGTAAATGAGATCTCACTCAGTCATATTATGTCGTACAAGACGCGTGTTAGCAGCAGGTGGAGAGGGGCCTAAAGCGAAAGATGGATGGAGATGTGATAGATTGATGGAATGGATTGAGGGTAAATGTAGGTGAGATGAGGAAATTGGAGAGGGAGGGAGAGAGTGTGAGAGCTGGCAGCTGATGGTGAGAAAACATTTTACTGACAGCCGGCAGCACAGTGCAGTCAAGAGGCAGAAGAAGAAAATGGAGAATGAGGAGGATAAAGACAGAAATGATAAGGGAAGAGGATATACAAAGATAAAAGATGTCAACAGATACACTTATGGCAATGCTGCAGATTATCTTATCAAAAGATGAGAAAAAGGGATTGAGGATGAAGACGACTAGGATCAGGCAGAGGGGGAGAAGACTGGATTATCGGGGAGAGAAGAAGAAATGGCGGCGTGCTGGTTGAGAAGCAGAGAAGAGTCGGTGGGCAGGGATGAGGGAAGCATGAGGGGGATGAAAAGGGAGCAGAGAGGAGGATTTTAAAAAAAAAAAAAAGAAAAGATTACTGGAGTAAAATAGCAGTGGCAGGAGAGGAAGTGGGGCCCTGCGAGGAGCGAAGGGGAGGTGAGTGGTTTACAAAAAGGTGGAGAGAGGGATGAGGAATAAGATGGAGGGAAAGCAGATGACAAGATGATGAAGTGGGAAGGAGGATGCACTTAAAGAAAACAGAACAAGGAAATAAAGAGGCGGACGATGGGGTGGATTAGACAGTAACAAAAAAAAAGAGAGAGCGAGAGCAGGGGAGAAACTCTGAGCTGATTTCCAGCTGATGGATCTCGTCCATAGCGCCAACACCTACACACTCTTACATGCGCACACGCGCACACACACACACACACACACACCACTCGCGGGGGACAGAGAGAAATTAAGTGAAGCTGTTTCTACCCTGAGGAGCCCATTTTATCTTCTACGGAACATCAATTCACACACAACAGGCCACAGGGAAGACATGTCTGTGTGCGTACGTGTGTGCGTACGTGTGTGTGTGTGTGTGTGGGTGTGTGTGTGTGCGTGTCCATGTCTCGGTGTGTATGTAGTGCTACAGTATCTGTCTCTGGAGAGAAAGATGATGATAATCCTCCAAATGCCTCCCCGTGTCATAAAGCCACCAGTGACACCTAACATAAAATTAAGCTGAGTGACCAAAAATAAATGTTTTTAATTGATAATTAACTTTATAACGGAGTTAACAATAATAAAACAGACAAGTCAGACGGGATCTTTTACAATTTTGTGACACAGTGCGATGAGTCTGGGAATGATTGTCTTCTTTCTCTTAAAAGTGTGTAATACAAGTCTTAAATAAAAGTGTTATGTACCTTCGGCAGTAGAAACAGCCATATGCCTACTGAATATGTGTCTTTATTCGACGGCAGCTAAGAACAGATGTTGGACACTGGCCAGCTGTTGAAACTGCCAAGAACATGTAGAAAGCCACATTCTGAGCTCAAACTTTACATTTATAGATAGACATGTGTAAAGAAAGTGTGAAAGAAATGCTCGCTGCACTGCCTCCTTTTAGAAATTGAAAAAGAAAGAAATCGCCTCTGTAAAGGTGGCGAAATCTGGTATCCATCTTCATTAAAGAGCTCCGATCATCAGCAGCCACATGACTGATGACTCTCTGCTCTGACCACCTTATGTGCTGAGGGGCCACAGATCAGAGTGTGTGCGTGTGTGTGTGAAATTCCAATCCAAAAGGGGCCAACAGACGTGTTAAATGCTCTACTGTCTTCATTGTGTCACACTGGTGCCATAGGGCCAAGGCTTTTCACCCACATACAATATATCTGGATACACACACACACACACACACACACACACAATAAGCATCTCACCTGTCAAGAGCAACCATTTATTTCAATTACATGTCCAGTTTTCCAATTCTCCCACCCTCCCCCCACACACACACATATACACAAAAAAAAATCAGGTTGTCATATAGAGCTGATCTATTGGCCCTTTCTCTTCCCTGCAGTGCTGTGTCATAATCATGGTCCAGAACTGTGATGGGCTACAGGAAAATGGTGACGTCCTTCACTGCGGAGCCCACCTTTCACACTGTATGGCATTTTAACACGGCAAACGCAGTATGCTCGGTTGCCAGTTTATTAGGTACAGCTAGCCAAAATGAATGCAGTCTAATATAACGGACTCTTCAGGAAGGTTACAACAGCCTCCAAAATGACCACACAGCTGGATTCATCACCTCCACGAAACAGTTTCAACTAGAATGGAACATTACAACCTTCATGGAGGGAGGATTGAATGCAGGACCATTGCATTAGACTGCATTAGTTTTAGTTAAGTGGACCTAATAAACTGGTAACAGTGTAAATTGTGAGCTTCAAAATGTGAATCAATAGAATCAAAACAAAGTGCTCTTGTGTATAAACTAGAAAATGTAAATGTGCTGCCCAGAGATCATGACAATAGTTTCTCACCTCACAGGTTTTTTATTTGAAAGATCCTCTCCAGACATAAAACTACTCTGCTCTGAATGATAATTTGTGTCTGATGTGGGGTTTTTTTCACAAATAGTTCAGTTACAAATTCTGAAATAATCACATCTCCCTCATTGGAAAATCCCTAATCTATGAATACGCACCAAAAGGGGTTAACTACTGGACCACAAAGTCTCTCCTGCTTCACCAAACAGTCCATTCTCAGTGTATGAACCCCGGAGACTTTAAGCCTCGACACACCTGTGTACATTATATATTGAAGCACGACTGGCTCCAGTTGTGACGTCACAAAGTCATGTTCATACGAACACACCATATCAAATTCTGGTATTAAAAAGGTGAGCACAGAAACGTTTCCCCCTTCAACAGATGACTGTTTAAACAAACTCTGCGCAAACACACACACACACACACCAATCTGCACAGTCACACATCTACTACATTACAAACTTGGCAGACGGTGAACGGTTTGATGAAGCGCTGCGGGTGACAGATGCGTCTTTGAACGTCCAACACATCATCAGGGGAAACACTTTATACATGACTGTTTCAGCCATAAAAGAAGCGCACTCACTACGTGCTGTGCAACAGGCTCCGGTCATGGCTGCTCACTGCAAGCGCAAGAAAAAGTTCTCCCAAACGCAGGAAATTTGGCAGGATCCGTTGAAATTTGGCTGCTGAACCCACCAGCAGGGATGGGACTGATGCACAAATACTGTCTTGCCAACTTTGTGATTTATCAATTAATATATCCCACTAATAAAAGCTTCTACTAAGTGGAGTTCCATCTGATTCTTGTGTGTGTGTGTGTGTGGGTGTGGGTGTGGGTGTGTGTGTGTGTGTGTGTGCGTCTCTTTCAGGGTGGTTAAACGCTCAGGGGCTCAATAGTTAATGAAACTGTATGGGAAGAGGTCAGAAACCCTTGGATCTTGTAGAGACCCACAGAGAAAGGGTCACATTTTGCTCACAGGACGGTGGTAGTGAAGCACTTGCAAAACACCAGCATCTGCTATTTTCTTTTCCTCCATTACTGCTGTGATGCAGTACATTTCCATATTTCATTTTCAAACAGAAAATGAACAGAGCATCATCGGTAACAACATTAACACTCACTTTTCATTGCACATCTTCTGGTAGGCCTTTTTTTTGTTACAGAAAAAGGCTCATTCTACTCATATATTTATGAAAATACATGCTGTTACATATTCCCAAACATGCCGAGTTCAAAGGATTTATTGCCACCGAGGAGCATAGAGAGACTGAAATTAATCTACCCATTATGTCAGGGTCAAAACTTCATTTTGTGTTTTACTGGGCAATAAATTCTTATTTTTTTTATTATATACTGGCACAAAGCTGCATGTTTCTGATATTTGACCGTTCAAAATCTGGAGACTTTGTTAGTGTTTATATTTCCTATTGTTAGATGTGTTTTTCTTCGGCCTATATACCCTCAAACACCTTTATAATTAAAATTTGAATGGTTGGAGGATATTGGTATTAGGGTTAGGGTCCAGAAACTGACAGGGATGTAGACACGTAAAAAACTTCAAATAAATCCTAGCTTGACCTAACGATTTTTTCCCATGACTATTGAAGGAAGCATAGTTAGGAAAAGAAGGCTATCATTTTTGAAGATTTGTATGATACCAATGTACAGTATGTTGTTTTTTAGTCCGAGCCGTTCCTCACCTGTCCACCAGGCACCCTCTGTGTGTTCTGCACACCTGTTGCTGACTGACTCTGACCTGCTGCTTGCTTCAGCAGCTCTAATGAGTGTGTGTCACCTCATTCGCTGAATCTCAGCCTAATGTTTCTCACGTCTCATGTCCATCTGTGTGTCATACCTGTTTTCGGCAGTTTGTTATTAAGGTTGTGTTCACAAATGTGGTTTCATGAGAAGAAACACGTTTCTTTCACACCAACCAAAGACATGTAACTGATTTATTAGACAGGGTCTCAAATTACCAATTCACCTCCATGCCTGTGTGTTTGTGTATGAGAGGAGGCCATTTTATTCCATAAGTTGTTTGACATTAGACTCTGGGCAAACCTCAAGCTGTAACAATAAAATATGTGTTTTAACAAATACATCACAGCCAATCATTCATCTGGAAAAACTCACTTACTTGGGATATATTGGTTGGACTTTTATTGTGAAAAACCCTGTCAAATGACAGTGTTTCTCCTGTGATAGTCCTGAAATTGTTCCATTCCCTCTAAGGTGGTAATTAGACTAATGACCTGTCAATCTCACGTCACAGATGACACCCAGAATATTACTGTTTCATATTTCTTTGTGATGAAACAGTCTGAAACCTGATGTTTGAACAAGTAAATAAAGATCATTTGTTACTTGTGCCCATGCTGGTTTTTCTCGCAGTTACTAATAACAGTTCTAGGAGCTGATGGTAACACAACCAACGCAAACACCTCATTTAGTTTACAAATTCACACGTTTGAGTTTTCTTGTAGCTTAATCACATAACAGATGAACAAATCTTACGGATCTTTAGTTCTAGTAAAGAAAACATTCAGCCAAACATACACACAGGGTAACCTGCAGTGACCTCAGCTTTACTGAAACTGCAAATGGTTTCTCTCCTTTCGCTTCTTTCCAAACTTATTCAGACCCAATACTTTTAGTACATGTCCAAAACACCCCCCACCCCCAACACACACACACACAGCCCAAACCTCAAACTGCATATACTAATGCAATGCAAAAACAACCTGTCAAACACACAGTCCACACACACACACACACACACACACACACACACACACACCTGTCAAAGAGGCACACTTTGACACAAATACAAATTTGCGCACACAGCTGCAGAAATTGCATTCATTCCCAGCCGGGCATGCATGTGCAGCCATGCACACAGGCTCAAACCAAAATTCATGGACCATTTCACAGTATCTGGCTTTCATCGACGCGGAGTGCCTGTGTGTGCTACAATGGTAAATATCAGAGGAAATTAGTTGTCCAGCCATGACAATCTGGCCATCTGTCTCCCACAGCAGGAACAGAAAGAGATCAATCAAACAATAGGACAGAGAATAGATGGAGAAATAAGGGGGTGGGGGGCTGCAGCTATTAGGGGGAAAAAACAGGAGAGAATGGTGACTCTAGATGGAGAAATTACAAGAATAAAAAGCGAATGCCAACCATTACAATTACTGAGGAAAACAAAGGGAATGCAGAGGGAAGGCACAACAGACAGGGGCCAGACAGAACTGCCTGAGACAAATACAGCACGTTGGTGGATTTACTCTTTTTATAGCTCCTACAATAACACTGTAATGTACCTGTGTTCTTCCATGAAGTTGCTCAGAGGCTGACGGGCGGCTGAAGGTCATGCAGCCGGGTCACAAATCTGCAAACTGAGAGTTCCAGGGAGTCGGCTGTGTGAAAATTGACAAATGTTTACCAACCAGGCTAGCAAACGTCAGACATAACTTATTATACATTTAGTTATAACTTAGTTAACTTAAGTTAAGTGGTCTCATGTGCTAGGTTTGTCTCCAACTGTGAATGAAAAAACTTGACTGACTTTTTTAGGTCACAGTATCTGGGGAACTTAGGAAGCCTTCATTGATTGTTGGTTACACCTGTGCTTTTCCCCAATCACGGTCAAAATGTCCACTTGTGGGCAAGGTCTACACTAAAATTTTCAAAAAAGTAAAGTAAATACAGCACAGGCCTTAAATTTAGTGGTGCTAGCAATCTTTTCTGAATGTCTTTTGTGGCTGCTAATCTGTTTCACAGGACTTGTATCAGCCTGCATCATGTTGGTTGTGGAGAAACTCCTACTGCTATGACAACATGGCCAGCAGCACCACACTTCACTCCATGATAAAGCTCTTTCACCTGTGTCAGCATTGTTTAGCGGCAAGCGTCCCCTGAGCCGCTCTGATCCTTCACCAAAATGGGTCTTTAAGTTCCCCAGAGGCCTAGTTTAAAACGCAACGTCACCCCCACAGCCACAAAGGTGCAAAACAAACCGCTTCAGCACACAGTGTGCTGTGACTCAGAGATCAACCCAAAAATAAAATTCACATTATTTTCACATCTTCTTTGAAAAGGGTGCATAATTACTTTGTGTGCTTTTTCTGTTGCTCCGTCTCCTGCTGTTGGTCTTAAAATGGTTTTCTGTCAAGACTAGGTTTGTCCTTGAACCCAGTGGTCTAATGGTGCTAGTGCACTGAAAGTATTATTGTTTTTCTTCTTGTGGACTGCATGTTGCTTTAAACAGTTTTCACCTTACATTTTGCTCCTACTCCTGCATGATATTCTGAAAAGCTGCTGGCTTTTAACTCTTACATCCTTGAAATTGTTATCCAGGTCTTTCTAGGAGATAATAGTACTGATCTCAGGGGGACCGGCTGAATCAAGGTTAAAGAAAGTAAAGCAATATCAGTGCAGTGCTGCTTTAGGGTGGATTTCCCTTTTCATAGCCTCAGAGGTCCCGAGAGCTCATCTGGAACCCAGTTTATCACTTCTGCAGCAGTCACAGAGGTGCCACTGGCTCTCCTGAGACACAAAATGGAGTCAACACACCATTTCTGAAAAGAAAAAAACTATTTTGTGGCCCAGAAGTTAAAGCTTTTGTTCTCTTTTCCTCAGATTCAATGTGTCCTGAAAAGCGATTCCTCTGCAGCAATTCTGATACAATATTAGCTGTTACCAATAGCAAATTATACTGCAGGTATAAGGACAGGGGGGTTCTATGGGGAGGGGACTCTCAGTCAATTAAGTATTTTAGACATAAATATTTATTATGTCTGTTTATTATTTTATGTAGATATTACTTCATCTTTTAATTTCCATGACTCTTATGTCACATGCACATTTGTAAGGACCAAGTGAAAAATATTTAAGTAAATAAACTGCAAGCTTTTTACACAAAAAGGCGTGAAGGGGGGTAATATCACAGTAAGTCTATGTTCCTGCGTCCATACCAAGATCTGGAAAATCTGGAAACATTGAAAGGATGAATACTTGAGTTTACATTAACAATGAAACCACATAAACAAGTTTTATTGGGTCAAAGTTACCTCCAGATCAGTTTAACTTTAAGTTTTCTGATGGACAGGTACTGTAATAGTTTGTACTCTGCAGCAGGCTGGAAGCTTTTACAAAATTCAGGACACACATATTGGGAATTTCATCTTGCCCTTGGGCCCAGGCTTATCACAACATAAACTTCTGCTACTCTTCGACCAAACTGATGACCCATCGCAGACCCTGACAGATTTAGTTTCAGAGACCACACTCAATAAAGCTCAAGTACAATGAAACTGGTAACTTTTGTCACATGAAAACTTTTCTTTAGATATATTTGGGATTTTTTTTTTCTATGGAAGCTAAGTCTGCTCAATGTCCAGTCCAACTGATTTGGACATTTGCCCTCTAACATACAGCTCAGGGTTGCAGTGCATGTGTGAAAGGGACAATTCTAATATTCACCTAAAGCCTACGGCTTGGCAGATTGGCAGCTTGAAGCTAGTCCGTGCAGGCAAACAAATCCAACTGGGCCAGGGAAGAAAGCAGGCCACAGACTGGAAGCAAGTTCAAAACACATGTAGCAGGCAGGTTCACATAGCTGGTCAGGCAGAGGAGACTGGACACGCATGGAAAAGAAGCAACAGACAATCTGGCAAACAAGAGGGGAAGGAGTATGAGGGTGCTTATATACAGGGGCTAAATGAGGGACAGGTGTGCAGGAGGAAGGCGGGAGCAGGGTCAGGTGACTGGCAGGGGCGGGGAAACTCGAGGCGGGGTGAGTGGTGGACAGATGAGGAATAACAGGGTCTGGAAAGTTTTCACAGTTCATAAAGGAAAGGAGTGTGAAGCTCAAGAAGGAGACCGGACAGAATATCTTACAGAATGCCCCATGTGATGATCATAAGTTCAAGCAAATTTGGTGGGTAGCTGTTCAGTTTTAGGCAGCAAAGTCATTACTATTGATTTTAATATGATGATATGCCAATTAGTGTTAAATGTTGAAAAAATGTTTGTAAAAAGGTAAATAGGCTTCAAATAAACAGGTTTCTATTGTTCAGTCTTCTCCTTTGTGTGTGTGTGTGTGTGTGTGTGTGTGTGTATTACCTGCATGCTGCCTGTTGTGATTATTATTTTTAATGATCTGAAACAATCAATACTACCTATAGACTACACAAATACACACACAGTACAGCACTGGGTTAGTTGAGTCAACTACACACTTTCACATCACTCAAACAGCCTCACACATGCCTCCATTAGCTCATCCAGCTGGCACAGAGAAATAATCACCTGTCTCCTTAGAGCACACTAGATAGTGGATTTTTTTCACCGTGTAATTTTGTTCTTTTCATTAGTCAACCAGACTAATGTGTTGGCATTAATATCATCCTTGCTGATATACTGCAGTTGGACTGAAGTCCACTGATTTTACACATCACAGTTTACAGATCTTTGTGGGGGGGGGTACCGCTTCAAGACATTCTTTTTTCTACTGTAGACCACCAATATTACAAGTGTAACAGTGCTCAGCAAGATGGTGGAGTCCAGAGTTTGCTAGGATATGGTTTAGTTGGGCGATATATTTCTGGAAGCAAGCTGTGCAGAGGCACTTTGGTCTATGCCTTATTAGACAGGGACTTTCTTCCACGATAGCGATCAATCCTTCCTCAGTCTTCATTCTCGGGCCATGCACTTATTTGATGGAGGTCAACTGACAGTCCACATCCTGCTCAGCAGGGTGGACTATATAAGGGGCTTGTCCTTGGATCAGGCCCGTATGGAGATACTGTATACAAAGAACACAGGAGGAAGCACACTAGGAAGAACACAAAGCAGGTCATAGTTATACTCCAATGCAACCAATGTCCACATGAGAGGGAAGGGGAGTTCTCCCAAAAAATAATTAAAATCAAGACCAGCGTGTGTCCACCCCACAGGTATTCATCAGGGTTGAGCTCCACTCAAAGCCACATCCAGCATCCTCATTAAACCTGTAATCACTTAATGATTGAATAGTATATCACAGGTGATATGATTGAAAAATATATATATACTTTTTCTCAAAACAGTACATAGATTTTCACTGAACCAAATTGGTAAATGTTCAAGAGTTGAAATGTATGGTTTGTAGACAGACTTTGGATTTCTTTTTCTGTTCAGTATGTTTTGTGAAGCGCACATTAAAAAAGCTCCTTTTGATGCATATCAAGGGAATACAGATTGTTAATCATTTGTCTCCTACACCAGGTAGTTACCACACAGTGGGACACAATAGCTGTTAACACCTTGCAAATAGTGCAATTACTGTGAAGTAACCATTTGCTGGTAATATGTGACGCAAACGTCATTAGAAACAATTGAACCCGCAGTGCATACCGGCAGATGGTTAGAAACAAGTAAGTGACACACTTCCTTTACAATAACATCAATTTATCGCTTCACTAGCTAGGTGAGATGATTTGGTAATTGTTTGTGCTGATTATTTCACCTTCAAGTTTCATGTCTATTCAAGAGCTTTGTGAAAAATGAATAGGACTTCAATGTGCAGAACCCTGGACCCCAATATGACCCCTCCCATGCCACCTTGATTAGATGCTTCCTTCATGCCTGCCTCGCTTCCTCTACTCATATTTCCGTCTTTCTGAGCCTCTCGCTGCATTTCTAATGACCAGCATTGCATAGTTATGATAGATGGAGCATGTCATTGTTGGTAGTTCAAACCCTCTCCCTCACGCACACACTCTGCCTTTCTCGTGATGATGAGTGATGGAGTAGACCGGTGCTGGTGCCACTCTCCTGCTCTGTCACTCATTAGTATCCCCTCCCTACTTTGTGTCTCCATTTCTCTCACGTTATGATGGATGGGTCAGGGCAGAGTGGCTGCTTGTTAATCAATCTCTTTGTCAATAAAACCTGAAACTGCGAGGCACACCGCTGCCTGTGTGTGTGAATGTGTCTTAGTGTGTTATGGGTAATGGGATGGAAACAAAGAGACTGAGTGTATTTCTGTGTGAAATCTTTAAAGGTTGGATGGGAAAAATGTCTGCTGTTGTCAATACTATTGACTGTTCGCTAAGCCCCACCCCCTTAGATACTGTTGCTATGCCTGTCAAACTTTTCTCTCTAACATTCAGTATTGCCAGATTAGGCAGTTTTCTGCCCAACTTGACATGTTTTTATGTAGCGAGCAGGTAAAAATAGTTTTGGGTGGGTTGTGATAATTTGGGCTATTTTTTTTTTACCATATGGCCGGTATCCACCAACGAAAAGTTAAGCTATATTCTAATAAATCGGTCCTACCTCTCATCCGAGTACTATGATTGAGATTGACAGGGCACTCATTTCTAAATTATTCCGGCTTTGGAGCATTCATGCATTATTCCAAAATGGTGAGCCAAAGCTTGACTGGCCTGCCGTACCAAGTGATGGTTGCTAAGCTAAGCTATGATTGGACAATCACTGTTCAGCATTAGGGTTAAGGAAACATTCATCTGAAGCCTTTAAGAATCTAGCCATGGATCAGAATGAGTTTTATTTTACCTTAATGATAATGTTCTTTAAAGGTTAAATATTTCATATTTTTATATTCCACAAAGCTCTTCAAAGCTTGCAACACCGAATGTTTACGGCAAGAATATCTGTGTAGTGTAGTTTCAGAAAAACTGTGGAGAAATAGGAACTATGGGGACTGGCAATGGTTTTATAAACATCTGTGTACTGATGTTACTTGATCAGAGTCGGTGCTGTTCAGAAGAAGAGGAAATTTATGCTTTTACACCACTATATTTGTGTGACACCTAGAGTTATTTTGCTGAATAAGGTTTTGCATGAAGAATGATAAATGGAATGTTTTTTTTCCCACTGGCATACAGAATTTCATGTTGCAATCCTGTGTGCCTTAATCCAAGGTAAGAAATCATATAGAAGCCCAATTTAGATGGCAGAAGATTGATGAGTTTACCCACAGTTTGTGACTACACAGTACACAAGGCTATAGTGCCATAAATCTACAGGACCTTCAAAAAGGCAGCATCATTCACTCACCACCCAAATGTTACAGGAATATGTGAATAACTGGGGTTGTCAAGTGGGGACCTCCCATCACAGATGTTTGGATGAATTAGACCCACAAGACCTCCAGGAGGCTTGACAGTCAGTCCTCCAGAGCAAACCACCTCACTAACAGATCTCAAAAAAGTAATTATTATTATTTTAGATGTGCAATATCCCTACTGTCAGCATTTCCTTCTGCTGTTTCTAAAACCCCTACTGATTTCGACGGCAATGGACCTATGAGAAGCTGACAACAACCACAACATTCTGTATCAACACTTTCAGGCTTGTGTGACAAAGCCTGGCGCCAAAGGTCAGAAACTGCACCGTTATCAGCAAGCCGGTGTATTAACCCTCTAAAGACTTCTCATTCCCCCGGTATTCTGCTGACAAACAGCAGACACAATCATGCTCCTCCAATATTTCCCCTCATAGCTGGACAGACTTAGGTTACAGTATGTTACCGCATCATGAGATTAGTTTTTTTTTTTTTTCTTTTTTTTTTGCTCTGGGCCACTGTCAGCAACGTTATTAATGCCTAGGAGTCCACATACTGTATGTGTGACTTTATATCTGCAGGGGAGGGGTGGTTTCCACCTTTGAAAATAAATTGGAAACAAATCCTCTCTTGACAAACGATGGGATGTCTTGTTTTTTTAGGTGAAATAGTGGTAAGACATGTACATGAAAGACTACCACCATTAGGTTATGGTATGACAACGTTACCTACTGAAAGATATCCTGACACGTTTCTCTAATGAGATGCGATTCTGCTGCTTGTGTGTGCTTGTAGAAACACATGGATCCAGTATTTCTTTGTATTTCTCCGTCTGTCATCTATTAAAATACACACACATACACAACATTAAATGCTTTGGAGTCACCACAGAGAGAGAAGGACATGCAGCACGATGATTAACAGTTGGAAAAATGTGGAGGAAAATGAGTGGATGAAAGGCTATGGAGGCATAATAAGAGTGTGTGAGGAGCGCCTGGTAGAGACGTCCTTCCTGGATGAACTTTTGCTGTAGCTTCATGACCTCCTTTCCTGTAGATTTATAGGAGAGTTGTCCTGCCCACTTTCAGCGTCAGCGTCGCTTCACTGTGATTTATTGGCATGAATAAGTCAATCTGCTGCATGCATTTTCAAGAAGTGATAGTAAAATAGGAAATCATCTAGGAATCTAACCTTTACAGGAGGTAGAAGCTGATAATTTACATTAAGGAAGGTACAGGTAAAGACAGGTACACTCCTGGCCGGAAAATTGTCAACTTGTTATGGGCTATTTCCATTTTCAATCTGACATTGCCGCCACTCTAACCTATTTCCCTGCAGAAAGGGGACTCTATTTCCCCTAACCAATCACTAGAGACCAACGTATCTGCCGATCCGCTAAGTTTCAAGTGGAGAGAGCGCCAATGGCGTCACCACGACCACATGACCCATGAGCACAATCAAGTCTGATGTGAGGCTGGCTTGTCAATGCAGCTGACAGATTATACTCCATTTAAACACTTTTCCGAGACCTTGCACTTACGTGTTAAGCGATGCACCGGAGCACTGAAATGGAGCAGACCCCTTGACAATGCTTGACAACAGTAATGAAGTAATGATGCAGCTGTAGTATTTGTAGTAGAAGTAATGCTTAGTTAATCATGATTACAACATATGGAATTCTACAGAATACACGTGCACTGCTGTGATTGGTCTGTTTTACTGCAGATGTAACTATGAAGAAGTTATGAACATCATTAACAGCTCAGAAATAGAGATGATCAAAATACCTCAGTTGTTGCATTCATTAACGTATTGTTCCTGCATGAGATACTGTTCCATTGTTGCACCTTACTGATAGTTCAGGAAGAGTCAGATGAATGAACAAATATGCTTACAGAGAAGACTAGATTATGTTGAGTTTATATTTCAGAATTGCAATTGTAGCCATATCAGACATGATATTTGTGATTTGACACCTGGCTTTACTGTGTCACTCTGGTCAATAAAATTTAATTTATGATCAGTCAGGAACACCCCACTAGATTTGATTACAGGTACGCTGACTTTAAAAAGTTGCAGCTGTTACCAAGAAGTCAAACCTCACAGACTCTTCTTTAGTTCTACTGTCTCTGTAGCTCCAGTTACAACTAACCTCTCTGTAGGAGCTTAAAAAAAAACATGCGACAAAGAAGTTAGCAGAAGTGTTTTGAAAAAAATACTCAGGGAAAAAACATGGCAGAGCAGCCAAATTCTGCAGACTGTCCATTTAAAAAGAAAAGCTAAATCCTTAAACCTTATCTGGCCCATTTTAGCAGTTGTGGCCCTAAACAATGGCGCAAAAGGTTTATACATTGTGGCCCCATAGCTCAGGGGTTCCATGCCTGAAATGCAGTTTCTGCTTATGAGGTCCATAATGGATACAACAGTCATGGCAGGATGGTTAAAACAGGATAAAATAACAAAAGAAAAAGGCCAAAGATGAGGCGGATTGTGTATGTTCTGTGTATTTGTTTTGTGCATACATATGCAGAGGGCATGTGGATTACGCTGTGTGTGTATTGGTATGTATGTGGGTGTGTGGGTGTGTGTGGGTGGGTGGAGGGTCCAGCTGGTCCTCCAGGTAGCTGTGTGTTTGTGCAATTAACCTCTGACACATTTCTGTCTTGCACATAAACAAATACAGTACAAGTGGAGGAAAAAATAACAGAAATTCAGAATACATGAATAAACCAAAGATGTAAAATATTTTTGGTATTATGTTGTATTGATTCTATTTAGGACAGATGTTGGAAATGAACATTAAACTAAATCACTAAATACAATATATATGGTGCTTCGCTGTGTGCTACAAATTTCTACTATATTGATTATCTTGTCACAAAAAACATATTAAACTAATAATAATAACTAATAAGGAGGAATTTGATACATCTTCAATGTGGACATTTGCATGGACATTTTTAAATATCTGGTAACTAATTTTGCCTAATGAAGCTTTGGAAACTCATATTGAAATGGTTAGTTTAGTTTCTTTAAAGTTAAAGTTTATTTTCTGTGGTGTTTACTTATTTTGTCCTTCCCCTTTAAAGGTAGAGGAAGAGAGCAACAGACAATAACAGAGAAGAAAAGATAACAAGAAAATGGTAAAAACAAGCACAGCAGGGGAGAAAAAATATGGAAAAGTGAGTTAAAGAGAAAAAGCAGGAGAGAGGCGAGGAGAGTCAAATTAAAGGGATTAGACAGCTCATTCGCCCTTAATTCCCTAATCACCTCCGCCCACACTGGATTGTGTTGCCACGGCAATGTTTACATGACCCCATATCTGCTGAAGCCAAAACAGGCATGGCCCACGTTTCTGCTAAATCCCCCATTTACCTGGCATAATCCCTCACAGACAAACACTCTGCAGCCTGCTACCTGGAAGTCTGGGTCGGCGCCTGACGGAGCTGGAGGCCATTTACTGATGGAGAGGAATACCACGACTCCTTTCTGATGAAGGAGCTGGGGAAAAAAAATTGGTATGAGTGGGTTGACACAGGTTATCTGACTCTGCTTTGCTGCCCAACAGGGCTTTACATGGCACCAATATTGCTTTGCTTTGATGTGAAAGGTGAACACAGACTACTATAATAACTTTAAGGTCACTTTAGGTCTGCAGTTAGGTTACAGTAGCAATCCTTTAACCGTATAATGCTGCTGGTGATTTTCTAACCCCTTTAGACATCAACGACAACATTTCATTAAAAAAATGAATTAAAAAATGGACTTCTGATAAGATAATGCACATTGTCTGCACCATCTCACATGTGCATTTCTGGTGCGAAGACAACATTTTAAATCCAATTATCCTATTAAGTGCATAGACTTTCACAAGATCGAGACGGTATTCATCCATCCTTGGGATAACGGTAATGTTCCTTAGATGCTAAGTCACTTTAAAATGTGTTATTTGTGCCTTTTTGTGATCGCGGAGCTGGAAAAAAAATCCACAAACCAAGAATGAAGACATTTTTAATGAGCCTGAGCACGAGGCAGGAGTCTGCCCAGTTCAGATCCCCACATGCTGAAACTTTGTAGTAAAAAACTAGACTGCAGGGTCAGAGTGACTTTACTTCTAGGCAGCTGATGAATGTAACAAGCTCCCACGACAAGAGTTGTACGTTTTGAAGAGCCTCCATTGCAGGGTGAGAGCACAAATTGACTGAGTTGACAGGAGAAGTACGACGTCTAAATGAGCCTGGTGCCGGCAAGGGATGCTCTTTCAAGTCTGTGGAGTTGCGAGTTTCAAAGTCTTTAAGACCCTGCAGGGTTTGGGATGGTAGATTGATAATTGAGTGGTTAGCTCTCTCACCCCCAGGTGCCTCCTGAAGGCCAGGACAGAGTCTCAGCACAGTTTCTGTACGTTCTGTCTCAATTTTCTTAAAACATAAAATAAAATCCTGTTGACAAGGTTTAACTAATTGGGAAGTTACTTTACTCTGTATCTGTAATACTCCTTTAGAGGATGCACTATATCAACACAGTTTAATATATCTATACTCATAATATTTCACTTCTCTTTTTTGCTGGATCTGACTTATCCTCAGCCCATTTTGAGAACAGGTATTTGTGTCCCCCTAATCAATGTGATTAGGGGGACACAAATACCAGAATAGATGTACACTACCTGATAGAGGAGTTTAGCCCCCAGATTGGGGCCAGTTGTTGCGTCCGGACTTCTTCTCCAACACTTAATAATTCTCAAAAACTCAGTGCTATTGGAGTCATCAAAGTGAATCAAAAAATCACTGGAGATGGACAGAGTTCAATGCAGTATTTTTTTTTTCCTTTGCAAGAATAACTCCCATGTTTTGTCCATGGAAGAGCCTGAATGCTGTGTCTTGTGCGTCCCGTTGTGTAACCCTAAAACCAGGTGCAGTTATGGCCTAACCTTCTATTGCACATCTATTGCACTCAATACTCTGGAACACATCCCAAAAACTGTGGATGGTACCAAACACTTACAGGGAGACTCTAATGGTGACTGGTTGTGCAGGTGTACAGAAAGCCCCCCATGCTCAGCTGAAGCCTCCTGATGCTCTTGCTTTCCTTGGGTCCCCCTTCTCTTCGACCTATCTGGGTAGAGTGTCCTTGTGGCCTTTCAATGCACAATATACTCTGTTACACATTATGTCTCAGTTCCTCCTGACTGCATTTTTTATAAACTTATTATATTGCTGACTATGTGTTTTACTTCAAACTGAATACATGTGGGTTACAAATTGTATGCTGCATGAGTTAATCAAACCACTTTACTTCCCCTCCTGATTATTACAAGCTTTCACTGCTTACATATGATGTTCATTCTTTGATTAATAAATGCTTATAAACTTGATACATTTTACACTAAATACTTTTCAAAAGTTTGGAATCATCAACACAAAAGCTTGATTCTGTACAGTCAGATGGCTGAGAGGACTTCTTCTATCTCTATCTTTTTGAATGGTCTTTCATGCTTTTAGGTTGTAGAAAGTCCTCTTTACAAATAAATGTTATTTTGTATGGGTTTGCAACTAAAAGTAATGTTTTGTTGATGGAGAACAAACGCTGTACAATGGTTACAGCCAGACTGACAAAAATAATACATTTGGTGTCTGAATTATATATATATTTTCTATCTATGTTGAAATAAACATTATGGAAGGAACGAATGATAACAATCAATCATGATAATAATCATGATATGTTTCATGAGACAGTACGCAGTGGCTTATTTATAAAACATCCTGTTATATTTATCAACATAATAGGATGTTCTATATATGAGCCACTGCGTACTGTCTCATGAAACATATCATGATTATTATCATTATCATATCAAAAACATTAAAGCTACAACCAAAGCAACTCCACATTTTGGCATCCTTGAGTAACAGCAGGTGATCACTGTTTGTATTGTCTCATCTCTAAAGTTCTCTGTTACCCAGAAAAATATGCAACACTGTGATAGAGAAAATACTTTGGACCACAGCTTCATTTGACAACTAAATAGGGAATAAATACAAGTAAATAGAGAAGGAATCAGAAGACAATCTGTGTTGAATCAGTTAGACTGAAGACTTTCAAACAGTTTTGAGTTGAAGCGTATTCCATACTGCCCATGTCCCATGTGTGCCTTGCTTGCTAAAGACATTTTTAAAACCTACATTTAATTGATTTTTTTATTCATTTGGAGACCATGCAACAAACTGTACACAACAAAAATGTGCTTACAGTATTTGTTTCTTTTCGTTCCAGTTGGACCAGCCTTTCCTATAAGACTTGTCCACTCTACTTCTGTGTGTTAACTTCCCATTTCCCTTCCCTTTCAATAATCAAACTAAAACAGCTGGTGCAACAAGATCACTGCTGTCAGTTGGCACAGAAAGTCATATTAATACACACACAAAGAAAACACATGAACACACTGAATTGCAGTTCTGTTTAATTACTGAGAGCTTGCACAGGTAACACATAAATGTAACAATGTTAAAGCATCTCCCAGCTTGAACTTGTGTTGACAGCTTCGTTGGAAGGAAAGGAACCAACAGGGGAGGAGGAGGGAGAGGGGGAAGGAAGGTGTGAAGGGATGGGTAAAGAAATAATAGATGGTACCTAAGTTGAAGGTAGGGGAACAGGGAGTTGGGTGTGAAGAAAGAACGTGTTAGGGGATCATTTTGAAAATAAACCATGTGTACAGGAGCTCACAAGAGAGGCGCCTGTGAGAGGACTTTACAGAGATGGAGGGAGGGCTGAGGAGATGTTGTAGTGAAGGAGGGAGAAGCAGAGGACTGTTTATTGAGACAGCATCCAGATGCATTTTGCCCTTTATTACATTTTTTATTATTTTATTTCATATGCACAGACAACACCATAAGGATGTGTTTCAAGCAAGCATGACTGCACGACTGACTGGCACAGGAGCGGCTGTTAACATTGTTGGTTGGAAAGTCGACCAAATGACCACAAGATGATGTAAAATGACCACAGTGTTGCAAGACAACCAAAAAGAGACCAAAACGACTACAAAGAGATGCAAAGAAACAACAAAATGAAGCAAAATAACTACAATGAGATGCAAATCAACCACAAAAAAGGTGTATGCAGGGACAGTTTAAGTAGTTTTCTCTCTTTCAATCTGCTCATAAATAGAAGGGGTGGGGGGGTCTTGTGTCCAGGGGCCAATTGAGTTTAAAATAGCAGCTATTAATTAATAGTATTTCATCTTAGAAGATTTATAGTTGTTCATTTAGCATTCATTTATTACACTGAAGAATTAATTTAACTATTAATAATATACAGTTCATTACTGTCAAGAGTAGGGTCTTTAAATTTGAGTCTTCAGTCATGTTGCAAATGTGCCGCCCCTGAATCTGTGGCCCAGTCTGCAGTCATTTCAAAGTTTCTAAACTCTCCCCTGAGTCTTTAGCGAGCAAGCCTGATTTGCCATTGAATGTAAAAAGCCAAACACGGATGGGAGATCTCATTCTTGTATGTGTGGAAAAATACACTCAGTTCAGCAGCACACACACATTTTATTAGAGCGCCAGATATAATCCAAAATCTGGTCACAAACTATTTCCAAGACATCCAGATATGCCTCACAGCGCGAGATTGGCTTGAAATTGGTTCAGGACAGGTTGACCAGTCTACCCCAGCAATCTTTTTAGGAGGTAATCACAACAATATCAGAATCCGCTCAGAAGATAGGAAGATGCTATTATGTAAACCTTAAAGAGTAAATTCAGAGCTGAAGGTAAAATATGATGAGAGACTTAAGAGTTCACTGAGAGGTCAGAGTTTTCAGGAAAATCACAGTTGTGGCTTCAACAGTTGACAGTGAATATGAGCTAACCATTAACTCAAGTAGAGAAGTAACAGAATCATTTGCTGTAGCACCAAGTGGGAAGAAGCCCGACATATTACCTCTGTCTAGCATAATAAAAAAGGCATTGAAAGAAAGTAAGACTAGAAAGATATATTACCCAATAGCAGTGATCTAGACCTGACACTTGGTCTAGGTTCAGTTTCCAGGTATGTCCCATGTGAATACTGCAACAGATCTGGCTCGCTATAGAGGACCAACTCCACAGTCCTTGTTCCGTGCAAAAGTTCAGCCAAAGCTAAAATGAGCCAGATAACTAGACCGTGCATTCAAAAGGCCTTGGAACTGACATGGGATAACAGGATACTTGTTATTTGGGGATTCATTATTCTTTTAAGACAAATAAAGTGTGATGTCAATAATAATACCTATCAAACAACTTGTTGCCAGAGCCTTTCTTATTGTACATTTAGTGTAGAAAAGCATGCAGTGAAGGCAGTTTTATATGTACACACACACACACAGGTGTTTTTCGTTAACACCCAAAGTACATCCTCATAACCGAGATTTCATGTGGCAGGGAAAGATAGATGCAGGTGTGATCAGAATAAAGATTATGTTATGTTGCTAGAAAGAGGGAGCAGACACAGAGAGAGGGAAAGTGAAAGAGTGAGCGGCGTGATGAGAATTTTAATTGCTCAACACTGTGGGTATCTTAAAGTCCATTACTGCTAGAGAGATGTCATAAAACTATTAATGAGAGCATGATGGAGAGAGAGGCTGAGAAAAGGAGGAAAGCTGTGCAGGTTGAGCGAGGGAATGGAAGGGAGGAAAGGGGTCATGTTCCTGATTTGCTGTGCTAATATGATGTCGAGGTGGCCGTCAAAGAGAGTATTAAACCACAATTAAAACCAGATTAACAAAGAACCTGACTGCCAAAGCAGAAAGAGGGAGAATCGAAGCAGGTGAGGAATTTAGAAAAGGAAAAACAAAATCAATAAGCTACAGAGGAGAAGAAATGTCAGAAGAGAACACACTGAGTATGACTAAATAAGCAATAGTTAAAAAAAAAGAAAAAGGAAAAAAGCCAAACAAACCCTCACTTAGACGGAGCAGGGTAATGTATGGCACTTAAATGCTAATTGGAGTGAATGTGCCTGCTGTTTAATGCTAATATGTCTGTGGTGGGAGCTAATGTTTGTTAATTACAAGGTGGTGGGGAAATGCTTGTTCCAAAGACAGATACAGCAAATGGCTGCAAAGCACGAGCTGGTTGAATAATGTTTATTGGTTCTGGACAAAATCCATACCAGTGTTCTCCCGGCGTCTCAGGGTGCCACAGAGAATGAGAAGATTTGATGTTGATCCTGATTCCACCGTTTATTGAACTGTAGATATACCTGGTGTCCTCTCTGGGAGCTCCCATCTAGGCATTAGGTACATTCAGTATGTCATTATTTTTGGATAACATATTTTTTGGATAGGACCAAGATGATGGAGTACAAGGAAGGCCTCGATCCAGTTGAAGATGAAAAATTAGTAACGTAGGCTATGTTGTTGGCAATTTATTTTAACCATATTTTGTTTGTCAGCCGTGTGTAACTTTGCTATTTGGATAAGATACTGTGGAACATTTTTATTGATTTGTGGTGTGTACACTCACGTGAGAGAGAGAGGGTCTCCTGACTTCAGTTGGGAGGGTTGTGTATGTGTGTGTGTGTGTGTTTGTCTGTATCTGGCCCACCTTCCACTCCACATCTTCCCTCAGTGAAGAAGGGGAAAACCTGCAGACCACCGTCCCCTGAGTTGAGTAGTGCATCATCCTCGCCACAATCCTGCGCATCACCAGGTAGACGGAGGAGAGGGTGTGGAAGAGGGAAAGGGCAGGGACGACTACCATCGCAGGCCCCAGCGGAACGAGGAAGAGGATGGAATGATGTTGAGGAGGGGGACACCCTGCACAGGCTTTCCAATTTATGTACCAAGAGAACTCCTGGTCTGCAGACTTTGATTGTTAGGAACACAAATGGGACCCCAATGCAGGACACAGACTCGGAGTTTAAATGAGTAAAAAGTTTTATCGTCAGCTGTTTTCAGTGAAAAAGTTACTTGTTCAGCACCAAACAGCTGACAGACCAAGTTAACGAACACACCACACACCAAGCACACACAAGCAATGAACAAGCATCGGGTCTGTGAAATGTGTAAATAGATTGCTTCCTTGCAATTCCCTGCAGTTTGCCAGAACAACTTCATAAGTGTCAAATGTTTAATTATTCAAGTTTATTAATTATCAATTATTCTGTTATTATGTAAATAGTTTACAATGTGAAAGTTTCACGTGTGTGTGTGTGTATGAGTTTAGTGTTTGCAGTCTTCCATATATCGACAGATTTGGTTGTCTATTTCCGAATGATATATAACACTTACATAGATATTTACTCTCAGAAGTGATATTGACAAAAATATAAATACAGCACCAAAAGTTATATATTGTCACGTTGTCTGCTAAAAAAAACAGTCCAGGACAATAATCCATAATTGGCTGTAACTCACTGAGAAGAAGGTCACATGGAGCAAAACAACTATATACAACTTTTCACATTGAAAAAACAAAAATTCCCTGGTTGACTTTGGAGTAACGATAGTGACTTTACACTACACCAGAAAGAAAGGGTAGTTTCCCCTGAATCATATGAGAAATAAAACTTAATTCTGACCGGAAGAATAAGCTAAGAATTGGCAAAAATACAAAATGGTGTCCTTGGTGTATGTGGGTTTTTAAAGGGTTATAACAAGGGGGGATGCATTTTGGTCATTTTGCTAACAAGGGAGATGGCATCCCCCCTCATATCGCCTACTGGGTATATTGACTTCAGGTGCTTCTGTTCCTCACATAATGACTTTGGCTGTGTTCAGACTGAAAATACTGCCCAAGACACAACAATATATATATATATAAACGCAAACGACTCTGTGAACCAATGCAGAGATGGGCGTGATGGGTAACCGTAGGTAATTTACTGATAGACAGCCCAAGTCAAACCGGAACTTCCAGGTTCTGTTCCAAGTAAGAAAACCTCAGTCAAAATTCCATTGACATTTGTAACTGCGCTACTAAATATATTTGGCTCACTTTGAAAAACCATCTAATATCATTGTTTATTCTGTATTTATTTTTTTCCGCTGCCTTTAACAAAACACCATTTCCCATAATTCCTCGACATTTGTTGGCTAAACGTCCCAGCTCGATACCCAGCTCCGACCTGTCTGTAGTAACAGCAGGACAGAGAGGACTGAACACAGTAGAGGTATTTAGCAGAGATTACAACTAGAAAGTTGGAAACATGGCTTTCGAAAAGTGCGCTGGTGACTTTTATTGATACGGGCAGAACCATTACAATGATGGAAGTACATGTGCTGCTACGCTTGTCGTTTTTTTCTGTGCTCATTAAGCACAGTCTTAGAATTCTCTGTGAATCTGCAGTCATCCCTGCTGGGCTTCCCTGGGTTGATACATATGTCCATGGAGAGTTTGACAGTGTGAGTTGTTTTTCTCTACAGGACTGAACTTTCAACTGCTGGTCAAAATGATCACACCGTGTAGTCTGCACAACCTTTCTTGTACTCAGACTAGGAAAACTGCTTGTTCGACTGACGTTTCATCAGATCAGTGGCCCCTTCTAAGACGTAATCTTGAATGGTCGTATAATCCTCATCCTTCAGTGTCACTCTAACTTTGATAGCAGTGAAGTTACATGATGGGGTGGAAGAAACGACTGTCCAGAAATATATGATGAATATATATATATAATTTTTTTAATAATTTCCTCTATATACTTAAAATATAATATGAGTTATTAATATATAGAGAAAATTTTCAATGGCACATGGTTTGGTAAATTGAACAGCAACTTTAAAAAAGCTTTAAGAGTATGCTAAAAATAAATCTTTGTTGTGCAGACAAAGTCACGCACATACCACTTCTCTCCTCCATACAAGCATGGCAAGAAAAAAAAGTAAGAAAACAATGGACTTTTGCTTATGAATATTTCATCTGAGAGATAAAAATTATTTACTTTGTGGTCTGGGAACTCCAGTGGTGTGTGTTTCTTGTTTCTTTTATGGCTGTACTATAGGAAGAGCATTAAAGAGGGCTTTATTGGCTTTGCTGGGTTTTAAATTGCACATAGGAAGGATGAAAACAACACCACCATTAACACTGGCCCAGTATTTACAGTTACACCCACAGTTTGTCCATTTGTGCGATGAGCACCGGCCTTTTGTTTCACAATGACAAGGACACAGTCACGACAGACCTAAGAGATGACTCCGTTATCCAAGAGCGCCAACACTCAAAGCTGAAATTATTTCCGTTTGGCAGAGGATCATGCACTGAAATGCCTTTTCAGTGGCTTCATTACTGCAGCACTTATCCCTATCACCTGCTAAGTGCTTCAGAAAGATGCCAGGTGGGCACAGGTTCTAATTTGACCAAAGGTGTAATTTAAAACTCACACTTTTATCTTTCATTTGCTCTGCTATCAATGCCTTCAGTTGTTTTTTTAAAGTGAAAAAGCCTGTCACGGAGCTAGTTTCCCATCCAAAAGCATTCTATAGTGTATTTTGTTCTTTGAGTGAACTCAAAGAACTTTCAAACATTTTGATAAAAACAAAGAGCCGTGCTACTATACAGTTTGTGGTCATTTGTGCTTGTTGTGTGTGTGTGTGTGTGTGTAGTGTTTTTATTTGAGACAAACACTTTCCAGTCAGGATATAACAATAATAATAATAATAATAATAATGATAAACATAATCAAGCTCAAACTGGTCCAACACATTTAATTACATGGGTTACCTGTGCAAAAATCTTTTTATGACAACATAGTCTGGTGTTCACTCAACATACATCAGCTTTGCTATCGCTCGTGACCATGAACTGGGCTGTAATCACCTTAACATACAGTTCTGCTCTAAACCCCTTCTATTACTTCACCTAAAACAAAAATATCATTTACACATGTACGCTGCATCTAAACTCAATAACATTTCTCAACAAAAGAACAAAAACCACATTAAATAAGTGCAACATATATATATAATAAACATATTTCCGCATATGTATGAGTACAGCCCTGTATTCTCCCAAGTGGTAACCTGTGGCTGAAAAACAAAGCCAATCCCCATAGACACCCATGTTAAAATTTCCAACTTTGAAGCAGAAATAAAAATGTTTGCAGCATTTTTATGCAATTCACTGTTTAAATTATATTGGCTTAAAGTTATGCATAATTAAATTAAGAGCATGGCTGCTTCACAGGTATGACCAGGGTATTAGTAGGCGTGACAGATATGAAGTATGCTCCTTTTATGTCACCAACCGTACTATTTCTTATACCTATGAAATACATGGAAGTAGATATGGGGTCCAGTCAGACAAACAGTCAGAACACAAGTAGAACACAAGAGAAAACGTCAGGGCCCAAATAAAGCTCAGATCAGCTCCATCAATTGTGCAGTTGTTGTGTTAAGCATTTTAAAATAGTAGGCACTATAGTAAGATTCCTAAGATGCACACATACAGATACAGGCACACAAAATCAAGGGGGAGGGGGGGCAATTCCACATTTGACATTAATCAACCCTTCAGTAACTGCTGCAGTCCTTTCATTTCACAGAAAACCACATGGCAGTGTGTTTCAGGGGTGGGGGGAGTGTGTCTGTGTGTGTGTGTGTGTGTGATCGGCTCATTTTTAGCAGATTTCACCTTTCACCCTGAGAATCACTCTAATAAAAACACTTGCTCTCTTGTCAAGTGGCAGGCCTTCAGGGCTTGTTATTA
The DNA here is from genome assembly GCA_031216445.1 of Lateolabrax maculatus. Taxonomy (NCBI): domain Eukaryota; kingdom Metazoa; phylum Chordata; class Actinopteri; order Acropomatiformes; family Lateolabracidae; genus Lateolabrax; species Lateolabrax maculatus. The sequence continues at coordinate 7,170,298 of CM062205.1, read as the reverse complement.
TCCCAGTGGGAAGCCCATTATTTTGGTAAATAAACCTCCACAGGCTTCCTCTCAAGACCTTGACTTTTATCCGGCCTTACATTTTTCTCTTTCTGCTTTTCTTGTCTTGTGGTTTTTTTTCTACCTTGTAACAAGATCATGTGCAGGATGAAGGCTGTTGAGGAAAAAATCTGTGTCCTGCTCATCTCTTCTCTATGTGTGCGTGTGTGTGTTTGTGTGCATTTATTCAGTGTGCGAAATTGACCATGGCTTTTGAGGAGCCAACTTGCGAAGTCTAGTCTAGTCTTTGCAAAGAAACACGCATAGCTCCAAGCATGTAGGCCTACTTGCTTTATGTCAGCACATCTGATATATAATAATCAGTTAATGATGACATCAAACCTCCACACGGGTATCAAATATCACTGTATGATACAATACGGCCAACTGAACCAGGGCACAGTATACTCTACAGAGTGATGTATTATATTCCATAGTTCATTGGCACAAATAATACATGGATAGGTCAAGTAGCAAAACAGCCTTTAAACACACAAATGCATGCGCATTAAATCCAAAACATAGCATGCCAGGCTGCTCACAAGGGATAAAGCCCTCATCCACAAATCGAGGGTATCGGCCGCCACGCTTAGATGGTGATGGCAAGAATTGCATGCATGCTGCCGCATGTATCTTTATTAAAGTGGATTAGAGATGATTCACTCTAATGTATGAATCATTCATGAATAATTGTCTATTTTTACGCATTATCCATGATAATGAAGATACAGAAAAGTAGCAATGCATGGCAAAAATAGAATATATGTCAATATCTTCGATAAAATTCACAAATCTGGGAAGCTCTTGTCTCCCCCTGGCTCCCATGTAGTTTCACACTGCTTTTATTTGTACTTGAGCCCGGAGTGTTGTTTTGAATGGCTCTAAAGTTGTTTTACGATTGTTTTGAAAAGTACCATATTAATTAAGTTATTGTAAAACTTTCCCTCACACACATTAACACATATATAAAGTGTGGGATTAGGGTGCGATGATGGTCAAAATATATAGTTAAAAATGACCAAGATCTAAAAAGTATATTGTAAAAATGTGGCTTAAAATTGGATAAAAAGTAAGTTTAGCGCAGCTACTGGCAGACAACCACAACGCTGACACATGCACAAAGGGGATATGACGCCCTCATATCGTTATCGTATCTCAAATATTTAGTATAGTTCACTCATTTTGAATTTAAAATGCACTTGGGAGCTTTTAATGCTTTATAAGCACTGATTTAAAGCTGCTCTCATCAATATTTTTGCATTATAAATGGATCAAATTACTTTATATATTGTGAAGAGGGTTGCTTTTAGTGACAAATCCACAGAGAATTATCACCAGATTCTGCAGTTTTTTCTCTCACTTCAGCATCTTTCAGCTCATTGTTTTGGTTTTTACGGCCCACAACTTTTGTCACAGTTCAGCTCCACCCTCCCAGTAACTTTCCCTTCTACCTGTCAGCCCCTCCTTCCTCATCAGCCCCACTTCTTTCACTGTCCGTTCGCCTGCCTGTAATTGCCAATCTAGCCACTATATATACTCCTGCCTCTCTAACACTCGTTGCCAGATTGTTCTTTGCCTTCATGCCAGACTTTCCAGTGCTTATTTCCAGACTGATTTCCCGTTGCCAACACCCCGTTTTGGATTTGTTCTGTCTGCTGTTTCTGCTGCTCAGCTGGAGACTGGATCGTGAGACTCTGCTGCAAGCCGCAGCCTGTCCAAAATGCATTTTGTGTGCCTTTTATATGTACCAGCTGAACTCTGCATTAAAAGTCTTCACCTGCTGTTCCTTGGACCCTGTGTGCTGCAATTGGGTTCTTACACCACCCGTTACAACTTTACTCTTGTAATATTAGAACATGAAGCCACTGAAGGTGTTGGTGGATTCAAACCGGAGCTAAAAGGAGAATGAATATTGGACTTAAATTCATCAGGTAGACAGGAACACAACTTTAATTGAACGCTAATGCTCATGCTAATGCTGTGTGTCTGCTGGATGTTTAAAGAAACAACTGTTCATATGTAAATCTTTTGTTTATAGCATGTTGCACGTACCCCAAGTGGACATAAAAAAAGCAGTTAATGCAGATTAAATACAATATTATTACAAAATGGGGACAAGATAATGTGCTATATGGCACTAGAATAGTAAATGAATAAGAAAATGCCAACCAAGTTTCAGAGGCTGGTGCAGCCGCATAGATTATATGCTGTTGAAATGTGTGTCAGTTGTTTTCAGGGTACTTTCATCATCCAGATCGAATTTCTTTTGCATTCTTCCAGTCAGGCAATCTGGTCTGTACCCTTAGCAAAATATGCAAATGTAAATTTGATGTGTGGTTGTGTGTTTTGGCACGGGGTATAACATTGCCTGGCAAGGGAAATTAAAGTAAAAGTTCAGCCTGTGCTACAGAGTGGTAGTACACATTGTAGACACAAAGACAGGGTTTTATTTATGAGGGAACAAATGTATGCAGTTTGCACAACAGGTAAGATAAATGTGAATTTCCCTTTTCATTCAGGTGAAGTAGCAATGTTCAGGGAAAACAATGTTACCTTTATTGATGTGACAAATTTAAATGCAAACTAATTCTTTCTCAGAAAAAGAAATGTGCAAGAGTGTACTATTTAAGCTACTCTTCGGTGCTGATGGGTAGAGTTCTTAGGGAAATAAATTATTTTTTATTTTACATTACATCTATCTTTAGAAACATTAATTGCCTTGTTTTCATACATTTGTTTGTCATAATTTGTTTCTAGTTCTTACACTTTACATAATGATACGCTCAAATGATCTCCCAAATCTGAAGAGTACAGTACAGAGATTCTTAACTGTTTTCTTTCACAAGTCACCAAACCGAGGCACATTAAATCATACACCTCCCATTTGATCAGATTTAGTAACAGTGACACATGCGGAACTTTTGTTGTTGATTTAGCTTTGAATCATATAATGGCCTCCCCTGAGACAGAACAGCGGTGATAGTGAAACCTTTGATCAGAACAGCCATTCTTTTGTTTGGGATAATTTCGAGCAAATTTCATTACACTGAAATTAAACCATTCTTCACCTTGCTGTGAGCACCCCTCAGGTAACTTGAACATGATTTCGAAGAACCAGTGGCACATTAGTTATACCACTTATCTCAACTTAACCTTGGATGTCTTTATACTTGTTGAAGTCTGACCTTAGATCTGGCAGAAAAGCACTAGTTTTCCATTTTCACTTTGTTTGGAAACCAAAATGTTTTAGATAGGGTCATATAGTCTATGAAAAAGCGATACAGCTTTCAATATTAACAACAAAACATTGTTTATGTTCTCTTAAATTCTTTAGACTGCTTTGAATGTGCTCAAAGATGGTGTCACAACTGCTTGACTCTTGAATTCAAGCTGCATGTACAAAAGACTGTTAAACTGTATATCATCTTAGGCTGTCTGACAGCACATGCAGTAGCATCTAAATCACTGAAATTCCAGCTGTCTAGGTCTGTAATGTGTTGCACCCGAATATATTCACGTGTCCCCTTCTATGTAAAACAGACGCTTGATATTTGACTGATGAAAATATGAGAAAGTTTTGATGAATGTGTTAGTGTGTTTGTGACATAGACTTGGCGGTCTAAGAACGATTACACTGTCAGCAAAGCTCCTTGAACTGAAACACAGACACAAAGTGAGACGGACTGACACTGTCAGATATTCAGCTCAGGGTTAACTGGAGTAGCAGCAGTTCATATTATGGAGACCTTCCTATTTTATTAGGTTATACAGCAAGAAACAGATATTCTGCTTACAGTCCTGTCTATCAGTTGTGTGTGTGTGTGTGTGTGTGTGTGTGTTTGTGTACCTGCATTAACTCAGTCTAAATGCCAGCAGCATCAGTCAAAGTGAAGGTCAGACTTTTACGCTGACCTTTAGACCATTATCAACCTCTGCGTTATTCTCCGTAACGCTCTTCCACCTTACTTCCTTCTCTCATCTTGTCTTTATCTCTCTGTTTTGTCTTTATTTAATCGCACATTCATTCACCCTTGCTCTTTTATCTTTCAATTAACGGTTCTACTATAATAAACTTTTTTTTTTTAAACAGTCAAGAAAAAAATACATGCACAGGTTTAATAATAATAAACAGTATGATTAAAGAGAAAAATCATTAAAAACTCCTTAAACAGGAAACAGATGCTAGTCAGTTATCTTGGATTTCTACATGCATATCCAGCACAGTTAAAGAAATTGTTTGGGAAACGTATTCGCTCTTTATGCTAAACTAAGATAAGCCAACTGGCTACTGACTAGCTTCGTGTTGAGCAGAAAGACATGCGAGTGGTATCGATCTATTAATCTGAGTCTTTCTCTGCAAAAAAGCGATAACTATTTTTTGAAATGTCAAACTATTCCTTTAACATTAATTCCACGTGTCCGTTTACAAATTGCCTTCCAGTTTTGTAAAATGACTCCACGTCTTAATCTGACTCTTCCCTCGCTCCTTCTCATTGATTCAGACTGTGTTTTGTCTGACAGCTGTAGATAGACAGAGGGCTGGCTGATATGGACAAAAAGTGGAGGTATTCCCCCCGGATGGTCTCCATGGTCAAGTGTTTCCTGGAAGGAGGCGTACAAAGAGCGGACAGGATCCCGACAATCCCACTTTACACAAACCTTTTATCGATCTGACTAACCAGCAGTTTAGGTTTCCACCCCCTCTACATGTCTCTCGCTCTCTCTTTCTCCTCATCTCGCTCTCCATACTTGCTCTTTAGTTGTTTTTTCTGTCTTTACTTTGTCTTGACTGCTCTCCGCTCAAAAGTAAATTCAACAAACTTTAATTGTTTAGAAATGTACACATTTGCATACCGAGGAGTGTAGTATATAAACATACTGAGAAACTTGATTCTACAAGTTTATACAAGTTCTCTCTCATAGCATTTAAAAAGCCAAATCAGGACGCTGCTAAAACTCACATTTTTTATGATGGCATAAATCTTCTTCTTTAAAGGTGAGTGTTGCACCAGAACTCAAGCTAATTTGAACATTTGTTTCATAAAATGAATCTTTAAGTTATAATTCTTAAAGTTATTATACTTCAATTTTAATTCCATCAGATCCCATTTACTACTTTTGTAGAAGGGATTCACAGGAAACACACTTTACAATTATAGCTTTTAAGGATTATAGCCCTGGTTGATTTGGCAATACCTTTGGTTACTGGTAACAGCAATCACAGTTTAGTTAAACCCAGTTTTGCCAGTTGAATGTTTTTATTATAGCGGCGGAAGGAAATGTTGGGTTTGCATTTGCTGTAATTTAATGAAACTTATACAGCCTGAGTGGAGTGAACACTGGATTAGCGGTTGAATTGTTTCCTGTGAAGCCCTTGTGTGTAGGTAATTAGAATTAGAACAATTAAAACTGTTATATAGAGAAGCAATTGCTGAATGTAAATACATTGACTGAATATTGCTGAAAAAAATGCCAACCATAAAGGCTTTCATACTTTAATACTATGTTATTCACTATCTTTCATTCATATTTACAAAGTACAGGTATGTTTTCTATGCTCTCATGCTCTCAGTGACAGATGAAAACAGAGGTTGACATGATGAGAGGGAAAGAAATGGAGGGAGAGAGAAGAGTGGGAGAGTGGATGAGAGACCAAAAAACATATTCCTGTGTGCTGTATATAGTCCCCCCTAAAAAAGTCCCTGAACACAATGAAGACTCCCTCAATTAGAAAACAGACAAGTCATATCCAGACCCAGGGAACACAGCCTGAAGAAAAAAAGGAAATAATGAAGGAACAAACAAAATGTCATATATCAAAAACTGACCTTTTACCATTTAAACAAGCCCAAGCAAAAATAGAACAGACCTGCTGCAGCCTGGCTGAAACCTGGCTCTGTGCATCATCAGTAGTAAGGGAAGCCTGCAAGGCATAGGAGCAAAGACATATTCTCACCTCAGAATACAGTAAAAATCATCTACACAAATTGGTCACACTCCACTGTTCTTATACTGCTGACGCCAACAGGTACGTTAATGAATCCCCATGGCTCATGTCATTAGGAAGATTAGGGGTCATCTCAGTGTTAATGTCGACTCTCTCACCACCTCTCTTCCACTTTCAACACTATAAGTCATGCTTGTGTCTCCTTTTCACCTCATTGACCCAATGACCTAACTGCTGTTAGTTCACCCTTCAGCTAATAGATTCTATGAAACCACACAGGGTGTAAAAATAGCATTGCCTACACATTAAAAGGTTGACATGATGTCGCTTGTGCAGTTTCCAACTGAGAGCGTCTCTTTGTTGTCTCAGAGAGAAATACACAGGTTAATATTCTAATGCACCAGCTAATCAAACAGCTCACTTCCCAGTCAGACGGGACACAGCGGCCTCTGTTATCATGACTGAGCTGCTCGTCCTGGCAAAGTGGCAATTTCTGTCTGGTGAACAGAGGATTTTCTGTCACTCATCTCAGCTTGTTTGGTAGTGGTCTTGAAAAAATGCTCTTAATGTTTATTCAATAACTTGTCACAGGAGCATTGGAGACAGATGCTGATTGGTCCAGGCAGTGAACCGCTCCAATCAAGTGATGTAATAAACAGCAATACCAATGACAACACTGGTTCCAAGGCACCAGTTGCAATTATTTCTCATTGACTTCCCTCCACACACACACACACACACACACACAAACACACACACACTGTCACACACCTCTTTCCCACAGTATGTCGCACACTAACCTTTAAATTTAAAGTTGTTTTTTTTTTGATAAGGAAGGATTTTTCCTGCTCAGGTACTTTAAATGACTTCAAGGTTGCTAATTTTGTGCTGACGCAGATGAAGTGCAGTGACGTTGTGCTGCTGAAGTGGCGATTTCAAGTGGATTCTTTTGAAATTTTGTGGCTCGCCATGACATTTATGAAACCTACTGAGTCATTTATTTATTTATTGAACGGCCAGAAACTACAAAGGACGTGCTGGAGCTCTCTGCTCTGGCTTCCCCCTGGAGGTTGAATGTGTGTTTTTAAGGCCGCTCTCGCCTCCCTCCACACCCTGTAAAACTTGTCTGCTTGTGTATTTACAGCTCCAACTGTGCAAGTAGATTCCCCTGAAGCCCTCACTGTTGTCTGATCACAGTCCTCACTGAGCTATAACATACAGAGAGTGACACGGAAGTAAAAGATTCCCATCATGCCTGGTCCCCACTTATTTCTCCCTGTTCCCTCCAGGTTTGGCAAACATGGGCTTCTTTGAGGACAGTCCAGCGTAACTGCCGGAAGAAACCCTTCTTGCCAAGAGGAACTGAAAGCCGTATAAATGGTCGAGGTAAAACTGAAGTGACTACTTACTTGTCATCAGTTACTACCCAACCCTGTCTCTCTCTTTCTATCCAGTCAGGTGGTGGAAGCAATAGTTTCCATCCTGATGCAATATACAAATTGCAATGCAAATAATGTGGCACTTTTGTGAGGAAGAGATTATCAAAAAACTGGCTGGGCGATTCCTACATTTCACAGTTGGAAAAAAAAAGCAAAAAGGTGTGTTTCGCAAAATGTAGTATTTTATCCTTCATGTGGATTCAATCAGTGAATTCCGTTTTTGCTTTAACCAAATACACCAGGAAACAGCAGATGACTTGTACAATCGCAGCACGTTGGTTAGAGCTACCTCAGCTTGAGCTTGCACTTTTATCTTGCCAAACCCTTAAACAGTCTCCAACACAGAACCCATCCAGATGAAAGAAATCAAGTGCTCCTTGTGTCTTTTCAAGCATTTAAAATTACTTAGTCACTGCTGTGTCTGGCTGTGTGTATGAAGGTATTGTAATTCTGTCCCTGCTCTGCAATCTCTCCTCATGAATACACAGCTGGCATAGAAAGGACACACTGATAATGCCCTCCATCTATTATGCATGTGTTTGTGAGTCTGCATCCACGACTGTGCGGTTTATGTGTGTGTTTAGTATACATATTTAAACACATACAGGTCGGTGGTTTATTTTTCATGGTAGTGACTCTATTCCGTGCCTGTCAGACATTAATGTCTTATAGACGTATTCCCTTTAGAAAGATAAGTTACTTTAATAGACCTTTTTTTGTTGTTGTTTGTTTCCACAACCTAGCAGCAAGCTCCACAGCTCTGCTGCATGGTCACTGCTTGGCCCTTTTAGTTCTATATTAAAAGCATATTTTCATACTGTTGGGAATCCCATCATTGTGGTTTTATTTAGCACTTATTTATGACTGACACCCCTTAGATCTAAAGCAGGCGCATCACAACGGCATTGGAGAGCATGTTTTTGGTAACACCTTTGGTATTTAGGCCACGCCAGCACCGCAACTTTTTTATCATTTATCATTGTACAAAATAAAATGAAATAACACAAAATAAAAATTGCTGGCTTACCAAAACCATAGAAGGATTATTTAGCCAACAGGTAAAAAATGACTTGCTCTGTGCTCAGATTTCCTTGCCATTGGCAATTGCCAACCAAAGGTAAAACCACTCTCATGTCAGTAGCTGCAGTTACATGGACAATATTCCTTCAATCCGATTGATATCATTCTGATTAGCCCCTAAGTATTTAATCAGAATATACGCAGAGTGGTTCTGGCCACTGTTATGAGATATTTCACGTGTAAAAGTGAAAACTTTTAGCTGCTGATGGCATTAGAAGAAAAACCAGGGCATAACCAATGTCTTTAGAATTCATCCCCAGGGGACCATGTGCCAAATTTCATGGTTATCCATCCAGTAGGCGTCAAGATATTTTCACTCGACTAAAGTAGACTTTTTTCTACTCTGACTGACCTTCTCGTCCCTAGAGCCATGCCACTAGAGAGGCTAAAAACACAAGTGAAACTAATAACATTAATGATGGCTCCATTCAACTGAAGTGTCCAAGGAAGCCATGAAAGTGTGACAGCGAGGCAGCATGCACAATACCAGGACCCCTGAAACTGAAGTAGCTAAATGGAATTCAGCCACAATTAATTACATTATTTAAACCTGTGCTTTTGCTTAGGTGACGTGTCAAAATGTTTCCTGAAAAGGCCCTTTAAGGTGTAATTGCAGTGGTGCGAAGATGGAAAACTGAAGATTTAATTTTCGTCTGTGATTGAATGGCAAAACAGTTTAGTAACTGATTTCTGACAAATAACACCACCATTAAACCATCTGCCCTTCTGCTTCATTTCTGTGCTCAGTCACTGTCAGAAAGACCAGAATGTCTTAGTATCATGCAAAACTTCAGTGTTACATATTTATGAAAAAACATCATAGAAACAGACACATTTAAATTATTTGGAATGCATTTCTTTCCAGGGTGCCTGTAACAAAATTGCATTGGAAGAAATTGCACATCACACTGCCACATCAGCATTTTCTCAATCTGCATTCTTACTTTCCGTCCTTGCCCTTCCCCCCTCCAGCCTCTCTTGATTTCCCCTCCACTTTTTTATTTCATTTTGTTGGCTTTTCTCTTGATTTATGACTAGTAGCCACGCTCATAGGCTCATGTTGTCTTGAGGCAGAAAGTAAGGATAGTATTTCATCTGAGGACTTATACTCTCATTCTCACACACACACACACACACCTAACTGAAGCCTGCTGCTACAAATACACACATATAGAAGTAAACACATGCAGTTACTAAGTTACTTGTATAAGAAGTAGTTCTTCCTGCCTGACAGCTGCTCATTATCACACTTTAACACTCACATATATGTTCATGAATGTTACTAGTATACAGAGTATAATTATAGACACAAATAATTTACAAATGCTTTTGTACACAGACATCAAACTAATGCCTACATCCTGCACCAAGTAGCCATTAGATTTCAGAAAAAACTAAAGCTTTTAAAGGCGGACTCTAAATAAACAGTGCAAGCACATAAAGTAACACAAATATACTGTACATGCATAAGTTTTCCAGCTCCTTTGAACACCAGCACTTACACACTCACATATTCACAGCCTTAAATTGGCACTTTCCTATCCTCTGGAATTGGAATGGAATTAATTAGTGGGTAAGTATTTGCGTTGTAAAGAAATACTCAGTCACTTTTACGTTAAATCACCACCTCCCTCTGATATTTTTTCCACCTTACCTTACACTTGCACACACAGGAGAGCGCCTATACACCGATATAAATAAAAAATAGCGGTTACATCCTTACTGATCTTGCATGCATGACCTACTGCAGTGCCTCTGTTTCTCTCACTTCCACCTATTTCCTTTTTTCTTTGATTTTTATTTTTTTTATTTTTTCCCCACAGAAATGAATATGTAAATACGTGTCAGAGGAGAACTTTTCAGACATATGCCATCGTTATTATGCAGTCGTGCGTGCATTTCAGGTGTGCTGCTAACCTGGGAGAGCCTACAGTTTGACTGATTTGACATTTGAATGGCAGATAAAAAATTGTTGAAACAACTGCTCTAAAAATAGCAAGGTGCTGGGAGATCCGTGATCCTTTGACGTTATCTGCCAACCAAAATGTGTCCCTCCTGCACTGTGTGGGTGAAGTTCATCATCAAGTTAGACTTTTTACAAACAGCAGCAACATATTAAGCTCCCTGCTGCAATGCATATTCTGCATGTGTCATGTTGGAAATCGTCAAGATTTAAGCAGCTTGACAACACTATCCCTTGACAGCACTCCAGGACTGAGCATCTTTATTATAATTTCCCTGTTGAAAATAATATTAGTGAGCTCCAGAGTACTTTTTTTTCACTATGTGTCTCTTACAATGGGGAGTTATTTTGCTGTTCGGTTTGACAGTCCATAGTGAAACCGTCTTCTCTTAATACAGGTAACAATTTCCCTTTTCAGTGTTTACAGCAACATAACAGTTTTTAAACACAGCCCGGTTGCAAAGGCATGATTCGAAAGTAAAGTTGTACAAACAAAAGCTTTAAAGATAAAAAATAGCTTCTGAAATTAGACTGCAGCATAGATTTGATTAAAAGAAGAAAATAAGGGAAAATGAAGAATAGCAATGCAACCTTGAAAAAAAAAGATTTTTAAATCTCCTGATTTTGCCACCACTTTCTTTTAATGTTTCATTTACTCTTAATTCACACAATATATGTGGCCAACTTTAAGGAAGAAACAAGGATGTGATTTGAAATCTTGGTCAGTTTAAAATCACAAATTCAAAGTATAAATTATTGTACATAAAATACTTATGCAAAAGTTGAGAAGTTCACTAAACTTAACATTAAATATGAAAATATTTAATATTTAATTGTATTATCACAGACAACAGATCAGATTAACACTTGATGTGATGCTATTAATGAAAATATCACTGATGAACTATTTCCCCCCACAGTGAGCAGGTTTCAGCTACATGTGAGTCTAAGTGGATTTGAACTTTCAGTTAAATCTGACTGACTTCATGGCAGTGAGACAGTGATCATTGGATGCTGACATGCATTCATCAAGCTACACGAGAAGATGTCTTTTGTTATTGTTTTAATTGAGAGACCCCTAGCGGCAGAAGTTAAATACTTTCTTAACAAGGTGGTGTTAATTTTGTGGTTGGCAGGCAGCTTGTTAAACACCGGGCACAGCTCTCTGAGGGTGGAAACGTGTCACACAGGAGCAACTCTCAAAACCGCCTGACAGCACAAGGCAACAACAAAGTCAATGTGCTCAATAGGAAGCTGTAATGATGACTTTTGATGATTTCAGCTGTTTCCCACACAAGCATTATGGTGAGACACATTTTGAGTACAAATGAAGATCAGCAAGCTGACAAACATTATTATCTCCTTGTATGTACCACTTAGAAGTTGATGTTAACTGTATCCACAATCTCTCCTATATGACATTATTGCAGCAAGGCTGCACCCATGGGTGTATAAAGAGAACTAGATACAGCGTTGGAGGTAGGGCTCCATTCATTCCTGTGAAAGTTGCCCAGTGGCACGTGGGGCAAAAATAAAGTTTGAGCGACCTTAAAAAGGAGCTAAATGGCCTCATTTCAATCTCAATTGTAGGCAGCCAGGATGTTGCAGAGCACCTAATTCTACCTTTTTTCCCTTTCCCAAATAATTCTCTCCTGTTTGTTCTCCAGGCCTCTCCTCCCCTACACCTGTGACCCTGGCTGCAGCAAGTGCCCCGGCCAGTATGACCTACAGGAAAATGTACATGGCAAGTAAAAGCATGGGTGACAGGGATAAGTTAGAGTTAATAGAGAGAGTTAATCAGAGGTTTAACCTTACAAGGGTTTTTAGTTTTCAATCTAATTTACATATCAATACATTACTCCTCCTCTCACACTTGTGGCAGTGTCACATTATAATTTTCAACTCCATGATACACAAGGATGGGTCAGTAGTGGTCAGTAACATAAACCGCAAGAATTGGAAGCCAACCCCCAACGCCTGCATATGTGCTTTACTTTTCACTGAGCAGTGTTTTCACACTGGCACTGGGAGAAGACAACTAAATTCAACTGCTGTCCCAACAATTTTTGCCTTCCCAAGACACAGGTGGTAAATACGCACTAAGAGGTAAGTGACAGTGATAACTTTGATCATCCATACTACTACCTACCTCCTACCTCTGGAGAAGTCAGAGGTTGTGACTGGAAGTTACATTTACATGGGTCACCAGTATTGCACCACAACTGTGACTAAAACACAGGGAGGTGACAGTGTCAGAGAAGTATCAGATGGTAATGAGTTCACTGTGATGGAGAAAGTGCATGACACAAGTTTGGTGTTGGATGTAGTACCTCGTCACAATGTGATACTAGAACACTATGTTGAGGATTCACAGGTACAACATACTGCAGTCAGAAGCAGCATTTCAGATTTCAGAGTATCTCCCAATACGCTTAAGTGCAAATTACATGGTAAAATTCAGAAAGTGGGAAAACAATTGTTCACCTGCCGCAAAAAACAGAATCTGAAAAACAGAAGACCAGATGATAGAAAAGTAAGATTTCCTGTTTAACTGAGGCTAACTGCTGAAGCAGAAAATGTTCATCTCAGACTCCTTTGATGGAGTGCCAAAAGCGATACTCACCAGAGTTAAGCAAAGGGAAAAGGAAAAGGTTAAAGCTTCTGAGGAATTGCGTTCATTAGCCATGACTCTGCTTAAGCTTATGCTTATGTGCGTGTATGCTCTGACCTTGTTTTGCCACATCCTGAAACCATCCGGTCGTGGCACAGCAGACTCTCTGCAAATTCCATGGACATGTGAACCTAGGTTGTTGCATCGTCAATGACAGCTTTCTACCAGCCAAAGATGCCTTGGTTTTTATGGTTGTTGCCATTGACGATTCCTAGAACATCCCCAGTAGCCTACTTCTTCATTGATGGATTCACTGGAGAAGAGCTCGCAAATATCATCAAGGAGTGCCTTATTCGACTCCATGACATCAGGGCACATGTGATGCCATTGACGTGATGGTCCATCAAGCCACTCTGCCATGCTGAGAGCCCTCAGACCAAGACCAAGGAGAGCATGACATGAATCCCTCATTTCCACATCGGCAGATCCCTCAAAAGTGGTCCATGCAGTGCTTGTGTGCCACATGCTGAAACTGCTTAGAAATGCATTGGCTGAAGGAAGTACATTGCAAATTCCAACAGGAAAAATCAGTTGGAAGTCTCTCAAAGAGCTGTACAAACTTCAGGAGACAAAGGACCAAGGGACTGCGACTTGGAAACAAGTTGAAAATGGCCTATATAATGGGTAAAACAGATGATGAAGGTGAAGCTTGACGTCCAGGTTTTCAGCAGCAGTGTGCCAGGAGCTCTAGAGTATTGCAACACACAGTTCAGAGGCTGTGAAGAGATGGTGGATCGCCTCGAGTTGTTCCTCTGTCAGATCATGTGGTGGATTTAACAACAACCCTACTGCAAGACAGTTCCCAGCTGCATACAAGCGTTTTCTAGTGAAGTTGCAAGTTGAAACTGGAACAGGCAAATGCACCCTCCTGACAACACCTCCACCATCTTAGAGGCAACACCTCATGCAGGTATGACTTGAAACCTGTTGAGCATGCACAGCCAGATCAAGATTACCATCTATGCCAAATGATACAGTACAAGGAAGTTGCTATCAGTTGCTATTACGTTCATGTTTTACGATTCTTAAAATAAATAGTATAATAGTTGTTAACCATTTATCTACAGTTAGGTATCTGCTTATTTAAATTCAAATCCATAAGAATAGAATGAACACATTTTTTTAAATACAATAATGTGTCTACATAAGGCCCACACATATTGTGTTATATTTGACACAATCACTGTGTTTAAAAATCCAACACAAATCTTTTGTTAAAAAGATTTGTGTTGGATTTGGATCTGTTTTAAGAGTGTAGTTTAACATCACTGTCTTGAACAGCTTCAACGGTCTACTTGGAGTAGGCTTAATGTGGCAGAAGACAGTTTTTCTATAATATAGCATTACATCTGCTGCAATTTTGCAAAACTTTGCCGGAAGTGTATATTGTATATAGTTAATATTTCAGTGTATAATTCCTCATGCTTGCAACTATTACATGTATGGTGTTGTTATTGTATCATTTAACTTTGTTATTTCTGCTTAATGGAAAACAATAAAACAATATGCTGTTGAACATTTTTACACTTTTACACTTCTTCCAGGTACTTGAGTGATTATTTGAAAGCTATTTAAACCCTTCTATACATAATGTTGTACCATCTTTGACTTATACATTAACTAGACTTAAATTAACGCATTGTTATTATTGATGGTAAATTATGTGTACTATTTTACCCTTAATACATCCATGGTTATAAAACATTAAGTATATGTGGAAAACTCGCCGTTCATTGCCAAAAATGTTCACTCAACATTGTTGTGTTTACATTGTTCATTATCATTGTTGTTCAAATGGTTAAAATAAATTCAGTGGATGTAATTATTATGTTACTAAAGCAAACTGACTCAAATAGGTGATGACAGGACCCTACCCTAATTCTGTTACATAAAATAAATAACAACAACGAGAGATTACAATTAGACCTACAAGTGACTTAGACTATGGATGTATTATTATACACATAAACCAACTGGCCATGTTTCACAACATAATTTGGCGACATAGCACAATCAGGATTGGGAAAAATAAAATCAAAACGTGCAGTGCCCATACATATAATAAGAGTTACGTCAAGTTTTGGACTTCTCCAAAAAGCAATTTAATAATTCTAAATTTAACTTTTTAACACACAAGGTTGTTGGCAGTGCTGTGATGAAATGTGGCCCTGCTCTTGTCTCTGTGAAATGGGAGCTGTAGCTGCCTTTATGTAAAACACTCTGATAACTGTTCCAACGACACTTCTCCACTTTATTGATCTCTCTCTTTCTCTGCATCATTACATGAACTGGAGAAGCCAAACACAAAAGAAACACACAGGTTTCTGCATATACGCAGTGCAAGGGTGCATAACAAACTCAAGTGTGCTGCCATAAATCAATGGGAGTTGTGAACTCAATGAGCCGGCAATAAAGAAAAGAGGGGCTGTGGATAGAAAATCTCTGGGAGTAAATGTATGTTTTAAGCTATCTTAACCATTCGTATGTGCTGCCAATGTGCAATATATTGGCTTATATTAAAGTGTAGTTTACTTGTCAAATTTCTGTTTATATCATATCTATATATATCAATGTGTGGTATTGATAAATATTTAATTACATGTATTTTTGCTCCAACCATTTTTCAAGTTTCCCCAGCAAATGAATTTGTACCTTTGTGTGTGTGTGGCAGCCAGTTCCCACAGTCAATACAACAATACTGCATTTTTACCATTCTGTGGATGTACTAATATGACTGTAGCCTGATTTTCTGATAACAGCACCTCATTATTTCTACACAGTAACTGCTGCTGTGAAGCACATTATCCTCTAAATGAGAAGGAAATTAATGTTTTTTCAAATAGCTAACCACAGACCAGAGATAGAGTATTTGTAAAGTATTTGCTAACCACATTCTGACACACGTACATTGGTCAATACTTATCCGTAGTCATTCAGCAGTGCAGGGTCACCACAGCAATAAATCTACTACCACTGATGGAGAAAAATGGGAAATTAATAAAATCACAATAATTTATCCAAAAGTATGGGAGGAATATTGATTTTGAGATGGGAACTAAGGCTTGCATAATGTTTTGACAAGCCTATTGTTTGCTCTGTGCTGAAGTACAGTCCAATCACATGTCGTATTTACCGGTGCCAAAAAGTGATCGTCCGCAGGAGCATGGCAGCCTGTTAAAGCTGTGTCGCCCAGTTTATATACAGCTTTCTTTATGTGCATCAAATACTGTCACAATGTGCAAATACACATACCTTTATGTCATAATAATCACAAATAATCACAGTTGGGGCCAAAGAAGTGTTTGTGTTTGTATTATAAACAGATATACCATTTATCTGATTATAAACAATACTATAGTATTGTTTGCAATGTTTATATGTGTTTAGTATGTCTAATATCTTTGTTTAGATTTGAAAAGTAGACTGTAATTAACATGATTTACAAATGGGATGTATATAAAGACATCTCTATACTATTACTTATACTATATTTCTATATTTATATTATATATTTATATATTTTACATATGTTTATATACATCTGCAGTTATCCTTATGACTCTGCATTATTTTACCTGCTCTGTACCCTAGATTAAAACCAGTCTGTTTTACCAGCTTAAATATTTTAAAGCAGGAAATTATGTTTTATTTGATTAAAGTTGAGTATGGAGTGCTGTAATTTATTTGAACTAGATTTACAACCGTTTAAATGTAAACGACAACACACAAATCAAGAGTACATCAAATGTAAAACAAGTCATCAAATATTAAGCTTTTATATGGCCGTGTGTAAAGCTGCATATAATAAAAGTGGTGTAGGCAAGGAACAGCAAAGAAACGAGTGCCCTCTCTTTTCAAGTATGAAATGCATGTTGTATTGTAATGAGGGTCAGTGACCACAGTGTTGTGTAATGCTGTTGTACTCATTCATAATCTAAAGCTGTAAATAGCTTGCAAGTCTATATAATGCTGAGGGTTTCTGGCAGGGATCATTCTCAGTACCACAGAGCGTGGTAAACACGTAAATTCCGGAACGTTGCCCCCGTCGACCCCCGGGCCACTCGTTACGTGTTCGTCTGGACCTCTCGTCGCCTGTCCGCGTCAGTCGTCCTGTGGCCGGCGGGTCAGGGTCTCACGCTCATCCTGACAGGACACCTCTGTCCCCACTTCCTCCCCCCACCACGGCCGGCTCAGAGTGCGGGTGGGCGGGTGCTAATGTCAGGCCCTGGTTATATTTGACCTATCATAGCTCACCCAGTCCCTTTTAACGGTTGAAGATATAAACTCAGCTCTAAAAGAGCCGTTTTGGAATTTTCTGGCTGACCTGTGCAGTATAGCTATACTTAACAATTACTTCAAAATCATTATATAATCCACAGTCAAGGCTAGCTTTCCAACTCACTCCCTGCAGGCCCAACAGGTCTAAGTCTGCTAGCTAACGGCTGTCTTTTAACAACTTTGCTGACTCTAAACGCTCTTTAATGTTAACCATTAACAGTTTTGTTAGCGTGTATGTTTTTAATATTAATGCTAATGCCCTAATGCTTCCAGCACGTGCACATGAAAACTCAAATTCACGATATCATCTGCGACCCAAACTAATTTCTTTCATTTTTTTGCAAGAGCTTATAGGTCTACTGTATTGTGTTACCATGAAAGTCCCATTACAATACAATACTTGTACCGAAACCCTAGGGGCCACATATGAAACAAGTTGTACTAAATAATGTAAGTTCTATATTCTGTTACGTTAAATAGGCTGGTATTTCCTGGGAGTATAATACTTTCCTTGACTGCACGTGTCTAAAATACACATCTTAATTTTTCATGATGCCCCACTGAGAACTGTGACATTTTAAATGGCAGAAAAAAATATCACTCAGATTTGGTTGAATGCCTCTCTCTGCTTTTAATCAATTTGTCACCTTGATGTGGCTCACCATTTTGAATATATATATAAAAAAACAATAAAAGCACTTAGTAAAAACTATTGAAACTGGTAGAGACTGACTGTCATGTTGGCCCGGAGAGTCAGGCCAGGGTTAAAAAAATACATAATAGAATGGGGAAATCAAAGCAAAAACAACACAGGGCTGATACAGTCAGAACTGCAGACCGTCAGCCCTCCGTCTGCTTTTAACCTGATGCACACATCATTACTTTGAGTCAGGGAAAATGGACAGTGCAGGAGAATAAGAAAGGGAGAGAAAGTGAAATAGTGGAGCCAAGAGGAGCTGCAGGATGTTAAAATGATGCTAAATGCGGCAAAATGCAGATATATTCTCAAGCAAGTGACATGGTTAGTGTTACAAAAAAAACAAACTAACATGCTAGCAGCTCTCAGCACGTAGTTATGTCACCACCACCCTTCCAGAGTTGTGTTTTAAAAAAGTAATAAATGGCATCAACACTTGATCGTGCTACGTAGGAAAGCAGGAGTTGTGTATGCATAGAAATAATATCAAAAATAAGGAAAAGAAAACTTTCTGTAGGGTAGAAGTTACTGAGAGCAAACAGAGCTTCATGATGATCAAACACAAGTCTAGTCAGAGCTCTGAGGATATGCCAGATGCAAAACAAACACTCCAAAAGTGCACTTTTTTTTTTTTTGTCTCTTAACTGTTTTGGATGCTTTTTGAAGCAGTTTGTCATGTGTAATAAATAAAACTAAATGATATGGTACTGGCATAAACAGTTACAGTATACAAGATCTTGTGAATGTGTGGAGATTGGCTTGGGCTCACGTTAAATTCCTGGCCTGAATTAATAACCAAGTCCGGCCTTGACAGTATGATGACAGGCGAAAGAACCAAAACACGGATCTTCATATAGTGCTGGAGTTCTACAGGATTCTGAAAAGTTATGAAATTAGAAAAAACTTTTTCAGGCCTGCAATTGGTTTGGAATATATAGAATGTTTCAAAAACATGAATGTACGTTGTTTTGGCCATTGTTAACATATTGAGAGTAATATGTTCATGAAAATCAACCTAAAGACCAATCATGTGATACACATTTGAGTAAGCAGCTGGTCGCCGGCAGGAATGTCTGACAAGCGAGTACAGTTAGCAGTGCGTGTTTAATAATATCTGGCTTTCAAACGACAAATTTGCAAAAAGAGCTGCAATATTAGCAACATGGAAACGAGGCACATCCAACATGAGAAGGCCGTGAGAGATGGTCTACAAACCCAGGTGTCTGTCAACTCAACAAAACCCACGGAGAGACCAGCAAATGGACCAGGGTCTGCCTCCGACCAGAGCACGGCTGCTACAGCTACGCAAAGCACTTTGAAATGTGATGCCAGCAGCCATTGCTACCAGGACACTGAAGAGAGTAGACTTGATGATGAGTTCAAACAAACCATGATAATATATCCCACCCCCCTTTTTTTTTTTTTAGTTAAGAATATATTTATCTGATGCTCAAAACAAATGTTAAGAAAGGTTTTTGTCTAAGTGTGTGTGTGTGTTTGTAGTAGGGAAGAATTGTATGAGGTCAGTGACCGAGTAGTGTGTGTGTGTTTGTGTTCATAATCAAATGCACTCACAATACACTAATAATACAAATCAGTTCAGTTTTCCCTGATGCTTAAAGCCTTTCCAGACTTTCTTACAAGCATTTCTTGAGCATGTCAGCTCCCATGAATGTTTTGAACAGTCCTCATTGTGTTTTCTGGCATCCAGGAATGAATTTATAAACAAATGCATTAAGAAAACACTGGTAGTACAATCAGTTCAGTTTTCCCTCATGCTTGAAAGCCAGTACCAGACTGATATAAGAGCCTGCAAAGCTATTTAAAAAAAATAAAGGTCAATGTATTGATTGTGCCTGTAATTAGTATTTGAGGTGCATATTTGCATAACCAAGTATTAGAGATTGAAAAAGGTTGCTGTTTAATTTACATACAACAACTTTTTGAGTGAAATGTATTATACAGTTTTTTTCATGTACTTATAGGTTGTGAATGGTCATGGAAATGTTATTATGGATCCTTGAAAAGTCATGGAAAAGTTTGTCAATGAAAATGCTTGGGAACTCTGACTCTACAATACATTAAAAACAATCAAAGCCATGAGTTTGGCATTTTGGCCGTCGCTATCTTGTTTTTTTGGGAACCAGCTGGCCATTAGAAAGAATGCAGGTTTAAAGCACTTCTGCATTGGCTTCACTTTTCAGAACCGGAAGCTACGTCCAGCTCTTTTCAACATATATCTGTCAGACTGACAGATACCTAGACACACAATCACTCTAATCAATTTTGATTAAAAGAGATTACCTACTGTGTAGATACCGCAGGTGCTCGCTTCCCTGCCGTGTCAAACCCTAATACACTGCAGGCGCTGTGTAGGTGTGTGTGTGTGTGTGAATGTTTGTGTGTATGAGAAGGATAAAATGGTTCTTTACTATTTTATATAGCTGAATGCTTCTATCAATTCAACTCCAGCTGGAAGCGCTGCTGCTACTGACTTTCTGACGGAAGCAAAACAGCTGGATCTGTGTGTCTGTCTGTGGTACAGAGAGCCTGCTGACGCATGTCGATCCGTAGGCAATTCCCACATGTGTGTCTGTCTGTGAGTGTAGGAAGGGAGTACAAATTTAGACTTCTCCGCATCCCACAAATGAAAACGGTAAGTGAATAAGAACACTGTCTTGCAAAGGCGTACCTATATAGAAACCCAAACTGTTATTTTTTACACAGCTGAACTTCATGAGTGAGGATCCTGCTCCAGATTGTTGATCTCATGACTACCTGGCTGGACGGCACTAAACTAATCTCTAGGGTGAGTTTGATATGTTTCTGTAATCTGGTTTAATAGCGTTGTCATATATGTTGATCATTTACTGGTGCATGCTTTGTAGATCTGCGCTCAGAGCACGTCCTCAGGGATTTGAATTGGACCAAAAAATGCAGAGCAGCTCACCTGTCCCCGTTAGTCCAGAAGGTCTAACGCATGTGGTGGAGGTAGAGCGATTTCTTTTTTGTGATAACGCATTTTGTCCAGATGTTGGTTTCTTTGGGTCTCTCAGGCAGGATGACTCAGTCAGGCATCAACTCATTTTGTCACCACCCATAGCATCTAACGTCAGTCCGTCTACTCCGGTTTATTATATCACACGAGAAGTATTGCAGCTCCTCCGCATGCCACCACGTCCGACACTTAGGTTCATCTTAATCAGGGGCCATCTCCCTGTTTTAGCCACTGTTATTTAACGCCGTCCGGCTCACTTGGAAGAATCTTTGTGGACTCTTAGCCATTTATGTATTTCAGAAATGCAGCAAATGGCAGCTGTTAAAACTAGCTATGTGAAGGCTTCACAAATTGCCACACAGCCTCATCCAGGACTCTTCCCAGGGGATGTGTATACAGTGGTATTTTGGTCATTGCCATGGGTTTTCTTCTAATTGTGTTTTATGGAGGAATCACAAGGCTCCCCATAACACATTCTCACAGCATGCAGGGAGTGGTCAAATGTTTTAAGGGTCCAATAAGATAAGCTTGTAAAATAAAATAGTTCACTCCTCCTCCTTATAGATTAAGCATCTCCTGTTATTCCCCCTCGGTAAGTAAGAGTAGTTTGTCAAGGTGCTCATTTTGGTATATGAGGAACTGTTAAACATTTAACTCTAGTTTTATGAGCACAAATGCAGAGACAGTGAGTAAAAAACAGGCAGGATACAAACTGAATGTGCCTCAAACTGGCGTATCAATATTAACACATAACATGTTGTGAAATTTATAGGGCCATCCATCTCTCCCTCCCACCTTGAGAGGGCCCGTCCTGCAGGGATCAGCCCTGTTGGTGAGTTCTTCACTGGGCATAAATATTCAAGGGAGTCCGAGGCTCGGAGAAACATCACCATCTCCTTCCAGACATTAAGAAGTTATACTTACAAAAAAAATCTTCCTTACAACTTTTTATCCACAGCGTAGTGGAAAAAATACCCCTGATAGTTTTGGGATTAAACAAGACTCTGCTACAGTGAGAACAGAGGCTAGTTTCATTATCACTCTATTATCTAGCCATTGTGTATGTGTCTGCAAAACAGTGTCTGATTCTCCCTGGGTGACGCCTGATCTGAAGATAATTACTATTTCTGCTCAAATAGCTCGGCTTCTTGTTTGTGTCAGAGTGTGGCCCATGTGACTAGTTTCTATATGTGTGTGTGCTCTATGGGAGAAAAATAGAGCGCGAATGTGTCTGCATGTTTCATACTGAGCACTGAATGCATTTCCCTTGACGTTGGAGTATGTGATGTTTGTGCCTTTGAGTCAATGTACAGGCATTGTCTGTGGGAGAGGGACACAGACACACAGACACACACACACAATCCTCAGCCTTTTCTCATATTTGAAATCTTTCTTCACTGTCTCACTGGCTGCAGGGGTGAATGGATGATTTTCACCAACGGCAGGAAAATGACTCTCTGCAGCACAGATGATTGCCCCCCTGCTGAACGGAGCCCTTTGGTTCCACCATCAAATCACATAAACGCTTTGACATCAAAATCAATCAAATAGCAGCAACATCGAGACTGTAGAAACAAAAATAACACTTCAAAGTTAGATGGTGAAGCCTGTGACGTCTCATCAACTCACTGCATTCACATCTAGACCAATTTAGAATCCATTCCGCTGTAACAACATACAGAAGTTAGTTGAATCAGATATAAATTACCTCAATTATTTACTCATATATACTGAAGCCTTTGGGATGACTTCAAAATTTGAAGTTACAAAAAGGAAGTGAAAGTAAAATGCAACTAAAAGCTAAAATTGCCATCCAGACCAAAATCTTCAAATATAGACTGATGGTGTCGGTGGGATAATCTGTGCGTTTATTAAAGCCTCCAGATAGCAATGATAGCAAATATCATGGTGTATTTATTTATTTGAGTCCTTGAAAAATAAATGTTTTGCCAAAGCTAAAACCTTAAAATGTGTAAAATAGAGGGCTGCAAGTAACAGTTCTCTTATAATCGCATAGTTTACAATCACATAAAACAAAGAAAAGCAGCATACACACAATTGAGAAACTGACACTAGCAAATTTCTGCTTCAAAAAATAAATGAATTGATAGTTGATTATCAAAGTATTTGCATTATTTTTGACAAATGTCTATCATATTAATCAGCTAATAATTTCAGCTCTATTAATTTATTTATCATTTAAAAAAAAAACATTTAAGTCCTGCAACAGAATGATAACTTTATAAATGATACATTTTTTTCTACAGAGTAAAACATTCAACACCAGAACCTGGGCCAAAAAGTTCCACACTTGCAAAACATGGTGACACCTCTCACAGGTGAGTTCTGGGGGAAGCTAAATTGGGAATAGACCTCTTTTCACGGCAGACATTTTGACTTGCAGGAAACGCAGAGGGGAAACAGATTTCTTTAACAGTTCCATCAAGTATCCCAATAATGCTGTATTCACATACTCCTTGGATGGTCCCATTTCCCAAGTTGGTAAGTCCTTCTTCCAACTTGGGTGTGTTAATGAGCTTTAAGTCGTAATGTGGAAACAACATGGATGTTCAAAGAAGATGTGCTGTATTTTATTGCTCAGAGCGTTCAAACATCACGTTCACAGCTGTTTCCAGTATTTGTGTGACAACGAAGAGCAAAGAAAACGGATCAAACGTTGACATCAACTAATGGTTAAAACCAAATACCATATTACAAATTATATATGACTGTACAAAACACTGATATGCAATATGTGAATTAATAAAAAGTTACCGTCAACCAAATTTTTACTTCCGTACGCCATGTTTCTGCGTATGTGATGGCAAGTTGTACCAACATTTTCGGAGTTGTTGTTTCCACTCGAGGGGGCATTCAAGGGAATTTTCCCAGTCGGGAACTCATTTTCAGATTATGCTGACAACACGTGAATGCAGCATAAGCCTTACAGGTGAGCCAGCATGCACAATATGGAACCAGCTCACCTAACGTATCACTATAACTGCAAGACATTCAGTCATTAGTCAAAAAACACATACACTCACAAGAGATACATTTCACAGAACCACTCATCCAGCCATTTTCCAATGCTGAACCCGGTCTGAGTAGCTGTAAAACCAGGCTAAGTTCTCCCCAGACACGTCCTCCAGCTCTCCCTGAGGGTTCCCAAGGTGTTCCCAGATGTGATGTATAATCCCTTCAGCGTGTTCTGGGTCTGGCACATTATGTTCTCCCCGTTGGATTTTCCTAGAATATCTCCACAGGGAGGCATCCATATCCGACGCCCAAACCACCTCAACTGGCTCCTTCCAACACAAAGGAAAAGCAAAAGTTTTACACCAAGATCCTTCCAGATGCCTGATTTTAGTAATTTAACAATACTTACAAGGTGAAGCTTCATGTTGCTGTCCTTTTTTAATCCAGCCCCTACAGTATCACATGTTCAGTACCTTGGTAGGTGAACCCTCTTCAGTATGTAAACTCCTGGCATGTCATTTGTTTTGCTTGTGTTGTATATTCATCCATGTTGTTTCAAATCATTTTATTTATTTAGTTTTGTGAAGAAAAGATGTTGTTTAGTTAGATCCTCTGAGGCACGGTGATGATGAGCCACAATAATTAACACAACTCGACACATCGGTCCCAGCTGGTTGCAGAACACACAAGAAACCATCGCAGTCTGTGCAGAAAGTAAATGTTTGGTGGTGTTTTAATATAACCTGTCTGGTTCCAGTCTGCCGCGACTGCTTTGCTACAGACTGTTGTGACACCGTCTTTGATGAGAAGATGAGCACAGTGATGTGCTGCGTACTAAATTGATAAGAATTACATCTGCCACCAGGAGTGGGGTGGGAAATAAAGAGAGAGATGAAAAAGGGAAAGTTATTAAAAGAAAAAGAGAACTCACACATCACAGAAAAACAGCATATTGTGTCAAAGATGTACCATAATGTCTAGTTTTTTTAAAAATATATATATCCCTTTTTAGTCCTTGATTAATGTTCAGTGGCTACAGCACCTACTGTGTTTGTTTCAATGAACACTATACAGAACTGGCATTATAATGCATTGTCTGGTCGTCACATTGAAGCCCAGTTAATTTCCTGACCGGTTTGTGGAATTTATATATTGTATTCTGACTGGTATCAGTAGTATTCATTTGTTGACCAGTATCTCCTTTTATCCCATCTCTCTCACATAGGCTTTGGTCTAAAACTCAGGAGAGAAGACATAGATCGAGATATAGAGTGTCGAATCACATCTTTTACTGACATATTTAAGGGCTTCTTGTTAAATAACGGCATATGAACAGAGCGGAGTTTCTGCTTGATACATGACAGACTTGTACTTGAGTGTATACTCCCAGAGGTGGGAAGTAACAAGCTACATTTACTCAGTTACATGTACTTAAGAAGCATTTTTGAGTAAATTGTCATTGGTGTAGTAGTTTGAATGCAGCCTACTTTTTATTCTCACTTAGGTAGATTTATAGATGAGACTATGACTCTGTTCATACCAGAGTGGCTAAAGCTACAGTGAGAGAACCACAGCTTCAAACGGGGCAGAGACACTGGTCTGGGGTCAGTACATCAGAGACCCGTACTGACAGAGAGCAGTACGTGTGTTGTGTTCATGCTAGTAGGTTTAATACTGGATACACAGTGTATCATGCTTCAACATTACTACTGCTCCTGCTTCCTGTAGTAATGTAAATGTTCGAGTGAACGCTGTGCGATACATTAACCTCTAAATAAGCCAAGAATATAATCAAATTATTTGACTACTTAAATTGATGGTCACTGCATTCTGCTGTGCTACTGGTTGATGTTTGTAACATCATTTTTATAGCGTAGTAGTGGGATTATGAAGGTAAATTACAACGGGTAGTTTGGGAGCCCAGCTGACACATAGACTCCTGTATGATTATTAAGACCACACAGTTAAAGTATGAAATTCAAATTTGACTTCTCATCTGGGCATCTGCATTTCACATCATTTAAATGTAGCCTTGATCCTCGACATCATTACTGTCGAGACTATTTAAGTTTATAGTGGTGATGATCTACACATGCCTGCATGCAAGAAGCGTTGAGGAAGCAGAAGAAAAGAGCCACTCACGGGCACAGGAAAAAAAGGAAAAGAAAAAGGAGTTGCAATTGTCCTGTTTTTGAAAATAACTTACTCTTACTGAACAAAAGCATCTGCCAAATGAATGTAATGGAACACAAGTAATCAACACCCATCACTGATCCAGGGCATCTCTTCAATCTTGTTCTTTTGTGACCTTCGGGTCTGCAGGCTGTCAGTCTAACAAAGCACTAGAGCAGCTGATTTCACTGATTAGTTCCTCTTGTCTGACTGAACGTGTGCTAATCAGTGGAATCTGCTGTTGTTAACACAACCTGACAAGAGTTTGTAAAAACGAGCTCAGACTTAAATACTATTTGCGCGTTGTGTACACAAGGTGAATATGTTCCTACAGCCCAAATTGGATTATGTGACAGTGGCGTGATTTGTACACATCATACATTGCTTACAAGACAGCAAACGTTTTAGTTTAGGCAGGTTAACTGTTCATGGTTCAGCTAAGGTCAGTTCTTATTAGGGTAGCAAAGTCTTTTGACATGGTCAGATTACAAAAAAAAGGCTGAGTTAAAAATTCAGACTCAAAAGAGTAATTGACTGGAAGAAAAAAAAAACATTACTGGGTTTATTTCTGTGCATATAGCATATATGCAATTTCTGGATGCATATTTCTGTAAAATTCAGGCTGATTTGATTGGACTGAAAACTTTGCAGACCCTTGGGTCACACTGACACATGATTGAAAACGATGTCCTTAAATTTAGAATTTTCCAATTCCAGCCATGCCGTGCCTTTTGAGCAGGTTTGATTTCCTATAGGCATTGACTCAGTGCATCCTCCCAGAACACTTATATCAGTGAGTCACACATCCTGCTGGAGTCGGACTGCAGAGCAACCTTGTGTCATGGCATGTCCTTACAAAGCTGCCACACGGGGCCTATGTAACCCTTTCCACACACCCACTCATTATTATTATTGTTATTTAACGTCTATGCGGCTTGCCTCTGTTGTGAAGGCAGGAAAATCAAAATGAAATGTAGATTTAATCAAAAATACCTGGACCAGAATGTATAGAATCAAAGGGGTTGTGTGACAAGGGGAAATACTTCCAATGAAAAAAACATCTGAAACCAGTAATATATATTTTAAAAACACAATGGGAGGATCATAGGTGTAAATCTGAAACACTGTGTGTGTGCTGCACTTAGATCTTAGATCTCTGGTTGATAGCATTGATTCGATTTTTGTAACATTCTGGAGTTGGAAAAAGCAGGTTTGCACAAGCTTGTTAATGTGTGGGTCAAAGTTCAGATTCTGGTCAAAGATAACATCCAGCTTTCTTGAGGATGGGGTTAACATTGGTGGCCAGAGGGACGATACAGGGTTTCACTTCAGAGACAAATTTTGTCTTAATTTAGCTGAAGGAAATTAAGAGACATCCATTCCTTAATAGCAGCCAGGCAGTCGTTGAGGGTACCAATATTACCCATGTCGTTTGGCTTAACTGAAAAATAGTCTCTCTTTCTCTCTCTCCTTCTCTCACTCTACAAGTGAGGTGTGTGTGGTGAAGTTCACTATAAATCCAGAGACCGACATAGTGAAGGAAAGACATAGACTGAGAGGAAAAGAGAGAGAGAGAAAGGTTTGTGTCATTATGTCCCTCATCTCATCACTGTGTGTGTGTGTGTGTGTGCGTCCCTCATCTCATCAGAGCACTGATAGCTTTCTGATCCCCCCATTTCCTCCTGCAACACACACACACACACACACACACACACTACAGTTGATGTACTGGCCATAACAATGCAAGGCTGATTCATTCCTCAGTTATAATCACACATTCATTCTCTACGGATATCAGGATTAGAGAGAGAAAGAAAGGCGGAAAAGAAAGAAAGAAAAAGAAGATAAGGAAAGGAGCAACAAAGCAGTGGTATACAGTGTGTACCGAGCAAAAGCTCCATCTGCTCGGATTGAAATAGAAAATATTACAAATAGGCAGACATGTAATCCCTTGTTAAAGCTCTTTTTGTGTTATGACACTATCCTAATTGGTTGTTGTCGCAGCACAACCCCTCCTTCATTACCATCGCTGAGGTGCCGTTGAGCAAGGCCATTAAACCCCCCTTGTCCCTGTGCACTTTTGCTTAAAAATCGGAAAGTAAAATCAACTGAAATAAACACATTATGAAAATCTGAAAAGCAAGAATAGCAGAGTGATAACAAACACAGGCAGGGAACCCAAGGAGATCAAGACTAAGGGCTCTAGTTTGCACGACCAGTGCAAGCAGCGCTGAGACAGTTTGGTATCTGCCCGACCTTGAAATTCATTTTTCCCGTAACATCAGCATGTTTTACGTGTCAGAGGATGTGTTACATTGTGTAATTTAATTTGAATGACTTTTTTTGCAGTTTAAGGGGGGTCCATGTAGAGCTAATAGTAAGGCAGCGAGCTGATTTGTGTGAATTTCAGTTGTCTACATCAGGAGGATTATAGAAGTTGACAGTTTGCAGCTGAGGTGACAATTCATGCCCACCCTGCATTTATATCCCAGGGAAATTACAGTCTTATGGTGTTAGTTATGTTAATTTAATTCCACTTGTCAGAATAGTGTTGTGCTCTTTTCAGTTTTGCCATAATTGGAATCAGAGTTTAAAAAAAAAATCAAAGTGGTTTTATTGCCTGCAGGAATCTGCAGTTGTGTAATGGCTTTGTGTGTGTTTGTATGTGTGTGTGTGTGTGTGTGTGTGTGCGTGTGTGTGCCCAGAGTCAGGACTATTGATTTTAGAAGTTAGTCAAAAGAAAAAAAAAAACAAGATTGAGCTCCAGGTGGCCTGTTGCCTTGGTAATGAGGAGAGTCTGGGTGGTGAGATAACCAAATCTATGGTCCAAACACACGCACATAAACACACACACACACACGTGTATTACTTGGGTGGAAGACCAAAGTCTGTATACATGCAATAAGTCAAACAACAACCAATCAAGACAAACACATAGAGATGGATTAGAAATTCCTCATATTTTTGAAATAAAGACGAATCAGGCATGTTCAGATTCCCCCCCAAATATCCACATAGGGCATTAATGTTGTCATCATAATCACATACTAAACATAAAATACTTAAGTGCTAGAGGACACTTAGCCTTTTAGAAGGGACAGATTATTATTATTAGAAAATATCTACACCCCCAGAGAATATTACTGCAACACTAATGCATCCAAACAACCTTATGGAGCTGAACCGTGTTTCCCATTTAGGAAAATGGCTGAAATGTAAGCTCCGCAAGAGCACATAGTGTCCCTGAAACTCAATTTACTGTATTCACAAAAACAGTAAAACTTGTTATTTTTCCCCCATTTTTCAAAACTATGATCAGCGTCCAGAATAATCGTTATCATTTAGCAAATTACTGGAAGAAAAGTACCATCGCTGTGCCTGTTTTCTCTGAGAATATTCCATGAAATGGTAAAGGTTACTTACGGGGACCCTGAAGAGGCTGAGCGGTTTAGAAAATGGATGAATGCTAAAGGTCACTAAGTGCTGGGGAACAGAATTATATACTATATGACATTAATAACGACTTGATTTTCATGTCAGAGACACAGAGGATGGAAGTCATTAAGGAGAGAGAGTGGCATTTTCAGCTTTGTTTGTTTCTGTGTCTTTGTGTGGTAATATTGACTGACAGCACATTGATTTACTTAAGTGCAATATGTCATGCAGCTAAAATCAATCATTGACACGATGGGTGATCTCGTACACGCCATATTTAACATCATACACATGTTGGCTCAGTGTGCGGCGCTGATTCAGGCGGGATCCTGTGGAGTTAAGTGGTTCTGACAAAGTGTTTACTTTGAGTGTTTACTTGTTGACACAGTGGGGTGTGTTCAAGTTTGTGAGGCTGACATTCACAATAGTTTCATTGCTAAATGGGGGCTGTTACAGAAAGCGGTGAGCTGTTATACAAGCTTTATCTGGCTTTTTACAACTGCCTTGTACACAGTGTCTATGCAGTCATTTTTGTTAGGTTTTGTGTCTCTCTGCGGTCATTTTTTGTCTATTTGTGGTCATTTTGTATCTCTCGGCGGTCATTTTGTGTCTCTCTGCAGTCATTTTTTTGTCTATTTGTGATCATTTTGTGTCTCTTTGCGGTCATTTTTTGTCTCTTTGCGCTCATCTTGTCTCTCTTTGTGAATGTTTTGTGTCTCTTTGAGGTTGTATTGTGGCTCTTTGGGGCTGTTTTGCATATCTTTGTGGTCATTTTGAGTCTCCTTGTAGTCATTTTATCATCTTTTTGTAGTCAGTTTGAGTCTCATTGTCATTTGATTGACTTTCCAACAAGAGATGTTAACACTCAATTACTACATTATCTTGAATGCAAGAAGTACGAAGGTGAATGATCAGGTAGACCAAAGTGCCACAGTAGCTAAAGAAATAAATTGAAAAACTAAGAGGAGAAAGGAGATTTCTTTGAGTCAGAGCAAGAGACAGGAAATGCTTCAGTCGAGTGAGGATGAGCTGATGATAACAGTGATCTCCTTGGGTGAATTACTGGGTGTTTGCACAGACTGACATGGATTTTTGGACAATTTTTTTGAAAAGCACCAGCCTCTTGACTTTTAAGTGGTAGATGGTGTGTTTAACCTGGATGGGTTGAAATGAGGGTCAATGCTTACCAAGTCAAAAAAAAATTAAAACTTTGAGCAAGGATACTACCACTACAAAGCTAGCTCATCCTTTGACCCCATCACTAAATGTGTGTCTACCCAAAAGGTATACAATGCCAAAACATTATTTTCAGAACAACAATTACAGCAAAAATACTATTTAAGTCCTGCTGTTGGACATCAGTGAAAACAATACACATTTAGTAGTGTCAGTAGTTGTATTAGGGGACCAAAATAATGAAAATATTAATACAGCTGCCAACGGCATGTCATCAGACCAGTATTGTGTAGGTACACAATACAATGTATTGTGACATTAATAAACAT
This sequence comes from Lateolabrax maculatus, assembly GCA_031216445.1. NCBI lineage: Eukaryota > Metazoa > Chordata > Actinopteri > Acropomatiformes > Lateolabracidae > Lateolabrax > Lateolabrax maculatus. The sequence goes on along the minus strand of CM062205.1, from coordinate 7,139,098 downwards.
GGAGTGATTTAATATGAAGATGGTCAAGTGACTGTGACAGAGACGGTAAAGATAATATAGTATATAGAATATATATAATAAGGTTACACTGTTCGATGTTATAACAGAGGATGTTGCCCTGAAAGTGACCTACATAGACCCAAAGGCGACCTCACCTTAAGGCATTATAATGCTTAAGTCAAACAAGTGTTTCTCCTCTGTGAAGAAAAGCAGACAGTCGTACAATAGGGTAGGACCATCCACAAATATCATTTGAGAAAAGCATCAAATTACAAGAAAGTTGGTGAATGTCACAAGTTCTCGTAAATTACTTGCACATGTCACATAAGAACAGATCTGTTCATGTAAGAGGCTCTTGCATTGTGATGCTCTATATTTAAACAATTCTACTCCGTTATGACCAAACATGGGGAAAATGGAGGAAACTGTCATTTTAAATCAAAAGTGTTTCAGCCCATTATACAAAATACTATTGCCATGGTACAGTACAACAATAACTGAGCAACAGGTGTTTTAATTTGCATTTGGACCAAAAGAAGAAATAAAAAACAATGAACAAATGATTCAGAATTAAAAATATTCCGGGTTTACAGACAGAGTCAAGAGGGCTATTTTCATAAAGTTATGAGTGATCAATTTGACATCGTATATTTCATTTTGTTTGTGATATTGTGGATCATTATTGCATGTATTGTACTGGTTGTCAAGACACTGAGTTAGCCAGAGCATCAGCCACCCGTGGGGGATGTTATCAGGAAGCAAATTTGAACCAGAGAGGTCCACAGTTTGTATTACTTTGCACTTCATTACTGTATCTGATGCATAGACACTGAGTCAGCTAAAGCAGCAGGAAACTTTCAATAGCTCCTGTCACTTTTAAAAGTTTGTTATGATGTATTTCTGGTGTTATTATATGATTTTGACTTGTATCATTTTTGCATCTATTTTCTTGTTGGTGGTTATCAGACACTGAGTCAGCCAAAACATTGTCAATGCCAGAGGGGCCTTTTGAGAAAGGTATTTTAAAAGTAGGAGCAGCCAGTGTGGCATGCAGCTTGATTTGACACTGTGTATATCATTATAGTGTCTGTTTTTAGTGAGAATGGTGTGTGAGGTACTGAGTCAGCCAGAGCATCAGTGACACCTGGGGAAGCATTGTAGAAAAAGAGTGGTCTGTTTAAATTATAAAAAAGGAATGAAGCAGGGGACCATTGCACCAGCTGCCAGCTGGATGTTAAAAAGTTGAGCATCAGCTCTACCATGGACCAAGCTGCCTTGGAATTAGTATTTATGTTTTGAAACATACAAACGTACAACCAGGCGCAGCTAAGTCCAGTGTGACGATGTGCTTGACATACATTCTTTTACAATGAATTGTAGAAGGTGGGTTCACATAAAAGCTGGTTGCAATAGCAGTCAAAGATATGCACAGTGTCCAATGGTTGCAAAAGCGCACAGCTGTGTCAACCGCCATCCGAGGCCCCGATCATGGCTGCTGGCAGCTTTGATTTATCCTTGAATCGGTCAGGATTGCTGCTGCATCAACACACATTGTTGAAAAAACCTCTCAGATCCCTGCAGAGAGTGAGAAAACTGAGAGCAAATAGATACAAAGAGAAGACAGTGAGAAACAAGACTGACAGCCGCCGTATGTTCAGTTACTGAAAGTAACCTTCAGTTTAATCACTGAACCTGTTTCTCTAACAACAGTGCTGATTGCCTCGCTGAGTCATTACCCTGCAATCAAAGCATCGCCACCCTATGATCTCTCCAATCAGCTTCCATGCATTTCTGAATTATGCAAATTATCTTTCTCATTAAGTGGCCGGTATAAACAAATTACTATCTATTAACCATTCAGCTGCTGTAAGTGTAAGGATGTTACTTGAAGCAACACTCCACACCCGCTGACCCAATGTACACTTCAAAGGTGGCTTTAAAAAGTTTGTAATTTGCTATGTCATGGATTCACTGCAAGTACAAATGATTCCAATGGTGACCCAGTTTCACGGTGAAACATGCTCAAAACATCCATAGAAACTTCTAAAGCTGCTGCTTCTCCGCTGGCCATCTGTATGCTCTGTCTTTTTCAAACACTCACATTTTTACCAGATGGCTGAAAATGCTTCTGTTTCAAATCTTCACCTCAAAGGCACTCTATCCTAGCTCACTCGCTGGCTCGCCTGACAAGCCTTGTGTCCTGTTTTGTGAGTTATGGCAGGGTTTCTGTGTCATAGCTCTGTCGTTTTATTTCTATATTATGGGAGTAAATTTGAACACAGCTGACTTTGAGTAAGTTAGACATTGCTGAATTGTCACGTCGCTTCCGTTGTCATGTTGAGTCCAACACATTGGCGTCACACTTGTATCTCAGATGTATTTGTCATTCATTGTGCTCCTGTGAGGTTCATGTGTTGATGGCTGCGTTTGCCTGTGGGAAAGACAAACTGAACAAAGGAGGGCCCATCGAGGAAAACTTCAGTTTCCTCACTGCCATCCTGGAGGGGCTCTGGTATTGTTTCTACAGTTCTCTACCAGTGACTGATTTCTAACGACGAAGCCTCAGGTCACTCTAACCACAGTACAACCTACGAATCGCAGAGGCACTAACAACCCTGCTTGGCCGGACATTGAGAGGTAATGAGTGGAATTACCATCACCCAACTGACATTGACAAAGGGATGCCACCTTGGACCACTAGGGGGCCCAATGAGCATTACTTCAGGCTCTTTAAAGCAATGTTGAAGGATCATGGGAAAAAACAGTCCTGAAATTTATAAAGCTGTTATGGGTTTCAGCTCTTGTCAGTTAGAACAGTCATTGCTGACCAAACTTTTATTCATTTCTTGTAATCAGGTCCAGGGAACCAGGAACCATGTTATCACTGTTATCACGTCACCGAAATTTCATATGACCAATGAACCGTTCCCGACGGATCATTGCCATCCATTGCAGCATGCCTAAAAGCTTCCAGTAGGTCCTGTACTACAGCCCAAAGTAGGCTTTAGGATGCAAGATAGTCTGGGGGGCCTGAGTGGCATGAATTTTAGCAAAGACAGTACACTACTACACAAATAACAAAAAAAATTGCAACAATTACTCTCCTGTGTAAAAAAAAAAAATGTTTAGGCAGGCCTTTATAAGTGTATACTCTCTATTTGTTTCAGTGTTCACAGGGAAGCAACTGAAAGGACAGAAGAGACAGAAGGAGGGGAGGGAACAGCATTGTTAGTACAGAATGCGTGCCTTTGTCCGGCAGCCAAAACGACACCCTGATTAACAGTTAACCTTTACCACTAAAGCAAAGTCAAACAGCAAAATATCGTGTGATTCTGTGAGCCAGGCTTGTTGCCAGACAGCGCTGAAAACACCCAGGTTCCATTTAAACTCTGAGCCAGGTTGAGGCAGAAAGGTCACAGCGTATACACAGACACTCGCAGCCGGGGCACACGCGCCCTTGCACATTGTCACACATACAACTTAACTTTGCAGGGGAAACAGCTGAAGAGTGAGACAGCAGTAATTGTGCTACTTTTTAGAAAAACTGTGGCTTTAAAAAGGTCATGTAGACAAAGTCATGCTGTATCTGTGTGTTTGTGTGCCTGCTTCAATGGCAATGGTGGGAGTGAGGACGAAAGTGAGACTCTGTACCTACCATAGCTGTTTCAATTGTTGTGTCTTGACTATATCATATCAAAGTCTTAAACTTTATATTTACTGCCTGTGATTTTGGTTTCTGCGGACGTTTCTTTACCAGCCATGGTTCTCTTCCAAGCCTCCAAAGCTCTGGTGGGATGATGAGATTTTATTGTTTTTTATAAGCAGATGGAGACACAGCTGGCTCCTGGACACACCAGCCTTATTAAACACATTTTATTAGAGTTGCTTGGCAAATTATGAAACATCTCATTTGCTAAAATACCACTGCTTGGGTCGTAGTATCACACATACATGAGATATATTCTGGCACACATTTGTCTGCAAAACTGCAGTTTTTTTCATGCCACAGCACACTTGGTCAGACATACACTATATAGAGTTATAGTAAAATGTTGTCTGGCTGAAAATGAATGAATGAAGATAACTGGTGATTGACAATATTAGGTAAACATTCCGCAGCAACTGCTAATTTCACAGGCTTCAATGACCACAGTTGCTGGTAAATGTACTCAGTTATAGTAAATGTTAATTCTGTGAATTGGGAAAGACAAAATTAAATGGTTGATCTGTTTATAAATGGCTAAAGTTGGGTGTCTTTTTGTTGTGAAAAAAGTGACAAGAGGGGGATGGGTAGACAGTATGTTTCACTGTAGTGGCCTGATGGTAAAAGTGTAATGGCTTGGTTGAAGATAACTCCTCACAAATAACTCTAGAGCTAAATAACACATCAATGCAAAGGTCATTAAAATTGTGGTAGATGCATATATTCACAAGTAATCATAAAGAGACTTATAGTCATATTAGACGTGCATACGAAATTGAATCAGGTGGTGTTGAGTTACATGTCTCCCTTATGTGGGTGGTAGATGAGAAAATGAGAAAAGAAGTCACTGTGGAATCCAGCTCTCTCTCAGATACCTATTTATTCACCGCTGATTAGGAGACATCTTTATATTTCAAACTTAATCCATATGTTATCACTTTCTTGTTTCACTGCAGCAACTCAACTCCAAAATAGTAATTTAAACAGTGAAATTTACAGCATCTGTATGAGTGGGGACACGACCCATGCTGCAGCCCACATTTTCACAACAATTTTTAATTTTTTTTTTAAATTATCTTTTCCCAGGTGAGAAAAGATCCTGATCAAAAGTTTTATCTTTTCATCATTCCTCTCATGCCTCTTTTTCTCTCTGTCTGTCCTTCTTCGGTGTGCTTTCCCTCCGTTTGACGAGTGAGCACCGCAAAGTGACACTGACGTTTCAGTTCAGTGAGATCAGCAGTTTATGGTGCGCACGCACACACACTCGAGTTCTGCTGGCCACTGACCATTACAGGCCAGTGACTCAGGTTTGGTTTGGTTTGATTGAGAGGTGTGGCTGAGCAAATCCCTGGGGAAGCACAGCAAGAGAGACGGGGGGTTGGGAGGGCAGAGAGGGAGACGGAGATGAAAAGACAGCGTGAGCAACACTGTGTAGTGCAGACCAGTCTTCTCACTTTCGCCATTTTCTGCTGTCTACAGTTGTGCTAAAATGAATCAACAACACGATAATCCTTCATCATTAGGCCTATTTAGTACATCACGGTGGAAATTACATCAACATCCTTCCTAATTGCTATCAATTTTATATTTACATGCTGCACACTAAAAAGCTGGTTTGGTGGCAGTAGAAGAGACTGTATGGGTGTTTTATGGATGTGTCTTCAAATAACTTTCGCTTGCTGGATTGATTCTCTAGTCGGTGCCATTAAATCATTGCTTTTATCGATACACCAACTTTTCCACCCAAGCCAAGTGTAAAAAACGCTTTTGCAATATTTCAACTTTTTTCACACTTGGGAGGGTTTGATGCAAACTGTCCACTTTCTGATTTTGTATTTATAGAGAACCAACAATTTGCATTCTGACATGGATGCATTTTAAGGTTTTCTTTTTCCCTCTCCAGTGGTGAGTGGTAATTGAAAATGCTGGTACAGCAAAGATGGAAGATATGTTGTAGAAGGTATTGTGGAAGCCTGCTCTCTCTTTCAAACATTCACTACAGAACTCAAAACTTGTTGCTGACTGCAACATGAAAACTTTTAGAAGTCTTCTAATGTCTTCTAATTAAATGCATAGTCCAGTGTATGCAACAATGCTTTGTTTGTTCCCCCCTGATACAACACTGGGACATTGAAAATTAAGGGCTGAAAGCAATACATTGACTACATCCATTCCCACCAGGATTTTCTCATTTTTCTAGAAAACTTGTCACTGGAGTAATTTAAAATATGTTACAATCACATAACAAATCTAGACACAAGGGCTTCAAAAAATCCATATGAATGAGGCCACGGTGCATTAAAATCTCCTACTCAGTGGCAACCTGCCTCTGCACACAAAAATGCTAATTGCACCGCTAGATACATGAACACAGTTTACACATAAATATGCATCAGCACCACCGAAAACATTTAGTAGGAGCCCCAGACACTGGTGACACAGACACAGCTGACAGAACACATAGATAGCAGACAGATGTGTGATAAAGTGAGGGAAACACAACTCTGTGTGTGTGTGTGTGTGTTTATGTGTGTGTGTGGGTGTGTGTGCGTGTGTTGCAGCTCAGCAATGATCCAGTTTATCAACCACGCCAAATTAGACAGGACATTCAATCACTGAACACACAGAGCATAGTATGGTGTTAGAAGACCAGCTGTTTTCTTTTCACACCGACAGACTTTTCAGAGTAAGGTGACACACAGGTACATACACACGCATGCACAATAAAAGTCTGGCTTATGACACGTTAGTATAGGTCAGTGACTGACTAACCAACCAGTTGACTCACTGTTGCCAGTGTGTGTGTGTGTGTGTGTGTGTGTGTGTGTGTATAAGCCAGACTTTTATTGTGTGTGTGTGTGTGTGTGTGTGTGTGTGTGTGTACCTGCATACCTATCAACAGAGATCCTCAGTATGTTTACACATTCACCAACAGGGGACCGATGAGCCAGCGGGATATTTTGGAGGTCCACTGTTGGTCACGCTTTAAATCATGCTAAAACCATGCAAAAGACCCTCTTGTTAATTTATTTTAATCTTAGCCGAGGTGGAACCCGCAGATGTGTGAGGGTTTAAGGTCATACTCCGCACACAGGCTGGAGCAGGGTTTTTAAAGGCTCAGTAACACGCATCATTTTTTTTCACAATCCACCATTGTGTGAATGGCTTGCAGCCCCAAGCAGGATTACAAACTACATGGGGACTATTTAACAGGCTACATACTATATCTACATCACAACAACTAAGATTTTCAGAGCAGTTCCTCAGGTACATCACAATTTTAACCTATTTTTATTTTTTTAATAGTTTTTGTTAAATTATATTTGTTGTACAGATATTTGATATTTTGTGGCTGAACAGCAGGTACAGGTTTGGGACATTTACACTGGTTGGAATTCTCTTTCTGTGTGTTTGTGGGATTTTTTTATGAGACGTTAAAACTAGACTTTGTGTTTGAAAAGTTGCTCACTCATTTTGTTTTGAACAGTATGTGCAGGTAGATGCACATTTGATTGAAAGTATTTGCCAAATTCTAAGGCAGACAGCATGCTAAATAATATATCAGTTGCTTTTATTAGTTTATTCTAAATCAAACTGCACACAAAAAAAGTTTTTAAGGTTCTGAGACTGAGTGGGTGAGAACGAGAGTTTGAACCTCAGCTAACCTTTGCTAACTCAGCATCGTTGATAAACTAAATCACTGTATCACCCTGTTACACACACACACATGCACACACATACACACACACTAATAAGGTGTCTAGAGACCATCTGCTGCCTTTTCACAAACTGACAGATTTGAAGATGTGGGATGATACACACACACATGCATGTACAATCGATAGTCTAGAACTGAGAACAATTGTTTCCCAGTTTACTAATTGACTGGTAGAATGATTCAAAATCTGTAGGTTTCAATAAAATTTCCCAATAATAACATGGTTTTGCTGGTTTCTCCAGAATTACCTACACTCGCTTTAAGGAGGTCAGTAACACAACATTTCAAACACAACTTCCCATACACTCAGATTACAGCCACACTAAACTAGCGTTTTCAGGTAAATTGTTTAAGTTCACAGTTCTTAAACTGTGTTTGTTAGTTATTGTAGTTTTAGTCCAGCAACAATGCCAGCTGCTGGTGCTGCAGCAGAGGGTGACACACAGCTCATGGTGTGATTATGGTACTTTAAAATCCTTACTGCTCAATTTTCCCAATTTCTGGCAAAGACTGTGCTGAAACTCAAGCATCAAACTCCAAAGGGCAAGATAAAGGTTACTGTGTGTGTGTGTGTGTGTGTGTGTGTGTGTGTATAAATATACAGTAAATGTGTATTAAAGTGGTAGTTGTTTGTCGTTTCTTATTAAATTGAGGAGAAACTTGGGTGTCAAAAGCTAGGCGCACATTCCATCACCACGGCAACCGCCTGAACCAAAACTATAAACCTGACAGTGGTGGTCCTCAATTCTGACTGATGGTATGAGAGAGAAAAGGAACGACAGAGTGCAAGACGACTGAAGTGCAGTGAAGGAAAGAAAAGAAGGGAGGAAAGTGTATTGTTTCAAAGTGAGGGAAAATGGCTGACAGAGAGCAATAGCAAGCTTTAAGGATATACAGTAGTTCTGGTCATCAAACTTCACAGACCTCGTCTGCTGCAACACTACACTAACTTTATGATACTTTCCATTTTCACACTCAGTCAAACACTTTCTACAATCTCTATATTTATAACTGCACTCAGGCACAGACACACTGAAAAATACCCTTTTATGTGTCATTAATCAAGAGCTGAGATGTAAAATCTTATTCCGCTTGAAACTAATGAAAAAATGTGCCAGTTGGATGTAATAATCTCATTTGTTTCCAAGGCAAATCCATTTGTTTTGAGAATTTTCTTGAGCTTACCATCATTTTATTTTTCCTAGTACACTGATCTTCATTTATTTTTCTATCTGTCATTTCTTTGAAAGGTGCCACCTCCTCTTTTCACTGGCACTATTTTTTTCAGTTTGTTTCTTTGTCAGCAAGATGAGTTATTTCCTCTCTCCATCATCATTCTTCCTCTTTTTTCCCCTTTCTGCATCTTTATTCTACAAAAAGGAGTTAATCAGTATGCAAAAAGGGACCGAAAAAGGTAAATTGAAATGTCATTTTATATTCGTCAGCACAGCAGTACAGAGGTTGGTGCTGCATGTGTCTGCACATGTTACTGTGTCTCTCCATGTCTGTGTGTGTTACCTATGCACATTTGCAGTGTGTTCGTGTTTTTGGTGCGTGTTACTGTATCTCTTTTCAGACAAATGAGCACTGACAGTTTAAGCTCCTATATGAGGCCTTTAGAGGCTTTTCTTATTTTCACACAGATTTGCATATTACAGAAACAGTCTCTAAAAGAAATTAAATTTACAGGAAATGACAAGAGTATGAATAACATATGCACATACGTTCCAATCAGTGGCACCCCCACAAATTGTTCATAGGGGTGGCCAGATATATCTGTTGAAAAATGTCAGCCTTAAAGGGTAATATTTTACTCTGTATTTTAACACATTGGCCCTTTGTTAACTTTGAACACGCATTCAGTGTTTTCATTCCCTGCACACTGAGCAGCAAATGAGAAGCTGAATGTCAAGGTGTAAAGGCAAACTGTTGGTGATTTGTATTGTCCAATTAGCCTGCCACGCCTGTTTCACATGTGTATTTCAGCTGCAACCAAACACAATCATTTCACAATTGTTCTTGTGTGTCTGCAGTATATTGCTACTGACTTCCTACCTCACCCCCTTGCTTTTATATATGTGTATGTATATGAATACCATAAATGAATGCATTTTGTTATTTGAGTCATACATATATATAAACTGAATAAATTAAGCAAATAAAAAACCTCATACCTTCATGATAGGCATATAATAAAACAGAGCTGTGACAAATGTCTTATAAGTAGTGTAATCTACAGTCATCAGTTCTAGCTGTCACGGTTAGGGCACAGACACACAGGGAAAGGACCCAATTGCAGACACAAAACTTAAGTCCAAAAGGTTTGTTGAACAAAAAATTATTCCCCCCCCCCCAAAAAAAAGAGCGAGCCAGGACACAGGGAAACACTCCACACAGACGAGTCACACGACAAGGACCAGACCGTGAACAAAGGAAACCCAGGAACATATATGCACACACAACTACTCAGAAACAAGACACAGCTGGGGTGGGCAGGCAGGCAACAGGAGAAGGAGGGAAACACAAGGGCTGTGCAAACGAGATCTAAACACAATACAGGTGCGCAGGGGAAACTGAGAAAAACAGGAAAATTCCGGGAACACAAGAATCAAAAGAATCATGGCTGGGCCGTGACAACAGCACACATACTTGATGTGATGTATATACAGTATGTGCAAATACAAACTACAACAACAGTTGGCAACGTTAGTGCAAAAATGGTTCGTATTTACCTTACTTTCATTGATTACTAACTTTGTTTATCCCTGGCAGATGTTGAATAGAATAGAGAATAGAATAAACGAAGGCAGAGGAAAATACTGTTTTAATGCCACTGTATTGCTGGATGTTACAATTGAACATGGGTTTCTACATACTGTATGTGACACTGTTGAGGGACAAAGTAACAGCAGTAATTGTTAAGTTACCATAAAACACTGAAAATGTCAATCATTTTGTTATGTTCTCCTTTTAGATAAAGAATGCAGAGTACTCCATCCACATTGTCATCCTCCACCTCATCCTCATCGTCAGACAGAAAGAAAAAGAAGAAGCAGCAAAAAAAGAGAAGCACACATCATTTGCCAAAAGGAGCAAGTTACACACGCCTCAAATAGCATAAGCCAGAAAGAAAACACACACCTGCGCTCAATTATTTTTTTTCGTCAGCATGTCAGAGAGGTGTTGGTTCAACTCTTCTGTGGCTGCAGTTTGTGTTAGTGTATTAGATTATACGTTACAAAAAAGGAGATGCAAATGTAGTGTTTCTGATTTATTTTTTTTATTTTTTTAAGACGAAAAACTTTATCTTTTAGCCAGGCATGAACCAACTGCTGCTGAGACACCTAAGTAAAGTGTTACAGATTACTTTCTATGTTTCAATGTGTCAAATTGAATCCTAAGTAGCACAGTAGTACTGTGGTCAGTCTGGTGTGATGACACCACATGACATTGATGGCAGTAAGTTGAAGCCTTGACTACAAACACATTTTGAGGCACTGTTCCAAATGTTGAATCCAGTGCTGAAGCCACCTAACAAGCATGAGAAATAAATATAATACTGCAGTGACTACCCAGAGCAAGTGGATTTAAATATTCGTACAATCGCCCAACCCTACTGTCAGTGTGGTGATTAGCTACATTATGCTGGTTATAGTTAGTTTGAGTGGGAGGCTGCTGAAGGGGCCTGGCGGCGCCGATCAACCTTCATTTATCAAGGATTCACGAACACTCAGGTTCACGCAAGGTCGCAAAATAATTATTAGACATGTCGATAAAACAATGATTTATTTAATATGAAAGGAAAGCAGACAATCCAGTCACAACTATAATCCAAACACGCTATTTCACATCAAAGTCTGTGGCAAGTGTCATTTGTTTTCCCCCAAAAGAGGGCGGGGAGGTGTTGGAAGCCAAAGGGCCCGGATGTGCCGGTCTGATGTATGCTGGCAGGATGACTACTTGTTAACTTGACTACCTGAGTTACATTTTGCTTCCAAGCTAGAAAACTGAAACAGTGCCCTCCGCCGGTTGTGAGAAGTTGGATAAGATATACACAACAACGCAATGTCTACCAAGGCCTCTACCCTGGCTTCTGTGTCCAAAAATCCCACAATACCTTGCTATGCTCACGTCACGATCCCGTTTTCTATTATGCTCTATATTCTTTTTCTTGTGTTCACCCTTCATTTGTAGCTAGATAAGTCCGCTGTTGTCCCTGACTCTGTAAATAAGCAAGCATTGATCAAAATATTAATTTAAAGTTGATATGAACAACTGGTGAAATAAACAAAATGTCAGTATACATTGATTGCTGCAGGGATAAATTAATTCTGTAAACTTTGCATTTATAGTAACAATCTAGATGTGATGATAAAGTCTGCACATTTTGGTTGACCTTTACAATGCTTGAATTTTACTTTTAAAAAGCTATATGATTTGATATTTATACCATAAACTTTCTTAAAATTGAGTTAGTACCTTTTAGAAAAAAGTGTAACCTGTGGGTAACCATTGGGGAGTCAAAATCCCCCTCCTATTCCAGTTTCCATTCCAAAGCCTCCCCTGGACTAGGGGCTCTGGGGGTCAACTGCAAAGCTTCTCAGGCCTCGTAAAACTGCCAGAAATTGAAACCTCACATCAATTCCTGGCAGTTCCCCGGAGTTTTCTGTGCTGCCTGCAAATTCCCATGAAGATTTTTTAACCTGCACTTCCACAGCAATTTACAGTGCTGCTTACTGACAAAAATCCCACTTTTCATGCATTTGTATTGTTAGTTTTTCATCCTCAGATGACAATACAAGCCTTCCACAGCTGTGCACTTGAGAGAGGTAAGTTTGCTTTCTACCCCGGCCTGCCAATAATGAGCTGCTGCAGTGCTGGACAAACATGCCTGCTAGGAGCTAATTTTTGTTCTTATTCAAACTCATACAAAGAAGTAGAAGACATACGCATAATAAATAAATAATAGTGTGGGTGTAAATTGACTGCTGAACTTATGTGTGAGGAAGCACCAACTTCTTCACTGTTTGCTAAGACCTTGTTAAAGGTGGAGATTTTCTCAAACCATTTACTTTTGCTTTATCCAGTGTATAGTACCAGAACAATAAATATAAAGAATAGAACTCTGCATTAAAATAGTTTATAAAACATATTAAAAGACATGCTCGGATCAAAGCCATAACCTGTCAGAGTTTGGGTCCTTTGAGGAAGCCATCTTGTGCCAGTGCTTAAAATGTCATTGTGAGTAGGGGGGTTCTCAGGTCTGATTGGATAATGGATGTGTGATGAATTGACAGCTAATTGAGATAAATGCTGAATGATTTAGAAATAATTTGATTGTTTTGAATGTATAGAATTGATGGTAACATGTTTAGGAATTACTCTGAGGCTTAATTGTTGTGAATGAGCTAGGAAACAATGTATTTTTGTTGTTAAACATGTTAACTGTAAATTCTGGAGGTCTAACCTGATAGGCCAGTTTGAACTGGAAAGGTGGGCCTTCAGGCTATATAAATGAGTGGAATGGGAGAGAAAAGTGGTTTTGTTTGTTTTGAAGGGCAGCACCAGAGTGGGTTTGGAGCTGCGTGAAGATTAAAGGAGTTTTCCCTCTATATTTATTTTTTTGTTAATTTCTCACCTTGGAGACTGGAAATAAAAGTCTGCCTATGTTCCAGCACTCCTCTTTGCCAGCCTGGTGTTTTGTCCTCCTCCACCATTCTAACTGCACCTCACCTCTCAACAACATACATAAAAAAAATTGTCACAACTGCAAAGGGCAAAAGCATTTTATTTTATTGCCATATATGCATAACAGAATCAATATCTAGTAAAAAGTAGTCCTACAGTAGGTTCTATTCATTTTGGGGGCATGTAGGAAGGCAAAATTGAGCATTGGGTATTGTAACTATTGTAAGAATAGTCTGAGCTTAACAGCCAGCAGAAAAGTAATTTTTTTCTCTGGAAATATTGTATGTATTTGAAAATGTAGTTTCTTCACGCACACATACACATGCAAACACGTCCATGTATCATTGCACAGAGTTACACACCCATGCACAGATGGTGAGGTGACTCTCAGTAGAGGCTGTGTGTTACTTCAGGGAGGTTTGACGGTCAGCCACTTTTACTGAAGCTGAGGCTTTAAATCTCACCAGGAAAGAGACGAAATGTGTTGAGTTAAGGTTTATGAGGTCAAGGTACGAAATTACTGACTGAAGAGCTATTGAACAAAACTACAAAGTAAAGGAGAGGAATGGAGGATGAAGAAAAATATATTTTTTTTAATGCACAACGGCTTAAGTCAAACTGCCAGATTTTGCACTCCTTGTTACAGAAGTAACAATATAGGATATCACCAGATTCATCCTGGTTTGTATTATTTTTAAAATGACATGAAATTCAGTTGGCAGACCCTTGAAACTTGCTCGAGTTGTGTAATCCATCAAAGAGAACATCAAGACTTTGTTTTATACTGTTTAATGGTAATGCAGTTTACTGCAGGTTTAGATTGATGAAAAGTCTGCATTGCATTACTTTGCAATGATGATTTAGCTACACACCACAGCAAAGAAATAAAACACTGCTGAGTGTAAACTGCACACATGTACCTATACACTCTGTTGCCCACTCATTCCCTCCATGACAACCATGCTAACTTGTATTATCCAGACAATATAACACAACACATGTTGCATGTGAGAAGCACAGTGAAGATATGGCAAACTTGGGTTAAGATAATTAGATTCAACTTTGTCATTACACATGTTCAAGTACAGAGCAACGAAATGCAGTTTAGCATCCAACCAGAAGTGCAATAAAGTAGTAAGTACCAATATACAGATGATAAATAAGTATTTTACAGATAATAAATTAGCATTTCAAGTGGAACTGTAATATATAAGTGAAAAATATACAGATTGGTTGAGGTAATATGTACATATTATACAGTTTAATTTGTGCATTAAATGTAAGTACACTAAGCAGGAACTATAAACATAATTTACAAAAAGCAAATGGGCATATGATAAATTAGGTAATACAGATTGAGTGAACATTAAATAGTCCCTAATAATAAACAGTAGCTGCCTAAAGTTACTAGACTAGTGCGATGTTCAGTACATAGTTTTTAGTGCAAACAGATTTCAAAGTGCGGGGGTCAGAGTTCCATAAGGACACAGCTCTGGGGAAGAAACTATTCCTCAGTCTGCTGGTCCTTGTCCAGAAGCTCCTGAAGCACCTGCCTGAGGTCAGGAGGGAGAATTGTCTGTGTGCAGGGTGGGAGGAGTCCTTCAGAATCCTGCGAGCTTGACGCAGACAGCGTTTTTTCTGGACTTCAATGGCTGGATGTGGAGTTCCTGTGATGCGTTGGGCAGTTTTCACCACCCACTGCAGTCCCTTGCGCTCCGCGACAGAGCAGCTCCCACACCAGACTGTGACACAGTTGTTAGGATGCTCTCAATCACGCAGTGGTAAAAGTTCACCAGGATGGCTGAAGACAGATGGTTCTTCAGAGTCCTCAGGAAGAAGAGGCGCTGGTGAGCTTCCTTGACAAGGCTGGAGATGTTGGTGGTCCAGGACAGGTCTTCCGAGATGTGGGTCACCAGGAACTTGAAGCTGGAGACCTGCTCAACGTCCATCCCGTTGATGTGGATAGGGGCATGCGTTCTTCTTTTCTCCTTCCTGAAGTCCACGATGAGCTCCTTGTTTTGCTGGTGTTAAGGAGCAGGTTATTTTTGGCGCACCATGTGGCCAGGTGCTGTACCTCTTCCCTGTAGGCTGTCTCATTGTTGTTGCTGATGAGACCAATCACCGTGGTGTTGTCTGTGAACTTGATGGAGTTGGATCCATGCACAGGTCTGCAGTCGTAGGTGAAGAGGGAGTAGAGGAATGGGCTCAGCACACAGTCCTATGGCACACCACTGTTGAGTGAGACAGTGGAGGAGCAGGTGTGGCCTGACCTAACATGTTGTTGTCTGTTAATCAGAAAGTCCAAAATCCAGTTGCAGAGGGAGGTGTTTAGTGATTAACTTTGAGGGGATGACAGTGTTGAAAGCTGAGCTGAAGTCCGCAAACAGCAATTGTGCATAGGTTTTGGTGTTGTCAGCACAATCATTTCACAATTGTTCAGTGCTGTGTGGACAGCACTGAACAATTGTGAAATGATGGGAGTGTTGTCTTGGTGGCAGTGTGTTGTAATTACACTGTAGCTGGACAGTGTTTGGATCATTCTGAACATGGGCACTACTTACGTATCTAAGCTGAACATCGTTGCATGAATTAAGTAATTCATCATTTGGCAAGCAGATGCCCTCGGACTTTCCCTCCCCCATCAGCTGACTGCCCCACAATCTGTTCCCACTTGTGATGAACAGGCAGGGGGAGACTCAGTAGCAGGATCACACCGACACCGAATAGAGTTCCAAAAAATAAAAGTTTAATAACCATGGTAGCAAAAAAAAAAAAAAAAAAAAAAAAAAAAAAAAAAAAAAAAAAAAAAAGTACAGGAAAACAAACAGGCTGGACAGGAAATGGCTGGAGAGCTAGTCTGATGAGAACTATGACAATCTGGCAAATTGGAATGGAACAGCTAGGAGTTTAAGTATTAAGGGAACTAATGGGATAACAGAACACAGGTGAGGAATAAAACTGGTGGGAAACTAAACAATGGCAGGAAGTAAAGCACACTGGGAAGCAAGGGTACAGGAAGTTACAAAATAAAACAGGAAATGAATCAGGAGTCCATATGGGTCGTCACAGTACCCCCACTGGACGACGCAGGGAGTTCAGGGTGACGATGAAAGTCTGCGATGAGTGAGTGATCCAGAATGTTACTGGCTGACTCCCATGACCTCTTTTCTGGACCATACCCCTCCTAATCTACAAGGTATTGACGGCCCCTGCGGCGGACCGCCAGCAAGCATTTCACAGTGTATATCGGTTCCCCCTCAATGACCCAGGGGGGGCGGAGGGGGTCAACGAGCTCTCCCTGGCAGGCTTGATCCTGGACACATGAGGTGGGGTGGATTCTTTTGGTCTGGGGAAGGCGGAGGCAGACAGCAGCAGGACTGACCACCTTGGAGATTGCGAAGGGTCCAAGGAATCTAGGAGCCAATTTGCGTGACTCCACACAGAGGGGCAGGTCCTTGGTGGACAGCCACACCCTTTGACTGGGACGATAATGGGGCGCAGGTGTCTGGTGCAGATTGGCATGCCTCTGGTACTGCCGAGGCAGGGCTGCCCGAGCCTTCCTTCATGTGAAGTGACACTTGCGAACCAGGGCCTGGGCCGAGGGAACAGACACCTTTCTCTCCAATCCAGGGAAGAGCGGGGGCTGGTAGCCATACACACTGGAAGGGTAATAAACCTGTGGCAGAAACGGGTAGAGAGTTATGTGCGTACTCAACCCATAGCAGTTGCTTACTCCATGTAGTCGGGCTCTGAGAGGCAAGGCAGCGTAGTCCAGTCTCCAGCTCCTGGTTGTATCTTTCCGTCTGTCTGGTGGACTGGGGATGACGGGAGGCTGACCGTTGCCCCGATAAGCAAGCAGAAGTCCTTCCAGAAATGTGATGTGAACTGAGGACCACGATCAGAGACCATGTCCTGGGGAAGACCATGGAGCCGGAACGCGTTAAACAGAACCTCTGCCGTCTCTTTAGCAGAGGGCAATTTGGGCAGAGGAATGAAGTGAGCCATCTTGGAAAGACGATCGAAAACAGAGGATAGCTGTGTTACCTTCAGAGACAGGGAGGCCAGTAACAATATCCACAGAGATGTGGGACCACAGTCATCCGACAGTTGCAGAGGAATGGGTAGAGGATGGAGCAGTCCAGCAGGACGGTGACGAGAGGGCTTGCTCTGAGAACAGACAGGACAGGCAGCAACAAATTCTCTCACTTCTCTACTCATAACTGGCCACCAGAAGCGTTGATGGATGAAGCTTATAGTCCGACTGATGCCCGGATGACAAGTTTGGATGAGTGATCTCCCCATCGGATGACTCGGGACCGGAGTGGCTCAGGAACAAAAAGGCGATTGGGTGGACATCCCTCAGGAACCTGCACCCCTCGAGTGCAGGCCTGACCTTGCTCTCAATTCCCCCGATGGTACAGGAGGGAGGCAGAATGGTGGATGGCGTCCTGGGTGGAGCGTCAGGGTCAAACGACCAGGAAAGGACATCTCGTTTGGTGTTTCTAGAGCCAGGGCGATGAGAGGGAAAGTTAAAGCGAGTAAAGAAGAGGGCCCACCTGGCTTGCCTTGAGTTGAGTCTTTTAGTAGAGCGGATGTATTCAAGATTCCTGTGATCTGTCCAGACCAGAAATAGCTGTTCTGAACCTTCCAACCAGTGGCTCCATTCCTCCAGGGCCAGCTTGATTGCTAACAATCCCCTGTTTTCCACATCATAATTTCTCTTGGCCAGAGAGTTTTCTGGAAGAGAAGGCACAAGGATGTACTTTATTGTCTGTCACAGAGAAAAGTTAGCAAATCCCAGAAAACGCTGCAACTGTTTGCGAGAGCAGGGCTGAGACCAATCAGAGACTGCACTTACCTTAGAAGGATCCATCTGGATACTCCCTTCCGCCACAATGAAGCCCAGGAATGACAACTTCTGGACATGGAAGTCTCATTTCTCTGGAGAACCCGACAGACAAGTTGGACATGTTCCTGCTCAGATTTTGAAAAAAAAAAAAAAAAAAAAAAAAAAAAAAAAAAAAAAAAACCCACACACACACACACTATCATCGAGGTACACAAACTGGTTAAGCATGTCCCGGAGCACATTGTTGACTAGGGCCTGAAAAACTGCTGGGGCATTAGTGAGGCTGAAGGACATAACGAGATACTCATAGTGGCCACTAAGTGTGTTGAACGCGGTCTTCCACTCGTCCCCCTCCCTAATCCTAACCAGATGGTAAGCATTTCTGAGGTCGAGTTTGGTGAAGAGGGTGGATCCTTGTACCAGTTCAAATGCAGATGACATTAAAAGGGAGGGGGTACTGGTTCTTAACAGTGATCTCGTTTAGTCCTCTGTAGTCGATGCATGGCCGAAGAGACTTGTCCACAAAGAAGAAGCCTGCTCCAGCTGGAGAGGAGGATGGCCGGATAATCCCTGCAGCCAGGGAACTCTGGATGTAGTTATCCATGGCCTCTCTCTGGAGCTGAGTAGAGACATCCTTTGGGTGGTGAAGCCCTAGGGAGGAGATCAACAGAACAGTTGTAGGGTCTGTGGGGTGGCAGAGAAGTAGCTCGTGCCTTGTTAAAAACCTCTTTTAGATCCAGGTAAGCAGGAGGAACAGCAGAAAGATCTGGGAACTCAGAAAGAAGCACATTGGACTTGGGGAAGACAGGAGAGGCAACAGTTAGGCAGGTTGAGTGGCAAAAATTACTCCATCCCAAAATAAGCCCAGTCGATATGGGGATTGTTTTTTTAAACCATGGGTGGCCCAAAATGAGGGCTATCTGTGGGGAGTGGATGAGGTTGAAGGAGATGTGTTTGGAGTGGTTACCTGATAACAGAAGACACACAGGTCCTGTACGATGAGTAATGTGGCAGAGTCGACTACCAGTGGCTGTATTGGCCACCAGGGGGTGAAGAAGAGGCTCAGGGGGAAGCAGTAATTGTTTAGCCAGGTTGTAGTCTATAAAGCTGGTATCAGGCCCAGAATTGATGAAGATGACAGCTTCAAGGACTGGGTGGAGGTGAACAACTGTGCTAGGGTCAGGGGTTGGGAGACAGGAGGTTCAGAAAGGGCTTGGCCCACCAGTAGCCTCCTACCTACTGATGAAACCCTTAGTTTTTAGTGGACAGTGGGGCAGGAAATGTCGGAGTTGACCACAGTAGAGACCCCTTCGCTCTCTGACCCGGCATTGACACTCTTCAGTAGAGAGGTGAGTGCAACCCAACTGCATTGGCTCCTCAGGGTTATTAGGAGCAATGCTGGTACAGAGTGCAGAGGATTCCTGGGATCCCCATCAGACTGGTGCTGCCATCTATAAGCTGGAGACTGAACCAGTCCCAGAGAACGCTCTCTTCCCTCCAACAGTCGATTATTGATCATGACAGCCAGGACAACAAGGGAACAGGGAGATTGAGCTGGTCCTTGATGTCCTCTGCTAATACATTGTGGAAGGCCTTAGCAAGAGCGTGATTATTCCAGCCACTGTCAGTGTCCAGGGTGCAGAATTCAATGGCGTAATCCACAACTCTTGCCCTGCCTTGGTGGAGGCTCAGGAGCCCCCGAGCTGCCTCCCGACCTGGTATGCGATGGTCAAAAACCTTCTGGAGAGCGCCTGAAAAGTCTTTGAATGCGTTACATATGGCAGCCTGTCTTGCCCACTCTGCCATGGCCCCCTCTCGTGCTCTGCCAGTCAGGTGAGTAATGACTGTTGCCACTTTAGCTCGCTCAGTTCTATAGGAGGAGGGATTCAGATCGAACAAAAGAGAGCAATTTACCAGGAATGAGCGGCAGGTGGCTGAGTCCCCGTTATCTCTCGATCTGGACCACTCTTGGCTCTTGGACGGGTATTCAGGGCTGAAGAAGAATACACATTGGGGCCCTCTCCAGACCAGGAGCCACTTCCCCTCTGCCACTCTTGACCCTTTGATCTTGTCAACTAGGTGTCCCCTGCAAGTCTGATAGCAAATGTCTCCTTCCTACCTTTTGTTCCCCATGTTCTTACGTCACTGCTTTGATCTTACTGTATAAACCTGTATCTGTCTTGACTCTTGGTCCATTCACTGACTCAGATCCGCTCTGTGTCAGTGCACCAGTGTGCTGGCATGCTTGAATAAACTCCCATCACCACAGCAAACCTCTAACGTGGACTTGGATTTTTTCCTCAACAATTTGGTGCCGTGACCCGGATGGCAACATACTTCCATGGAGACTTTCTTCCAGATCAAGGACACACCAGTGACCAGTGCTCCAAAATTTCAGAGGTAAGGGGCCCTTTTGAAAACCCAAATTTTTGTTGCTGTGTCTTGTTGGAGGTCTGAAGCTGTCCCACAGAAGTTGACGGTAGGAATGCTTGTATTAAAGGAGTTTACACTTTAGAGATGGTAGGAATGCTTGTGTTGTATAAACCTTGGAAATTTGACTCTGTCATAGAATTGCTTGCCTCTTCCTAACCTAAGAATCTGACTCACTCTTCTTCAGGTTAAACATTTCAGATTATAGAGAAAGGAAATTCATGGAAATGGCCAATTGGAATAGATCATAGGATTGGGCCGAGTGTTTCGGGGAAACACGGCTATCTACTGAGAGATAGATGAAGGTCAATGTTGGGAACGCTGAGGTAATAGTCCAGAGAGACTTGTAAGAAGGAGGCCTACGCAGGATCGGTAGTTTGAATTAATCCTAAAAGCAAATTACCCAATTCTGTAGGGATTGATTTATTTCTCTGTACATTAAGGAATGGATTGTATCTTCTAAGTAGTATTATGATAAAAGTGATTTGTTGGCAAAAGGAAGAGTAAATGAATGTTTTAGAAGGGATTTTACAGAAAGAAAATGGGAAGTTATTTTAGTAAAAGGTCAGAAAGAGTTTACCGGTCCTGAAAAGTACATGTACGATAATTATGGTACCGATAGTATTAAATATGTTGCAACATGGATTAGAATAACTGCAGATGATGGTGATCTCAGATTTCCCCAGAATGGGACATTTGACCAGACCAGACTAGAAAATTTGAAACATTGAGCTCACACTTAGAAACGAACACTTCTACTCCCTTAGACAGTGGAGGGATGAAAGTAGGTGCCGTAATGCGGAGTCCCAAATAGCTTTGCTTACCGATCAAAATAAAAAGGTTAATAACCCAACTGGAAGAAGAAAAGAAACAACGCAGACAAACTTAAATTGATTTTGAATTAAATGAAATCCTCCAGAACCACCAAAAAAAACAAACAAATAAAAACCCTTTATCCTGTAAAAGAGATAAGGAATCAAGTGATGATACCACTGACGATGAATGGATTTTAGAACATCCAAGATCTGAGGTGATTAGTCAAGAAGATGGAGAAAGATGGACTCCAGTAAGAAAAGGAAAACGAAAGAACCAACAAGATTGGCTCCAATTACTACAATGGGAAATGATATTTACAAACTTTGGCGTCGAATTGAGCTAAAGGCAATGGTAGGAGATTTTCCCCAAGGATGTCAGGAAAAATAAGCAAAAATGACTAGAGAAATGGGATTCTGTAGGCAAAATATACAAACTGCATATGCCTGACATGATGCAACTGTTGAAACTGACTTTGCAGGGAATTTCACAGACATCAATAACTTTCTTTCAAATCAGACAGCAATTTCACAGACATTGCCAAAATCACACCAGAGAAAGCACAGACATTTTACAGTGTTATAGCTTTAGCAGTTCAACAGGAGATACTACAACAGATTGACTTTACTCCTCTCACAAAAATTTGACAAGGAAGAGAGGATAATCCTCGGGAAGTTTATGAAAAAGTGATGTTGACAGCAAAAGAAAATTGTGGTCTGACACAAAGCCAGATTAAATAACTTCCACCTGGGTATATGCAGAATATATTTGTGAACAGTCTCCAACCAAAAATTAAAAGGAAAAGTGCAATTGACAGTAGGATGGACAGGTAAACTAATGACTGAACTGGTAGAGATAGCCCAGCACCACTGGGACAACACAGAACAAGGGGAGTACAAAATGCATGAATCGCTAAAGTTTGCTCAAGTATCTCACTACACAGGCATGTTAGGTTTTAGCACTTCACACTCCTTCCTTCTTTCAGACACCACACCCGTGAATCTGTTAGGGCGAGATTTGTTATGCAAACTAAACTGCACCATCTATTGTACACCGGATGGCAATCTTTTTAGAGACTAACCAAGATAACACTACAGCTGTACTAGCAGCCCTGATAGATCAAACTCAAACCATGAGTGATGAAAAAGGGAAAGTGTATGATAGAATAGTGTCCAGTGTGACCCCGTCAGGGGTATGGGCCTCTTCCTCTAATGATGTTGGTTTGATTAGAACTGCTGAACCAGTAGAGATATTACTAAAACATCATGCATGCCTGCCAAGGATTTCACAGTATCCTCTTTCTGAAGAAAAGAGAGAAGGCATTCGTCCTGTAATTAAATCTGTTTAACCAAGGGATAATAGTACCATGTAACAGTCCATGCAACACTCCTATACACCCTGTTAAAAGGCCAGGCAAGCCAGAATACAGATTTGTACAAGACCTACGAGCTATCAATGAGGTAGTGCTTCCCCGTTTTCCGTTAGTTATCATATCTCTGTGAAGACGGTGTGGTGTTTCCGGGACCTCGAGCTGCTAGCTGTTAGCCTGCGGCCATATTATCTGCCGAGGGAGTTCAGTCACGTGATCACCATCTGTGTTTACATCCCTCCGAGAGCGGACGCAGCCACGGCCTGTGAGAAGATCCACTCTGTCACAGCAAGGCTGCAGACACAGCACCCTGAGGCTTTCATGATCATTTCTGGGGACTTCAACCATGCAACTTTGGACTCTACTTTGGCTGTGTTCCACCAGGTTGTAGACTGTCCCACAAGAAACAGGACAATTGATCTGCTGTATGCTAATGTGAGGGATGCATACACAGCCACACCCCTCTGATCACAACCTGGTTTACCTACAGCCACTGTACACCCCCTGGTCCGAAAGCAGCCGGTAACAACTCGCTCCAGCAGGAGGTAGTCCCCTGAGATGGAAAATGCTCTGAGAGACTGTTACAACACCACAGATTGGGATGTGCTGATCAACCAGCATGATGAGGACATAGAGGGGCTGACACACTGACGGATTACTTGAACTTCTGCGCAGACGTGGTCTCCCCTGTTAAGACTGTCTGCTGTTACCCTAATAACAAGCCATGGGTAACGCGGGGAGTCAAAGCTGTCCTTAACCAGAATAAAGCTGCCTTCAGGAGCAGAGACAGGGAGGCCATGAAGGCAGCAGAGCAGGAGGTGAAACATCGTGTGAGGGAAGCTAAGGACAGCTACAGGAGAAAGGTGGAGCAGAAGCTAAAGGAGAACAACATGGAGGTCTGGGAAGGTGTGAGGACCATCACAGGTCATAAGACAAAGACCTGAGCCGCGGGGGGGGACAGTGGAGAGGGCGAATGAACTGAACGACTTCTTTAACAGGTTCAACCAGACCATGCAACCTCCCTCACCCCCACTGCAGCCATCTCTCCTACTTCCCACAACACACCTCCCACCAGACACCACAGTACCCCCCTCCTCCTCAACACAATCTCCACCCCACATCACCACAGACCAGGTCAGAGGACAGCTGAGGAAGCTCCGACCCAGGAAAGCAGCAGGCCCGGACAAGGTGTGTCCAAGACTATTGAGGACCTGCGCTGCACAACTGGGGGAACCACTACAATGGATCTTCAACCTCAGCCTGCAGCTAGGGAGAGTGCCCACCCTCTGGAAGACATCCTGCATTGTTCCGGTTCTTAAAAAGAACCGGCCCAGCGAGCTGAATGATTTCTGGCCGGTGGCACTCACTTCACACCTGATGAAGACGTTGGAGCGGCTCTGCCTCAGTCTCCTCAGACCCCAGGTGCAACACGCCCAGGACCGCCTGCAGTTTGCCTACCAGCCAGGTGTTGGTGTGGAGGATGCCATCCTTTACCTGCTACACCGAGTCCACTCCCATCTGGACAAGGGGAGAGGCACAGCGAGGATTCTCTTCTTGGACTTCTCCAGTGCCTTTAACACCATCCAGCACCCTATGCCTATAAATTGAACAGGATGGGAGTGGACCCCCCACCTGGTGGCCTGGATCTCCAACTACCTCACCGACAGGCCACAGTATGTCAGGCTGAAGGACATCACGTCTGACACTGGTCAGCAGCACTGGAGCCCCCCCAGGGCACAGTGCTGGCCCCTCTTCTCTTCACCTCGGACTTCTGTATGTGACACAGCTCTGAGTTGTAACAGAAGTACGCCGATGACACAGCCATCGTTGGATGCATCAGGGATGACAGAGAGGAGGAGTATCGGAGTCTGGTGGGGGACTTTGCTGTTTGGTGCCGCACAAGCCACCTAGAGCTCAACACCTCTAAGACAAAGGAGCTGGTCATAGACTTTGGGAGGTCCAGACTGAAGCCGAGACCAGTCCTACTAGAGGGAGCTGAGGTGGAGAGTGCAGACTCATACAAATACCTCAGGCTGTAGCTGGACAATAAACTGGACTGGTCAACACACACCAGCCATCTGTACGGGAAGACACAAGGCAGGATGTACTTCCTAAGGAGACTGCGGTCTTTCAACATCTGCAGCAAACTGCTGCAGATGTTTTACCAGTCTGTGGTTGCCAATGTCCTCTTCTACACTGTGGTGTGCTGGGGAAGGCAGCACATCCAAGGAGGACACATCCAGACTGGATAAACTGACCAGGCAAGCCGGCTCTGTGATCGGCATGAAGCTGGACCCTCTGGTGACGGTGGCAGAGACAAGGACACTTAAACTGTTGGATATTATGGACAATGCCAGCCATCCTTTGCACACCATCATCAGCAACCAGATGAGCCTGTTCAGTGAGAGTCTGCTCCTTCCCAAGTTCAGGACTAACAGACTGAAGAACTCCTTTGACCCTCAGGCCATCAGGCTGTACAACTCCTCACACGGGGGAGGAGGTAACAGGGACAGAGGGCAGAAGTTTCTTAGCCACTAATCACCTCATATATACATACATATTTCTTTTAACCTTTGTGTGCTGTATGCTTTCCACTGTACTGTACAAGCTGCTGGAGACTGAATTTCCCTGAGGGAGTCATCCCAAAGGGATCAATAAAGTTGAGTCTAAGTTCCAAATCCGACCACTGTATTGTCTTCCATACCTGCCAACTCGAGTCACTATACTGTTTGACCTCTACAGTGCATTCTTTTCAGTTCCTCTACATAGATAGTACTTGTTTGCATTTACCTATGAAGGACAATATACATTCACCAGATTACCCCAAGGATACACTGAGTCACCCACAATCTTTTCACGTGCTTTACACAATGATCTTAAAGATCTTTCATTTCCAGGAGGTTCTACTTTGATACAATATGTAGATGACTTACTTTTAGCCTCTCCTTCTGCTTCAGCTTGTGAAACTGACACAATTATCTTTCTTAAGGCATTAGATGTGAAGGGTCACAAAACTTCCCTAAAGAAGGCTCAATTGTGTCAGAATGAGGTCCAGTATTTGGAACACAAATTAACTGGTCCTACAAGGGTCCTTACACCCTCCAGAGTAAAAGCCATATCAGAAGTGCCCAAACCCATAAATATGTCACAAATGAAGACATTTTAGGAATGACAGGCTATTGTAGACAATGGATAATGGATTATGCATCACTTGCAGCACCACTCCAAGACATATCCAAACCCTCAGCCTGTACTCAGCCCCTGATCACAACAAGCAGATGAGTCATTCAACAAATTAAAACAGGCATTGCTGTCAGCTCCTGCACTAGGGTTTCCTGACTATAATCACTTTCATACTTTGTGCAAATCCACATTTCTCATGTACAAAATCTGTTCTCGCTCAACACCATAACTCCTCTTACAGACCTGTTGCTTATTTTTCTTACAGACTAGATCCTCTAGAAAAGGACTTCCACCTTGTCTTAAAGCCGTAGCTTGCAATCAACAAATCTGCTGACATTGTCTTAGGTTCTCCACTCAGTCATGGTCCCACACGATGCACTCACCCTGATCACAAGCGAGGCACACAGACATGTGACTGGGACCAGAGAGGCAAAACTCATACTAACACTCACTGCTCCACACATTTCACTCAAGAGATGTACCATTCTTAACCATGCTACTCTTCTACCAACAGATGATGGTGGCGATCCCCATAACTGTGTAGATGTCGTTTCATATTCGTCTAAACCTCGTCCTGATCTTTTAGAAACTCCTCTCGCTAACTGATCTTGTTTTATACACTGATGGCTCTGCTTATATAGAAAATGGAGTGCCGTACACAGGGTATGCAATTTGTGATAACTTTCTATTATTGAAAGTGCCGCCCTGCCACCCTCAAGCTCCGCCCAAGTAGCTGAGTTGTATGCCCTGATGAGAGCCTGTCACCAAGCAAAAGGTAAAACTGTTACCATTTTCAGACTCCAGATATGCCTTTGGATGCTTGCATGACTTTAGTATACTGTGAGCAAATCGACAATTTATTACATCAGGGACACCTGTTAAACATGGCAAACTGATTAGTGAACTGTTAGATGCATGCAACTACCTTAATCTATTGTTGTTAAATGTGAAGCCCACACCAAATCTGAGGATCCTGTTTCACGAGGCAATGCACTGGCCAACCATGCCGCCAAAGCAGCTGCCAAAATTGGTATTCCTGTCAATGTAAAGCTCTGTCTTTCCATACCTGCTAGCAACCTTGCTTCTACTAATGATGTGGCTCTCTTACAGGAGACCGCGGATGAGAAAGAGCATAGTTTGTGGCTTTCCCATGGATGTAAATAATTTGTGGGTCCACAATGACAGCTGCGTTGTGGCTCCCATGACTCTGTACCCGTGGCTACTCATGTCACATGTTTGTCCCATGTGAGCAAAGGGGGGACGTGTCAGTGTTGAAAGACTGGTTTGCTCCGGGATTTACATTCTATGCACAAAAATACTGTAAACAGTGTTTAATCTGTCAAACACAACCCAGGAAAAACAGTTACAACAATGTCAATGCATCCTTCCCCTCGGGGACCTTTTGAATCTTTACAAATTGATTTTATTCATATGCCAAAATGTGATGATACAAAAATATCCATGTATGTATAGACATGTTCTCAAACTGGCCTGAAGCATGGGCATGTAAGAAGGCGGACTCTACGTCCGTTGCAAAATGCCTGTTAAAAGACATTGTGCCAAGATTTGGTATTCCTCAGACCATCAATTCAGACAGAGGTACCCATTTCACTGGACAAATAATGACTGAACTCTGTAAGTCACTAGGGATTAAACAAAGGCTACATTGTCCATATCATCCACAGTCTTCAGGGCTAGTTGAAAGACAAAACGGGGTCTTGAAAAACAAACTAGCCAAACTGTGCTGAAATAGGCCTGAGCTGGACAATGCTGTTGCCTCTAGCCCTAATGTCAATGAGGTCCACACCCATCAGGAAACAAACACACCTCATGAAATTATCACCGGTCGACAAATGACTATACCAAGTAATTCAGTGCTATGCATAAAAAAAAACAGATGGATCTCCATGCTATGGATGAGTCCATGATCTAATTTTGTTCTGCTCTAACCTCTGCTGTTCAGCTAATCCACAGACAAGTGAAAGCTATCCAGTCTCTTCCTAGTGACAAACCCTGCCACAACATCCAAACAGGAGATTGGGTTTGCGTCAGAGTGTTCTGGCGGAAAAACGCCCTGAAACCCTCCTGGTCCAAACCACAACACGTCCTGCTCACCACTAACACAGCAGTCAAGTGTGAGGGTCATCCCACTTGGATTCACCCATCCCACTGTAAGAAGACGCCGCCTCCACCATGCACTGGAACTCGGCAGAATTCTTCATCCTGTGGGTCCTCTTTCTTACCAACTGCGGAGCAATAGGAAGGATGGCTACATCCCTGGGAAGGATCGACTTCTTTGAAGGACAACGCAGGCACCGGAGTCCCAGAAGAAGCTGCAGGACAACCACAGCCATCGAGGGAACAGAGAAACAACACAGACACCAGAGTCTCAAGCAAAGCCGCTGCACACCCGACACTGATTATGGCATTGAGAAACAACACCAAACAGAACAAATGACCAACAGAAAGCCTAAATGAGTTATAAATGACAATGAGAAAAATCTACAGATACCTGATCATAATGCTACCTTACAAGAAATATCTAACCACTTGAATAACATTGGCAAGACATTACATAGCCCTGTTTCCACTGGTTTGTTTGACTGAGTTAAGCAAAAATTAGGGGCATTGGGTTATGTCATTTTTGAGTTTCTCTTACTTGGATTTGGAATTCTGATTGTTTTTAGCCTCCTAGTCACCTGTCTCAGATGTATTTGTAAATCTTTTATCACTAGAACAACCACTAAAATCATGTACTCCACTGCACCTGAACCACCAATAGAAGAAAATCCTGATTTTTTGTTTGAAAAATAAGTTGATTATGACTAAGCAGAGTTGTTTTGTATTTTTCACTTAGTTTCAGTATTATTTTGTTTTCAATTAAGTTTCCGAGTGAAATTGCTCCTGTGTTGTGTTTAAAAAAAAATATAAAGTGGACTGAAGAATACACATTGGGGCCCTCTCTAGACTTATTGATTATGTTTGGAAACCCCCTTGATCCCCCTCAAGAATACACATTGGGGCTCCCCTCCAGACCAGGAGCCACTTCCCCTCTGCCACTCTTGACCCTTTGATCTTGTCAACTAGGTGTCGCCTACAAGTCCGATAGCAAATGTCTCCTTCCTACCTTTTGTTCCCCATGTTCTTACGTCACTGCTTTGATCTTACTGTATAAACCTGTATCTGTCTTGACTCTTGGTCCATTCACCGACTCAGATCCGCTCTGTGTCTGTCAGTGCACCAGTGTGCTGGCATGCTTTTCACATCACCACAGCAAACCTCTAACCTGGACTTGGATTTTTCCTCAACAGGGCTCAGTGACCACTTCCTCTGGGGCAGGCTGAGCTGGAGAAGTGGGAGCGGCCGTAATGGTCTTGTGCACCAGCTGTAGCTGGTTATAAAGAGAGCCCACCGTGTTCTCCAGAGAAGACTGGACGCTCTCCTGCTGGAACTGAAGCTGCTGCATGGTGGTAGCGAGAGATGTCAGCAGCTGTTCATGCTGAAGAAGCCGTTGGCCCTGATTCCGCATGGCGACTCTGAAGGGCTCTGATCCTGCTGAGTCTGTCATGGCCAGATTGTACTGTGATGAACAGGCAGGGGGAGACTCAGTAGCAGGATCACACCGACACCGAATAGAGTACCAAAAAATAAAAGTTTAACAATCATGATAGCAAAAAACTGACAAAAAGGCACTCCAAAAAGGCTCAACTAACAAAACAAAAGGCAACTCCAAAGAGGCTCAAGTGACAAAAATAAAACGTAAACTCCAAAGACGCTCAAAAAGGTACAGGAGGCGGAAACAAGACAGGAAATGGCTGGAGCGCTAGTCTGACGAGAGAACTATGACAATCTGTCAAATTGGAACGGAACAGCTAGGAGTTTAAGTACTAAGGGAACTAATGGGATAATAGAACACAGGTGAGGAATAAAACTGGCGGGAAACTAAACAATGGCAGGAAGTAAAGCACACTGGGAAGCAAGGGTACAGGAAATTACAAAATAAAACAGGAAGTGAATCAGGAGTCCATACGGGTCGTCACACCACTCCCCCCATCTGATCCTCAGTTGCGTGGCCTTCCCCGCCCACCTCCTCATCCTCACCTGCATTTCAGGCCTTTCAATCAAACAGATGTTTGTTTATTGATTGTAAGAATGACTTATCCTCTTTTGCAAATAAACTCTTCGTATATAATACTAATTAATTAATAATAATTGTGTGTAAGTAATGTTTATGAAGGCCCCTTTGGAAGTTTTTCCCTGTTTGGATTTGACCCTTGCCTGCCTTAATTCTGTAAGTCTAACACAAGTTTGACCACTATCTTAGATTTAAACATATGTACACATCAAAAAGCACTGATGCATGTATCAAATACATGACTTACAAACTGTTCTCATGAATATGCTGGTCATACAATAAATGGCCTAGAGCATTCTGGTTTGTTGTTAAGAAGTCTGGTTCATGACCTGGGGAGAGCGACTGCGTGCCCAGCAACAAAGGCTAAGTATATACAATATATCACTTCAATATCGATAAGAAGCAAGGTGACAACTACCAGAAAAGAAATGAGTGAGTCAAATATTCTCTGACTCACTGTATTTGATGTCAAAGTCCATTTTCTTTTCTTTCATGTAGAAACATAGAAAACTCTTGTTTCCTTTAAAATTGTGTTAATGCTCCAAAGCCCCTTTCACACATGCACTGCTATGTATGTGTGAATGCAAATGTCCAAATCAGTTGGAGCAAACTTTAAACTCACTTTAACCGGCCAGCTCCCCAGTACAAAGTCCGCACAATGTCCGAGTTAGCTGATGTGTGAATACAACAGGTAACGGTCCGGACAATTCATGGCGAGCGAGTGGGTGTGTTGACTTCCAGCAGTCAGCTGCTCTCATCCACAGCCACTGTATTTTACAAATGTGGCTGGTGCTGGATAAACACAACCAGTTAAAAGCTGCAATATCTAGCACTAATGGGAGAGAGGACTTCCCCTGATTCCTCGTAAAATAAAAGCTGTTTTATTTCTGATGAAAAAAAAAATGCGGAAATACAAACTGCAGTGACTTCTTGCATCACATCCTGCTCTTACCTAACCTAAACGGACTATATCCAGTAAGTGTAAACGCGTCTGACATGGAAATCTCCTGCTGTGTGCTGCACGTGTGAAAGGGCAACTCAACACATAGTCTGGACCCGATTGTCACATATTGTCACTTTATATGTGAAAACAACTTATCTGTTGATGTAAGACCAGAGTGTGAATTGCTTCACATATGGAGCTTCATTTTTAATTTAGCTGTTTCCCTTTGGCATTGTCCACACGATGTCTCGACTGCAACACTGCAGAGTCCCTTTTGACTCCACACGCTGGCTAACATTTACTAGACATTACAACCCAGAGGGGCGGCATTTCACCTATTTGAGAAACCTTAATGAATACTGGGGAGGAGATCAAGAGATGGCAATGTAGAAATGTAAATGATAGTTATAGTTTTTTGGGAGTCTTGGCTCGCCTTGGACAATGCGGCAGTTTTCAGATTTCTAATAGCAAAGACTTTCTCATTAGTGATCTGACCTGAGGCAGGCTGGATTCATGAAGAGCATTCAATTACTTAGAAGATTAAATCAACACTGGAGCCTGCAAGACCTTTAAAACACCAACTGTTTTTTGTTTTGTCCCTTCTCTCTCTTTCCTACACACACATTTTCTTTCCACACTATCCAGTCACTGACCTTGTTACAGACTCGTTAATAGAAATAATAATTGCTCCCTGGTTTAATCCCAGCATTCCACTGGGATTACTGGTTTTAATTTAGCCTGTCCTCCCAATCTTTCGTTTTCTAATTGGGAGATTGCGTGAAATAATTAGATATGGTATAAGCCATTATATCTTAATTATTTAAATCTCACATATGTGTTAACAGTCTGAGACTATATGATAACACATACAATGACTTTTGTGTGTTTAATGAGGTAAAGGAATTATGGCACAAACAACAACATGTCTTAATTAGTCTGATCTTTTAAGGGATTAGTCATATCCTCTGCAATGTAATTTACACTGTACTAATGTGTTGTCGTCATGTCATAATTATCCACAGCAATGGTAATCAAACTGTGAGCTTGACTGACTGTTGTTGTTGTTTTCTGTACCAAATGGAAAGGTAGCTGGGCTGGGTGATTATCTGCACTTTCATAGATATTTTATTGACTTGCTTCCAGTGATGACTGTAACATTTCAACTATGCAGTGCAGATTATAGTATATTAACTAAAAGTTATCATCTCCTTTTAAGTACCAGATTGTGTTGATGTATCCAAAAAAACTGTGTCTCCATCTCCCCAGACTAATTTCGTCTCTCACTGAGCAGGACGATCATCAGTTACTATAGAAAATAATTAGCCATGGCGGTGTCGACACTAGTTTAATTTTACGGATTAAAGATCTTTGGACATTAATACCGTTTGGTGTCCTGACTGTTCACAGGAGAGGGAGCTTATCCTACAATGGTACAATAAGAGGATCTAATGGCTAATTTGGGGGTTGTAACATAAAAGTAATATAAAGACGTGAGGACTTACCTGTACCATTTCTACTGTGCCTTACTTTATAGGAAATTAAAAAATCACTGGGTGGTGGGTAAGAAGTTTGAGTTTGAAGAAAATGCTAGGATGAATGTATACAGTGATTTGGGGATTTTCAGGACACTTTGTTTCTATCATGATCTTAAGTAAGACATCATAAATCATTTTGTACAGGTTTATGTAGTCCATGTTTTAAGTCTCTATCACCTCACTCTGACATCTGTTTGCTTTATTTAATGAAATGAGACTGATGTCTAACCTGTGACACCATGCTGATGATGATTCAGTTCTTCCTCACAGTCATCACAGGTGAAGTTCATTTTTTTACATACTTACTGACTACTGCAATATTAATGTTTTTCTTAAATCATACTCTAAAGCAGCACTTCAATGCCCTGGAATTCTATTAGGTGACATTAATAAACTTAAAGGGGCGCTTCAGCGATTTTACACATGAAGTTCGGTTTACTTGTTGCGGTGAGTTCTACAACTTGTGAAAACAGCTGTGTAATGGCTTCTGTGGCCCTGGAGGGGCTTTTCTAAAGTCTCAGGAAATAACCCTGATGATGTCATCAGTTATTTTCAGTTTAATTTTTAATTACTGTATCCATGACAATGAAGGGCCCCTAACCTTAACAAATTACTCATTTTGACCCAAACCATTTTTCTTACATGCTTACTGACTACGATGTTTCCCTGAACCCAACTATATCGTGTCTGTGCCTAACCAAACCTTAACCACAGCGTTGTCGCATCAAAAAACTGATTTTATTTTCAATAGTGATTTGTAGCGGTTTTGGAAGGAACAGACAAATGATGTTGTCCTGATAAGCATTTTCTGATTTGACACTCTTATGTGTTGTCCTAAAGGGCATGAACAACCTATATTTCATTTGGATGACTTATTGTGTGTGTGTGTGTGTGTGTGTGTGTGTGTGTGTGTGTGTGTGTGTGTGTGTGTGTGTGTGTTGGCTATGGGTTTAGGCTGATTTGATTTTCTGGCATCTTTTTTATACCACTTAATATGAAAGCAGGACAATAGTTATTGGCTAACTAGGAATCAATAATAAAACTTTTTCCAGCAAGCTCAGCGCTGTTAACTTTTACAGAACTACTGAAATGACCCTGATATTATTGTGGCTAAGTTAAACACAATGAAAGAGATACTGTGGTAATAACTGCAATACACACCTCCCCCTAAAAAAAAAAAAAAAAACCTGTCCAAATAAGGCTTTAGACTGATAAGATGGGTACCGTCTGGCCTGGTGCTTATTTCAAATAAAAGTAAAGGTAATAATATGTAATGGCTTCCATGGTACTATAAAGCAGGGTAGACTTGAGATGGAGGACATCTAACAATGACTGAACTCACCCTGCAGTGTTACTTAAGTTGCAAACTCCATTCCCCCTGTATCATTTCCAATATCATTCATCTTCCCTCTGTATGACAGCCAACAATGGCAGTTTAATTAGTCCCTGAGCTGGCCAACTCTCCCCATCACCTTCGGCCTGTATCCTTTCCACTCTCCATCTTGCTCAGTCTCTGTGTCTCTTTCTTCCTATATCTGTGTCCATCTCATCTGTCCTGTAACAATACAATAAGCCTGACAACTTGGCAGTCGGATCCACTTTTCTGCTGATTTCATCATGCAGTCTCTCGTTCTGCTGCCACGTGTCTGCTCAGAGACGGAGAGACTAGTGGTGAGCGCAACTTATTCTAGCACTGAGACAAATTAACTGCCATTGTCGGCTTTGATACCGAGGTGAAGGGAAATGATGTTGAAAAGGATTCAGGAGGAATATAGAGGCTGAAATGTGAAAACCTGTAGGCACAGTAGGAGACAGGAGCTGATGGAGACGGTTAGATGGCTTCTAAGCAAATACAACTATTTATCTGACTTGCTAGGATTTAATCACCTTTACTGTGCGGTTTTCTTTTATTTATTTATTTTTACAATCCACATAGTATTTACACCTTTTTGTATTATTAGATGTCAAACTTTACTCACAGTGACATTTGCGAGTTATGGAAAGTACATTATGTCCTGCAACAGTGACAAATGTATTAAATGTATTTCACTGTATAGGAAGGGCTCCATTTCTGTCGGTAGTTCCACTCAAGAAAGCGCAGGGTCTCTCTCAGTCTTTGCTAAGCCATGTTGCATCTGAAGCTGTAATTTTAATCTCACCATGATATTACTATCTTTAAATGTGTTTCACCATTAGAACCTTTTTGCTTTTTGCCCCTTATTACCCTGTAACATAAATTTCAGTGTAATATTAACCGGATATACCCATTGTTAATACCAAGCTACTACCTGGTTATTACTTTGGTAATTATATGGTATTACTTAATTATTACGCATTTAATATCAAACCATTACTCCACTTTTACTATGTTATTACCCAGCTGTATGGTAAAGTGCTACCAAAGAGGGTTGTATTAGATTGATACAACTTCATTCATACAATCCTTGAAGCGGAAAACCTCTTGGTTTTAATAAAAGCCCAATTAGACAAGAGTAGTATTGGCAGAAAACAAACTGAACCCTGCCCAGCAAACAGAAACTCTGTTGGTATTCATTTAAAGGTTTGTGTGGTTGAGCAAGCTGACGGTGAAGGGCAAAGATTATTGAATAACCTTGGGCTCATGGTCTCTGTAAGCGTGGATATGGCATACAGCTTTTAAATAACCACCATCAAACTTCTGATTTCTCATCCACCTTCTGAGAAAAAAAAACATGCCACACCAAGTCACCTCTAAGCCTCTACGTCATCCATCAGGCTTTGATGGAAAACTCTATTAGCACTCACAAAGCAACAGTTGGATCATATTGCTGTGGGCAGAAGAAATGGAGCTCTGATATAATGTCCATTAGCAGTAGAGGTGTTCACATGTGTTTTATGGCGCAGATATGAAATCTATTGCTGTGTTGTGGAAGCAAAGATAAATCAGGCTTCATAGTGCAGTCTAGGCTAGATAGAAATGTCTAAATTCCATTAGGAAAACATTCACAAATAAAACACTAAAATGACCTTGAGTCAGTGATTAATTGGTGTGTAAACATTCTGTCTATCCTTCTTGCTTTTTGTGCAGTTCCAGGCAGTGGTTCAATACCTGGTTAAAGCCTGTATTGACAAAGTAATTATTTCCACAGAGGCACCACAGTCATACTATTTTTTTCTCATGTTAACTGATCACTGATCACTACAAACATCCCATAGTGGGGCCAATTTCTTTTCTTATTCCTCCTTATCTTCCACATGGTGGACACCCACTGTCCAAGTCAAGGTGGGGCTGAAACCGTTTTCTGAGGGGCCACCTATTTACTCCGCTACCGTCGACGGGGTTTCAACATTAACGGAGTGCTTGTGTATGTTCGTATGAGGAACCAGAGACTCCAAACGCTCAGTTCTGTCAGCTCAGTCAATACGTTAATGCACCCTAATCTGCCCGAAACTGCAAAGGCCCACCAGGATTTCTCCCAAAACTCCCAAGACTGCCACTGACACTGGGTCGCATCCCTGAAGTGTGAGCAGGACAAAGGGAAATTTACAGATGTTTAAGTATTATATAATTATTATTTATTATACAGTTATTATATAAAGTTAAAGTAGCTCGGTATATTGTACGTCCAAATTAAAAACAAACCTTTTTGATAGCATAGCTTGAGGACAATATTTAAAGGAAACTACAAGATGCTATTTCACTTATTGATCAACATTTTTTTCTTGTTTTTTACTCTATTAACAGAATGAAGAGACACTTGCGAATAGTTTCCAATAATAACACCTATTTCCCAGAATCAGACTACAAAAATTCGGCCCAATAGTGGCCCAACCCGGACGTGGGGCACCAGGAACAAATATGTCCTTTGGGTACAACAATAGCTCATTTTATGCTGTGCAGTGTGTCGTAGAGGGCGTCTGTGATGCCTCACGGTGTCCCATCAAAAAAGACTAGTGTGTATCAGAATTGTTTTGCCTTCCCTTGGGTACTTTGACAACCTCTATGACATGTAGACCCATAGGAGCACGGACCGCTCAGTGAAAGAAGAATGATGTTGGAGCTGTGGAAAATAATCCTATGTGTAGTCTATAAGGAAATAACAGCTTACACCTGCTTTTTGTCGGTTTTGAGTGAGGCTGCAGAGCCATTGTTTTGTCAGCAGAATAAAAGGCTATTTTTTAATTTATTTTTTCAGCAGTATTAAGCATCACTTCAATTTCTGCATCGCTGCACCTCTTCTATTTAATTTGCTTCAGTGCCACTTTGGTCCAGATGATGATGGAGGTGAGTGATGACATTCATCGTGTAACATGGCATTTCCGAGTTGGTGCCATCATATTAATTCAAGATATATACTGCCTCATGAATACACTCTCCATTTATAAGTAAATGGGCATAATCAACATTTACAAAGATGGATCTGAATACTTGGATCCTTTTCATTTACGTATATGAACGGATTATAAACAACTCATGAACATTTTAAGAAGACCCAACATCTGTTATCATACTGTATATAATCTTTGAACAGATCCAGGTTGGAGATCTGTTCAGCAGAATGGATGCAGGTTTGGTGTTTTATTGACTTGACTTAACTGACTTGGTAGATATAGGTTATGATAATCACATGGAGATGGTATGGAAATGAAAAATTACCGCTATTGTTACCCGAGCACCTCAGAATGCAACCCCAGCACTTTTTCTATATGGAAATGAGCTAAGTCTTTCCTAACTGTGAATATCAGAGAGCAGATTGAATATAAAAATGCCCTCTCTGTGACCTTAATTTAACACAGTATTTTCTATTGACCTTGATTTAGTTGCCGCTCCGTTGCTCTTGCCTGGAGCCACTGATGGTGAGATGTGATTACAGTAAATTTGATCCCATAAATGAGTCCAAATGATGCTGTCATTTTTATGAAAACCCAACATTAGGGTGACTGATTAGGTCAAATTAAGGTTGAATAAATCTCTAGTGAGTATAACTTTCTGTTCTACTGTACCTGTGATGTGTATTGAGTGTTATAGCTGGGAGTACTGGGATAATGAGTTAGGTCTTTTTCTTGCAGGATTAGTTTTAAACACATTTTCTGCACAGGGCAGTATGACGATTAAGGGTTTCAACGGCACACTGCTGTTGATTAGGGGATTTTTATTGGCCTTAATGAACCACAATGCAAATGTAAGTGAAGGTGCAAGATTGGTGCATGTAGCTCACTTGGCCAAGACACAGTTGTGGCATTCTTGTGCCCTAGGCACGCTAGTGAACGTGTGGGATTAAGAGTAAATTATCTGCAGGTGGAGTAGGGCTTGACCTCAATCATTTTATTTCCTTTACAAGCATTGAACTCGCCACCATGAGTCACTGACAATTTTGTAATGAAAAGAATCTAGACTGGAGAAATCCAGAGTAAAATGCAATGGAGGAAAAGACTACAGATCAGTCCCTTTATTCTTTTGTACATTATTTTTGATGAAACATCAGGGAATATTGTCTTTTCTTTTATTACAGAATTCTCTGATTCACATCACAGCTTATATTTACTGATAGACCCAAAGATGGACTTCATCATTAAAAGTTTACATTTATACATATTCGCCCTGATTCACTGTAGGTAGAGGGTTACAGTGTAACCCAGTCTTTTTCAGAGAGTTTACAACATTCTCAAGAGAAGGACAGAAATTAACTTTAATAACATAGATCTAAATGTAATTCAGGAGAACTCTACATGGGTGTGATTTAGTTAAAGCCAGATTAAAATTATTTAGCCAAATTGGATTTGTTCTACGTCTGCTAAAAGTTACTTCCCTTGATTTAGACACAGATGTAGTATAATTTACACAGCCCAAGACATGTGTACACCTACAGCAATGATGGTTGTGATGTAATATAATCTGTCTGATAGACACCTCATGAAGAAGGACTAGAAAAAACCTTAATCAGTGAATCCATTCCTCAGCATGAATACAATGTACATATCTCCTTCTTAGACTGACCTTAATCCATTTACTCTGGTAGCCTCACTGCCACACTCCTTTATCACATATGTCAACCTGGGGATAATAGAGGAAGACATCCTCACATAATACTTCCAGTACGCCATTAATTAAGTACTGCATCACAGTAGGCTGTATGATAAGGAGCTAATGTCTCATCCAAGTGTTATGTAGTTAACCTGGACATTAACAGTCTGTTTGATCTACTAGTGGATAGTTCGGTGTCTGGAGCAATTTTGGCATGAAAGAATAGCAGGTTAATCTGGGTGTGCCAGACAAACTCTTTGAACATATTTTTGCTCTTTACCTTTTCAGTTTTCTACACGTTGCCTCACCTCTACAGGTTCAGCTGTGGTGTCCACACGTGTGTCTGTGTGTGCTGGTGCTACAGCGTGCTTCATTAATATTCCCTCAGTGTCTTTGGCCTGCATTTCATTATGCATCATTTTTTAGTTCACAAACCACGTACTGCCCCCTACCCAGTTGCTAATACCAGCTCCCACTCCGACGGTTCTTTTAAGCCGGAGAATCCAAAGGAGCTCCCTTGCCCTGGCCCAATTACAAGCACTTCCCAACCCTCTCCTGACAGCAGCGAAGGCTCTGTGGCCAGAACAGAGACCACACTGCTGTTGGTGTTGATTCAGACCACGGTTTGAACACAAACACACCATCACAGCCTGTGCTGAAATCATACCAAATGCATGGGTATTTAGCCAGGGTCCTTGTGCATTTAACCCAAACTGGTATCACTCTTGGCCATGGCTAGGATACTCTGTAAAGCAAGATGCATGTTTTTGCTCCTGTTTAAAGTTTCATCTTGAAAAAATGAGGCTTTACCAATTGCAAGAGTGCATTGGAAAAGGACAGGGGATTAAAATGGCATGCATGTAACCACTTGTAGCATGTAGCCCACCTGCTCAGACCAAAGAAAAACTGACTGTCACGGTGAAATGGTGAACAAACTGAATGATAACACAAGCTTATGGTGGGGGCAAAATCAATGAATAATAATAAACCTCTGTTTTTAAGTTGCAGTTTGGTACGTTATCAGTACAACAGGGAGAAAGAAATACAAATCACAAAAAATGATTGAATGAAAAATGTTTCAATCAAACTATGTGTCTTTCTTTCTTTAAAAAAATAACAGTATGTCAATACTGCTGCAACCGGCTGCCAACTACTAATAGAAAAGTACCTTTATTTAGGTCATAAAATACAAGCTGAATTATACATCCACACTGCAACTTTATTTCTAGAGGTCTAGAGAACCAAATGGTCTTAACAGCATATATTTCTGTGTTCGAAAGTGTGAATAACAGGTCAAAAATGACTCAAGCTAAAAAATACCAGGGATTACTTTGCAATCTGACGAATATTCAGCATTTAACACTCATAAAGGATACTTCAAATCAAACTGATAGGAATAAAATGATGTTATCAGCACATGCTTTATTGGATCGAGTTTGGCAGAGTTTGGAACTTGCACGTGCAGAACTGAAAGACCCATACCGAAAGTTATTTTCTTGAGTACATTGTTCTTTGTCATTGCATTTTGACAACATATTGCACTTATATATACACAGACAAAAATAGTGTTTCTCCTGTAGGCTATGGCCTACAGTTAGTATGCCCCCCTGTCATTTTCTACTGCACCCCAGGTCAGACAGGGTAAATCCGGCCCTGATATAAAGGAATGTTAGTGCAAGGAAAAGACTGAGCTGTGTCAACTTTTCCAGAAAAACCGTCATAGTCAAGTCATAAACCATGAAGTGACAGTTTGACTGCAAACCTATCCCTAGATAGAATTCTCGGTTTGTGCAATATGTGCGCATGGCAACTACGGTAAGGTTAAGGTAAGGAAAAGATTGTGGTTATGGTTAATAAAAACGCTGTTAATTGTGTGACACTCTCATCCACCACCGTGACCTCTACACCCGTATTTTCTGCCTCGCAAGATTCAAAGCACACTACCTCTGGCATTGGCAGTGAACGCTGGCACTGGACGTAAATTGTGAGGTGCTTAATCATCCAATATGTACAATTCCAAGAGATACTGGGCCATTGACTGACATCAGCTTGGTCTCGGGTAAGAGAGCCAGCTATTCTGTGCTGCAGACAAAAAAAAAGTAACAAGCAAAGACTAATGGAATAAAACAAAAAAAACGGTTGCTCTGAAACGTGTTGATTCTCCCTCTAATGAAAGTCCCTCTGTCATCTTGCTTTGTTTCTTTGGCAGGAGTAAAAATAAGAACTGACAGGGGCAGGGATGAATAAAGATTAGAATGTGACAGAAACACAGATGGAGAGGCAGGCAGCAAATATTTGAAGGATGTATTACAAGGAGAGGAGATGCGGGCAAATGAAGAGACGTTTGCGAATCCCATTATTTGTGAGAAAAAGAATGGGGAAAAAATAGAAGAACTGACACAGACTGTTTAGCATTTATTTGTACGAGCTGCTGCATTCTTTCTCCTCTCCCATTACAAACCTCCTGCTGATTTTTAAATGAAATCATTTGGTACCAGTCCCTCTTTAATTCACGTCTCCAAAACCTCATCATGTACCTGTGATTCACAACGGCTTCCTTATTATGAGAACAAAACCACTCCAGCAGACTTCAAGAGGAGTCATTCAGAGTGATTCTCGCTCCTGAATAATTTACGTCCTCTTACTCCTCAATTCCTCTTACAGTCGTGGACGTCTCTTACACACCCACGCACGCGCACACACACACACATTAGATTCATTTTCATTACTTAGAGCCCTTCAGTGTGTGGGGAGAGAAAAACTATTTTAAACGGCTACAGCTTTTCAAGTGTCAATCACCAGAAATAAGAAGGAGGAGGAAGGATTTGGAGAAAACAGGGAGGACACACAAACGCTTCCAGTGTAAATCACCAGAAATGAAGGAGACTGAGAGGAGGAGGAGGAGGAGGAGGAAAGACAACATGATTGAGCCTCAGGAGAGAGCTTCCGGCGTCAATCACCACAACATGAAAAAGGAGGAAGAGGAAACACGACAAGTGCTGGAAGACGTGTTTAACATTCTACATCTGTCATTTAAAGCGATTTTCAACCGACTTTGTGTAATCACATTGTGGGTAATATATGCACGTGAACAACGTTTAACTTTCCTCCAACACTCCGCTCATTTGGCAGCAAATGTCCGCCCGATGGTGCGTTTCAGGCAGAACCCCCAAAGTCGTACGCACCACCAGCTGATCAGCCCACAATCTGACAGCTCATCAGCTGATCAATCAGCTGACCTTTAAGATCATCAATCATACTCAAACAAGTCAATGAAGCACCCTTTATAACCTGACAGCTCACACGCTGCCGATCATTCGTGCCACTGCTGCAAACTGTCTCCCCTCCACCTGCGGATGCTGCCTGGGCTGTTTCTCATTATCTTTTTCTGTGCTTTTGCTTTTGGTTTTTTATCTTTGTCCTTGAATTTATTCAGGGATCGTCTTTTCCACCACACCAAGCTGTGTATCCATGCCAGACATGGTCCAAAGTCTTTTATATTTTCCTAAACTGGGGTGAAATTAATTTTCAAAGTCAATACTACACTACAATATGGAGACAAGGCACAAATGCAATGAATTATGGGGTTTATATACTGTAAATGCACCCGTTTAACATTATTTCGCACCTTACTGCCAGCAACATACTGTATGTCATTGGCATGTGCAATTAAACTGCAGGGGTCAGTAAGAAAAGCAATCAATTCGAAGGAACTTATGGAAATGAACCTCTAAGGAGTCTATACTTATAGGAATAGCAGTGGAACAGTGAAAGTTAGTAATGAAGTGGGATTCTCTTGGGGAAATCTGTGTTCAGGAGAGTAATGAGTTATGCTCTTGCTCCTTAAGCAGCTGTTATTGGGGTGGTCTATAGTGAGGAAATTAACCTCTGACTTCCCAGGGGAGTCCTTCTTGTATTAGATGTAAATGTATTTAACCTTCCCTCGCCATGTGACCGCTGGCTGCAGGCCTCTGGGGAACTGGATTGATTTGTGGTCCGAGATGTGGATGTGGGTTTGGGGTCTCAGTTTATGGAAATCTGCTTTCATTCTTAACTTGAACACCACAATTGCCACAATATTAATGCACTAATGACATTTAACATGTCTTTAGCTGTAGAGGTCAATAAAAACCCTGTTCAGACATTGAATATGTGATTTTGCTGGCTTCAACTATCTGTTAATGGCCTTTTGTCATTCAGTCATAGGTGTTTGTTGCATAAACATTCGCCATGGCTTTATTTAGACCTGCTTGCTGAATAATTGGCACCTGATGTGCAAAAGGGAGGGTGGCACTGCTGGAAAACATGTGACTTGAAAATGTTGATATCAAAGAAAAGATGTTTTTTCCTCACAGGCTGCATCGCTGATGGACTTTTAAACTTTTTTTGGTCATTGAATCCTTAGTTGATGTCCATAGAGAGAGAGATGCCTGTCCTCGCATTATACAGTCATTTACAGTATTAGCTAGAGAATTGGGACCTTTATTTCCTGTTTGCTCACATGTGAAGCATTTTTTTCTGGATAATTAAAATTGCATCCATAAAGTTTGATGAAAACAGAAAATACAGGAAGGGAGACAGGGTTTTTTTTTCTCTTCCCCCAAAAGGTGAGAGAAAAATTTTTTTTTTTTTTACACTGATCTGATTTAGTTTTTTTTTTATGAGCATAAGAGATGATAATTGATTCATTTATCACAGTGTGTTTAAGAAGGTAAACAAGACTCACATTTAATCTCTCTTATAAAAAACAAAACACTACAGGGTACCTTTAAGTTTATGCAGAGGCAGCATTTAAGTTATTGTGAAGACGTTTAAGTCAGACT
Source organism: Lateolabrax maculatus (assembly GCA_031216445.1). Classification (NCBI taxonomy): domain Eukaryota; kingdom Metazoa; phylum Chordata; class Actinopteri; order Acropomatiformes; family Lateolabracidae; genus Lateolabrax; species Lateolabrax maculatus. The sequence continues at coordinate 7,095,905 of CM062205.1, read as the reverse complement.
TGACTTTTACAGAATATCTGTACAGATATTTTACAGAAATGTTACTAGATCTGACCTAATAAGATTTCCTATGCGACCTTTAAATAAAAGTGGCTTATTCAGACATTGTCGTCACATTTTTCACACCTCACACCTCCGTTTCTATTAGTGTTCTGTGTGTTCTAGTGGCTATAGCCTTATCTGCTGTAAGTATATGTTTTACTTAAAGGTTAAGGTTAAGGTTAAATCCTTAAGTATAGCATCATGTCCTATGGTGGTTATTAGAGAGGATATTACTTAGAAATATATTCTTTATATTTTAGCTTTCTCAATTTCATTTTCTCTGAGGCTACAAACAACACACAGGTATAGTTCTGTTGGCATAACACAGTAAAGTAAAACTTTTTTTATTTTTTTGCATATCTTAGCCAAGAGCCATATGGCCGTTTTTACAGCAAAAAGTTTGAGCTTTGTTTTTGGGCCCTGATCAAACACTACAGGTCTATAGTATCTTCACACTACAGGGACTTCAGGGGGATTTGGCAGAATAGACAAGAAAAGAAAGACATTCAACATAAAAAATGAAACCATCCCTAGAATAATTCTGGAGCCCAATTTAATTTCTCACCACCCAACTTTAGGTCTTGGCCCAGTCTGTGAGAAAATAATCTACAGCGTCAATGTATAATTAACTAGAAAGGTCAAAAAATCCATCTGGTTTTCAATTAGACTGTTATCTCCTGAGGATGGGTCAAGTATTTGACTTCTTTCTATAGAATGGAAGTCACAGAGGTCAGCGAAATTAATGTCTCCCATGTCTGAACCAATCCCAGCGAGTGCATTCATCCCTTAGTTATTCACTATGTTGGATGTGACATCTTTCTCATGTTGAAGTTTCCCCAGTATTACAGTTTTTTTTCAGAAAATCCATATTCTGAATTGATTGAATTTACAGTTTTTTGAAGACAGGCCTTGTCTGATGCTGTAGAAACAAAAGGCACTGTTTACTTTAGAAGAGATTTTACGGACTACATTTAACAGATGTTAATCATGTATTTGAGGTCCCGGAAATATCAAACAGTTAATTTCTTCTGAGAAATACTCACTTCCAATGCTAGTCCGAATCCTATAATTCTGTAATCAGTAATCAATTATTCTAATAATTCATTTCAGGTTGTCATCAAAAACAAGAAGTAATAGTAATAACTATTATTGTGACTATTCCAGTGAGTATAACCCAAAAAAGTACACAAAAATGCCTGTCTTGTAACACAAAAAAACAAGTTGATCCCATGTTTTTTACCCACGGGATGTATTTACATACTTTTATTAGCAATGATGGTTCTCAGGTAGCATCTCGAGACCTCAAAGCAACCTTAAAGCAATTTACAGACACGCTGCTGCTGCCACACTTAGGCCCCCACATTATATTTATCGCTCAGCCCTGAGGTTTATTACTGGTGATAGCTTCAATACACACCACTGTATCCTCTATGAGAGGGTTGGTTGGTGTGACTGAGAGACAATAATCATTGGTATCTGTATATCTATAAAATGCTGGGCGGAAAAATTAGCATCATATATGACATCTATGTTGCATTGGAATCCTGGTCAACATTTAACTCACTCTAGTGACTGGCTGGTTCTTCATAAACCTTGTGCTACGACTGATCTTGGACGGTCTTAAGTATCAGTGCAGCAGACTCATGGAAACTCTTGCAACGTTACCTGAAACAGTTTCAACAGATTATTGTCATCATTGTAAAATGAGGGTCACCCTCAATGATTTTTTCAGAGAATCTTAAATAAAGGTTGAAATTAAAAATAAAATATAAATTAAAATTAAAATTAAATATATATATCTCAAAATCTGGGGAATATCACAGTTTATTTTTTTCATTGTTCTTCAGGGGGTGAATCAATCACAGGCCTTGGGAGAGTCTATGTAAATGCAGAAGCAAGAGAGTGTGCTGTGCAATTCCACAGACAGACACTGGCCCTTGGTAGTTTGACTGCAATCCCTATCCTAGCGGTACAGATGGGTGACATCCCTTACTGTTTTTGGTGCAGGCTGCAGTGATATGCTATCTTTGAGTATCCAACCCGTTCCGACTGGATTTGACGGGATTGTGGCACTGTATACCAGTTTGGTACATTGGCCGTAAGACATGCTGTTCAAAAGCAGCTTCAGTGGAAGGCAGATGTGAGACAGGCATGTCTGTTGTTGATGCAAGAATGTGACGAAGCTTGTCAAGTATGGTACGGAGCTGGCCTTTTGCCTTCTTTTTCAGGCTGTAGAGATGAAGAGCATATTGAATGAAGAGCAACTGTCAAAACCTCTCTCAGACAGTCTGATAAGATTCTCATACCCTGAAGCTCATTTATGTGCTGCTTTTTTGCACTTTTTTGCCTATGTAGTGAATAATTTCAGTGATGAATTTATGCTTTTTGCAGTTAAAAGAAAAAATAATTACCATCCATTGCATTAAAAGGAAAATGTCAAAGTTATGAAAAAACAAGCTCATGGTACCCGGGTTAGAACAAAAACTAAGGCCCTTTTTGAGGGTTTGTTACTGCACTAATAAGCTTGTATACAACTAAAAGGGATTATTAGAAACACAAATTACGTTATGAGGCTATTATTAATGAACACAATATCTGATCACTGTAACACAAACAAATAGTGGATGGGGAGTTTTGTGATCATCAAACTTGAAATTGAACTTGACCCTCATTGAACTGTAAAGTCACTACAGACTGCAACTAAACTTTGCTTTGTTAAGACTCTTAAGTGTGCATTAACATCTATATCAACACCATCTTCACCTCCACCTGCTCTGTCTGTTCTGAGCTTAGAGTGCGTCCTTGAGGTTCAGTCCAGTTCAGGCACTGACTGCGTAATGAGCTGCCGCCTTAATAAATCAACAAACTAGTTATTTTTTAGCATAATCTTTATGATAGCTTGTTATTTACGGTACATGAATCCATATACCAGGGACTGTCAATGAGATTCCTTTCATCTGAATGAATGCTGATGTGAGGAAACATATTCAATATGTAATCATCGGGTAAAGTCAACCACCAAGAAAATGTACACGAATCATGGGGATTGCATTGTAACAGTGTGTGTGTGTGTGTGTGTGTGTGTGTGTGTGTGTGTGTGTGTGTGTGTGTGTGTGTTTGTATGTCATTCTCCAGCTCTAAGTCAGGTCATCATCTGTTTGGGCCTCCTTTAAAAACCTCATTAAGGCTGTCTGACCTTTCTGCCACTTTGTAAAAGTAATTGGCACGCATCTTATTTTACAGACTTTTTACTTTTAACAAACAAATCTATATTTAGTGAGTTTGTAGCTGAATAAATGCATTCTGTGTTTTTCAGCAGCAAAAGTCCAAATAGAAAAATCATAATTATTTCTTTAGTTGTTTACTTTTGGGAGAAATAAATGCTTAATTTATTTGAGCTGGTTTGAAAAGCAGTTAGTCTGAGGCAAATCCCATGGCCTGTTTAACAAATATGATTACTGCACTAAAGTTGGTGTCCAAAGTCCACATCTGATTAATTATTTCAATATAAGCATGTTTACTGCTGTACTCTTGACAATTTAATGTCCCAAATGAATAAAATCTGAACAGTGAGCATAAAAGTGGTATTTATAGGGAATGGATTGGAGTTAAAATCAATGCCATGTGTCTGTCTGTATTTCTGGCTGCCAGTGTTTCATAATTAACTGTCAACCCATTGGCTAGTGGGATGTTGTATCGATTCTGATTGGCTTTTATCCCCATGGGTTTGCTCTAATAGCTCTTTCTGAATGTCTCTGCCTCTCTGTCTTTGTCATCCAATTGGCCTGCCTCGCTTCTACGCTGCAGGCTGATTGGTCATTTTGGCAGACAGCTGTCTTTGATGTTAAAGACGGTCTTTGTAGCCCATGGTGACTGTGTATGTGTGTGTGCATGTGTGTAATATTACAAACTCAGAGCAGGCCCAACAACAATAATTTTAACAGACAGTGTCCCCTCATTCCTCCTCTAGCTCAACGCTCACTCACACACAGACACACACACACACACACACACACACACACACACACACAAATCATACATATACAAAACACATCATTCAGTTTAACTCCAGGCCAATGACAGGCAGTGGCAGATGACAGCCATCTACACACACACTCATTCACTCACATACATAGATAGAGACACAAAGCCATGATTCATTTCTGAGCTCAGCTTCACTGCACATACTGGATGACAAATGTGTATTGTTTTACTAACGGTCTCTAGATAACACACACACACACACACACACACACACACACACACAAAGGTCCATTTCCATTCTTCATATCAGTGTCTGAGTCATTTGCTGAGCTTCCTAATGCTGTGGAGTTAACCCCAGATGTAGTTCAACTGCCACTGATGATTTCATTAGCAAACTGGTTGACAGCTGGTTAAATTGTGTTTTGGATAATATAGCATTGGAATTACTTCCTGCTGCTATTGGCATGTGTACAGTGGAGCCCCCAGAAACTTTTCATAGGGGTGGTCACATGGGGCTAAAAATGTTAGGATGGCACGGGTGGGAGAGGTGTGTGGGGTGTTTGATCCCAGGAAGCAAAAATACTGTTTGAGACTCAGCACACAGTTGGTCAGTGAAAATGAATCCAAAGTGACGCCTCTTGCGTCAAATAGACAAGCTTATTGATTCTCCTGTAGCCCGGACGTTGTACTGCTGTCGACTTGTAAGGGGGGCCAGCGATTGTATCAGGGTGGCCACGGCACCCCAGACCACAACACATGCAACTTTACAGTTAATCACATTTTTTCTGACATGTTACTCAATTCCCTTAAACTGTTCATGTGGAGAGTCTAAGTCTGCATTGTGTTGTACAATATACAAGGACGACACTTCCCTGGACTGTTTTTCAGCACTTTTTTGCAAGTCACCAATATAACTTACATGCTTTCCTCCCTGACAAACAAAGTATTCACATGGCTCCATACCAGTGCAACACTATGAACAAAGTCACTAAATGCTCCACACTAGACAACACACTCGTAGCAGTATACCCTATCATCGTAAGATAAAATGTCCGCTTCAAAACATAAACATATCAATACATTTAGTACACACTTGTTACTTAGGGGCTTTGGAACAAGCTGTGAACACTTCACCGGCACTTGTCACCTTTTAAGTTGATATGGTGCACAAATATTTGTCTATTTACACATCCAGCTGATAAAATGTTTGTATTTGGAGTTGTGTCTTTGGCAATCTTATATCCAATATTCAGTCTCCTTTTAGCTCTATTTTTGGTCTCCACCAATTCCTCATCGAAATATCTATCTAATATCTAATATTCATCTGCTAAATCCACAATGTTCACCAGCCGGTCATTGCAGTTTTTCTCTAAAAAGAGCTGCCAGATGCAGAGCGGGGAGAGTGAACCAAAACAGTTACGTGGGCGGGAACACTAAAGCAATGAGTTGATCTCTGTAAAGCTGAGGGGAACTGCTGAGTCTGGTCAAAAAATAGTAAGATGTGATCCTTCATTAATTTAAAAATATCAATTACAGCCACTTTAAAGTAATCTGGGGTCAAAACAAAAGTAGAATCTGGATCTCACTGAACTCCAAAATGAAATCTGAGACTAAGACTACCAGAAATGCAACATATACAGTTTGTAAATTAAAGCAAGTTAAAATAAAAAAAACAAAGCATATATACACCCATAACAATATATTGGCAACATTTAATGCTTGTTAGAAAATTAAGTTATAATACCAGAAGTATGAGTGGCTTTTAAAATAAAAGTCTCTCCACTGCCTACTCCACAAAGGATTTTATAGGAATATATAACGACACATGCAACACTCACTACTACATTAACACAAATCTAAAGCTAAAACCAACATTAGTAGGAATTTGTGCAGGTAAAAAACACAATCAAATCCTTTCTATTACCTAAGGTAAATATCATAATGCAGGACCCAATAGCACAGCTACAGTAATGAAACTATGTAATAATAAGGAATAACACTACCAAGGAACAGGGTCTATGGTTGGACCAGCTGCACAGCACAGCAGTTCTGGGGACAGCGATGTTGCCCAAAATAACAATGTAGCATGACTGCCCTGCTCCTTCTGCTGGTGTTGTAATCTATGATCTTGAAGACCATAGGGGGAAACCAGCAGATGTGCATCAACAGAGAGGCTAAGGGTGGCATTACGGGAGAAGAATTCATGGTGGTGGCTGGCAGCACATTTAACATTCCTTCCATGCTGCCCACGGACCTCAGCATGACCCCTCTCATTTGGTGAGTCCACACAGGAAATATGACTTGATCAACACCATGTTATTCTTGTCGTAATTTATTCTATCTTCTTGTTATCAGTTATGTCAGCATTACTTATCCTAAAGGCCCCATATTTCTAATGGGGGGTGCGTCTGGATTCATGTTCAACTATTTTCATTTATAGTGATGTCATTGCATGTATTAAAAGGTGCACTCATCAAAGTCAAAGTATATTTGTCATGAGAAATACTACTCAGCCTGTGATAAAAATCTTCCGTGGCTCTGGAGGAGATATGAACAGTCTGAGAAACCCTGCTGATGCCATATCAGCTTTGGCGTCTCAAAATTTTCAATGAGAAGCCTGATTTACAAAGTGGAGTTGTGGGTGGTACTCAACGGTGGATCTTTTTAGTCATTCTGTGTGGTGCCCCAATTTTGCTTATTAGTGTTTGCACCTTGAGAATTGTGTGTTAATTGAGTTCAGGTACTGGTGCTGCTGGTTAATTACATTGAATGTCAGTGTTTTCTTAATTAACACACAGTGCAACATGCAACCTGCGTATTGCACAAAAAGGTTCAACAAATCTGCAGCATGTGTGAAAACAGGTTAAAGGTGTTTCTAGCCTTTGGGAACACATTGTGTTTTTATGTATGGGGTTGGTCTTTTATAAGATTTGGAAAGAAAGAAAGAAATGAGCAAGAGGAGAAAAGGTAGATGAATATCAGCATGCAACATACTGCACAGTGTTAATATAACCAGTATGTATGCTTGCGTGTGTGTGTGTGTGTGTACATATATTTTGGCCGGTCCTCACTTTCAGAGACCCCTTCAACGGGCTGTTTGAGAGTTAAGACTTGGTTTTAAGGGTCAGGTTAGAATTAAGTTTAGGTTAAGGTTAGGGTAAGGGGCAAGGGAATGCATTACTTCAATGAATGTCCTCACAAGTATAGAAGCATGTGTGTGTGTGTGTGTGAGAGAGAGAGAGAGAGAGAGAGAGAGAGAGAGAATGAGAAAGAGAGAGATTGCGTATTTGTGCACGCATTTGTTTGTGTGTTGGTGCACATTACAAATATAGACACTTGTCAGATTGTGCACGATCAGAAAAGTTGAAGGTTGTGTGTGTGTGTGTGTGTGTGTGTGTGTGTGTGTGTGAGCTTGCAGAGCTCAAAATGTCAACAGCATGGCATGAGGGCACAGACGCTGAAAGCTGTTTCTCTAATGCCACCGAGATGATGCCAAGCCACAGGCTGAGTGGGCTTGTGTGGGTGTGGGTGTGTGTGTGTGTGTGTGTGTGTGTGTGTGTGTGTGTGAGGTAGAGCAGCTGTTTGAAAGGTCAGAATATCCACAGAGAGAGCGCGGCTACAAAGAGGGGAGCAGATGAATGGATGATGGAGCGGAGTAGATAAAGAGGTGGAGGGACAGAAGGATACTTGGATCAGTCAGTGCACAAGAGAGGAAGAGAGAATAAAATTGATGAGTTACTGATGAGTAAGCCTTTCGTATTGTGTTTCTATCCTTTTAACTTTTAACTCGCTAATGTAAAGCTGCTCAATGTATTGTTTTTCCATTGTTCTCCAGTTGTCTCATGTGTTTGACATGTGCTCTACCTCCACTGGTCTATTTACAGGAACCCAGGATAAGAAAAAGTACAGTACTGAATGTCATTGCAAGCTGCCAACATACTTTTAGATTATTTCTAGAAGTTATTTTTATTTCTATGAGTTGGTTGCATGAGCACTTTTTCATAACGTGTTGGCTTGATTGATTAGATCTTCACTAAAAATCCTAAGAGTTTTTCTTTTTATCAACTGTATGCAGTTTGATTAGCAAAGATGTCCTTTTAAAGGAATAGTTTGACATTTTGGGAAATATTCTTAATCACTTTCTTGGCACTGGAGTTAGAGCAGAAGTCTGTTTGTACAGTAAATTTGAAGGAACTGCCAGCAGCCCATTAGCTTAGCGTAAATCTAAATCAAGCTTCTCGTCTAACTCTCTTCGGGAAAGCCAATAAGGGTATTTCTCAAAATGACAAACTATTCCTTTAATGTAAATATGGTGGCTTTGGTGTCCCACATTTCTCATTTCTAAAAGAAGCAAACACACACACACACATACAATGTTTACTCTAATTTAACCTTTTACTTCAAATAAAATACCCCCATTTGCTCTGCAGTCTGTCTTGGCCGCCACACTATTTGGACCTGATCTTCTTAGGATGGATTAGATCAAGGTGGTCTCAACTGCAGATGTTTTTTTAAGCGAGGACATAAAAAAATTGTTTAAAAAAAGAGACATCCTTGCAAGTATTGCAAGCAGCTTTGTAAGGCCCCGGGGTTCCTGCTAAACCACTTGAGTTTCCTCAGTCACGCCATATTCTGGGACTGCCTACACTCCACACCAACTCAGGTGCTGTCTGCCCGTTCTTAATCCCTCAGAGCGCACCCAAAACCAAATGCACCCAAATGTGTGAAACTTAGACAGCAATAGTTTTTTACTACATATGAGCAGATTGTTGTGGTGCATTAGTGTGTGTCTGTTGTGTTTGCAGATGTAAAGTGGGCGTGCGTGTGTATGCATTTTACATGCTTTTATAATTCGATAATAAAAAAAATGTAAAGTATATTTACGTTTTACATTATCATATTTTCTTGTAGTAGTAAACACAGTTGTAGTAATCAATGAATCTTGACTGTGAATGTAGAGGTCGCTGGTATCTCTTAAAAAAAAAAAGTAGAGGCCAGGGAGGAGATCCCTATTTTCTTGGGCAAACTGGGCGATTTTCAGGTGTGAATCCATGTCAAGTGAAGCACAGGGCAGGTGCATTTTGTTCACCTACCAAGGATGAAGAAGCTGTAATTCCTCCCTGACCTCCACAGCTGAGATAAACTCCTGTCAAATTCCATCCTCGGTTGGGGCAAAGCAGCTTGTCTGTTCACATTCGTGCATATTCAGAGTTTGTTTCCCTGTGCGTGCACAGCTAACCCCTAATCCCCGATACCCTCTTGCGTGCTGCACATTATGTTAACAGCAGGTGCTCTTAATTATATTTTCCGTGATTACAGGCCCATTTGTAAACCTCTGTCCTGCTCCAAAATATTAGAGAAATTGGCTCATAAAAAATTAATGAGAGTAATGAGATCACATGGGCAGCTCCACTGTGGTCTCCGTGATATAATGAATGTGGTACAGTATAGAAAAAGTCGACATTTAGCAGCAGAGGCTGGTAAATATTCTAATCCGTGCGAAAGCCCTGCTCACCCGTGGTGAACCCATACAGGTGATTTTAATTATTTTGGCTGATTAGACCTCTTCTAAAGCTGCAGTCGCACCGGATTTCACTCCCCATTCATTACTATGAGGAACAGGTTGAGATGTATTCACATTCATCCCATAGCCCCACTGGGACCAGCTCAGGCCGGTCCAGTCAACACTCAAATTGACAATTTGTGGCTCTACTACAAAAGATATCCATATTAATTGTAATAATAAGGCTAATTGACGTTTTGGTTCTGTTTTATCGATCGCCCCTCTCGCTACCACTGTCATACTGTCACACATTTACATTAGCAAGGAAAACATAAAAAACTAATACGTAAGTAAGGGGAGTTATCTAAGATTCACTGGCTCATGATACTAGTAAAGAATGGATGATGCTATAACATTAACAACAGTAAATCTATAACAAATTGAATAAAGAAAGAAACTGATCCAACATTCTAATTTCATCTTATAATAGGCTTAACTCCTCTGAGCTGTCTATCTTCAAGATGTCTATCTTCATCTATCTCAATATATTGTATGTAGTATATTCCCTTTAGAACATCACTTCTCTTTTACCACATACACTATATCTAACTGAACCCCTTCGTTTCTCACTACCTACAGATTAAAATTGTGGGTGTCTTTTTAATAATAGAGCCTGTCTACTCTCCCTTCTCTTGTAGATTAAAGCCTCTCTGCCCTCGCAAAAGTACAGTAATTGTCCATTGTGGATATGAAAAACCATAAACTAATAGAACTAATATATCTCCATCTCTCACTTACATTGCATAATACTAATTTAACCCCACCATCCCCCTCTCACCCATACTATATATACACGTGTCTCACACACACACACACACACACACACACACACACACACATTCAAACACCCCTTCACATTATCAACAGCATTCATAAACAAACATTCGCTCTCCCACACATCCCTTAACGTCGGCAACAGATATTCAAACAGAACTTCCAGACTCGATGCAGATGTATGTCCCCGGACAAATGTCACGTCAGACAAGTAGTCACGCAACCACACTCACACACACTGACCTCACCCACACACCCACAGAAAGAGAGAGACAGAAACTAAAACAAAGCAGGGTAAAATAAGAGACCAACAAAAATAAGAGACTACATCAGCAGTAGAGTAAAAAGCTCTTTTATTATGTACTTTCCTCCATTAGTCAGCCTGCTTTGTAAGAGTTTATAGTTTCACGACTCTTTTTGTATGAAACTCCTCTCTGTGTCACGGTGACGCCATCTTGCCCCTCCCAGTCATGGCCCCTGACCTGTTTGCTCTGTGCAGATTTCAATCGGATAGAACTTTGACATGCAAAATCACTCTTCATTGTCAAGACAGTTTGAGAGAGGACATGGGACTGACCTCTCGTCCAAGAAATATTGATTGTTTCTCTCTGTGTTTATATAACCTGCAGAGCAAAATAATACAAGCAGCAGGTTGTGCATGTTTGTGTGTTGTTGTCCATACTGTATGGTTATGGTTACTTTTTCATCCTCTGCACTTACTCTTTTTTCTTTTTAAGGTTTTTTATTTATTGATTATCATATAAAATGTATTTTATTTGATCAAATGGTTCAACATGGGAAATATACTTAATATTTAGGTTTTACAGGGAGTTTTGTTATCAGGCAGTAAAAGGAGACTCCATTGCACTCAATGTTTTTTCTTAATAGTCAAACAAACAAGACACAACATGTTATTTAGTGAGCTTTAGAAGGGCTGGTACTTGGTTTTCCCCTCCTCCTAGTCTTTAAGCTAAATGCCAGCTGGCCCTAGCTCCTTAGTTAACGCACAGACATGAGGTGGTATCGATTTTTATAAGCAATAATATTATCATCAAGAAGCATTCGCACATACCATGGGTGATACAAACTGAAATGTTGGTGAGTGGAGGACAAATACTACAGCAACTTGAAGGAACCACAAGTGATGTAGAAAAATAACAGAATAAATACAAAATGTCAAGATATCCCTTTAGGGGAAAACATTTTTATGATCATTTTAACGTCTCATTAATCATGTAGCATGCGGCTATCAGCACCCATTGTTTTCAGTGAGGAATGCTCACCGATGCAGAGCGGCCATTGTGAAAACTTTTTTCCACACAAAGTGACAAATGCCCGCTGAAAAAATCTAGCAGAGGGAAATGCAAAATGTCAATTGTCGCTCTCAGGAAAAGGCTGCCTTGGACTCATTTGATGAACCCATAAGTCAAATAGTGACATTCTGTGGAGTTGTACAGTTCCATGTATATCCTTTTTGACATTTACAGTCAAATCGGTGACATTTAGGGTTTTAGTTTTTAAAAAGTCTGTGTGCTTGTTTGTGTTTGTGATGTTCACATCAGCACTTTGACAAACACAAATATTCACTCTCTACTCCTGCCCTTTGTCACAGTAAAATGATTTATGAGCAAATGCAGCCTAATGTGAGACGTCAAGACCATAGGCAAAAGAAATAAAAATAAACACTGCCGCATATTGAGTAAACACAAGATTTTAAGTTTTGGAAACTTTATTGATTTTTATTATGTAAAGCTTTTGTTTAATTGTTTCAATGTACTTACTTTCTGCAAATAGACATTACTGAGCTGCAGCAGATCCAGCTACTTGGTAACCGAGAGAGCTGTTACTTGGTAACTAACAGTAAGAAGTTAACTGGTTCACTAACTTTTTAGAATTTTAGTTGACCCATATCTAAAAAATAAATCTCCTTTCTACCCTACACTGACATGTGGAAAGTGATGCCAGCCTCCCCTGGTCTCTTTGGTCCTTTTAGTAAAGCAATTCATGCCTCCCATCCCCGAAAATAATGGATTAATAAGCGAAACCAATGATATGTCGGACAAGCACATATCAACCAACCAACTGACCAGAAGGTGACAGCCCAAGAGAATTCATATCAGGGAAGAAATCAACAACCTGCAGAGTGGTGCACATAGAACAACCTGCTGCTCAACGTCAGCAAAACCCAGGAGCTGATCCTTGATTTTAGAAAAAAAGAGGTGAAGACACCCACCCCTGTCTACATCAATGGAGCTGATGTGGAGCAGGTGAACAGTTGTAATGTCATGGACACCTCACATCTCCAGCCCTATTTCCTAAGGAAACTTAAGAAAGCAAACTTCCCATGCCAAGTTCTTGTGCTTTTACAGAGGAGCAATAGAAAGCATCCTGACTGGGAACATCTCTAATTGGCTTGGGCAGTGCACGACCCAGGACAGGAGGGCTCTGCAGCAGGTGATTAAAACTGCCCGGTACATCATTGGTACCCATCCACCGAGCATCAGTGATATCTGTGAGGTGAGGTGCCTGCAGAGATCCTAAAGTATATTAAAAGACCAAACCCACCCCAGCTTCTTTCCTCAGGCTGTGAGACTCCTCAACTGATCCTCCACACTCCACACCATGAACAATGATGTAGAATGACAATAAATTAACCTTGTATCCTTAAATCTCTGACAGTGTATGTAACACACACACACACACACACACTGCTCTCTCACCCACACAGATCATTCAGAATTTGAACTTATCAGGGATCAGATAAATGCTACGACAGCACATTATGTTGTCTGTATGGTTACATGTTGAGGCCTCTAGAGCTGCTTTCTCCTGCATTATCACGGACGGACCCTGTCAAGGCTACTCCCTCAGAGCGCTTACTGAGGCAGTTACACTTGGGACCAAGGTGGTTTAAACAATTCGATTTCAGTCTGTTTCTGGATGCTTTTACACTTGGCTTCTTCACCATAGCTACCAGATTCACCCAAGATGCAGGTTAAGTATTAATGAGGTATGTGATATTTCCTCTTCGTTGTCACTCTTTCTTCTTCCCTCTCCTTAATGTAGCTTTCAACACATTTTCCTGTTTGCAATACTGAACAAGATAAACAAGATTTCTTTCAGCCTTTCCCTCCCTCCATCATCTGCCAGTGACGAAAACTGTGAACTGGAAGTTCTCTCCATTTATTTGTTCCAAAACAATCCTCCTTCCTTGTAGAGCATCCAAGCAGATATCCCACTATTACCAGTATAGTGGCAAAACTGTGAAACACTAATTATACTGAAGTCCCTTCATTCTACACCTTAGTAGTAGCCCAAAGACGCAGCAGCTGAATCCCATCGCCTCTGATGTGCGGATCATAGTAGGCGAGTGTGAATAATCCTTTACACCAAGGACTGCTGGGCCCTGCAGTGTGCTTTCCCATCACATCAGAGATCACTGAATGCTCAGATGACATCAGACTGACAAGTGTTACCAGGGCGTTTGACGTTTGACTGGATGTTTCATGTCAGCTCTGAGACAGAGCAGTTCAAAAGGTGCTGCATCAAAATGCAGCAGTCACCTCAGGTGGAAAGCCTTTTGCCATTTACAGTGGCTGTAAATGCCAGTGAAATGCCACCAAACATGGGATGTTAAATGTATTTGTTTGTGTGTGTGCGTGTGTGTGTGTGTGTGTGTGTGAGTGAGTGAGTGAGTGAGTGTGTGTGTGTGTGTGTGTGTGTAAGTGAATGTTTACAGGCTTGTATTGAAGCATTTTTGGATTGTCTGGCATTAATCTCTCTGTGTGGATTTGTTCTGTACTGATCCATCGATAAAGTCTCACTGATTGCAATGCTAATCCACACCTTGCACGCACACACACACACACACACACACACACACACACACACGCACACACACACTCAGGTTCTTCTCTAACACCTGTTTAAACTCTTACCTCACTAACACGTGCCTGCACACAGTGACACATGCACACACAAGCATCTGCATCAGGGTGACATAAAGAGACAATAGGGGTCTCCGGGTTTCTATGGCAACAGACAGGTGATAATTCATACGTGAAGGTTATCGCTTTTCCTCTCTCCCTCTTCTCATTCATTTTTTCCCTTTCATATCTTTATTATCTTCTTCAACCTCTTCATTCCTCCTTTCCTTCACCTCCTCTTCCTCTTTTTCTTCTTCATCCCCTGCCACGCCTCTTCTCTTTTTTGCAAACTCTCTCTTCTTCACTTCCCTTCTTCCTCCTCAGTGTTCTTTCATTCACTGCTCCCCTCTTTGCATTTTCACTCTCTCCTTTTACCTCCTCATTTGTGCCCTTTGCTCGCCTCCTTGCTTCCTTCGTCCTTGTCTTCCTCCTTGATTTCTCATTGTTCCTTTCCCCCCATCTTCTTTTATTCCTCCTCTTCTCATTTTCTCATCCTCTTTTTACCCCTTCTTTTCCTCTCCTCCTCTCCCCTTGACCTCTCCTCTCCGGCTTTTCTAACTATTTTACATTCTCCTCTCCTCCTGCCTCCCCATATGATTATCATCTTTCTCTCCCTGCTCCTTATCCCATTATTCCTTCCCTCCGCTCCTCTTCTGCTCCTCTCGGTATATCAGCAATAACCCAGTTTGGTTGTGTTTTCCCATTCCAAATACTGTCACCTTGCATTACCTCAGAGTTTCTACTGGGCGTCCCTGTGGATTATTTATGTGCACTTGTCTCTATATGTGCTTGCTCCTTCCTCCTGCAACCACATGCTCAAATAGCAGCGAAGGGCTCGGGCATTAATATTCAGGCCCTCCAGGCCTTTGGTGCTGGAGATATTTGGTAGAATATTGTTTTTTAAATTTATTTTCTATCTGTATTTATTTATTCTTTAGGTGATGGGATTGAACAGAAATTCATTCAGCGGTAATATTTACGCCCCGAGGCGTTTTTAAGAGTTGTTTTCAGATATTGGTGGAATATTGTGGTCTTTTTTCTTTGTTTGGGATGTGCTCATCTGGCATCCTGCCCTCTGGTCCTTGTATAATCAAATAACAATAGTGATAGTAAATATAGCCTGTCTTGTAGGCAGTCGCTGCTGCTTCACTTTCAAACAGCCTGTCTGGCCTTGTGTTTATGTACGCTTTATATTATACTCAAACACTGTTTGTACTGGTTATTTCACTGCCGTTATCATGCAGTAACGTGTGGTCCTGAGGCATTCCACCCTGACAAGACTTTGTATGACTGGGTCATCTGTGCAATAACCTTTGTATAATATAATCAGACAAAATCTGTCAAAATCAGTTTTTTACCTGACCTGGCCTCCAAACTTAGTATGTGTACACTGTATCTGTAAGGTATCAAGTTCAAATTCCCTCCTACATCTCTTTATCTATGGACCCTAATTAGATTCCTGCATACTGGCACATAAAGTTGTTTTTAAAAGCTTAAAGCTTGTATTAAAACAAATTACAAAATTTAATCCCTTACATTTGGATATATTTAATTTCATTTTTTTACTCATCTACATTCCCTTAAGAGGGAGGTGATCAGCTGGTCCCAGGTCTGCTGGCTATCTCTTATCCCACCGCAGCCACGCCTCCACATGACTCTGTTCAAAGCAGAATAATGGCTGAAGCTACAGCCGGAGCACAGCTTTCAAATAGTGCTGGCAGGTCATATTTACAGAGGACTTAACTGCGCACAGTGCAGCGGGCTCCGGTTGTGAACGCTGGTCTGAAGTCAATATATCAGAAGACCATGCTGACAGAGGGTAGGAAGTGTGACTGTTTGTTTTTATGCTAATAAGTTAAAGTTTAGTTTAAGAAGTGAACTCACATGAATTTAATAAGCAACTAATGATGAAACATCACAGCATCATCTCCTAATGAGACCTCTAGCAGAATATTTTATTCCTTAAGTTACTCGCTACTTGTCAGTTTTTTTTGTAAACACTTTTGTACTGTAATTCAAGTAGTTATTTTGATGACTACTTTTACCTTTACTTGAGTACAGTTTTTGTCACAGTTGTGCAGGTACAGGTCTTGGCAAACATCCCAGAAATAAAACTCAAACACAAAAAGCACAACACAAGACAGCAATTGAGGTTGTCTGACAAAGGAAGTTGAGCAGTATAAATGGGGAGTGGCTGATGAGGGAATGAGCTGCAGGTGAAGAGTGGGAGGAGCAGGCCAGGTAAGTGCAGGGCTGATGAGGGATGCGAGAGTAGGTCTGCTGGGGGGCGTGGCAGTCAGGCGATGGGGAAAGGAGGGAAAGTCCGAGGGCTGGTGGACAGCTTTAGGACAGCATGTCTGGAGAATTTGGGAAAGGTCTTTGGCCTGGAGACAGGAGGGTGCATCCCAAGTCCCATACTGGCATCCACATTTCCCTCACTTGCGTCTTTTGCTTGCCAGGAGAGAAGAAACGAGGAAATACGTTTTAAGAGAAACGAGACGTCCTCTCCTGTGAGGCGTCACGTGAAACGACGTTTCTGATCACAGCTGGGTCAGCTGTCAGTCGGCTTTAACAGCTGTAGAGACTTTTGACGGAGTTTGTGTCTGCACACGTGCACTGTGCTAATACTAATAAAGTCACACAGTTTTCACTGGCGGAGCGGCAGTGTTTTCTCTCTGTAGCCTGTGTTACCTGCACAAACACCTGCACATGAATAACAACCTGCATTCTGTATTTATATTGTGTTTCCACTGTGTCCTGCTCTGAGGCACAGGAACCATATCTACTGGCAGAATGTGTTTATATTATTTATTCATTATTTGCCTCTGTATTTACTGATATTCTGATTGTGAATTCATTATTTAATAACCCAGAATATGACTATGATGTATTTTGAACACTGGAAATTACTTATGAGGCTGAATGTTTCAGGGAAAATTGAAATGAAACTCCTGTCTAACCCATGGCTCAGGAATGATCAGCCTCACATGTGACTGAATGGAATTGACAATAAATTATGTAAAAAGTGTTTCTTGCTGACAGTCAGGCTTTCCTACTCCCTCTAACTTTAATTGTATCCATAATAAAAGTTAATGGGGAAAAAAATCTTTCTTATTAATTGAAAGAAAGAAAGTTGTTTGTGGTCCTTTTGTTGTTCAGAACTACAATTAACAGATTTTTAACTAGATGTTGAATCAGAAAAACAAGTCAAACATAATACTCAGTGTGATACACAGCTATATTCTGTGCAGATTTGCTGCAGGCTCTGTTACAGGTGATAAGGGGAGTTGTGTCTATATTTTAATCTTATAACACCGGAGCAGACAAATCTGTTTTGTTAGGTACTAAACCTTCAAACAGTAAAAACATGGCCACATACTCACTTCCTTTTTCATTCTATTGTGACACACAAAAGACAACAACACTAAAATCATAAGAAGTTCAGCTATGGAAGAAATGGAAATGAGATTCCTAGAGTTTGTTGTTGCCAGAGACAGTTTGTAATAAGAACCTGAAATTGTACTTTTTCTTCAGTAGTGTTTCATCAATTTTTATTTCTTCTTTTTTACTGTTCAACATTTATTTATTGAATTTTTTTTTTTGCGTGTGAGTGTGCTGGGCCGTGTATGGTAATTCTCTTATCGCACCGCAAAATGATGGTGTTTTGCAAATGGGGCTTGCCATCTGTGAAGCTTTATTCTAATACTGAGCTTTGTGATTTTGCTCGGAGGAGAAATGAATATTTCAGAAGTGATGACTTTTGTTGATAGGATGGCTTCTTCTATGGCCTCAATATTGATCATTTCATTCTTCTGTATGTGAGGAAATTATGAATTTTCAGCCAAGTTTCTCTGGTGTGCAGCCCCAACTATTGTTCCTGTCTCTGTTTTGTTATGTTTGGAAATGTGTGGTATTTTGTGGCATGGTATGAAATGTACTGCCCTATATTATATTTTTGCAATAACAGTGTATAATATTAAATATAACCATGTGCAATGAGCGTAGGGATTTGAAAGTCAGGCAGGAAGAATGAATGAAGAATAACTTTTCCCTAGATGAATGTCCAAGTTTTCCCTTTTCAACAAATTTGATCAAAATCAATCATTTACTGCCGTCTCCCCATTTCACAACTGAGAGCAACCCAATTCCCACTCTGGATCATTCATCCGCCTGTACTTAACACTAGGCATCTATTCCTCGTCATCTTCTGGTGCCCAAGGAGCTCCACTTGGGGATCCTGTGATTGCTTCCCCAGTACTTCCAGCTTGCAGCCACGTTCTCCCAGTTGTGCGTGGGGTCCTGATGTCGTCTCTGAAGCTGCTGCGAAAAAGTCACTGAGGACAAACCCAACATTAAACTTTCAACAGAGGAGAGAGAAAATACTTCAACAGTGATTCAATTTAATGTTGTTCTGTTCAGTTTCTCCCCGAGTCATATTTCATTTAAATGATTCTGTAATAATGTGACGCGCGCACGCAGACACACACACACACACTGATTCATTGATTGTATCATGTCTCCTGCAGTCATGTTTTAGTCACATGTTCACGCTCTAATAGTGTAGCTGGCCTACTTATGGCCTGATTGAAACCTAATGAAATTTTTTAATGAGCAGTCTCTGTGTGACAGCCTCTGGAGGGTGAGGCTGAACTCACACACACCCCCTATATGTGTGTGTATGCGTGTGTGTTTGTGTAACTGCCAGTGTGCTTGTTTGAGCATGCCGCAAGAATGGACGTTATTTGTGCAGCTGAGGCCAAAGTGCATGGATGTGTGTGTGTGTGTGTGTGGGGGGGGGGGGGGGGGGGGGCATCATGAGGGTCCAGCTTCTTTAAAAAAGCCTCTTTTCTGTCACAGAGGCCTGGAAGGGATCCTGGGCAGCCCCGAGAGAGCACAACACACACAAAACAGGATTAGCTCAACTTAAAGTGAACATCCCCAGAATAATTAAAATGTATGTTTTTTAATTTTGATCTGCCCCCCCACCCTTCTCTTCCCACTCCTCTGCTCGCATGCAGCTCTAGTCTAAAATGTTTTCTCTCTCCCTCCTCTCCCCTCCCCGCTTCATTCCCGCTTCCCTGCATGTAATTTTAGTTTTATAAAATGTTTTCTCTGTCTCCTCTTCCCCTGTGGAGAGCAGGAGCACATAAGTAAAGAAGCTCTTATCCTCGCGCCGACGAGTAGATAAGAATAGGAATTACAGAGGTATTCACTGGAGAGAGAGAGAGAGAGAGAGAGAGAGAGAGATGGATAGGGGAGTAGAAAGAGAGGGATTGAGTGATCCAGACAGAGAAGAGGAGGGAGGGTGAGGGAAGGTGAGATGGAAAAAAGGGGGGGGGGGGGGGCAAAGGAGAAAACACAGAGCTGCACACAAAGAAAGGGACCCGCGTCGCTTTGGGCTCGCTTGTGAATTTTTTTGTATTTATTTTTTTCTGGCAGCTTGAAGTTAACAGAAGCGTGACTGATAACAGGGAACTTCTTAGACGGTTCAACCGAGGACGGGGCCAATCCCTTCTCCCTCGGGGCCTATCTAAGCACAGAATATACAGGATCTGACGAAACTTCGCAATGACAAGAAAAAAAGGTCATGGACAGAAATCGAAACAAGGCCAATCATCTCCGAGGTCCCTGTAGCCTCTAATGGTAGAGCTGGGTAATGCAATGTCTGCCAATAAATGGGTAGAAAATGTAAATGAACTCAGTTCACTTCACTTCAATTCAATATTTTTAGACAAAGTTAGTTTAACTGTCAGCTATTGTTCATGTGGTTAATTAAATTCTATGTGATTCAACTTGGCAGAAATCTAGTAGTGTAGGTTTACTGCTGCTGGTAGCTGTGAAACTCCATGACAGGTAAGCCCATAGGCTGCTCCCGTGACTTCTTGGAATGCCACAAAGAAGTGTAACAGGTGGATTTCATACATTTTGCACAGCTAAATTGGCCAGCAAGCTGACCATTGTGTTATAATACCTTGTTAATCTTTTATAGTGTGCTGGCCAGCTGACCGTGGGGAGCCACCTGTATGGCTGACCAGTGTATATATTCTGTTCTTATCCGGACCATTAATGGCATCACAGAAATAGAAGCCTTGCGTCAATCAGTTCTCCACACGACTGAGTCGATGCATTGCTTAACCAGCCAGTTACAGTGCGGTCTGGTTGAGAACAGTTACACTATGGAATGCCACTAGAGATGTTTTTATTTTTTTTTTCTAGCCATGGTATAAAATCAGATGGGACATTTTTCAAAATTCAAAATGCAAATCAACTACCATAACCAGGTGTTCATATAGAAAAACAGCATTTCTGCATTTTAGAGCCCTCTGGTGTCCCCCATGACGTGCCATGGCAGTGGCCTCATTGAAATGAATCTGCGTTTTTTTCATATGGCACAAATGTCAAGTCAGTTTTAATTATTTAGCCCAATATCAGTCAAGTCACAAATTTGGGAGAAAAAAAATTTCAGAAACCTAAGGAGAGCAACAGAGGAGGGGTCCCCTCTATTTGTCTTTAATTTGTCTTTAACTAAGTCTCTGATGTTTAATATAATATGCACATGTAGTATATTTTTAGCACGACAGACCCCAGTGAGGACCAACCACAACCCCCGGTATTAATATCTCCATGCGCTCCATTCTTTATCTCTGCGCACCAGGGAAGGCAGATAACACACACGGGTGAATCTGTAACTTTCATGGGTTACAGTATGCAAGCAGATTTGGAGATTAAATCCACTTCACAATGCCGTGTACTGCGGTATCTTGGAGATCACGTGTAGATTACTGACAACATAATTCCCGGGGCTCTCTGAGCTGATCTGCTGTGTTCTACCATCTGAATAAGACGATCCCAGGTCATGGGCATGATAACTGATGTGGTGCTCAACCGATTAAATCTATTGCAACCCGGGGCAGCCTGCATGCTGGATAAGGCCATATGTCACTGTCTATGGACGCCGATGACCTGATCACAGCTGATCTGGTGTCTGCTGGTGTGGGAGGAGAGTTTTTGGAATCATTTGTGGATGAGATAGAGACAGAGAGACACAAGGAGAATCTTTTTCAGTTTAAAATAGTTTGTTTACTGCCGTTGCAGAACAATATATAGAAACAGCTATGGCTTAGTACTTCTCATATAATATAGACTTGTGTACCCGGTCTCCACTACACCGGTAGTAAACTTTGAGCATGGGTGTGCTCATGCTGGCTTTTGGCATTAGTCTCCACTCCAATAAAAATAAAGTAGTGTTATTTTGTGGGGTGCCTCAATATTGTACCAGGTATGTTACCATCTCTCTCCATTTCTCTACTCATCTCTCCAGTGTCCCAGTGTTGATATTGATGTTGCTGAGGCTGAGGACAATATTAGAGGCAATATCAACACTTCTCTAAAGAAGACAAATCTCTCTGTAGAATCTCCAAGCACTTCGGATGCCACAACAACTGTGCTATGAAAGACATTGCACACATGAAAAATGTGTTCCGGTGTGTGTTGCGTGTTGCCAGTCAACTAGATCAGTTAAGTGTCCTATCCATTATCCCACCTTGTAAAACCTCATGTTTATATGCTGTGGCTGAGTGTAGTTTGTGACATTTGGTGCATGCTTTTAGTACAAATGGCCTGGGATTAATGTCATGCTGTACCCACTGAGCAACAGAGCTGTGTGTGCAAGCGTGTGTGCATTAATGCATAAGAATATACCCATTATCTCCTATTACCTTCTATAATGTTGGTTAATTGTGTTTGCTGCCTGCCAGGTTTGCATTTGTGAATAAATTAAAGGGGCATAATAAACTCATTTCATAGCCTATGGAAAATAGGCATCTAACATATACACACACACCTGTCTATGCACACATCAAATCCTGTACAAAAGAAAGAGGTCACTTAGTTTAATTATGTTTGCATGTCTGCATGAAAAATGACTGTGATTCACCAGACGCTTGAATTCAGGTACTGTGCATAATGTAGGCTACTGTATATATACGCATATATGATTGTAGCTCAGTCTGTGGACCATGTTTATAGGTCCTGTGCGTGTGGGTGTGTGTGTGGGTGGGTGTGTGTGTGTGTGTGTGTGTGTGTGTGTGTGTGTGTGTGCGTGTAAAAACTGTACAATAGAGTGAAAGAAATTACATTTCCCCCATAAGTGGATTAAAAACATAGTTCTAATTTGTGAGCTATGTGTAGAAAAGGCTGCTCTTAAAACCTGTCCTGTCCTTATAATGACTGACTCAAAGGCCTTTCAAAACTACAATTTCACACATGCAGTGCGTGTTTATTTATTTCCATTTACACATGAACGTTGAAAGAAACATGATGAAAAGCCAAACTACACTAAGGCTGCATTCAGCTCAACAACGGCACTGCAGCGAGGCAATACAAAGAGCTCTACTGGTGTGGTCCAACTGTGTGATTTAAGGGTCAGAATGAACAATTTTGCTCGTAGCAAAACATAAGGAAGCTGCTAGATGTCATCGTTGGGCACACAACACAAATGAAATCAGGACACATCTCAGCAATTACATTCTCCTCCACCCCAATGCTACATGGTAAGCAGAAGATTAGCACCATGCCTGGTGTCAGTCAGCTTCCTAATATGAGTAACGGCGTCATCCAAAAACACAATTGTTTGCCAAAGTTAGAAAGATTTTGCTATTTCATGTTAGAAATGTCTGTATTTGTTTTTTTCCTCTGCGCTCATCTCTCTGGTTTGAAGTGGATTCAGAAAAAGGTTACACCCACACAGTCCTGGTGAAGCAGATTCTTTAAAAAAAATACCCAACACTGTTTTTGGTTTGTTTTTTTAAACATTGAATGTTGTTTATTTAGTCGTAGATATCACATGTGTAAATTGTTATAGAGAAATAACTTTTGAAGTTTTCAAGGACAGATATTGTGGCCACAGAAATGAAACAGAAGTTGAGTATAAGGCCTGTTTCCACAGCAGTAGTCAGTAAACACTTGTGTCATACAAATTGTATTCTCAAATGATGACTGAACCACTCCACCACCTCCCACATGAAGCCTTGACTAGTGATGTTGCATTGCATGATTTGCATGAGTCCAAAACAACTTCAGAGAATGATCTTTCAGTGCCAACACGCTTTGTGCATCTCTGTGTGTGTGAGTGTGTACAAATCCTCATGTGTGTAGTGTGTTCTGTGTAGAACATGCATTATTATGTAAGTCTTAAGAATTACATTACATTAATATCTGATATGCAGGGAGATGACATGTTTATGCCCTCTAGAATAATCAATGTCATAGCAAGTCATTATCGAAGCTCAAGCAATCATAATCAAAGTGATAAATCAAACCATTATTAAATTATATCATGTCTGATTACGTGATGTTTGTTGTGTTAGTTTTATTGATGGAGGCCAAGTTTCGATTTACACATATTGTACGCACACATGTTGGGTTGCATTATTACTCATTCTCATCCTACTTTTTGAGACTTTCCATTATCCTCCATGGGCTTCATGTGCTTCAGTCATGTAGAATTTATGACAAGCTTCTGGAGATTTGATTATAAATCACTAAAACCAATGGGAGGGTTACAACGACATGACAGGGGAAAACAGGGAGACCCCAAATGTTTAGTGGGTGTATTGCTCCTGAGTCAGTGTGTGTTGCTCATTTAACGCTGAGTTGGTGCGCGACACATTGCTGGACACCCTCAGCATTTACTAACAGACTTTTAATTAATCCAAGATTTCCACCAAGTGATGGTGGGTGCACATCAAAACACAGAAAGTTCTATCTTGTGAGGGCATTTCTGGACAAGTTGGGAAATGCTTTGGTTGGTTATGTGAAAATCCAGATTTTATTCATGAATTACTCACGTTTAAGAAATATAGCACAATATATCAAACATCTCCAGCTTCATTAGAGTGGATAAAAGGGTTTCTGCTGAAGCTCATCTCATCACATTTTGTGCTGAGAGATTCTTATTGCTGCACTGACACTGTATTTTAAGTAAGTTTATTATTTTTTGTCTATTTGTGTTTCATTGTTATTTGAAGTCATTTTTCCCATTTAAATGCATTTATTTTCCTCTAAATTGTGTTTTTAAACGTTATTATATGCATTTCTTCACTTTATGTAAAGTACTTTGAATTGCATCAGTTTGAAAGATTTTATAGGAATATACTTGCCACACATTAGACCCATTAAATCAAAGTCGAAACAAATCGAGTCTGAGGCTCTACCCGCCATGAGGGAGTATTAAGCACTGATATTGCTTCTAAGATGATAAATTAGTAACTATTTGGAATATATTTTTTAATTCTAATTATGTCATTAGGTACCTGGACTTTGTCCCTGCGGTGAAAATCAATAAAGTACACTTGGTCAGAGTGTTTATTGCTGTCACTGGTAAGATGGAGAGCCAGCACAGTGGAGGGAGGTGTAACAGACACACAGAATGTGGAGAGAAGCCTGAGGCCAGGTTTGAGTTTGTTTCTCTCGGGTCTTATTCCTGTCTCACTGCTGCCCACTTCCTGTCGCTCCATCACGCTGTGGCTGGGATTGGGTATGACACATGGCCTCCACGTAGATACCAAGGGTCACATTTACTGAGACTTTTGCGCTTTGTTTCAGACACATTCTGCGCCCGGAGGCAAGCCTGGGACAGCATTTTACTTGTCATCTGTGTGTGCCTTGCATGTCATCAGTGAAGCTTTTCTCTGTTTTTTTACTAACAAATTCAAGCTTCAATAATGTGCAAAGATTTTGTAAGTGTGATGTAAATATGTTGAATTTGCCTGAGCTCATATAATTAGAGAAGGTCCATTTTTGCATTCAGTTTCTTTGCCTCTGAAGATGCATTAGAGCCACCTCCGCCCTTCACCTCTTCTGGTACAAGCATCTGCTGGTACCAGTAGCTCCATCCTGCCTGCCCCTCCACCAGTTGGACCGGGTTATTTCATTTCCTCAGAGATTAATGACTCCTACCACATTAATTTTAGGAGAAATAATCGCCCAAATTATTTTTTCTCATTTGGAGTAATTGGCCACTGTCTGTAAATTTTCCTGCCAATTATGAATGTGAATTATATGCAAGAAACATCACATTTGCGCTGTTTCTTTCATGCGTGTGTATCTGGTTCAGAGAGTTTCTACATATTCGTATAATTAAAAAAAACAATCTCCACTAATACCACTGTATTAATCACTTGTTCTGGAGCTATCCACCGTATCACATGGGCTTCTCCAGACTAACCAGCTTTCCAGCAGCCAGTTAGTCTTGAGTTCTGTCATCAAAGTGAGTGACCAGCAAAGACTCCAGGAAGATCCTGGACCCGGACAAGAAATAGTCCCACACATAACCCCCTCTAACACCGCAATATGCCGTTTTTACACTACAGCTTTTGTATGGGTTAAACAAACGAGTTATAACATGTTTATCAGTGAGCTTAGAAGATTGTTCAGTGTGGACAGGGCCAGGCTAGCTCATTTTACCTGTTTCCAGCCTTTGTGCTAAGCTAAAGCTAACTGCATGCTATCATAAAGACATATGTCAATCTTTTCATCTAACTCTTGGCAATAAAGCCAAAGGGCACATTTTTTCAAAATGCCGAACAATTCCTTTAAGTCACGCTGAATGCATCCAAGTTGTAATAAAAGTGAAATATTTTCCCATGAGGGTTCAACATGGATTTTCCGAAAAATGCAATTTTCATGCTATAGAGACAATAATATGAACAAAGCATGACCGTGTACATATACAGTTGTAGTTTGGGTCACTTTTGATTAAATACTGCTAATACACTCGCCACATACATTTATGTTATTGTTGTGTTACTGTTGTGACTGATTGATCCCTGTCCCTTACTGACCACACCTACGAAACACCAGACAGCCACGGGAAGAAAACTCATCATCTTGAGCAGTAAAGGCTTGTTATATTATTAAAACAAAAGATCTGCTATTTCAGATGCGGTGCTCAGAAGCGCAGTAGCGTTGGGCTGTAATGGACTTGGACTACGGAGCTAAAGTGCTTTGACTAAGTGCTCCATCTGCCTCAGTGTATCTAACACAGGTATAACTGTGTTTCCCAAAATAGAGCAATAGAAGAAACTGACATTGGCAGAAGCTCCCAAACTCTCATATTTCCATCCAAACAGAAACAGGTGAAGCTAATGATTAAGACAGTGGAGAGGCAGCTTTTTCTAACGTGCTCTTACTGTAGATCAATCTACCAACAGTATACAGAAATATTCATCCACATAAAAATGTTGGTGAATGATTATATAACAGTGGAATATTCACAAGTGCCTGTTTGAGGCATAATTCAGCCTGGTAGTCTGATTTATTGCTTGGAGTGGAGGGGAAATGCGCTGCATTCAAAAAGCCTATTGAAAACTAGATTTGAAGGGAAATGTGAAGGTAAATAGTAATTTGGGATTCAGCTTGTCAGGCCCTTAACGTTGCTCCTGAGTGCTCTTAAAGCTCAAGTTTTGTCATATTCAAAAACATTAAATGTAAGCACCAAACACTGGAATTAGCAGTTTTAAAGCCAAAAAATGGCAGTCTGGCTTGAAAAATGACCATTTTCTCTGACAATAAGAAAGATTAGAACAGACAAAAGCGAAAACCCGTGCAAAAAGATTACATGGTTATGTTGTGCTTTGGGAAAATCTTGTGACCTTGTCCAATTCAACCACACTTCAAACTGGGCTCTACACACAACTCTTCAAAGTCTTTTCTTCAAGTGGTTTTGTTAAAGCAGCTACTATGAGTGAAGGTTCATTCCACAAAAAGGAATTTGTAAGTATTGCTCCATCTGGCAGTACGGCTTCATCTCACAGCACATTACATATTTCCATTTCACCCCCAAAATGGACAATTAGGCAAGGCTCAGACGGCACACAGCCTGCCTCCTCTTCCAGGTTTGACAGCCCTCACCCCAACTACGATGCTAAACTGTCCATATGGGTTATGATAAGTCTTAAAATCTGTTAGATTACTACACACATTACGACACAACTAAGAGCACAAATCAGGGATGAGTTTAGTTGAGTAGAGTTACTGGATAAATTCCGATTTCTGTCTGATATTTAAAGGACTCGATCACAGAACCAACAGAGAATGTTGAGTAAGTGAATCAACCGTTGTGTGTTGCGGTGCAAAATATGGATGTTTGCAAAGTTCTTGACTGTTTCTATGAAAGCCACAAACACACACATACCCACCACACACACAAACTCCTTGTTCTTTAGTCACCAGACAGTGTTATCAACGCACTGGGTGGAAGACATTATCGCCACTGAAGGCGTTCACATTTCAGTGTGTGAGTGTGGAGCAGAGGGAGAGAGAGAAGGAAAGAAAAAGAGGGGCAGAGCATGTTTTTGTGTGTGAGAGGGAGAATGGGAGAGAGGGTCAAATCATTAATTCCTGGCACTGAGGAAGGGAAGCTCGGCCAGTGTGAGGGGAGAGAGTGACACACACACCCACGCAGATCAACAGTGCCCCCTGTGTCTAATTCATAGAATTGTATCTTCACTGACAAAAAGAGTATTGCTATTGCACATCCATCTATCTATCTATCTATCTATGCTATTAGGAGCTATTAGTTGATATTCTGTCTGCCAACTGATGAAGCCATCATCCTCTGTTTTTTAATAGCAGCAGCAACCCCTGAAGACTTACACAGGAAGAGAAGGGAAAGAATAAAAGTCGAGATGCACAGGGAGACAGGTTTCATCACCACACTGATGAAGACATCAGTCTGTCCTCTGAGGGGTCTTTGATATTACATTTGAACCCCAACAGCAGCAGCAGCAGTCAAGATAGACAGGCAGAGTTGAGGGGAATACACAGCCTATGAAAGGAATGGGGATATTATGTTGGTCCAAAAAAAACACACACACATTTGGGTGGATGATTTACACGCCAAAACCACCTGTGCAGAGCAGAGGCACATTGGGCTGATTTTGATTTTTTTCATTATGGATTTATGGAAGGACCCAAACGCAGAGAGGAGAGAAGGCCTGCAGGTATAATTTAGGCAGTTTATAGAAACAAAAACAAAAAAAAAGGTACAACAAAAACTTATGGGATGGTGAGGCACAAAATCCAAAAGGTTATAAAGTCCAGAGCATGACGCAGCATGGCAACCAGGTTCAAACAAAGCACAAACAAAACGAACAGACAAAGGAACAAAGGAACTACAGCGGTATATAAGCTGATAAGGGAATGAACTGCAGGTGAGGAGTGGGCGGAGTGAGCCAGGGAAGTGCAGGGCTGATGAGAATATGGGTGGGGCAGTCAGGTGATGGGGAAAGGAGGGAAAGTCTGGGGGCATCTGGTGGAGAGAACGAAGATGGCAAGTCTGTAGAACAAGGAAGAAGTCCAAGGTTGAGAACAGTGAGCAGACATGGATACAGGGAAAACAGTAACACAGAGTGCTGGGGCTAGAGTGTGACACAAGAAAGGTAAAAAGGACCAGATCGTGACACCAAGAGCTAGATTTCTCAGCCAACCTTCACCCAAGACTCTGCCCTGGACTTGGATTCACAGGACTGTATTGCATGGCTGTTTCATAATAGGTCTTCAAACCACACTTTATCTGGCCCCTCATCTGGCACCAATTTGTCATGCCCTGCCAGCATCTTGTACCACAGACAACACATCTCCCGGGGTTAAATGGACACACAACCTTTTGTCCCAGTTGAGGTAGTTTGCGCATCTGAGCAGAATGCCTCCTGGATGTCTCTCTGTGAAGCTATTCTTGACGAGTCCAGCTGGGACTGATCCCAGGCTATAACTTTTAACGGCACTAGAACCAGGCCAGTGGTTGTCAGATATCAGATTTTTTATTATACACCAACATCACCATCATATTGGTTGACAAACCAGATGAGATTTGTCTGCCAGATTTGTGGAAACACTGACTGTTGTTGATGACTGATGTTGTTATACCCCCATAAAACCTGTGGAGGCGGCAGAAGGCAAGGGGAATTTTGTGTGATTGGATGCAAAGTCAATGGACAGACACAACTGGGGCCGATAAGACACCAATTTGCCCAGACCATGCGAACTGATAGAGAAATGCTTTTTTAACGTTTTTAACGGCGTTGACATGGAAATGACATGCGTCTGTGTTTTGGTGAAGAAACAATTATTTTTAATGTTTGTACTGCAGACACATTTTATCATCAGATGCAAACAATATTCAGCTTGATCACATTTAGACAATAGTATATAGTACAATATGTATACAATATGTATAGTGCAAGGGTATGAAAAATCACAATGCATGAGTGTGTCTGTAGTACACACACACACGCACACACATATAAATATATATACATATATGAGTAACTGAGAGGCTCAGATGTTGAGAGAAATGGCAGCATTAAATATTCACATGATTGGCCTCACTCCTCTGATGAATTCAAATTTAATAGTGCGTTGACCTCCTTGTGTGTGAGCTTGAATGTATGTGTGTGCGACACTAAAGTGAATTGAGTTTATTTGGCAGTTAATCCACGACTGATAGCGGATACTGTAAGTCTCCTCTCTGTGTAACTCTCTCACACACAACACACACACTCATATAGACTAAATTAATTACCAAAGCTTTAATCCAAACCTCCCTCCAGGCTCTAAATGTATCCTGATCCTCAAAACCTATGGCTTTGTTCAATGTAGAGGTCAGTCTATAGTTAAATCCATCAGTGGAGTGAGACTAATCGTGTGAATATTTAATGGTTCCATTTCTGCCTCTGAGTCACTCTTCACTCAGTGTGTACGTTCAGTGTGTATATGTGATGGTTAAACCAGCCCGCTTTATGAACAGACCCAGTGATTTCTTAATGAGAGACTGTTGAACGGAGGCAGAAACTGTTGTGACCTTTACAAGTGGGAAAGTGGGAGGAGAAGATAGAGCAGAGACCAATTAATGGGCAAGTTTTCCTGTAGTGAAGTAAATCCCTCAGGATTACAGTGCCGTAAACCGGACTCTGTGGGCTGAAAGAAGTTTCTGAAATTCTTAACCTAATGCATCTAAATGAGATATTTTTTTATATTCTCGGCCAACAAAATCTAAACATGTACTCCTGGAATTGACCCAAATACAGTTTACAGATATAAACAGATAAAACACTATCAAACAGAAATTTAGCAACCAATCTTGTTTTTGCTGACCTCCAGTGGCTTTGCTGCAGTGATGTAGAAGTGTACTTCAGGGTGTGTCAGTACACTGTGACATCACTGCAGGGTGTGGTCAGTGATGAAACAGACATAAAACTTTCAACCCCGAGAGGGCAGAAAAACATTGCTTTTCAGCCTGTCATAAGTTACTCTTTACAATGGCTTGTTTTGAATCCCCCTCATTTTCTTTCTTAAAAAACTTTACTGAAATGATTTTTTGAGGTTTTTCAGTTTTAATTGTGCTGTGTCCACTAATTACGGCCAAGTTGAAGCTGCTGCTGTTCTCCTAACATGCTGCTCACGCTACGCCTCCTGTGTAGACAAGGTGTTAGCCTTACAAGCTTCCCAATTATAACTGACAAATTACACACATTGCCCAACCCACACCGCCAACACACACTTCTTCTCTGAGTTTTTAGACAGTTTAGTCTGTAAAATAAAGCCAGCAGAGACTTGGGTGGTTATTGGACAGCTGAAAAGAAGCTTCTTGGGTCTGAGTTTATGAAACTACTGCTGCTGAAATAAACTCACATCTGTAGGGAAAAAAAGTAAACTAGGAACCTACGATATCTCGTTGTTTAAGGCCAATTCCTATAAAAACTTCAGCTACATTTTCCTGGTCCCTCAGCTCTGCAGTAATGGACTTCTGGGGACTTGTTAGTCATGCTACTTGTAGAACAGACCACATGTTATTTTTTAATGACTGTCTCACATTAAAGTACTTTTGGTCAGCGTTAATGACAAAATGACTGGTTTGATTAAGTGGCAAAGAGCTGGTTTGTGCTCTGGAGAACAAAGAGGAGAAAATGTGCATCATGTAATAGATTTTTTTTAATTAGTTCTTTTCTAATGGAAATGTTGAAAATCACTTCAATGCAAGTGGTATAAATTGATTAAGTGCTTAATTGGGACAAATCAATAAGCAACATAAGGAGCTATTATAGAACACAACTAATGCATGATAATTAACACATTTCAAGGTTTTCCTAAGGCAGCATTATAAGCTTAAAATGGCTCGGTTTTATTGCATGTTGTACACAAGTGTATCACTGTGTTCAATTTAAATGCACCCTATTGATTTGCACCCACCAAGCAATTAATCAATTTTCACCCCTTCCGCTGAAGTGGCTTCCAACCTTTTAGTTTTATTTTTTTCACACTGTTCCACTCTCTAATTTATTATCTAACAGTAACATACGAGATACAAATTGTTTACGCAGCTTCTTTGCCCCTAAATATCACATCACAGAAACCTGAATGAAACACATACGGTGCTCCTGTATTCTGCTGTTGCACTTATTTTGAGTTACTATGAATAACAAATGCATTTTCATTGCTTGTAGTAAGCATTATGTGACTTGAACAGCTTTGGCTTTCTCCTAAATTTCAGTCCATTACCACTGAACACTGTTATTTAGTATTAGGAATATGTAGAAACAAGACTAAAGGGCCATCCACACCAAAAACTATCACTATACGATAAAGTTCTGTAAACAGTGGCGCCAAGCACGCGCTACATGCTACAGCTGTGTAGGCAGCTTAGGAAAGTGGATATTGATGGATAAAATGGATATTAATTACCTGTTATTGCTGTACGCTGCTCAGTAAGGACCAAACGAATTTCAGAGACCCCAGTTTGGCAGTATGTCTCAGTTAAAATTCTGTTTTTTTTGTGTTGTAAACTGCAGTAAAACCCCATTTGAGATGCATATTACGAAATTGCTGTATACATGTCCAAAGATTGCTCTTAAAACTCACTCTGAACCACAAATGTCAACCTCATGGTGGCGCTACAGGGAAAAGTCAGGGGATCACCAAAGTCAGTAAGTCTCATCTTTGGGGGACCATGAATGCCTGTACAAACGTTCACATTAACTCGAACGGCGAAAACGACCAACACTGACGTCAGGTGGCTAACAAGACTAAGAGTCTGCAGCCAGAGGTTGGTAGAGTAGCTAAAAACTGTACTCAAGTAAATACACCTGTATTTATTTGTGATGAAATGACAAGTCATCATTTCCTGATCAGATAGCCTGCCACATTTACACCAGGACAATACTCCCAGTCTGTATCTCAAAGTGTGATCGCAAACTAATACATTCATAATATACTCCATGAAGTACAGCGATAAGTAATTCTTCTAAATGCTTTGCTTGTGTGTATATAATATTATTAAACCTTTTAGCATTAACACAATGGACATACTCCTGCTTTCTGTCAGCTCAGTGTCAGCACAGTTTTCTGATTTACTGACTTCAAAACAGCGTAGGCCGCTGCACTGCGATTAATGTATACAAATGTAAGAACAACAGTAAAATTAAAAGTAAATGTAATGATTCTTCTCTAAAAATCTACTCAAGTAAGAGTAAAAAGTATGCTACATAAAAACTGCTCTGACAAGTACAATTTACTCTAAAAGGTTACTTTAATACATGTAACGGACATCAAGTTGTGGGTCAACTGACTGACCAGCATTCCCATCCCTAGAACCAAGCCACTGCCTTGGTTAAAAATAAAATAAGGTCATCAATGGAATCAACATACAGTACACAATTTATCACCCGTAGATATGCCTTTTTCTTAAACATAATTAATGATTTTTTTCAGGTAAACTACCTCTTGGTTTTGTTCCAAGGACACATTTGTAAAAGGAAGAGTGTGAAGAAATGCAGATGAAATTTGTACGAATTGCAGCCATTGTTCTGCTAGTTACTTTCTGTGGCTTTCAGCAGTAAAGGACATTTTGGCACCAACATCAAATCATTGTTCCCTCTTTGTTTACAGGAATTTATTTTGAGGGGACAATTGGCCATGACTTCTCAAATGCACTTCAAATTGCCCCTATAAGTCCAAATCCCCTCTACATTAATGGTGTAAAACAGACAGTGCTGCTCCCTGAGTTCTAAGGATTTTATTTTTCCACAGAAAGAAAAGCAGACTGTAGTTATGAAAAGCAAAGAAAGCATTGTTGCCTGTTTAAAAGTAAGGTAACTGGGCAGAGAGAATAATCCAATTGGATGATCCTGTTTCTTACATCTCATTTGTCAGAATGGAATAGAAATGTGCCAGGCCCACCTACAGATATGATTTCTCTTTGAAGCAATCATGTTGAGAATAATGTCTAAAAGCTATAAGGTAAACTTACAAATACTTAATTATGTATGAATCGCACTGGACTTAGTTGTTATAAGCCTGACTGGACAATTTTTTTATTGATCTACTCTCTGAGACTGGAGGCAAGTAAATGATTGAACTTGGGGGAAACTTACAATGTCGCTACAGGAGACACTTAAGGACTCAATACTGATACATTTTTATTTCAGGTCTCTGTAGCTAAATGTTGCTACAAAATTGCAGTGGGCTTTCTTTTGGCGCCTCAGTGATTTAACAGTGAAGCTAAGAAAAAAATCTAATGTTCTGCTTGCTTTGTATGTATGTCCTGTACCATAAAGGTAAGTGACTCAAGCTGCTTGAATGGGTTCGCATATATTGTGTCACACCCATGAAATGCAATCAATTCTGTAACGTTCTTCAGCTAAATTACAGTGAAGTCCTTTTCCTTCTAGCCTTCCAACACCATCAGCTAGATTCAGAGCCGACTCGATAGATCAAGTCAATAGTAGACCTTTGGGAACACGTTTTGACCTCTGCTTTACCCAACAGGTGATGAAAGTCATTTTGACCACCTTCCTCCAACTGAGAAATATCGCAAAAATTAGATGCTGGTCTTCAGAATCTGACTTATTGCCTCATGTTTCTTTACTAACTGTGTTCAACATAAGAATAAGTGTGTAGGATGAAATATTATTTAATGATTTAAAGTTGGAGTGATCTAGTATCCTTACAAGAAGAAAAATCTATATATGAGTATCTATGTGTGTGTGTGTGTGTGTGTGTGTGTGTGTGTGTGTGTGTGTGTGTGTGTGTGTGTTTGTGTGTTCCTTGGGGAGAAGGGGAGCAGAGGGCAGTTGCAGCTGTTTCTAATAGGTTTCTACAGTTTGTCTCTGGAGAACACAGAGACCCACACAGAGTCATTATTGGGGTTCTCCAGGTATTTTGTAACCTTTGCTCCACCTCACAACAAGGAAAATGGCAGCGCAAAACACAAAGAGAAAGAAAGAGAGACAGACAGAGGGAGGGATTGAGGGAGAGGAAGGGAGGGGAGAAGAGGTAAAGACAGAAACAGGTGTCTAGAGAGGGAGACTCGACTCTGGGCTTCCAGCTGAAGAAATCCACTGGGGGTTAGCAGCTGCTGGGAAAACCCATTTTTACAATTTTTAATGGAATAGCTGTGATGGACGGATGGGCGGGGTGATGCAGGGACATAGAGATAGATATGTTACTTTTGTATTGGATAATATAAATAAACCTCTCTGATCCTCACATTAAACGTTAGAGTGAGTGACGTTGTAACAGTGTGCTGTTCACTATTAAAAAGGTAATTTAAACATGCATGTATTCATTGTTGTTATTTAAAGTAGTAAAACCACACTGTAAAAATACTCTGTTACAGGTAAAAGTCGTGCACTGACAATTTCACCAATTAGAAAAATATCCCCTGCGACTGTTTTGCTATTATATATTATTTAATTTGATTATTATTACACATGCATTCATGTAAATGCAGGATTTTACTGTTTCCATTATAGATTAACTGAATCAATTAAAGAATTTATCAGATTCATTAGGATTATTATTTTCTCCACTAGTTGATTGATTGTCTGGTTTCTAAAAATTCAGAAAATAGTGAGAAATGCCATCACAAGGACAGCTTCACAATGCTTGTTTTGTCCAATCGACATTATTTTGAGGTTTGGACCTCAAAATAATTAAAATACATTGAAATTATTAGCTGTCAAATAAGTGTAGTGGAGTAAAAAGTCCAATATTTCCCTCTGAAATGTTGTGGAAAGTAGAAAATGGCATGAAAAGAAAAGCCTCAAGTAAAGTACAAGTACCTCAAATGTGTACTTCAGTACAGTACTTGAGTAACCACTGAAGCACAGATGGTAGTAACACAGTGTACATTATGTGTGTTATGTGTAGTACTGAGCAGCAGCAGTGCTCATGAAGACAGATTCTGCACCCCTCTTTCGCAGCAAACGTGGATCCGACAGAGCGCCAAAATCTGCTCCTGTTGTAGGCATCTCATTAGTTTCACTGATGTTGTTTTGGCAGCGTCAGCAAGGCTGCTGTCTGAGTGCATGTGAATCCATGTATTGATATACTATACATAGCAAGCTGCAAATGGACAAGAACTGTTTTATTGTTAAAAGGAGAGTCAACATGGCAAATACGAGTGTCCCTGTTACTTTCTGCTACATAACTATGCTTTCAATATGTGAATGAATTATTTTTAATTAGCAAAAATAGTTCTAACCAAGCACCCAAGGAGGAAGGGAACATGGGGGGATATTAGGAAGCAATAACACAAAGCCAAGCCTGCTGATTATCTAATTCATTTATTAAACAAATGGAAAATAGGTCATTAGAAAATAAATCAGGTTGGTGTTTTTCTCCTGGAGTCTGAAAAGTAAATTTACTGGTTCAGCGCAACATGGGAAATTAGGCTGATCCAGTTCACTGCATTTAGATTTGCTATTCTTAGATTTGAATCTAAGAATAGACAAAATGTGTTCATCCAGCACCAAATCAATGTGTTGATGGTGTTTTGATTCTTTTGAAAATTCTTATTTTGTTTAAAGGTGTCACCAGGTACAGCACGCTGCAACCACTGAGCAACAAGGCCACAATATAGCTTTACTGTTAACGGGGATACACAGGTTGAATAAGTAATTTTGTCAATATACTCTATTACTTTGTAAATGCTACTTACATAGTCATATATTACCAATTCTATAATATTTCATTAAATTACATATTTTCAGTCATATATCATTACCTTATATATATATATCTCTCTTTTTAAGTGTTTTTAAAACAGGGTACAAAAGAGAAAATCCACTCCCACAAAGATTTTGTAAATAGGTTTTTCATTTTACATTTTTGTTTCACATAACACGCATCCATTCAACATCCATTAAAGACTCCAATCTGTGAAAATTAACATGAAATCCAAAAAAAAAAAAAAAATCAGCCGTTTACTTCAAGCTATGAACAAGAGAAACAGAGTAGATGAAGCGCTATCAATTTTGAAAGGAAACTTTTGAGAAGCCAAAGATGGCAGCGGAAGACCAGCAACGCACCATAACTGTTTTTCATGACACATCACGCAAGTATGGTGCATCACAAAACTACTGCTGCTCCAAATGTCTGTAAGCATGCATAACATGCCTGTTTAGTGATACCACTGCAACAACAAGAGTACGGGACTGCGCTCAATCACAGTTGTTATTCACTGTTTCCCCGGTTTAACTGTTTCATGGAGGTGTGGATGCCAGGCCAAGTTAACCCTCTAGTGGGCCCCAGGGCAAAAGATAACTGTGGGTCCCTTCGACCCACCTGTTTCTCCCAATGTTTTTACATTGTTTTACATGGTTAGTAATTACTCTTTTCTTTTCGGTAACTTTATTAAGCAGACATTTATTATTTGAATAAGCACTTTGTAAGCACAATGTATCTGGAATAGTTAAGTAATTAAAATGCACATATCACATTAAGAACCTAATGTTTCACTTAATGTTGTGCTTTAATGGTGCATACAGTATTACCAAACACATTTGCAATCAATTATATTACCACAAATTCATTTCTTTATGTTTATCCTGAAGGCTTGGGCTCCCTGAAGGTCTGAGGCTCCAAGACAGATGCTCATTTTCCCCAGTTGATAATCCATCTTTACTTAGCATACACAGCGAAGGCTTGCACGCAGACCCATATCAACAAACCATATCAACATAATCCAATGCTCCCAATGAGAAACAAGTAGCCACCACAACCTGCTTTCCTCCAACAGCCACTACAGTATATAACATATATTCAACCTGTGGGAGACACCGCACAACCACTGTCTTTCCAAAGGTCCGCCCTCAGCCTACCTCCTATCTTGTAATCTGGCGTGATACGTGTAGCGGATTTGTTTCAATGAGCTGACAGTGTAGCTGAGGAGCCTGAGAAATCCTCCCCTGCCCTGTTTGCTCATTTAGATGCAGGAAGGCGAAGAGGGGGATTCAGAACTTGATTTCATGAGCAACAACAATTATTTCCAACCAATCAAGCGGAATCCTCAGGAAAGAAAGACAAAAGAAGAATAAAAGGAGAAACCTGGACCATTTTTGCTGACAGCCCTCAGGGTAACAGTTATTAAGCTGCTACTCTCTGGATGAGAATTTTGCATATTTGTCTCCTCTGTGGTGGATTATTTGATGTATGACTGCTGTACAACAAATGAAGTCTCTGATTCTGGCAGCAGAACCTCATGTTTACATTGATGTTTGTATTGCAGAAACATTCCCTCCTGTGGAACTGTATCATAGCGGCACTGGAAGTGTCTCAATGTGACATCGATTCATCAATTTCACTAATTACTTTGCAAGTTACATGGACAGTATATGTCCACACAAAACAAGAATGTGTTGTTGAAAAGCATTCTGGGAAAAAAGAGTGTCAAGAAAGGCATGGTAGTTTGTAAGAAGGTGTGGAAAAAGTGACTATAACATCAGCTGGAATCATTTGAATATCACGGATCGGTGAGATCAGAGTACAGGTCCCTCCAGGCTGTGGATTTTTCCTTGAACTTCCTGTTGTGTAGAGCAGGTTGAGGTATTTTATCTTGGATAGATGTCAACCTTAAATAAACTTGAAAGTTGACACTAAAGCTTTATTGATTTGAGTCTTAGCGATACCTTCGCCAGCAGCATCTTTCAGCTCTCCTTAAGAGAAGACATGTCTTGGCACTGAGGCTTCATGCTGTACCGCAGATGCTTCAGTTCAAAGGCCAGACAGACCTTTTGTTGCTCGAATTCCGCATCCTGTTTTTTCCTCCATCCTGCTTTTCTTCCCTCTCGTATGTTCTATTTCTTTTCTTGCTGCCCCAGTCCACTTTTCCTCATATGAACTCCATTTTTCTCTTTTTTTCTTTTTCTCCCCATTCCTGAATCCCTTGTTCCCCACCTTCAGTTCTCAATCTCACCCCTAAAATGTTCACTGCAACCTCCCATCATCTCCTCCATCTCTCTCTCGGTGTGCCTATCTGAAAGATCCAAGCTTCATTTCATCTGTCTGGCCCTGCTTTACTGCCTCGTAACCGCACACACACACACACACACACACACACACACACACACACAAAAACATTGTTGAGTGGCATAACAGTTTTGATTGGTTGGCTTTATGACTGTCTGTGAGACAGCTGCAGTGTGTGTGGTCCTGAGGTCACTGTACAGTCCGTGTGTGTGTGTGTGTGGGGGGGGGGGGGGGGGGGTTTGTGTGTGTTGGGCTAACTTTATATTGGTGGAGGACACCAGCAAAGCTCAGTATATTTGTCCTCTCTCAAATTCCAGGGGTTCATAGCAGTAAGAGCACGTTTCTCTCCACTCCTCTGTTCCGTTTCATTGGTTCTTTTTTTATTCATTTAAAACTGCAATTCACCCCAGTCGTCCTCATAATAAGTAGTTTTATTAGATTTTTGCTCCTGGAAAAATAGATAAGGTTTTTCGAACTGAAAGTATTTTGGCAGAGTAAAAGTAGTG
This sequence comes from Lateolabrax maculatus, assembly GCA_031216445.1. Taxonomy (NCBI): domain Eukaryota; kingdom Metazoa; phylum Chordata; class Actinopteri; order Acropomatiformes; family Lateolabracidae; genus Lateolabrax; species Lateolabrax maculatus. The sequence goes on along the minus strand of CM062205.1, from coordinate 7,056,804 downwards.
CAGTTACATCCAAACTAGTAAAAGGGAAACATTTTGACAATAAATGGTGGGAGATAAAATTAAACTGTAATGTTCCTCTCAGTAAAAGACTTGAAATTAAATCTTCTAAGAGTGTTGTGGAGCAAGTCTTCTCCTACAATATAATTCCTGCCTGACACAGGATCATGAGCATGTCTTAAAACTGTATTTGACCATTCAGGCTACTGATCCGTGCTTAGTCACTGCTATTCACACAAGTCTCCGACTGCTATATCAGGCCAAATGGAGCCACATGCATGAATCTGATACTTTTCTATAATTGGATGTAAAAGGAATAGCAGTGACATATAGACCGTAGTTACTGTTTCTACACCTTTCCTTCACAAGCTTTCCATTCTCACAATGCACACAACGCAGTTTGCAATATTAACTGTGGTAGATTATTATTTATTTATTAATTTATTTATTTTAGAAATTACAAAATAATGTCTCCACAAAGTCCATTTTGTAGCTGTTCTCGGAACAGTTTCTGGAGGATAAGTTGGTGGACTGTTTCCCATTGGCTGGGTGTTATTTGTTTCTAAATCATCTTTCCAAGAATGGCCAATATTGCTGCTGAAATTAATACTGTATTCAAATGCACTATTCAGCAGCGAATCAGGTGAACCGGTTCATGCTCAGGTTAATCACCCACATTTTAAACTTTGTGGAAAGTGACTTATCGGGTCATTACACTTTGTTTGCAGACCTTGAAATATTCTGATCCCATTTAAAAATCACGTGTGTCAGCGTCCCCATGCACCCTACATTGCTTAGCTAATTTTCAGAAGTGTGTTGGGCAAAATGAGATTTGGGGCTATAAAGATGATGCTTATTGGGATGAGATCCCCAAGGAGTGCTCATGACATCATTTGTTGCAAGCAGGTGGGAGAATACGCCACTGCAAATAACAAATGGCATTTGTGCTGGATGAAAATACTGGACCGTAAAATGTTGTGTTGCAATCAAGTTGGGTGTGATGAGCTGTCATACGTCATATCCGCCACCACAGCTAACTTTGAAAACAACTCTGTTCTGTAAGGACCATCCTAAATGTGTTCTTTGCTGCAGATTTAAACAGAGACATGTTCGCAATAGCATTAAATGTCAAAATGTCCATAAAAAACCTCTGCTTCATTGTAACAGATAAAACCTCTACAACTCCAAGTCTCATGTGTCCGCTATACTTTATCCCCACTGTGTGTGTGTGTGTGTTGTGTGTTGCACTATCTTGTTAAAAAATGAAAAAGCATGTCTCCCTGTTTTCTTGAAACTAGTGTTCATTGTACCAGGAATCTGTGAATCTCTATTTCTCACTGCTGAAAGATCAAGTACACTGTGTAGGGGTCCAGGATGTCATCCATTCATCATGCCAATAGCCTGGTCTCAGCCATTTCTGTACAAGGAGACTGAGTCCATTCATTCAGGCGATTATAACCTGAAACAAACACAGGAGAAGGATGGGGGGGATTTTTGCTATTGGCTCTGGAAAAGATTAAATATATATGCCACAAAAATACTGCGAATATGGCATTGCAAAACAAGTGTGGTGTGCCGACGGGTGTGCCATGCCATGTGATGCAATGCTCCCTGGAGTGTAATTTTTTAGCAGATTAAAATCTGGAAGTGAAATTAGCAATAATATATTTAAGATAAAACTGTGTATCAGAACCCTTATGGTCTTGGACTGACTAGGCCCACCTGATTCTGTTTGAGCCCACCTACACTATGATTTCTGGCCTTTCTACTTGAGGGAAGTTGGTACCACATTAATCAGTGGAACAGGTTCCATTAGTACTAAGTAGTTGTAGCACAATCAGTTGATCACTGGATGCATTTTTGCACTCTGTAGTAATATCTGCCAGAAAAAACAGCCTCTGACCGCTGCCTGACCAACATGCTTGTCGTTGAAGTTGGCTTGGTGTTTTTATTGATGTGTGTGTGTGTGTGCAGATCTGTGAACAGCTCTGTGAACTTGCGGCTGTCAAAGTGAAGGCTAGTCATGCCAGCTGTGCTGTGTGAATGCCATGTCAGACAATCCCCCGCTGCACTTCAATGCCTCTCCAGCATCACTCAGTGTGATGACATGCCAAACGTCTGTACAGGTCTCTCCAGAGGACACTGGAAGACCTTGTTCAAGCAGTTGAATTCAATTAAAAGTAAAACATGGGTACAAAGCCCTAAGAAGAAACGAGGATCTTTTGTCAAGCAAATCAGATCTTTTATACATGTATTATACATATTGGCTTTTTGGTTTTGACTGTACTTAAGCTCTTACATGTCTCTGGAATCACATATAAAACTTGGTTTTTGTGTTCTACATCAATTGTTATTCAGACAATTAAAGGATGCCACTGACAATTTGAAAACTGCTGACACTTGAATGAACAGTGTCATTTAGTCATCAGGATTTGCCATTTGTTTTGATGTGATGGAGCAAAAAATGGTTAAAGGAGTTCAACATTTTAGGAAATAAGCTATTGTGCTTGATTAATACCACTCTCATGTCTGTATGCCAGCTGTATCTAGCTAGAGCCTGTAGCTTAGAATAAAGACTGGAAGCTGGAGAAACAGCTTGCGTCATTAACAACATGTATGAATGAAAATGTAAAAATGAAAAATTTTGGTTTTGGGAGTTGTGTACTTGCTACATACAACACTCCAGGAAGTCACTGCACCCGGCTGAGAAACAGCTGCTAAGCTACGCTAATCGCCTGCCAGCTCTAGCCTTAGTACACGGACATGAAGCAAGAAATAAGCATTTCTCCCAAAACCTTAAATTATTCCTTTACCACCTACATTTAAACACTCAGCACTTGTTTTTCCCCTTGTATATCATGAATTGAGGTTGGGTAAAAAATAAATTAAAAGGAGGCATGATAATTTATGTGCACACTTGTGTCAGTAAAGACAGGATCTAATTATGGAAAATCATTATCGCCCACTCGCGCAATGAATTTCCTCCCTTCTGGATGTTTTTGTTGTAGCTTCATGTTGTTTGGGCTCGTCCCCAAGAGGGTTGTTTTCCTGTTGACAACTACTTCTCCAACACAAACAGAGATAAACAGGACTCTAACAGCTACCCTGACAACGGTATGAGGAGTTATCTAGCATTATATTAATGATAACAACAGGTTGGCCATCCTTACTTGGCATCATGTGTATAGTACAGTGTAAGTTAGATTAGTGATCATTGCGCTACTGATCACACCTACACCCTAAACTCTGAATTAAACATCCTAAACCAAAAGTGCACACACACACACACAAGAAAGTAGTAAACGTAGATTTATTTAATTTGTTTTTAAAAGCCTTTTGACTGTGTTTGGCAAGAGGTGTTTTATGACACAGTTCTCCTGAACGTTATATAGGCTGCAGTTAAATTTATAGCCTAATAAAGTCAATCTGTATGAGAGATGGCAGTGGGGAAAAATCGGTACTAAAAGAACAGATGTTTTCACTCATTGAAGATAAAACAGGGTGTGCATGGGAGGCGTCTTTCCTGAAGGCAGCATGTCGACAGTTAACACTAACATTTACATCAATTAATTAATGGTGCTGTTGGATCAGTTTGCCTCCTCTGGCCATGCAGTCCATGAGAAGGTCAGATGACCTTGTGTTGCTGTCACAGTACATGTGATAAGTGACATCTCTACCTGACTGCACCGTATATTGTATCATATCTCTAATATGATATATATTTTATCAGTTAAAACAATGACACAATATTGGTCAGTGGTGGAAGAAATGTTCAGATTCTTCACTCAAGTCAAACGTAAGTCCTGCATTCAAAATATACTTAAGTAAAAGTACAGAAATACTTAAAGTATAAAAAGTAAACATAGTGGTTGTGCAGTAAAATGTCCCTCTGTGACTGATATATGATATTATATATGAAATTATTAGAAAGTTATTAGAATTATTAGAAAGAATTAGGAATTATTACTGATGCATCAGTGTGAAAGTAGCATTTTACTGTTGGTAGAGGGGTCACTGGTTTGAACTACTTTATATCCAGTTAGTCCACTGGTTGTCAACCTAGGGATCGTTAGATGATTATTGGGAGAGGAAAGAAGAAAAAATAAAGTTCTACACAATTTTTTGGTTAATTTATCTAATATTTCTTTTGTTCTTTGGACACTTATTTAGTTATTTTTTGTAAGCGGTCACAATCCAAAAAGTTTGGGAACTTGTGATATTTTATCTTTGGGAAATCCAGTGCAGTATAATGATGCTGTAAATGGCTCAGAGTGTTGGGGGACCACAAACAAATGCAGTAGATGTACTGAACAACTTCACGCAATGAATCATACTTTTAATTTCTCTGGATGTTTCACAGGATGTTAGCGTTACCCTACCTCAGTATGCAGGAGATGATCCTTCACAAATTATATGTTTATTATACTGGATCTGCAAAGGTGATGCAGTTACATAGCAAGATCATAGATCATATGGTAACAAACAGTCTGAATGTCGCACAAAAATAGAAAAGTGGAAGAAAGCAAGAGACAGGGAAAGGGAAAGATATTAAAGTACTCGAAGCGTTCCATTCATTCCATAAACAACTGAGCACGAAACTAATGGCCCAGTAGGTCCACAGAGGAACAAAACAATTCAGCACCACTAAATACAACACCAAAAACATTTAAAAAAATAAAAATAAAAATTCTGATTAATTATATGTTACAACACAAAGTCAGGATCATGAAGACTCACTACTAATCAGTTCAGCGCAGAAACCTAATAAAACTTGGATGATGCACTGAACAGAAAGGCCGCACGATCCTATAACCTATAACTCACCAACACTGAAGCTTGGATGAAGAGAAAAAGAGGTACAGCAGTTTTTCCTGCAGGGAAACCTTTCAGAAGCCTCACTTTTGGCAGTCCTGCAGCTGCTGAATCAGCTGTTTTTTAGTGGAGAGCAGGTCCAGTGCTTTCAGTCAGGGTGTTGAGGGTGCAAGTTTTTATCCTCTTTAAGCTGGAAAAGTTTTTCTCCACCTGATTTAGGATTTGTGATGATTTTCAGCAAACTGTGTGAGTGTCAGCTAAAGCCCCATCTTTGGGGTCCTTGTGGACAGATGATAACAGACAGGACTGCTTTTGCACCCTGAGGCGTAGGTGTAGCTACAGAGCACCCAACTCAAAACTCGACTTCCTCCTGATTCCCAAAATGGCCGTGGTTTGACACCACAGTCAGTCTCGGGAAGGAATCAAACAAACAAAAAGTGAGGAAAAATGAGGCGTCATCCAGCTTAGGGTGTAAAAAACTGCTGTTCTACCTGAGAGATGGTGGTGTCACGTCTCTCCTTCATCCCCACTGCTCTGTAGGTGACTCATCTGCTCTGCCATGAGTGGTGGTGTTCAGTCTATCAAGCTGCCGTCATGCAGTATATTTTCAACATTCACCTTGAACTGGACAAGCAAGTGAATTTCTGTTTCCAGAAGGCAGAGTCGTTTCTTTGACAGGACATGCAGTATCTTTCAAACTACACTGACACACACATTCTGTGCTGCTTCTGCAAGGGCTGCAACATGCTTGGGAGAACCTGTAGAGAAAACCTGTAAAGATGCTGGCAAAGGCCATTAACTCAAGGTGGCTACCACAGAAAGCCACTGTTGGAAGCCCTTATTATGCGAAGGATGTGAGCACAGTCATTTTTAGCTACACTGGCCGCCCGGCTGTATTGGTGGGTGTTCTGTCGATATGTGCTCCCAATCAAGATTTTTGCTAAATCATGAAATGTGTAGTGTATCAAAGTACATGTCCAGAAATGGCCGAAGCATGTCACCTCCTACTATCAAAAAGTTCTACCCCTGAAATCTTGACTAAATACATTATATTATAATACAGTATCAAAAGATGCTCACCATATTCCTACGGAGTGAGTAGTGGTGTAAATAAAATGATTCTGTAGTGGGAGCATTATTTGATAGGGAATATTGGTCTTTCGAAATACTTTTTATACATACATATACATTTAGGTTGTGTCCAAATCCATTTTTGCTAGTTAAATGGCGCATAATTTGGGCAGGAAGTAAGGTGCAAAGGGGTTGTACCTAATCTTTTAATTACTCATAGAATGGGGCAATCAATTTCCGCTGCTTCAAAATAGCAATGCGCCTGACCACACTTAATTTTAAGACAAATCATCCATAAGCGCACAGATTGGCGCAAGTACATTTGTTACTTAAACAACATGGGCGCCTGGTGGCAAAATTATAAGTGTGTCACTTGTGCTGTACTTTGCGCCAGGTGTAAGATAGGGCCCTCAGTCTTGTTGTCATTCACCTCCAGTTGCCTGGAATGGCAGGCTATATGGGGGAATTGGTATACATAGTTTTGGTCAAAGTATCCCTAAAGCTAGTTTTCACATATGTATGTTTTGAATACTTTGATTATATTGATGATGTCATGCGTGAGTATGATATGATTACTTTTTATTGAATAGACATTGTTAACATTAATTATTTTTTGCATTCTGAACATCATGAACATGTGAATGAAGATTTAAGGTGTGGTGGTGTGCCCATTACACAGGCCTGCCAGTAACAGCACATTTACAGCTAATCCCCTCTGATGAGACGCTTAATCAATCCTGGTACATCTACATGAAATATGAATCCCACAGCCTGCTCACACACACACACACACACACACACACATTCTCTCTCTCTCTCTCATATTTATTGACCCAGTAAATTTATGCCCCCTATAAACCACAAAGGTCAATATCACATTTGATAATGAGAAGCCATTGAGCATACATGTCACATAAATGTGTGGTATTTTATACATGTGCTTCTGAATATATTCGAGCCTACCCTTTCACTTTTTACACCCTTCGAATGTCTGTAAATTTGCAGCAAATCTTTCATCGCTCGCTCTGTCAATTAGATGACTTATCCACCACAGTGAGATATGCTGTGATATTACTTTCCATTGATCATAGATAATTACTTTCATGCTCCCATCTCTCTGTCTTCCACTCTGTTTCGGAGGAAGCCCTTGTACTTGTTAAAGGGGATTCACCTGCCAGAGGTTACTGTCGCAAGAGTGAGGACACTTTGGCATTAAAAGACAAGTTCACCTGGATTTAGGGATCTGATTGGGGAAGAACTGGGAAAAGAAGTAAACTGCTATCTCCCCCAACTTTGTGGTCAGTCATTCTTTATATCAGTTGTCGGCTCCAAAATCACTTTAGGGTGGAGGCTGAGCTTCCAGTCCGTGCTGTCGGCAGCTTAAGACCACGGTGACTCTTCACAAGCAGCTTACTCACCTTACTTTGTGCTGTATATTCTCAGTCTAGTTTCAGCTTTGCTGCTGTGCTTATTGTTGGCATGAGCTTCAGGCAGTCTGATTCAGTGTACTCTAATGGGCTTTGATGTTGCAGGGTTTGTTACACAATGTCTTTCTTCTTTCTTTGTCATTCCCGCCATCTTATACTCACATCCTCTCTTCCTCGTGTTACTTCCCTTGCCACCCTACTCCCTCTTTTCCTAACTTCACATCTGACTTCCTCGACTTCCTTCGTCTCTTTCTCATACTCTTCCAATCGGGCCCGACAACCCCAACTCTCAGTTTTATCATTTTGCTTTTGAACAAGATGGCTGTTTTAAAGATGGAGTGCATTAGCTGCTTTTGTCACAGCTGCTGCTGAAACTTCCAGAACTGAATACTGGAGCAGCATTCTTTATGGCACATCATCCAAAATCCTAAATAAACTCCAGTATATCCAAAACTCATTTTTGATTTTTTTTTAACTGATCATTTTAACCTATGTAAAGGGTCTGAAAAGCATAAATAAAATGTATTTTTATTAGTAGTAGTAGTATTAGTCCTTGTGTTTTTTAATTCTCCAAACTGATCATTCATACTTCCACAGATTTGAATTTGGATGTGAACAGCCAGCAATTCTTCCCTGTAGGCGTTAAAAGACGAACGGAGGTGATGTTCTTTCAGAAGCTTGTTCTGCTGCTGCTTTGTTGACAGTGAGCGGGGGAAACTGTATGTTCTCATGAAATAAATTAGTTTGAGATTTTACACCCGAGTGTGCTTTGTTGCATGGCAGCGCAAGCATTTATAGGACAGCCAGTGTGTCCATCTGTCCTTCTTCCCATTGAAAGCCTGAAGTGTTCACTGCCTCAGCGTACACAACACAAGACTTGTATTCAAAAATCTAGGCTGAAGCCAGGCCAAGAAAACTTGTTTATTTCAGATTCACTAATGATGTCTGCTTTCTGGCCTGATACTGAACTCTTTTTGTACACCTTTTAAAAATGGGTTATTGTGTTCCTTTGATTAGAGTGTTTTTACAAAATTAGCTTTTATATGGACTTTGGATTTGGATACAAACACGTGTTCTATTACAATGAAAGAACCAGGACAAGAGAACAAATACACATTCAACAGATACAATTTCCTTACATTTTGCGCTCTAGTAGTGACAATTGGAAACAATTACATACGTTTGAAAAATATGTCAAAGTTTGACTACTGACTGTGGTCATTTTCACTTAACAAGCAACTACAGTTACATTCTTTGAGGAGAGCCTCAGTAATAAACAAAGTGTTCCGGTTTTGCGAAGACTGATCACATCCCTTCCTTGCAGAGTGTCCTTTATTCGGAGGGAGCACATTCTAAGCACAGCATCTCAATAACAACATCCCATGCCGCCCACACACATGTACAGACCCATTTAACGCATTACTCAGCTGGCGGGAAGTAAATCCCCACATGTATTGCAAATTGCATCACTACAGCAATACTATGTCACCACGAGTGGTTCAGGCAATTTTGCAAATCACTTCTCGTGCGTAATATACTGAACGCTGATGGGCTCACTGTCACTCACTGTCTTGCTATTTTAAAGGATGCTGTATTGTGAAGCCATAGTCTTATTTTGAAACCAGTTCTCCACTTGACATGACATTTTTGACATTTTTGACTATTGTCTTATCTGTCTGTAAAACCTAGCCTGGACATCTGAAAGTGGGTTCGGCTCTCCTGCAAAGAGGTCATTTAAATACTGCTCTTTTTCACAAATGCCACAAAACCTCTCTAAAACTGGCACAGTGGGTGAAAACACACACAAAAAAAAAAATGATATGCAAGTCTTTTGAGGGCTGGTGTCCTTGCCAAGACTCTTCTTGGTTCTGCTTCCACATAGATGCAGTTTTATCTCAGAACACAATCTGTCGTCCTTTCTATATGTGCCTCATATGTAAGGAATATCCTCCAGTATTTCTTCTGGTATTAATGCCTGAAAGATATGATTCTGTACACAGATCCACTGGTATTGATGCTGGGTTTTTTTTTTTTTTTTTTTTTTTTCAGCTCTGCATATTATTGATTCAGGTAATAATTCAGTCTTCCCCAGGAAAAATGCCTTACTGAGGATCAGTCAGCTGGTGCTGCACATATAACATGCAACATCATTACGACAAACTCATTTCCTCAGGTCTGCTTCCTCGTCTTACAAACCACAAATCAATTTTGGATTTATCCTCAGAATGTTGGGCTTAACTTGACAAGGGAAAAAATCCCTGACCCATACCTGATTTAGGGAGCTGTACATCTTATATAGTCTAGTCTCAAGCACTGTATTTTGGATGTGATCCTTGCTTTTGGCCATGGAGGACCTTCTTCAAAACCCTCAGTGTGATGGCCAGCTGGCTGTCAAGCCTCTCTGCCTAGTCCTCCACCATACAGCTCTTCAGGCGGCATGGTGAAGGAGCTGCCCGTGAACCAGTCACTTCCTCAGAATGATCATCTCCCACTCTACAGTTTCTGATGACCATCCTGAGCAGCAGTTCCCCACTCTCGTATGACAGTCATCTGCATGCATGAGTTACATCTGAGTCTATCTATCTTCTCCTCTATGTTATTCCCTCCCTGCGGCAGCTGTGGTGAAAGTGAGACAGCAGCATTCAGTCATGGAGCTCTATCACCACCCAGTGCCGTGCTGTGGAACTGCAGCAGGTTGTGACACCAGGTGATTCAGCAGTAAATAGATCTGTTCGCCTACAGAGCTGAGCTTCACAAAAATATCTGAGAGCTGGCTGAATGCATCTGCCACATTACAGCTTTTTGGACATGAAAATCAAAACTGCATACACATGGGAATAAAATAAGTGAGCATACAAAACCAGAATGCTCTTGATTCTTACCCATTTCATTGTCTTTTGTATCGGCAGGATGTTGGCTTGGTGGCATCACAGCATAGTGCAGGGGAATGCAGATCCAAATATCTGGGCTGTAAAAGCTCAGAAGCTGATGAGTATTCAGAGGAGGACACCAACATATTGCAGGCAATCAGAGCACAGAGATAGAGTTTGTAAGGATGTCATTGATTAGCAGGCGGCAACAAAAGGAGGCAGAGTGTTAAAGGCCCTTGTTAATGGAAACCACAACAGAAAAGCATAATAAATAGTTCCCTTTCTGTTGTTGTCTCTGCAGTCACTCAATTTTCACCACTTACACTTGGCTGCAATCAACATTCTTTTGTTCTCGTTTTTTCAGGCGCAGATTCATAATCTGGGTGAAGCACTTATCTTTACCACAGAGTGATGTGTGAAGCATCATTAAGGTATCGACACGAGAGCAATAGCAGCTGCCATCAGACTCTGCAGGTGGAAATAAAACAGATTATCTCACAATTGGGTAGCGGAGATTTATAGTTTTGGCACGTCCCTCCTGCACATTGGTATTCAACGACATTAAGCTTTGTTTGATGTGATGTACTTTAATTTCTGAAGAGGGAAAGTGTGTTTTGCCCTCTGGTTAGGGTGCAGGATCAGCCAGCAAGTGGGATTATGTATCTGGCTCAAGGGCACTTCAGTAGGAAGCCAGGGCTTCTGCTAAAAAGAGGATCTCACTAACCACCAGGAAACTCTGCAGCCTGATTTAATACATGGATGGAACAGCTAATACCTGTACAGAACACCTTGAGACCAATTTTTTTTCCCCACTGGAGTACCATTTTTTTCTAAGGCACATCACATAATATAGCTGTATAGATCAAGCAGCTCCTCAGCTTTCTTATCTTCACAGCATGATTAATTAAAGTGAAGACCAAATTTTAACAGCATTAGCTAGCAAGTTCACGGTTACATCAGCAGTGCTGAGATTTCTCAGAGAGAGATGCACAACTCTGTGAATATCAGAAATACAGACAGTGTCTCTCTATGGTCGCTATGGCCAACGGCAGCATGAACAGTTTTTTACGCAATTTATTCATATCATTATTTATTTCAGAATGTCTTATTTATTGAATACTGAACACTTACAGAAATAAATAACATCATCCACAAGCAGAGTAGTGGTGAGAGAAGTACTCACATATTTTACTTAAGTAGTAATACCACACTGTGGAAATACTCAGTTATAAGTAAAAGTACAAAAGCTTTGGCATCAAAATATACTTAAAGTACCAAAAGTAAAAGTACTCATTATGCAGAATGGCCCATTTCAGAATAATATACAGTATATTATTGGATTATAATTATTGATGCATTAGTGTTTTAACTTAAATGTTGCAGCTGGTAAATGTGGAGCTAATTCAAAAATTGTATATATATTTTATGTATTACTATACTGCCACAGTTATGCAGGGAGGTGGACTCAAATGTAGGAGCAACAGGAACTGAAGAAAATAATTATTTTGCCAAACTCTGGTTATAGACAGACAAAGGCAAAACAGAACTGGCTGGCTAGAAAGGCAAGGAGCAAAGACAACAGCTGCAAACATCAGGATACAGTGACCATAAACTGACAAGGAACAATGGAAAGCACTCTGGTATACACACACACACACACACACACACACACACACACACACACACACATATATATAACACAGCTGGGGTAGGCAGGCACCGGCATAAGCAGGGAAACACAAGGTTTGCTTAACAAATGGAGACAACAAAGGTGTGGTAGAGCAAACAAGACTAATACACGACAGGTGTGCAGGGGAAAATAAGGCTGCAGGCAATGGCAACACAAGAGGGACACAAAGAGGTACTAACTGTCTGGAAGAACCAATGCAAAGCAGAGATAACAAAGTACCTGAAACGAAACCCCGACCTCCCAAAATCAAGTGATGAATCCTAAACAGGCGGAATGGAAAAAGTGGAATTGGAACTCAACACAAAGAGTCCATGACGTTTAATGTACTGCTGGATAGCTTGTGAATTTAGTTACTCTCCACCACTGTGTGTGAGTGTGTGTGTTTACACATGAATGAATGAGATATGCGATCGTAAATCAATATCATGTGTCTTATTATCCCAGCAGATTGGGTTCACCAGTGTGATGTAAGTTTTTTGGGTATTTTCTCCCTGAGCAGCAGATGGCAGCATGTTTTCAGATTGGATGATTCCGTATAACGTGTTTGATTTGGTAGATGGACATCAGGGTTATGGACATCAGGGTTGCTTCTTTGACGTGACATAAATTAACCAAGGTAACTTTAATTAACACATCAAAGATAAAAGGCTTCCCTCTGACACAGTCAAAGAAGATGGTCTCTTACATCAAACATACTGGTACATTTATCGTAAGATTACTGCAGTCAATCACTTGAGATGGAATTCTATTCATTTCTTCTTCTTTTTTACCGGAATACCCTGTAAGTGGTTTACTTGGACCTAAATGGAGATTTTTCCTCTTTTTCTCTCCATGCCTCATCTCCTCCAAGTAATTCCCTGTCAGGAAATCAGCGATTGTGACTGAAGAAGAATGGACAAGATAAAGGCACAGTGGTGATCAAAAGTTTTGAGGAGGTGGTGGTGTCGTGCTGAGTCATTGTACTGCTTTCTTGTGATGTTAAGTGGAACAGAATGACTATCCTGCTCTTAGAATCCACAGTCGTATCACATCCCAAATGTTTTAAGTGTAAAAAGAATACACCATGGACAGAAAGGTGACATGTGCAGGTAGAGGGAATGAACTGTGACCACAGTGTCTCAGGTTTGATCTCTACAACAGCTGATGTTGTGTTTTGATGAAAAATATTTTGGGGAAAACATATAATGTGAGTAAATGTAATCTTAATTTAATCTTAATGTTAAACTATGATGTTCATTAAAAGGTTAGCTGCACACGCAAGAGTCAGTACCTCATTTTAAGCTGATGATGAGGACCGTAGAACTGTACATATTAATACACTGCTGAAACACCAAATTAGATACTGCGAAAATCTGATATTGTTTTAACATTTTCAAATGTTCATAAATCAAGCAAATTAGTCTAGATATACTGCATGAGGATTCTGCTGACACTGTTTAATATTAGTTCCAAAGACAGCTCCATCGGTATCCGTGAACAACATGACCACCCAAATTAACGAAGCTGTAGTGAGCATTTTTTAAATGTATCTTATAATAATAACTTTATTTATAAAGCAGCTTTCAAAAAACAAAGTTACAAAGGGCTTTACAATAAAAACTGATAACAAAAGTATATAAGATCCAAAACAGACATAAGACATAAATAGGGTACAATTATTTAAATAGTTACAAATTCAGTGTTTGTCATAAGATAAAAGTGAGTCTTAAGAAGAGATTCAAAAGAGGATACAGAGTTTGCCAGCCTGAGATCTCCAGGCACCTTTAGCGACAAGGCACGATTTCTGAACCATTAACAAGGCCCTGCTGGAGGATCTTAAGCAGTGATCAGGCTCATAGGTAGTTAGCAAATCACAGATTGAGGTGGAAGCCTGACCACTCAGGGCTTTAAAAAACAGTTAATCTTGAAATCAATATTAAAACTCAAAAGGTAACCAGTGCAGGGCCACAAGGATTGGTGTAATGTGGTATGTGTTAAAAGCTTGGCAGCAGCGTTTTGTATCAGCAGTCTTTGGATGTTTCGCCTGCTGATATCAGTAGTATAAAAAATAATAATATAAAATAATATATAAAAATAAAGTGCACTGCAACAGTCAAGGTTGGAGGAGGGGGTTATTATAATAATTTCCAACTTGAGGCCATTCAGCTGCAGGACATTTTTGGACATCCAATTTTTAATTTCAGTGAGGCAGGACATAATATGAGAAACACTGGTCGTACCAGACTTCAACAAGATATACAAGTGGGTGTCATCCAAATTGAATGTCATGTCTACACATGGTTTGCCCCAAGGGTAGCATGTATATAGTGAATGAGAGGGGAGCACAAGAGGAGGAGGAGGCATCTCTAAGCATTACAGAGAAGGATCACTTTGACAGATAGGAGATGCACCAATCCAGACCCACATCAGTGATGCCAACATAGTTCTTAAGGCATTATGGTCCACTGTGTCAAAGGCTGAGCTGAGGTCAAGGAGGATTAAAATGGAGTACAGGCCTGTGCCGGCTGCAAGCACTAAGTCATTTGTGACCAGAGCAGTCTGGGTGCTGTGTGGGGAGCAGAAACCAGAACGAAATGTTTCAAAAATGTGATTGCTGTTTATAAAAGAAATCAGTAGAGACAATTTTTTCTAAAATTTTCAATAAAAATGGCAGCTTGGAGATGGGTCTAAATATATTCAAAACATAAGGTTATGAAGAGGGCTTCCTTACTGTTTTTTTTTTTTTTTTTTTTTTTTGCAATTGCCAAGACACATAAACTGGTATTTGAAACCACTAACTCATGTAATGTATCTATTGACCAGGTATGCTAAACTATAAGCACACTATCTGCTTTACACTTGGTCCGAAAATCTAAAACACACTTTCTGCAAATAACAACACATAGTCTACATTAGCCACATCATTCCAAACTAAAAGTCTGTGTGTGCTGTTTGCTAAACACTGCCATTGATATACCACACCCAATTACCAATCACCTGCTCCCAAAATGCACATGTGAAAACACCTGTAACCAATTAGATCACTTAGAAATCAGAGCTTGAACACTATAGATAGGATTCAGGTTTGCTCTTTGGTGTGTACAATGATGAAGGACAATCTTGTAGAGCAAGTTAGAGGAAGATGGGATGGACTGTAATGCAATATACTGTATTTTGTTTACAGTATATGTGTAAATATGTTCATGTCATCTTTAGTTGCAGCAAAGAAATTGTGTCTGAGTATATGAGTATTGAGAATAAAAACATTTGTTTCCCCATTGCAACATTTGTGTTCATAGTTTATATTTACAGCATGCTACAAATGAAAATGGCAAAGACTCTAGATAATAGTGTTTTATACTTGGCCTGTCAGTGTGCAGTTGGCATGTGGAAAGAACTATTTATTTATTTGTGTGAAAAGTTGTGAAGGAAGAATATACATTTTTGGAAGAGTTTTTATAGTTTCAAATTAAGTATCTGCTTTTGCAAGAGATGTAAGAGTTTCAACAAACAGGAACCTAGTTTCAGAAATTGTGTTTTAGCAGTAGTAAAAAACTGTAAAAGGGGCCAAACAGTGGTATGTTTAAAAGAGGAGGAGAAAATATCAGCAGACAGAGAGCAGTTACTAATGGCTAAAATATCTGGACTAGACAAGTTTTAAAGCTTTTAAAAACCAAGTGGGAATGCAGTCTGAAGGGCAGGTGGTTCTTGAAAGTGCAACAGTGCGTTCCAGGGCTGACAGAGAGATTTCACTGAAGTGCGTTGATGTCAAAGGTGGGCAGGAGTGAACATCAAGCTCTCTGAATTCAGCGTTAAAGTGCTGCAGAATCTCCACTATTTTGTAAGTAATTTAGAAATTCTTCACATTTCTCTGGGGAAGCTTCAGCTGGCTGGCGAGGCGGGGGATCTATCACAGAATTTACGGTTTTAAAAAGGATTCTGGGATTATGATCCTGTTTAGCAATCAGTTCACAAAAACAGGTGTTCCCTGCTTCTCTGATTGCACACTGACAAGTGAACATGAGATCTTCCAGAGAAGCAAGTGACATACTGAGTTTAACCTTTTTCCAATTCCGCTCCGCCTTCCTGCATTGTGTCTTTAAAATCCTTAATTCTTCATTCAACCATGGCAGAGAAAAAAGGATTCAGCTCTTTGTATCTGACTGGAGCTACAGGAGCTGTTAAAAACACTGACACGCTCCTCTACGGTGAGACCATGTTGTCCAGTGGTATTAAATAGTGTTTGATGGAGTAAAAGCGAGACAGAAGCGAGGGACAGAGAGTTCGGGGTCAGGAGAGAGGAGTGGGACCTGGAAGAGCACTGTGTTGTGATCACGGACATTCAAATCGCCAAGACAAGACAAGACAGGCAACATGTTTGTTTCTCTGATGAAAGGTTGAAGTGAAGGTTTATAGATAGACAAAATAACAGCTTGACAATGCATCCCAGTGCAACGGCCATTTAATAAATACTACCGCTATTCCCGTGAGGCACATCACTCTTGTTAAGACTCTCGTACTGTTGTCACTCTGACTGTACGTTGCGGTGTGGTTGAGTTCACCCTGTGTAATCTCTCTGTGGAGAGGGTGTGATCAGGAGGGGCTGTGTCTGGGTGGGGAACCAAGGCCAAAATAAAGATCACGTGACGGCTTTAGGGCCCTTTTATTTTTAAATGCCGAGAAACACCGCCCCCCGGCGGAGCACGGCGGTATGGCAAAAATAACAGCACTTCAGGACCGAACCATTCACTTGACGACGCGGCGACGCAATCACAGCTTAACAGAAATCTGTTAAAAATACCCCCAGGCCCTCAGTGGGGTTGAACAAATAAAATCGTCATTTTACCAAATGCGAATAACGACGCGTGTCGCGTCAGAGACATTTTTTTTAATATTTATGAGGGTTGTTTTGTTCCCCGTGCAGTGGGCAGCAGTGGTGCGGTCCAATAGTATTGAAGGCAAAGCTGAAAAACGGTTTGTTTTCACCGAGAGGAAGAAGCGCTGCAGATAATCGCCGCCGCAGCAACGATTTTTTAAAAAAACGGTTGTAACATTTATTTTTTTTTTTTTTTATAGCTGGTCGGTTCTCGCACAGCAGCTTTCTTAGCTCGCCATGGCTCTGTGCGGGGGTGTCGGAGCCATGGCTTTGCCCAGCGAGCTTATCGTCCACATATTCTCCTTTCTGTCCGACCGAGACAAGCTGCGGGCCTCGGCCGTGTGCTCCCGGTGGAGGGAGTGTCTCTTCTACCCCGCGCTTTGGACCGAGCTCAAGCTGCGGATCGGCGGCTCCGGCGGCTCCGGCGGCTCCGGCTCCGACGGGACCCCGAAGCTGGAGTTCCTCATGCGGAAGTTCGGCTCCTTCGTGCGGGAGCTGCAGCTGGAGCTCGCCCCGGTGGAGGGGTACCTCAGCCCCCTGAGCAACGACCCGTCGTCCACCAGGATGGACCAGCCGCCCGGCCCCGACGGCGACCCGCAGCTCCCCGAGCGATGGAGGGACGCCATGGCCACCTACCTGGACCAGGTGTTGTGCGTGTTCGCCAGCATCCGCAACAACAGGTAACGTCAAGGCCGCCCCCGAAAACCGCTCTCCGAGTCCTTGTTTTTATTCAATTTCAGGGGGTTTCGCGCGACACCTTCTGCTTTTATTCGTAATTTTATGTTTTCAGCACTCGGTGCGTCGCGGTAGCTAGCTCGGTTAGCTACAAACAAACCCTGACAGTAGGAGTTACGTAACAGGGTCGCGTCTCTGCAGACCGCGGTATCTGCACATCTCTGAAGACGCTGTTCATAAATCCGCATTTGACTGCTTGGGTTAACCTGCGTGGTCATCAGAAAATGTTGTATGTATGTATGTATGTATGTATGTATGTATGATGCATGCTTCAGTGTCAATGCCAAGTCAAACGCTCGCCTGCGTTTCTTTTGTTTTCTGTGTTACATTGGGGGTCTTCATACCAGCAGATACAATGCAACCCTGGTGGTGGCCAGAGGAGGCTTTGTTGGCTGTGACTTGCTGATATCAGCACTGACACGCACACATTTACAGTGTATGTGTACATACATTTAGCTCTGGTATGTCGTTGCATACTGTAGTATGTGGTCACCTATGTGTTGCATACATGAGGTCTAGCCACTTGGCTCAGTCTTACTGTGGTAGGTTCCTGTTTTGTAAAACTTAACTTTGAATGTTAAGAGTCCTGATTTCAGTGCAGAGCTTCTCTCTATTATACCTTCTCCCACATTCTCTATTATTCCCCAGAGGTGCTTTTGTAGTGTTGAAATAGCACCCATCCAAAGCTGTGCAGCCCATGTCTTAGTTCTGCTGAGGGGGCTGAAACCTTTTCTGATGTCTGACTTCTTCTCATTGAGCAACATTTTCTGTTCAAAAACCTACTGACAAGCCTAACCTGTGTCCCTGACCAGCTGTTATTTCATTACTATTCACCGTTTTTTATCAATTCAAACCAGTTGATCACTGATCAAGACAATTGCCAACTCCCATATCTAAGCTTTCATGACAAAAGGTGGTGGACAAAAGTCAGTTTTTCATTCAGCTGGTGCAACTCCACTGGTGCTGGTATAAAATAATGAGGATACATAACTCATTGTTCCTTTATTACCGAGTTCACACACTAAGTAGCTGCACATGAGACCTTTTTGTTGAGTTCACCGCAGAAGCATTTTGTGAAGCTTAGCTCTCAGCTGATTTACAGGAAGTGAGCTGCATGAACATTATGAACACAGTAGCTCGTAGGTAGGCCTAGGCTGTATCATATTTGGCTGCATGGCACACAAGTGGTTGTTAATCCTTTCCCACAACTTGCATGAAGTGTTCTTCCAAACATTGTCAAAACAGATGTAGACAGCCTGTTTGGAGGAAAATGATTGGGTGCACGGTGACCTCTGGTGCTTACCTTGACTGCCTTTCAAGGCATCAGCTTCTGGCATATAGTCTGCTGCTTGATTGTTTCCAGCGTACAAGGATTAAAAGAGCTCTAGACAACAAAGTGCAGGATAGCCATAATTCTGTCATGATAGGAGACAACCCAGCAATATACAGAATCAGGGCTAGATTAGATTGCACAAAATGGCTACAGTCTGTCTAAGAGGTACCCCCCCTTCTGAAGCTGTTTGGATTGGAAAAGGTTGAGCTAACCCCTAGCTACTGTTGCTTCTGTTGAAAATTCCCAAGCACCCCCTATGTGCTACATGTGACAGAACCAGATTCACAACTTACAGCAGCAATCACTTTAACACATGTTGACAGAGCAAACAGATGAAAATGAAACCATTATTTGAAATTATTGTTATATGACTAGGTTTGGTTCTTGGCTCAATAGTATCAAATGAGGAGACAACCCATTTTTCCATCCTTTTTGTATATTGAATATACTGCTTACATTGTAACTGTCAAAACACACACATCTTTGTGTTTTCTGTCTGGCATTTAGGTTTAAAAAAAAAAATCCAAAATGTTGTTAAGATGACTTGTTAGCATAGATGAATCTAGTATTGAATACTTTTTGTTTCTTTTCTGTATTTCTAACATTTTTGCGCTCTCATTCCCTAGAAACCTTCAGAAGCTGAGTCTGTATGGAGACACTTGTATTCTTCAGCAAGAGGGACTATTGGACAGCTCCAATCTGCACCAAATTCACCAGGGGGACAAAAAGATCAATGAGTAAGCCTGAGCATAGCAACATACATGTCATTTTCTTTTTCCAAGTACTCTATTCTTTCTATCTATAGAGTGGTTACTTGCATTGTAGGACTGCAACATGTTATTATATTGGTAATTGATCGCAGAGCATGAATGGGCAAAATAATATTGTTTTTTTTAATATTCAGTGAATGTTAGTGGGTGTGGGAGAATATTCACAAAATGGCACTGTTGGCACCCTTGTTTCTGAAATGGTATGTTTTTTGGTGTTTAAGAATGATAATTCATTGACTAAATGTATAGATGTACGTAATACACAGTCACCACAGTTAGCGGGCACACAGCATCTCCAGCATCACCGAAGCACACAACCTGTCCACATTAAACACGCTCTGTGGATCACAGCCTATGATGAGGGATTGTCTAGAGAGTGAAAAGGATGATGTCAATTGGCCCTAAATAGAACATTTTTAGAATCTGTAGTCAAATCTGAGGTTATGTTCATGTCAGTGCTCCAAGCCTGAGGGAAAAAAAAGCCTGTTTGATGTCACCAGGGTTATCTCAACAAAGCCTAATGTCTCCAAGCCATGTGTGTGTCAGTCAGTGTCAGGATATTCAATTTCGAGACTCATTTCACTGTACACAGCCTATCGACTGTCCAGAACAGTACACAGATCATTGCCAATTTTGATGGCGTTTCCTCTAATCATCACAGTAGTTCTCATTCATAGCAACCAGTGTGGGTTTGTTTTGCAACTCAGCGGTAGTGAGGTGGGTGGCATCACATGAAAATTTCTGGAACTGGAGGATTCAGCATAATGTAAAAAATATTACATTTTCTAAGTGCAGTGTTTTTCTGTTACGTATCTAGATATTTTTACATAGCTACCTGCACAAATGTACATCCTCATCTCATCCGTTTTTTCTTGCTTCACTCATAAGGTTTATTTTCAGGATGACATTTGTCTTTGATTTGATTTGAGCTGGCATAATAAGCTCTCACACTGTCTTAAATTTAACTTGCAGGAGGCTGTAGTCATGCTGGTAAAGTGAATTGAAGCTAATTCTCCTCCTCCCTCTCTTCATTACCCTTCCCCGGTCCTGTCTGCAGAATCCAGCAGTTGTTCATGGAGATGTTGTCTAACAGCAGGCAGCTGAGGTGGTTGTCCTGTAGTTTCATGCTGGGTCTGGTGACTCCCTGCTCCTTAGCCTGCCTGTCAAATCCTTCAGCTGAGACCCTGCGTCACCTCAGTTTACTGGACCACCAGCTAGGTATGTGTGGATGGGATTTGACTGTAGCTGTGTAAATGCATTTATACCTTCAATTTAAAAAAAACAGTTGGATTATATCTGTTTAAATCCACAACACCTCTCCTCAGGTCCCCTCATCTCACCATCAGAGTTGGATCGTCTATCTAATGTTAATTCTCTGGCTCTGGATTTCTCTGATTTGACATCTGAGCTCTGCGGTCTTCTGGCATCTCCACGCCGAACTCCACTGCATCGCCTCTCCCTGTTGCTCAACGGCGCCGCCCTGGAGTTCAAATCTTTAGAACGGACTGCTACAGAGGACGATTGGAAGGCACTGGTAATGCAACAATTTTCTTTGTTTCTAAGTCTTGTAGGCCCCACACCAGAACAATGATTCCAGGCCAACTTCCTGCTCTGTTTGATTACAAGATGTGAATGTTTGGTTGAAATGACGTATGCCAATGAAACAACAGTGAAGTAGCCGTTTTTTGATCTCAGCTTTGAGTAGGTGTACGTCTCCACGTGTACATCAGTCAAGTTTACGTGATCCTCCCTAGGTTCGCGTGAGTGCCAACCTGCGAGTGTACATCATGGCCCTGGAGGTCGACAGCTCCGAGCTCCTCAGGGTCCTAAAGCCTAGCCTTCCCCTGGAGCGCCTGCACCTCGACAGTTACAGCACACTGGTGTCCGACGCTACGTTGGAGCTCATCTCTCAGCAGTACAACAAAACGCTGAGTCACTTCCTGCTCCTGAGGGATGACCCCAACTTCCCCGACCTCAGCGTCAATCGGAACGAAGACCCGCTGGTCCTCTTGGCATGGCGATGTACTCAGCTGGCTGTGCTGGTGATCCATGGTGAGTTCAGCTCGTTGTTTCGGGGATATACATACTTCAGGTTCATTCTGGCAGATGCGACTATTGCTGACAGTTGTAGAAATTTCTGTGACAGTGAATTCAATAAAGCAGTTGCCTTTCAGAGTTTTATTACAATATTTAGTCAAACATTTGCAAATGGTATGCCGCTTACGGACTGAGTGAATGCTCTGTTGAATATTCAGTCATCATATTTGTACATGAAGTCTCAGATGTCACAGACTAACAATGTACCTTTATGGATACACCGGTCTATCCATCCTCCCATCCTCCTTTCCTTGGGGAGTCTTTCTTCTCTGCCTCTGTCTATTGAGAATTACTAGTTGAAGGCCAACTCCCACAGCTTCACTAAAGATAACATTTCATATCTGCTGTGAACTGGCAGTTAAACACACACACACACACACACACACACACACACCCCCGAGAGGAGAGAAAGTTTATGACACAGTGCACTTAACCATAAGACAGTATAACATAAAACCATAATCATTAAACAATAAGGGGTATTATTTTTCTGTTATACTGACCATGGACAGCCACTATCACATTAAGCTTAACATTTAACCCACATTAACAGATTTTTTATTTTTTTTTTTTTACAAGAAGCTGTAAACACAACACTAAGATATTATCAGATTATGGTTAGCAAACAGTTGCCTATTTACACATCCAGCAGACACAAACAACATTAGTCATCTTTTGAATGTTAGTGTTTCTGGCCTCCCGATGGATTCACTCTCCTTGAGTGTGAGCCAAACACTGAAGTTGCTGACACCTAAAAAAATTACCTGAAAGAAGCTAAAACTCTTGGCTAACTGCAGAGTTCTTGGTGGCTATAATCTGTGGGTCACTATGAGAGACATGTTTTTATATCACACATGCATACATTACTAATTTCATCCAATATTAAAGTAAAAATATTGATCAGAGCAGCTTTAAGGCTTAATGTCTATGGGACAGCAGTTTGCTGTGTGGGAAGCAAAATCTCAAGCATGAAACTTTCAGTAGCATGTTTTAAAATATTGCACACCACTTGGTCTAGACATTGCAGTTAATATTTTTTCCTTCGTCAGTGTCTTCAGCAACTGCCACTTGTCCTACAGGCATTGTGTTTGAGAGGAACTGACAAATGAGGAAAACTATAAAATAGCAACCATGTGTTGTTTTTCTTTTATTCATTATATCATCATATGTTTTGTATATTTTATACAATGGTGTGTTGAGTGTAAAGCTGTATAGCGTATTCATTATTTATCCTTAATATTGCCAAGATTACTCCAACGTCCCTGAACACATGTCTCTCTGTAGGTTACACTGTATGGTCACATAACTTGGTGGCCATCTCTCGGCTGCGAGGCTCCAGTCTCCGCGTCCTGACCGTTTCTGAGGAGAGCATCGACTTTGATCCGGACCAGTCCGTGTGCATGGAGGGCGACCCGGTCCATAACCTGATCAAGGAGGTTTCGCTGGGCCTCGGCCGTGTGTGGCACCCTTGCCTGGATTCCAGCCTGGTTTTGTCCGAGCCCACCCAGCACTTCCACCGCGAGCTGCACGCCTTCAGCATGGGCATGTAGGCATGGATAGCAAGTCCAACACATCACAGCTTAAAGTGTGTCAAGACCAGGCCAGACCAACAAGGTCCAGATCAGCTCATACCGCTGAAGCAGACCCAAGTGAGATATCTAACCCAATCTAAAACAATCTATAAATTACATTTATGTGAACTGATGTGAGCGGATTGTTTTTATTTGACTTTTATTTTTTGTGTTTCTTTCACTGGGGTTTTAGAACACAATCAAGTCCTACCATTCCCTGTTTTCTTGCTTTGCTTGATTATCTAGTTAGCCAGTGACTTGGAAAAATTGATAAACTCTTTGATGTTTTAAATACATTTTCCAAAGAGAATATCCCATTTAAACTGGATATTTTAATTAATATTTCATATTCATTGAGTTTGAAGTCATACCAGTCTGTGATCTCTGACCATTTTTAATTTGTCTGCTAAAATGGGTCATTCTGCAGCTTCAAATGTGCTCTTGTCTGGCATGGCCCAGTCTGGTCTGGTCTTGATCAACAAGTATTCAGAGCTCGGTGTCTTTCCTTCACCTTAATAACCTCCAGAGCCTCTGTATGATTTGTTTTTTCTTTTTTTTATATCTTCCCTTTTTGTTTGACTGTTTCATCTCTCCCTGCTCTGTATAATCTTGTTTTTCCTGTGTGGTGGTTCCTTGCCTGTATAGGCTTTGTGTGTATTTAAATACAGATGTATTATTAGCCTTCTCACAGCTAGAACAGGACAACCAGGCGGGTAGAGCGATGGACCGGCGAGATTTAGGGGGGAATGTGTGTTCTGATACAAGCTACTAGCTTTGGTTGTGAAAATATTTTTCTTTTTCTTTTCTTTTTTTTTTTTATTTCTTTTTAAATTTTTGCTTTGTGTCGGTCTGTCTGTTTGCTCCACAGCAAAAGTTGGAGCTTGTAAATGAACCGATCAATCACTTCCTGGGTAACTCAACCATAGCCGCTGCTTCTGTTGCTCTGAAAGAGCACCGTGTTCACTTGTCCACTAGTTTGAGAGCCTTGCTAGCAGGGTGGGAATCTCCACTGTAATGTGTCTGACTGACTGTGGCAAGTGCTAATCAGTTTTAATGCTGTTTTCAGCAACAGCCATGTCAGTGCTATGACTCAGATTTATGATAATTGTAAAGTCAAATGGTTTTATTAAGGATTTTGAGCACCTGACTGATGGTGTTATGGAGACTATTGTTACATGCTTGCAACCAACACACTTCCCACCCTACTCAATTCTTGACTTTTCGGGAAACCTCACTAGTTGATTAAATAGGGAGCCTCGTCTTCCGACTGACATTCAGAGCCAAACTATAAGATTCAGCCTGTCACAATACAACACACACCTACTCTGTTCTGTTTTGATCTGAAGTGAGCTGGTTGTAAATCTTTGCATCCTTTCTCTATATTCTGGATGAATATAGTTGCCTTTTGCTCTCCTTTCGAGGTCAAAACTTTCTGACTAGTATCACTGGTTCCAGAGCCCTTTTGTATTAAAATGTCAGGTCATCAAGTCAAAGTAAAGAACCGGACTGTGCGTCATAATATGAAGGGCTCTGAAATTAGAACTTTTGCATTATTCTAAAGGGGAAATAGACTTTCATTCCATAATGCCATATATATCCGTGTTTTGAGAAATCTCTTTGTGGCTACTTCCAACTTCATGGTGAGGCTATGCTAAAACAAAACCAGTATTCTGTAGGCACAGCTTCCTAAGGTGGCAAATACCAAACCCAGGTTTTGCAGTCATGCCAGCAATTTTGTAAGCAGGAACTAGTTTTTCTCAATGGTGGATTTCTTGTTTTGGAGTAAGACATTTCGCGATAAATAACAGGGAAAAGAAGAGGATGCACTGAATGTAACTTAACTCTCATTCTCTCATTCGGTTGGCCAGTCGGGTTTTTGTTTTATATTGAAGGCTTACTGTATAGCTATATTTGCCGCAGAAATTTGGCAGATGCATATCTTGCCTCAACAACCACAGCTGCTGAATAAATGAATGGACATTGTAGGTTCCACTGACAGCCAAGAACTGGTTATTTTCCAAGAAGTGGCACCTACAGCACAACAAGGTTTTGGGTCATGTGGCATATTTCTGTGGCGAAAATCTTCTCTGTCAGTCTCAGGTAGGCTTTTAACATCACTATGACCAGGACAGCGGTAGTAGTGGTGGTGATGTCAAGTAGGCTGTGTGAAACAATCCGTTAGTGTGTCGTGTATTTTCTTTTTTTTTTCTTTTTTTAATTTCCTCTTGAGTCACAGTTGCCTTGGAAACAGCCCCTTGTTTTCTGAATACAGTTGTTATTATTAATGATGTTTATCTTGCCATCTGATAAACCCTCGCTCCTTCTGTTTGGGGGGGGGGGGGTCAGCAAACCTAATCATACATTTGTTTTCAAAGATTAAGGTTGATAAAGACTAAAGAATGGCAAAACCAATCTGCTCATTGCACATGTTTAATATCTCCAGTTGATGTTGTGGGGGACAGAGTGGCTGTGGAGTGGAAGAAAATCCATGCTGTTGATAGAGGACCAGCTGGGCCCAATTAATGTCTGAACTGAATGTGGTCAATTTTCTGGGGTGAAATGACTTCTGTCTGGCACAGTGGATCTCATCTGGCTGCGACCAGGCTGACTGGCTTGTTTTTCAGCCTTTCATTAACTAGGGCAAAGGCATGACTTTGGTTGAAACATAGTCGCTTTTATTGCCCGATTCTAACTAAAATTTCCTGATGAATGCCTTGTCCCTAATAAATGAAATAAATGTTATTCAGGTTCTGTGGAAGTACAAGCAATGCTGTGTTCACTCCAGCCAAACCTAAGTGTTAGTATGACCTGGGTCAAATATGGTTACATCTGATGCTCCAGCGTTGTGACTGCTGAGTGCTTACGACAACTGTCGCTCACTGGTATCTTATTTAAGCATTTCCTGAGCTGAGTAGGGATTTTACCTGGAAAATCGAAGTTAGGTCGTTCTGTAGAGCATCTGCCTTTCGTAAGTAAGTACTGTCAACTAGCCATTGTTTGGGAAATGACCCTCCTAAATGGCTTCAGTTCAGTTATTGTTATGCACACCATGGCGCTTTAGAGGTTGTGGCAATGGCACTGCAGACTGTGAAGGTCCATATCAAGGTCTGTAGTTTACAAGGTTGACCTGCGATTTTTCCATGGACTGATATGGAACCAGAGTTATACAGCGTGCCAGCACCCTGCTTGGTCCAGGATGAATTGGTCTTAATGGTGGGCCTGTGGTTACCAAATGTTTGCTCATCTGTTATGGGACCTTGGTGGTTTAGCCATGATAATCTCTCTCGTCCTTGGTCCATATCTCAGGATAAATGCACTTTGGTACCTAGAGTTTCTTTTAAAGGCTGTATATAGAGCTGTACACTCAAACACTCGGAGGGGATAGCAATACCAACATAACACATGCAGACCAAAATATGTTGGTTTTTATCTTCTCGTCCTTCTACCCTCCTCTAATGTTTCCTGTTCTTATAGCTTAACCTTTATGTGAGAGATTTAAGCTGTTATAGATTCGTATTGTGTTTGGCATCCCATAATAAGAAGGGGGAAATCACAGCAGTCTACAGTAGAATGTAATTTCAGACTAGATCATCTGAGTGGAGGAAACAGACTTTTACAAACAAAGATTTTAAAAAGCTGATTTTACAAACTCCACCCCTCACCCTCGTGTGCTTCCTCCTCTGTTTCCTGTCTTCTCGAGTCCCCATATTTATTGGCCTCACACTACAAGTCAGGCTGACGTAGACAATGCATGCAAGCAGAAAGACATTGCAGAATAAGGTCTTCTTTATTATTGCTTCTTTTTTTTGTTTCTTCAGCAAAACACACCAAAACTTTAGTGAAAATAGCGCGGAAAGAGCTCTGTGTTGTCTTGCAAAGAGAGAAGAGGTTAGACAAAGTTCTGCCAGTAAGACAATGCTGACAGGCAAATGACTCAATAGGAAAAAAAACATGGTCACAGTATAGCATAACATTTAAAAAAACTACCATCAGTGGAAAAATCCCTTTGTATCGTCACCAGTAGCTAAACATTGAGCCCTCTTGTGCCTGAAAGCTTCTGGCGTCTCACTGCTTTTCAAACCTCTGCTCTCCCCAAGTTATTAGCTTTGTGTTGTTTGTAGTAGTTGTTGTGATTGTTAGTTCACTCCTGAGGGAAGCAGCATTAGAAGCTACAGTAGCTAGGGTTTCAGAACATGTTTTAATTTCTCTTGGAGGTTGCCTGTATTATTTTGTTTTCATGTAAGCTTTCAAAAGTGTATCCAGTAGAAACGTGTGAATAAGATGATACGAATGTTTGTGTGTGAAGAAGTTGTCAGCAGTGCAGCCATCATATGTTTTCTGCATGCTTGTGTGTGTGTGTGTGTGTGTGTATTTAAGTGGGGGCTGGCTCGTGTTCAGCAGCGTAGTCTTATCACTTCTACTGCAGCAGGAAACAGGAATAGAAATTGTTCGTTCTCAGGGTACAATCAGAGGGAAAGTTACAATAGCTCAGGCCTCTAGCTCGCTCATATGAGTTTTTCACTGGAGTCACTGGATCTGTTCTCCTCCCTTGATGTGTTTTAAGCTGCCAAAGACCACAGTGGAACAAACTAAACCCAGACACAAGTCTATCTGAAGTGCCCATGTACACGCACACTGGCAGGAGGCTGGTCCAGTATTCTTTTCTACTCTACACCTCCTTCTAGTGCTTTTTATTCTGACATTTCTGTCTTTTTTCTCACTCTTAGTGGCTCCACTCCACTCTTGGTTTCTTCCACTAAACTCTGACTACCGCCACTCTGTTTCTGTGTGTCCAAACTCTGCCCTTGTTATACTATGGACCATACTGTGCTGGACCAGGTAAAATGTCACCCGTCTCCTTCTGTGGTTGGCGTGAAAAGCGACCAAAGTTTGGCCAATATTGTGTTAGTGACTGCACTCTATGTTCAGAAATGTAGGACTGCGTGTTATGGTGGGCACAGATGGACATTTATGTCCAATATATGTTTCTTAATAAAGGTAAGCAGCATTGTTTCACAACTTGTACAATGTGGCCAAATTCCTATAGGTGGATGGCACTCAGGGGCTACACTGCATGCTGCTGAGGCATCACAGAACAAAGCGAGGCCTTTCTAGTCCAGTGCAGAGAAGTCTGGAGTTGGACCATGTCAACAACCTCCCTCTTTCTCTTTTTCCCCATCACCTGTTTCACTGTGAGGAGCGAGTGAATGTAAATCTGCAGGCGAGGAGGGCAAGGAGGTTGGTTCAATCTCAGAACACGTGGGGACTAAAACCCTCCCTCGGATGCTTCCAGGAGCTACTTTCTGACAGATTGTAGCTTCCCAGATAGGACAAAGGCCAGTGTGCCTAATCTGGCATGTTGTATGGCTAACACGCAGCCATGGTCAAATTTGATGGGAAGTGTTTAGTCCCGAGCTTTTGGAGCTGTAAAGTGATTCGCTGCTAGAGATCTGCTAGGAACAGGACATTCCACACTGGGGTCGCTCAGGCCACCTGACTATCAAACAGTTTACTACATGGTTAAAGTGTCTGCATGAAAACTAGACTATAGGAAAATATATATATATATTTACTTTTGAATGAGTTGGTGTGTTTTTGAAGGGATCGGGGATGCAGCTTGTATTGACGAGTCACACCAGATTACCAGCTGGTCTGTGCAGAGCGGAGGTGTGATACCGTTTAGAAATGGTTGTTTAAAGTGAGTCACTTTTTCAGAGGTCGACGTGTGGTCTTGCAATTCTTTGCTTTCTCTTGACGCTTCAGCGTCCTGAGGCCATTTTGGGCCCTTTTGTGTCCGGTACACAAAAGATCTCAAATGAAAGCAACTTATACTGAAGACGCTAAATATAAGGACCAGCTTTCACTGACTGAATCATTCCGCCAGGTTAAAGAACTTCTCAATACAGCAAGAGGAAGTTAGTCTGCATACTTAGTACACGCATGAATACACTCTGGATGCACATGGGCACCTGGAGTCTGAGCTGGACTTATTTATACACCATATGCAGACAGAGGTGTGTGTACGGCTGTACTACACTGTATACACAGAATACTGATTGACATGGGCAGCAGAGCCTTATTTTCAGTGAGTTCAGCCATTAAAATGACAAAATTGAAGGCTCTAGGAGGGAGTTGAGGTGTCAGTTATTCAGGAGACCATTACCTGCAGTCACTGTACATTGATGTGGTTGCAGCCAGTTCAATCTGCCCTCTCGACCCGTGTGTGTGTGTGTGTGTGTGTGTGTGTGTGTGTGTGTGTGTGTATATATAATATCTTTTATTTTTCTTCTCTGTGGTCGTTAAATGCATTCATAGAGGAATCCTGGAAGATAGCAGGGCCCCTGTGGCCTGATGGGTAATTTAATCCACAGAGCTGGCCTCTAACGTAGTCCATCTGAGACAGTTGGCCTTGACAGCTTATTAAAACTGTTGTGATCGCAGAGCTGTAGATGTACAGGGATCTGGGTACGTCTGTCCTACCAGGTTCATATACAAAGAGTTGGGTTTGCTTACATTTAATGGCCAATACTAATACCATTGATGTGGACAGACGTGTGAGTGTGTGTGTTATTTTTAGTACCAAAGGAGCAGACTGTGTCAGATCTGCATCAGTCCAAACACAGGCTCAGAGCTGCAGGCAGACACATCAGACATGACCAGTTTCGTTTCCACTTTGATCATTGCTCAGACTGGATGCCAGCCAGAGTGTTTGGAATGTTTCCGAAAGTATACTATACTATACTAGCTGTAGAAAAGAGGTAGTAAGATGGTTCTGGGGCTAAACCCTTCCCTAAGAGCTATTATTGATTTAAGGAAGGTAACATGTTTCTGAAGGGATTAGCATTAAGAGACAGGGTTTCCTCATCACAATGTGACATTTCAGATGCTTCCTGTTTGTTTTATTTTTTTATCAAAATGCTAAGACCATAGACTACTACCAGTACATGCAAGACTCTGAACGGGCACGCAGGAATGTGAAGAATCCGATTAACATCCTGATACATGTTTCTGTTACTGGGAGAAGAACACTGGATGTGCATTGCACTGGTATAAAATCAGTCCTGTGTAACACATGTAGATAGATGTGTATATGGCTAGATATAATCTCAGTGAAGGGGGGGGGGGGTTTCACACAGAGTAAGACAGACCATCAGCAGTTAGCCACACTGAGAGTCGTGGAGGAAGTGTGGATTCTATAATTTTCAATTTCAGCCATAGCTGACTCTAAAACATGTTTTCCAGCCAGCTTCTGACGATGATCCCAGCATAACAGTGATATTAAAGGTATTGTCGTACATTCGCCACAGTGTATTTCTAGAGAAGAAACAACAAAATGGCACTGAGAGCATAACCTGGCCAAACTCCATCAGTAGCTCTGGTGCGTACCCTGGAGGTTGGTGTAGCGCCTGGCTATATCAAGGACCTGATAGAGATTCATGCTCAGTGTCAGCCAACTATCTTCATTTAGATCTCAGCTACTGTGGCTCTGATGTTTCTGGCTGCTAAACAAAGTCTTACTTGTCAAGTCTGGAGAGACAGACCTCCTAATTAGCCAGGCAGGCAGGCCTGCTGCCCAGTCCAGCCTCACAACTATGCAAGAGGAATGCATATAATCCACACTCTCCTCTTTTTTTCCTTCTGTTTTTATATTTTCTTTTTCTTTTTCTCACTGTCACGCAGTAGAAATGAAGACGTAAACTAATAAGAACTTGCAATGACAATACTTGGCCTTATGATGATTTATGAAATCTTATCATTTAGTTTTAAGATCTTTTGATTCTGGTCAGCCAGCCCAGCGACAGCAGCGGTGACGGCAGGCTCACTCTTGGTCTCTGTGAGACTGGCTAGATGGCCCCTAGTTTTATCGTGGTACGAATGTTGTGCATTTGTTTAAAATCAGGACAGTTTGCAATAACAGCAGTCTTACTAGTGGCCACAAAGGGGCACAAGCAGTGCTGACAGCGCCCGGCTGCGTCTTTAGAAAACCATAGAGGAAGAAATATAAACTATATAAATAGATATATAAACTCTCACAGTGCATATTTGTATAGGTATCGACGTTGAATTACCGTTGTATACTCTTATGCAACACATGTCCGGGTTCATTTTATGAACATGAAGTATATTCTAAAATCACACAGACTTTGTAAATCAGAAGCTATGTTGTTGTGTGTCTTTTGCGAAAATGGTTTTACCATCCTTAATGTTGAATATTCTGAGCGTGACGTTCCTGCGTGATTGTGTTTGTTAAAGTGAGCACATAGCAGTGGGTTTTACCTTCTTCCTGTAAGCAGGGAACCAGACGTAACCCAAAACACAGCTGGAGCAGATTTCAAATAACAAGGAGCACATTTTAAATACATTTTGTTTGTTTCTTAAAAACTTTCCAATCTGATCTTTAACATGTTTTACAAACAGTGCAGTTGAGGATTTGGCTTAATCTACGTCTGGTAAACTGCTCATCAGTAAGTTTAACTGAAATAATGTAAAACTGTGATTTGAAACCTTTCCAGGTGTTTTTTGGTTTAGTCTGCAGGGAAAGAGTCCTCTCCAGCTGAGAGGACAGATTTTATCATAGAGAACAGTGTTGATCCATGGTTCTGTTGTGGAGAAAAGGGAGGAAACGTTACAAACCTCTGAGTAAAACCTCTTAACTGACAGATGGCGTACACTTGAGGGGTCAACCTGCCGAATGTTGATTTGAATTAATGTCGAATGAATGCTTCTCTTCTTTTAGTCAGTGAATAAAAAGCATTAAAAAAGTAGTTTGCTTCCATTGTCTTATTGTTTCTTTACCTCTTTAGGTTTTTTACAGCCTTTTTACTGTTGGACCTTGATGGTCCGTGAACATACAATATATACACCACAAATGTAAACATGGTTACAGAAAACTGACTGCAGACCAAGGAAGGACATTTGATGAGGAGTGAAAGCTGAGCCCCTCTCAATGGACCGACGCTCCAGATAAAGGCTTGGTAACGCATCCCTGCACTGCAGGGCTTTCCCTCCAGGGAGGAGGCAACATGAAACACTTGCAAATGAGATTCAACCACTGTCACCATGACAACACAACAATGGGAAATACAGGGAAAATTGCTGGTTAGTGATGAACAGAGAGAAGGTGAATGGAGGGGAAAGAGATACTGAAAGACAAACTAGGAGAAATGATGGTTTCTCCTCTGCTGAAAAACATTTTCCTAATTTTACTAATGATTTATTTAACAAGCAGCCTTGAAGGTGTGAATATTTGCCCATAACCCGTGTCTTCAGGGTTAAGGGCAAATATTCACACCTTCAAGGCTTCTTGTAAAATAAAGAGAGAGGAAAATGCTCACTGCTAATTTAAGTTTGTTCACTGCTTTGTTCAGAGCTCAGACAAAGGGCTTGTTCACGTCTTTATAACGAGACTACGAGATTATCACGTTGGTGTTATGCAATTAAGATGAAACAATAACCGATTCTTACCATGGCGGTGACAAACAACACTCTGGGTGAGGTTCAGTTATTCCCCAGCACAGTGTTGATTAATACCAAAGACTGGCTCAACTTCACTGAGGTGTGTCAGACCCTGGAGAAATTATTAATACACAATTATTATTTATTATTTTTAATGACTGGTCTTATAGATGGTAAGACACACGTGAGTTTGAGGTTTCATGTATTTCCTGCTGAAATTACATATTGGGTGGAATTCTAAATTGATATGATTGGTTGCTCTGGTAGATGTTTAAGTCAAGACTAAAAATCTACAATTTTTCTGAAAAACAAATTGGAAAAAAAAGACAAAATACAAGAAAGACAGTTTACCTCAACATAAAAGCTCCCCTGCAGCTTAGGTGTTTCAAATACTGACTGGAACATCAGTGAAACAGCAGAACTGCAGCAGTGCCACATGCAGATATCAACCAGGAAATCGACTGCGGGTTTGATGGTTGGTTCCAACTTTGATATGCAAGAGCAGCAAGAGCAGGACTCGAGGGTTTTTTATTTTCTGTCTGAGACTCTGAAGTCAGAGCTGGTGTTCTCAGCTCACTGCGGTTTGTGATCCAGTTCAAAGGAGACCGGCAGGCAGACAGAACCTGGCTGCAGACAGAAGAAAAGAACGCCTGTGTGCTGTGACTCAGGAGAAATCAAACAAAATGAGGAACACTTCTGCTCTAAAAACAAGTTGCACTTTCCAAATGTCTAATTAGTAGTCAGATGTTTCTAATTTTAAGAATATATTCTTATTATATACGTTTGTCTAGGTAACACCCTCCAGTTATACAGTCGTAAATTATGATTTGACTGACTGTACATGTCATGATTCCTATGGGGGATTTGTGACTTCTGACAGCAGGAGCACTCATACTTTAATGTCTCCTGCTATTTTGCATCAAATCCTTTATTAGTATTATTACGCCATAGGTGCTTTGTTCAGCCTTAGTTGTTTTTCAGGACATATTCTGAAACAATCGGGCCTCTGTTTATGTGTGGGTGTGAAGCTTGATGCAAGCAGCAACATGCTGGCGCAGTGCTTGCTTGCATTTGAAATAGCACCTAGTTTAGCAAAGTTTCGTATGTTTTTTGATATTTATTATTTTTAATGTATAATTTTCAGGCAATGGCAACGTGCGCAGCCCTTAACAATAAAGGACTATTTAATTTAAATGAGTAAATTGTGACATAAAAAACCTTATTTGGGGGGTAAAGACTGAACAGCAGGTGGCGGTAACGCGCCACAGCGTCGCCTGTCAGCTGCCGGTGAACCCGAAGAAGAAGAAGAGCGACTGAGGGAAGAAGAAGAAGAAGAAGAAGAAGAAGAGAAACATGTGATTCGCGCTAACTGGAGGCAAGATGGCGGTGGTGGTGCGGAGCTTGCAAGACCAGCTCGAAAAAGCCAAGGAAAGCTTGAAAAATGTGGACGATAATATCCGTAAATTGACGGGGCGTGATCCCAATGAATCAAGGTAACACAGAAAGGCCCGGGCGGCTGGTCAGATTTCGGTGGATTCGCAGAGATAAGTTAACCTGAATGAAATGTGGCGGCGCGAGTCGGTCAACTCAGCTAGTTAGCGAGCAGGACCGCGTCCGTGTGTCGGGTCGTGCTGAGCTGAACCCGCACAAGCCCGCCTCGCGTATGTGCCGACGGATGAATTGGCCTCACAGAAGTAGCAAATTTGCCGGGAATTAATAATTTATCCTAACCTTGGAGTGAAATATTAAACGTAGTAGGGCCCGACCACTGCTAGGCCCTGAAGGCGTCGTCCGTCGCAGCTGTACCTGTTCAGTGTTCCGCTTCACTACCGCGGAAGAAACCGCTCGCGTTTCTTTCGGAGGTGATGCGAGTGAGTGAAACGGCCGCGTTGCTGCTTGTGTTGACCTTGTTTCTCGCTGTGTCTGCAGACCGGGTCAGGTGCGGCGGCCCGGCGGCCCCATGGCAGGCCCCGGTGGAGGTAGAGGCAGAGGAATCAACCTGCTCAGGTAAACATGTGCTGCGCAGAGTTCAGTGCAACGACGTGTCTGTTCCCTCAGCTACTGACGGACTCGGCAGGTGCATTCAGGGGGCCCGCGAGCAGTGCCAGGCCTACGTGGAGAACAAGGAGTTGAATTTTGACCACGCGTAGCAGTAAAAGTATTCATTTGTAGAATTGCTTCACACATTTATTACCACACAGCAGAGGTGTAGCTGTTGCAAAGACACGGTGCACTTAAAAGGCACACATGGTTTGAAGTTATAGACTTTTCTGGTGCTGCTTGGAAGATTTATATTGACTTCATATATATATGAATGAGGGTAGACTATAAAGACAGTATAGGTGTGAATGTAACACTTTGCAGATCAGCTGCACTACAAATTCAAAAGCGAGTGAATCATAACCTCAGTTTAACAACATTATAAACTTCATGACGGTAGGATTTATTGCAGGGCTGTAGCATTTAGTTTTAACTAAGTGTACCCAATAAACTGG
Organism: Lateolabrax maculatus; assembly: GCA_031216445.1. NCBI lineage: Eukaryota > Metazoa > Chordata > Actinopteri > Acropomatiformes > Lateolabracidae > Lateolabrax > Lateolabrax maculatus. The sequence goes on along the minus strand of CM062205.1, from coordinate 7,021,625 downwards.
GTGCGCAAGACACTCCGTATGTCTTTGGACAATGACACATTTGTAGTGGTTTAATTTTAATCCTCTATTTTTTTTTTTTTTTTGTGAAACAAAAACTATAAGAGAAAAGAAGAAAATAGAAAATACTACCTGACAAAACATGCACAGACCATGGATTTAGTCTTTGTGTAACACAGTTGATTGTTTTAAAGTACCTGCGTACGACTAACCACTGTCTGTCCTTTTCCAGGCGTAGTCTCTCAGACATCGGAAGCGGCGCCCCCCCTGCCAAGCAGAGGGACATTGAAGGAGCCCTGCTGAGGTGAGATTTGAATTGTTTTACATGCACGTGCATACGACTGCCATACTAACAGCAACTCAGCACACAATTTCATGATGGTAAAATACAGTTGAAAAATAGTTGTAGATTGAAACAAATGTTTCAAGAGGACTGATGCTTGTATTCTGATGCATTACGCTGAAGTTTTAATATTTGAGTTTAATGCTGATATTAGGGTTGTATACCATTTGCTGTTATTCCTCAAGGGGAACTGTTTCATTTAAAAACAGCCCACAGACTGCCTCAGGCCGAACAGCTGTCAGAAAATATGATGACATTTATCTTCTGTTCTGTGGTCGTGTTTTCTTGCTGTCTTTCGGTTATATTTGTACCTGTTTCTTGTGTGTGTTCAGATCACGCCCCGGGGAATAATTGAATCACTTTGATACTTTGCTTTCTGACAGATGTAAGACCTCAATTAGCACGCCTGCCTGACCGCTCTGAGAGCAGCAGTCGCTGTGTTTGCATAGATGGTGAAGTGTCTGTCATTTATGGCCGTCTTATCTTTTCGTGTGTGTCTGCAGGCTGGCGGGGGACCAGAGGGCCAGGAGAGACGCGCGCAACGACAGCGACGCCGAGGACGATGACGATGTCAAAAAGGTAGGAATAAAGAATTTCTCTCTGCAAGGAGCTGTTCATCTGTGCAGCCTGTGGGGGAAAAGTTAGTTTTGTTTAGAAATTATTGGATTTATTAGTTAACATTTGGTGACTGAAAATACTTGTTTCTGTTGTTGTGTCTGCACTTGTCATTTTGCATCTTTGTCCATTAACTTTGTGTGTCAGAGCAACTCGTACTGCAGTATTAAGTATATTACAAGTATAATGCTTCCCTTCGCTTGTCTCAGTCACGTGTGTTTTGTAACTAGACCTCTTTCTGTTTGGCATCAGCATGCATCCTGGGTAATCAGTTTTGACATGGGTAGACCAAAAACACACAAAATGCCTCAGGGCAGATGGTATTAGAGAAAGATAGTGTTCTGTCAGAAATAGATTGTCATCAAGTGTCACATTAAAATGTCAAAAGCTAAGGCGATGGAAAAAGAACTGCCATAACAAATATGTTTTCTTCTTTTCTTCCTTCAGCCGGCGTTGCAGTCGTCTGTAGTAGCTACCTCCAAGGAGAGAACACGCCGAGACCTCATTCAAGATCAAACCATGGACGAGAAGGGCAAACAGAGGTAGGTCAATATGAGCTATGAGCCTCCTGTCCTCACATTCAAAGCTGACTACCATCTTGATAAATCATTGTACAGATGAAAATCGCAGTTGTGTGTGTGTGGTGATGGGTGTGTGTTTTCTTGGTCAGGAATCGGCGTATGTTCGGCCTGCTGATGGGGACCCTGCAAAAATTCAAACAGGAGTCTAATGTCTCTACAGAGAGGGTGAGCAAATCTGTCAATTTTGTGAACTGTTTGTTGAGTTTTGGGTTAATGTAAGCACTTTGACTGTAGAAATTAAAAGTAATAGATGTAGGGCCATGGTGTGAATCCCTGTGCTACAAAAATACTGTTTCTTGTATTGGTTCGGTTTTGTAAAGCACTTTGTAATTTAATATTTGTATATTGAAGGAATTGAGCTGTGTTTAACTTTCTCCCCTTAATCCTGCCTCTGTCCATCCTCTACTTCTCCCCTCCACAGCAAAAGCGACGTACAGAGATCGAGCAGAAGCTCGAAGTTCAGGCCGAGACTGAGAGAAAGAAGGTGGAGAATGAAAAGAGGGAGCTGTTTGAAGAGAGGAGAGCAAAACAGACTGAGCTGAGACTACTGGAACAGAAAGTGGAATTAGCTCAGCTGGTAAGAATACTTATAAACACCATTGTGGGGCAGGAGGAACAAGAGACATTGAAACGAAAAATAAAAGGGTTTGTTTTTACTGGGCCAGAATTTCTTTTCACCTTTCCTCTCTCCTCCATTGACAGCAAGAGGAGTGGACCAGCCATAACAATCGTCTGGTGAAATACATTCGTACCAAGACCAAGCCTCATATCTTCTACCTGCCTGGAAAAATGTGCTCCGCTACCCAGAAACTCCTCGACGACTCCACTAAAAAACTAAATGGTCAGTACAGTTCAGGATTTAAGAGCTATAGTTTTTTATACTGTAAGACTTTGCTGCTTTAAATCTTGACCAGCTGTTATTCAGTCACCCAGAGAAAACAGGTTTGTGTGTGTGTGTTTCAGTCTATAACCTGTGGATCTCTGGTTTTGTTTTGTGGACAGCTGTGTTTGTGGAGAGGTGTGAGGCTTTTGCTGAACACCTCAGCAAGATGGAGTCCCGCCCCCGGCGACAGCCGAATCGCGACCAGGACGGCAACATGGCGGCAACAGGGATGGACCACTCGGCGGAGGGTAAGCCAGCAGGTCAGGTAGTCAAGGTGACAGGTAACAAGGGGGATGCAGAGATGGAGGAAGAGGAGGAGGAAGATGATGAGGAGGAGAGGGAAAAGGAGATGGTTAGAAAGGTGACAGAGAAGGACAAGGGGGAGGAGAGGGAGAGGGAGGAAGGGGAGAAGGAACTGTCATTGATAAAGGTGGTGGTGGTGGAGGAGGAAGAGGATGAGGGGATGGAGTTGAGTGAGGAGGGTAATGAGAGGAAGAAGGAAGGAGAGAAGGGGGTTAAAGGCAGGGAGGTTAAGGTGGAGAAGGGAGAGAAGGAGGCAAGTCCAGCGTCAGAGGAGATGGAGGTAGAGGGCGGGCCAGAACAGGAGGACAGGAGTAAGGGGGGGGAGGAAGACGCAGACAGAAAACAGGGGCTCACAGACCTCCAAAATGAAAAGACCCAGGACACCCAGTCCTCTGAACCAACCGTAACCAGCCAACAAGCACCAAACACCAGTCACCAGCCACAGCTCAGCCACGCCGCAGGGGAACCAGCAGAAAAGTCCTCCGGGGTTCTGGGGTTGGAGAGGACCCCCGGGTCTCAAACGGCCTCCACAGTGCCTGGGCAGGATTTCATCATCCCTGGCCTCGTGGTCCGGGACTCAGCAGTCGAGACCCAGGCTGTGGAAGGGAAATCAGGGGACGAAGCACCCCAAAAACTGCCCGATTCCCAGGAGGCCCCCAGCATCACCCCGGCACCCTCTAAGGAGGAAGAGGACGGAGGGAGAGCAAGGAAGAAAGAAAAGGAGCCGAGGAAGGGCCGCAGTCATAGTAACAGCTCCTCCTCCTCTTCCTCCGGCTCCTCTTCCAGCGGAAGCTCCTCCTCTTCCTCCGGATCCAGCCGCTCCTCTTCGTCATCATCGTCCTCATCCTCATCGTCCAACAGCAGCAGCCGAAGTCGCAGCCGAGACGGCGGTAAGCGCAAGAGGCGGCCGTCTGATAGGGGCAGGAAGAAGGGAGAAGAGAGAAGTCACCGCAAGAGAGGAGGGAGTAGCGGTGGAGGGAGGGACTCAAAGGGATCGAAGGAGAGGAGGAAGAGGAGGAGCGAGGAAGGGAGGGGCAGGTCGTCCCGGAGCGATAGGGAGCATAAAGATAGAGACAGGAAGGACAAGAGACGCTAATCTGTAGGGTAAAGCTGGCAAACGGGAGAAATTAACTGATTACTTAAAGACACAGGAGATAGGTTTTTAAGCGCCACATAAAGGCCTGTTGAAGTTTTAACAAAGGATCTTTTTTTTTTTTTCTCAGTGTAGGGATTTATAAATCGATGTTAAGAATGAATAGAAAAAGTGGTAACAACTTTCCTCCAATGTTTTCCCTTTACTTGACAAAAGAAATGTAAACTGGACTTTTTAGTCGCAGTGGTGCATCTAGCAGGGCAACTCCTTTTTTATACTGTCTTTATTAGGCCCCTTACTAAACAGGTTTAAGACTAGTCGACTTCATTTTAGTCCTGTTATTTTAAATCCAAATGGTTGATCTTCGGCATGATATTTTAAAACAGTCTTCGCGACATAATGACGAACAGATGGTGTTGAATGTTTTGAAAGTTTTTCCTCCTAATCACAATGCCATAGGCTGAGGTATTGATGGTTATGGCAGTAACCATTGACGTACAGTAGCTGTGTTTTCAAGTTGATGTGACAACGCTGTTAAGATGTGTCATTTATTTCCACTATTTGATCAATGTTAAGGCCCTTTGTATCTTCATCGCGTAGATACATGTGTGATTTGCTCAAATACTGGTTTTTGAAACTGTTTTTTCCAATTTTTTTTGTACCAACTGATAACCTGCTTCAAATAAAGGTGAGGTGTTAGTGGAAATGTGTGTGGTGCGTTTATATTTTAAGTCATTAGGGCTGCAACAGCTGATTATTTTCATTAGCAACAAATTAGATGATTGTTTTCCATTAATTGTTTGGGAAATTGTGATGGTTATTTAGCCATTTTACAGACCAGACGCTACATCAACATGTTGTCTAACCAACGGTCCAAAATCTAATGCTTTTTAAAAATTTTTTAAGTTTGCAATTTAAGATCAAACTCCTCAAAATTGGATCAGCTTTTCATTAGGGTAGAGCGTTATTTGTACTATTCTCATTTACAAATGTATGAAGTCATTTATTGAAATAAACGTTCCACATGTGACTTGTTCCTGGCACCCTTGCAATGTTTGGTATGCCATCACCTTGATACAATTGGAAACTCAGCTGGTTGAGATAGATGGGGGGGGGGGGGGGGGGGGGGAGTCAGCTGATCATGCAACCAAAGCCCAACCACATGTGGTTGGTCAATGCTACTCGGACTACAAACGGAAACCAGAACGCTCCTTTGCCTACTGATTCTGCATTTATGTGAAGATGTTTATAGAGATGACATCGGTACCTATATTTGTGAGGGCTTATACACTTGATGACCAACAACAATGTCCAAACAGGTAATTATCCTACAAATCATTGCAGTTTAATAGACAAAATCTTGCATTTGATAGATCCGTAAACTCACAAATCCAAACTGATAATGATCGTACTGATTTGGCTCCTGTTCACTTCAATCAGCAGACGTTACTTGAAATAATACAGGTTGTGAGTTCATGATCCAGTCCCTTTGGTTCGGTCCTCAACTTTTTTTGCGACCTGCAGAACCACCACAGTGGCTTAGTTCTCTCCACTGATTTCACTTGGTTGGTAAAGAGTCTCCATCATTCTATTGTCCATAAGTTTTTGCTTGAGTGCAGAGCCTGCTGTCTGAATGCTGCATCAGTAACACGGCTTATTCCTCAATGTCTTCTTGGTATCAGCCACTCAGCAGTTCACTCCGGCTGGTCTGCCAGGTCATTCTGCTCAAAGTATCTGCATGACAGACAAAAGGAAATGAGCATAACTGCATACATACACTGTTTAGCACAAACATTAAATGTGACACTGTATACATATGCAATATATATCATTCAAGTTGTAATATGTTGGTATCATCACTCAACACATTAGATATTGGTACCTTTCTTTGTGTTGGATTTAGTACGACCAACCATGCAGACTGCCCTGGTATATAACATTTTATGTGAATAAACTATCTGGACAGGGTGGTAGATACCTGGCAACAAGACAGATGAGCAGGTTGAGGGCAGGCAGTTTCTCATCCTCCTGACTCTCCTGTGGAATCATAAAAGCAGGACAGACAGACCGACATGGTCAGCTCCAATATAACGCATCAAGAGTCAAATTCTAACACAAAAACCGAGCACCTTGCTGTGTATAGTTCACATAAAATACAGCAGTCTTTCTACAGAAATAAAAATGCAATCATCTATGGAGTTATCCATTCATTGTTTCTGGCAAGACACATTGCCAGTTAGCAAGAGCTGTGAGAGCTACTGTGACAGGACACTAGAGTGTGAAGTCTAGTGCCAACACTTCTTCTGCAGTGAGGTTTTATTATCAAAAATAGACCAAATGACACAAAAATAACAACTTGTACGGTTCCACTTAAATACACAGGAAAGAAAAAAGGATCAGAGTACAGCAAACACTCATTTGTAGTACTACACCGAGGACGGCAGTAGTAGAGGAATACGGGTGGTGCAAAGAGAATCGTACCAGTGTGCTGCGGAGCTGAGCACATCTCCTGGCCAGCTGTCTGATGGAGGAGTGGGCTTCAGGCAGCAGAGGCTTCTCCAGGCAGGCCAGCAGAGCATACAGCCAGCGACCCTTTAACAAACAAACATTCGTGGAGTCTTTCAGCTACAACACAACACTTCAACGTGACTGTAGCATTGGACTGGGGAGGAGCTGGGGAGTTGGCAACCAACTGAACAATATGGAGCGAATTGAAGTGAACTCACCAACTGTGGAGCAAACTCGTGCTCCTCATACCAACTGATTAGAATTTCCAACACCATCAGCACTGTGGACTGTAGACAGAGAGAGTTGGGAGAAAACAAACACAATGATCAGGCTGTTGAACCGGTTTAGAGTGTGAACTCAGTGTCTTAATGAGGAAGTCATGTACCTGGTTTAGTCTGCTGACTATGCTTTGGAAAGGAGGGAAGCCCACCTGAGTGCAGACACATGAAGTGACAGAAGAAGCAATAATTACTACTGTGGTCAGTTTACACTGTGGTGACACAGGTTGTAGTATAAAGTCTAGTATTGTACTTTAAAGTGACAGTCGAAAATGTCAGAGTTTTTAAAGAATTTTCTTCAAACTTTTGAATTTTTTGCTGATTAAAATCTGTCAAAACTTGACAATATTCCAGGACCACAATACAAGAAACATTAACTGACAGCAGAATAATACTAGTTCAGTTACTCTTCTTTTAGTCTTAGTCTTTTCTCCACCCAAACACATTCATACAACCTTGCTGTAGTCCAGTGCTGGCTCTGGTTCAGCTTCTGTGTGGCAGGACGACGTCCCCAGATAGACCATCTCTCCTAAACAAAATCTCTTCCAACCCTCCTCATCCATTAGCTTTGGCTGTAGAAAAACACGCGTAAAAAAATGTAAATTTAGAACAAACGCAAAATCCCTTATTCAGTTTGTCTTTCTTCAGCACATTTTTCAGCTCAAACTCAGAAACCTCCTATGTGATGGTGATCAGTTTACAATTTTTGAACTATTGAATGAACCATGTCATCTCCTCACCATCTGCACATTGTCGTCCAGAGTGTGGCTGCTCCAGTGATTCCTGTTCTTTGCGATGCTCTGAAAGCAAAAATCAGAAAACATTATGTAGTGAACTTTCTCCAGAGTTTGCATTAAAAAACAATAACAAAAGTAACAGGCAAACACTGAGCCAAGTAATTTCAGATTTTTGACAAGGGATTTTAAAGGCATTGCTTTTTTTGATTTTCATTTGTATTGTACATGTGAAACAAATGTTGTGAAAGACTTCGGAAGCTGTTCGTGTGCGTGTTGCTTCACCTGTCTGACGTCTGAGAAGTTGCAGACTTGCTGCTGCTGCCAACTGAGACTGGGGGAGAAGCCCGCTGGAGCAGCGTGGCAACCTGCCACCTGAAACACAGACAATTGAAGAAAATTGGCAACTGTTCCTCATCAAAAAGGATCACTAAGGTAGACACTGCCCTGCATCTGTGTGCAGTAGAACATTAAATGACGTGCCCCATGGTGTGCATTTACTCACAGAGGCATTCACTGTTTGTTTCTTCTTAAGTTTCTTGGGGTCAATCTTAGCGACTGCCACCTCTGGACAAAGTGACGCCTCCAACCTGATGAAGAAGAAACAATTAAAAATAATCACAGAACACGTGAAAAACTGTCATCTGATGTATTCTACTCAAACAGTAAATACAAATAAATTAAAATTAAATTTAAAAAACAGATTAAGTACAATTTATCAGTCATTGTATCTTTTTTGTGAGTACAGTGAAGTTGAGCAAAGAGTGGAAATGGAAGCATAAAACAGTGTTTATTGGCACGGCTCTTAACATCACACCGACTTTCACAGTCATATCTGTTCCTTTCCGACTTTAATATATTAGTTGATGAGCCCTCCACTATCACCATGCACCATGTGTAGAGCTGCAACACTTCCGGTGGCAGTTCACTCATTCTCCCCTGTCCAAAAGCGAGCGGGGGGAGTTGTTTGAGGTGAACTTACTGGACTTGTCGGAGGTATTCCCGGGGGTTCCTCGGCGGTCCCTTCAGGTCCAGCTCCTCTGTATTTGCTTCGAACTCAACGGGCAGCAGCCTCGGCATCAAGTCCTCCACGTCCGACTTCATTCTGGATCAACTGTAAGCTAATTTCTATGCAAACACATGAGCTGTTGTGTTGCCAAGTACGAACGACGAGCCCTTACAACACTTCCAACAACGAAAAAACACTTCCGCTGGCAACCAAAACAACGAATTTATCACAGGTGGCACAACTGCTCACAAACTACGCAGCCATCTTGTTTTTCAACGCGGAGTGATGACGCAGTCTTTGTGCGCGGCGCTGGTTGCCATGGCAATGAACGCCACTCGCGTCCTTTCAGCTGCAGGCCGAAGTCCACAAAACGTTCAGGTTTTAACTTGCTGCCACAACATTTATCTGTCGCCATGTTTGTTTATTCTATACTCTAATATTAAACTCTGAAATAAAATAAAAACCTTTGACCAGTGAGCAGATAATATTTTGTGTTGCAGGCAGATCAGGTTAGTTAATGATTATCCTCACGCCAGCCTTATATCTTATCTCAGCTCTGTCGTTTACTATTGAGTCTTCATGACAGCAACAGTTTGGAGGCAATGTCCACTTGCCAGCACAACTGGCCGGAGCTATTCCCCCCCAATTATGGACATTTTCTCCTGATGCACTCCTGTTAAAACAACAACAATGGGTTTTTCACAAACTTACAAAACCCTGTGGGGTACAGTCATAGTTTTTGTGATTTTACCTCACATAAATCTGGGATTATTGTCTGACT